>OY978528.1:47111507-47809007 GCA_963854835.1 Megamerina dolium | reverse complement strand
TCGAATGTGTTTTGGCGTCGCTCCATCTGTCTATCGTTCAATTCATGGGGTACCCATTTTCCAAATTTTTTAACCTTCCCCATGGCTCGTAAACGTATGGAAATTGGCTTGTTGAGTAACACCTAACTGTTGGGCAAGCATTTTTTGCGATTGGGTGTCGTCCTCATCCAAAAGAGCCTGCAATGGTTCTCAACTTTTCTGGGTCTATTTTCACGCTTCTTGTCACTCAAGTGAAAATGGCCTTCTTTGAACCGACGAAACCAGTCTCTGCAAGTGGTTTCCGATAGCGCACTGTCTCCACAAGCATTCGATGCGACTCAGCAGCAGATTTCTTCAAATTAAAGCAAAAAAGTAGAGCTTCCCGCGTATGCTCTTTTTCTGGCACGAAACTAGACATGATTGTACGAAGAAAAATGTATGTTGTTGTATGAAATCACTGATGATGTTTACTAATTGATGTTAACAGGTGTCGTACTTATAAAAAGAGGATGCACAGTCAATAATAGCTCAATATGCTCACTAACGCCATCTACGAGCAATCAGCGTATTTGAGCTTGTACACTTCATATATATATATATATATATATATATATATATATATATATATATATATATATATATATATGTGTGTGTGTATATATATATATATATATATATATATATATATATGTATATATATATATATATATATATACATATATATACATATATGTATATATGTATATATACATATATATAAAGTTTGCTCGCATATCCATCTTTCTTTCTATTTCCACTACTTTGTATGGGAACTACTAGGAATAATACTAATCTGCGCCTAAAATATGGTTTACTTAGGCGAAGTATTTTAGAAGTTATGGAGTTTTTAAAGTTCAAGGAAATTTTTACATTAAGTAGATGGTCTGGTTTCTCGAAAGTTTATTACAAACGACAATGTTAAACTTCATGCTGGAAATGGCTGTTTTAAGCTGGAAACTGTTGAAGTTATGATGGTTTAAACATAAAACAACTTCCGGCGCTTTGTATGGGAGCTATATAAAAAAGTGGGCGTGGTTTGTCTCTTTCGTAAATCAAATTATCTTTGCAAATCTACAACTTAAATATGGTTGTCGTACAATGACAAAGTTCATAAGTTAGGGAAGTTTTAACTTTATTTAATTTTCCGCAACTTTGTATGGTAGTCCCATTACGAAGTGGATGTGGCATGTTGATTTTATGCCAGATTATTTCCGACTACCATATTAATGTAAGTGTCAATTATGGTTGCTCTTGGCAGAAAACTTCCGAAGTTAAGGTGGTTTAAATTTAAAGGAAATTCAGTCATTTTGTATGGGAGCTACCATAAACAGTAGGCGTGGCTCATCCATTTCACGTTAATCTAGTTATCGGTACAATACTAATCCGCTAGTTAAATATGATGATGATTTTGTAATTTATTAATAAAACATTTTTTTCCTGGACTTTGTATGGGAGCCACATAAAGAGGTGGGCGCGGCTTGTTGATTTTATGAAAAATTAATTCTGACTACAATATTAATGTGTGTCAAATATGTTTTTTTTAGACAGATGATTTCTGAAATTACAGCGGTTTAAATTTAAAAGAAATTCAGGCACTTCGTATAAGAGCTACTATAAAAAAGTAGGTGATGCTCGCCTCTTTTTGGCAAGATTATGTAACAGTATAACAAATTACACGTGCCAAATATTGTTGTCGTAGATGATACATTAAGTGATCATGCCCAATATCAATCCCCTTTGTACCCTTGGATCATGGATTATTCGTGCCAAATTTCATCAAAATAGCTCAATATTTGCTCAAGTTATCGTGCGAATCAGCTAGGTGACGGACGGACGGACGGACATCGTTAAATCGAAAATTTAAGCGACGCTGATCACGAATATATATATATATATATATATTTCTATATATCCGGAGATTACTTCAAGTGGAAGGAAATGACCGAAATGAATATACCTTGCATATCCTCATGCAGGGTATAAAAAGGTCTCAGTGCGAGGTTGAATTAACGTTCACCGGTTAGTCGTAGCGAGTTGTAGCTATTTGTGGAGTCCGGATCTAATAATCTATCACAACATGTATTTCATATAAGGGCTACTAAAAGAGAATTCTTGCATTACTTACTCTAAAAAAGGATACCACAATATGATAATACCACAACATATATATGTCACGTGTATGGGAAAATTCTATTAAATATTAATAAATATTATATGAAGCAAATGTCATCACCATTCATTACAATTCATTAAAGAGTCTAATTGTTTTGCATTACACCATTTTATTGATATGAATCAATTATGTTACGACAACCGCCTAATAAAAGTGTTATCAACAACAATAGCAAAGTAGCAATAACTGTAGCAGGAAGGAGCAGCGAATATAGCAACATCCATAATTCAATTTTCAAAGCTTTTAGCTTTCATTAATAAAACATAGCAAGGCATTTTTGCTTGATGGTGAACGAAAGTGAATTGTTTTTATTCGTATAAACATATAAAATATGAACATATATACATATATGTATATATGGAAGCAAGCATAGGCAAGCATAGTATACAATGAGTTTTCATTAGGCAAATGAGTATATGTAGATGTCATTATATGTACATACATAAATATATACGAAATATAATTTTTTACTTTTTCAATATTCTAGCTTGGTCCATACCATAAATGGAGGGAAAAAATTACCAGAAATACAACTGTGAGTATTTGGGTATAATAATTGTGTTTTGTACATAACATACTTGTATAATGGCATTGCCAAGTGCAATTGTGTCAATTTCTAAAATTTCCTATGTATGTTTTACATTGTAAAATTTTGAAAATGATAGAGATCCAATAACGTTGGCGAAGAGTATTAAATAAGTTAATACTACGAGATATATAGCTTTAATACAAGTATCGAGTGATTGTGGACTTGTTATTACTTGGGATTTCCGACTAGAGTAAAAATGAAATTAAAATTTATAAATTCCGTACTAAATAACGAATTTAATTTTAAAAATAAAAAATGATTTACTTCTAAACCTCTTTAAATTCCCCCACCACCAGTTCAACTGTCTATATAAGTATGTTGTTGTAGCTTGTTAGTATAAGAAAATAGAACATTGTTAGCATTAAGAAGCAAACAATTTTTTTAAATTAAAGCAACCAAAGTAACACCCACGCCACATCTAGTACTGCGTATACCAGTATGTCTGGAGATAAATTACTTATACTTACATACGTTGACATGTCCTTTTTATTATGACCAAACGGCCAACGCTATCATGCATTAGGCGCTGTAAAGTGGTCATGAGGTTAGCTTAGGATGTTTGTATGTATAAGTATTTATGTATGTTGGTTATTGCGCGAATGTAGCAACATTACGCTTTGATAATAGCGTGTGAATGTATATACTCGTATCGTATATATCGTATATATATATATATATATATATATATATATATATATATATATATATATATATATATATATATATATATATATATATATATATGTATGTATATATATATATATATATATATATATATATATATATATATATATATATATATATATATATGCAAATGAAAAATGGCAAAGAGAAATAGATTATCAACCATGCTCAGTGCCGCGCCACATGTCGTTTCAAATCAAGTCAAGTGTTAAAAGTCAAAAGAGCGAGATACGAGAGATACGTGTACAAAATATATTTCATTTATTTATTATTATTGTTGGATTTCTTTCGCTTCTTCTCAACTTACTAGTTTTATATCAGCTTTGTGAGTATTCCCAAAGATTATTTTTATTTTGTTTCTTGACCTTTTTTCTGTCTTTTGTTCCAATAATGTATCATTAGATTGTAAGTTCGGTTAGGTTATGTGGCTGCCCTCTCTTACACATTTAGGCCAGAAAGGCCTATTGTGATACCACCGAGCTTCTCTTCCAATACTGTTGTGCATGTTAAATTAGAACAGCATTAGAAGGGACCTCCTTATATTAGCCGGTTCCGAACGGCAGAACCCTTATGACATCACTTTAACTTAGTTTTGTCACAGAGCTCTTTTAAGAAGCATTTTTGGCAAATTGTTACTTCCGGAAAAATTGGCAATTCTTGCCGGCAGGTGGGTACCTTTCGAAACAAAAATCTTTTCGGTATTAAATTTTGTTATGCTTCAGCCGGGGATTGAACCCACGACCTACAGACCAGAAGGCCTACGCACTAATCACTGAGCTACGAGACCCACATTAGATTATAGATGGTATAAATATTTGTGGGAAATATATTGAGTCGAAAAAATTATTGCTATAGCGAAGAAGAATTGCCAATTGCTTGCCGACAGGTGAGTACCGTTCGAAAGATAAAATCTTTTCGATATCAAGTTTATGCTTCAGTTGGGGATTGAATCCACGACCTACAGATAAGAAGGTCAACGCACTAAGCACTGAGGTACGGCACCCTTAATAATAGTTAATAAAATAATTGTATTAAAAAATTAATTTATTTCATTGTTATAACATGTTTAAAAATAAATAAAATTGTAAATAATCTTGATGTCTTATGCACATTGTACTACACAGATCATTTATATAAGGGCTTGGTGTTTTACTTCTATTTTTGCTACACATAATAATTAATAAATTCTTAAACGCTTCTACTAAGATGAAGCAACATTTGAGGCTTTAATCTTTATATCCACAATAGCTCATTGCAATAAGTCAGAACACATTATCTTTCACCACACATCAAACAAGCAGGCAACTGGTAAGAGAGCTCACATCAAATATAAATAGTTACTGTCACATGCAGACAAATTTTGGGTTGTTTCATAAAACTTTCAGTCCTTGACTAGAGAATGTACATTTTACGATATATACACTATATACTCTCCTACATAAGTGTACACAAGTGTACGTAGGAAAAATGCAAAACATTTTTAACTCAAGTACAGCATATTTGTGCTTTTTAGGTCTCTCATTTCATCTTTTTTGTTTTTCTTTAAGAGTTTCGATAGAATGGCACACTTGAATTCTATCTCGTTTTTTTTTGTAACAATGATTCATCCACATACCATATTTTAAGTAGTCAAAGTCAAAGCTCATCCCGAATCACTTACGCTACTGAAAGTGTAGACATTCAAAACTATTTGAAATTATTCTCATCTTCAACTTGCAAAACTCATGTTTTTGTCAAATAAGTGTTTGTATGATATTTGTATGTGTATGTATGTGCGAAATAAGTACTTGGTGTATTTGAAAAAGATTCTCTGCTCATTTCCAGAGCATTTATTGCTGGAAGTACGTATGTTAAATCATTATTGAGTAGATATTCTTTTGTTGATATAATATATTTAATACATGTTTCGAATAAATAGTGAATTAATTATTTGATGATTATCAAATAGTGTGTATATAGGTTTTAAAGGATAGACAATTATATAAAGTGGAACTTCGATAATAATTTTATTTGGAAAGTAGATGGTAGATGGCCCATTGGTTAGTTCGTTGGCATTTCTGATCTGTATATCGTGAGTTCAATACCCGGCTGAAGCTTTAATATAGAAATATTTTTTTTCCAACTGTATCCACCTGTCGGCAAGAAATTGCCAATTCTTCGGTAGTAACAATTTGCCATGCAAAGCTTCTAAATGAGCTCTGTGACAAAGCTCAGAAAAAGGAATGTTATAAGGGTTTTGCTATTCGGAACCGGCTAATACTGTCTAAAATTTAATATGCACAACAGTACTTGAAGAGAATGTTTGCTAAAGGGCCCTCCGGGGTCTATAAGTGCCACATATTTATTTCTTTTATACATGGTGTTTTTATCTGATAGCTCTCATATGCAATTGGTAAAAATAATCATTCATGCCAAGTTTTAGTCCTATTGCTCTAAATTCTCGTCTTGAAAGTACAAGGTACATTTTAAATTATACTTTAAATGGAAGGTAGGTGCAGTTGTCATCTGAATCTATCAAATTTTAAAGTTTTTGTGTATTAATAACTTTTATTTTATATACCGAGCTTTAGCTTTTGTATTTTCGTACACAATTTATGAAAATATATGTAAATATGTTTTCATACGAATATTCTGAAAGTGGTCTGAAATTATATAATTTTAGTAACGAGTGTGTTTTAAAAGTGAAAAACATTCAGATTAGGAAAAAAGATATAAAATGTAATATTCTTAACTAAAAATTGGCTTTATTGGAAGGATAATTTTATGCAATTAGTGTTTGAATATGGTTTCGGCTTGAACGTGGCGTAATCTGGAAACCCTATTTTCGGTTACTTTTTCAAGCGATCGGGGCCTAATGTCCGCAATAGTTCGCTAAATGTCCATATCATTTTTCTTCTAAGTTTCTGCATTACTATTGCCCACAAATTTTCTATCAGGTTGGCATCAGGCGACTGTTAAGGCCAATCTAACTCCTCAACACCATTTCCATTCTGCACACATTCGGTTGCGATGTTTTCTCATTGTCATTGTCCTCATGCAAAATCAAGAGAGTTATCTTTTCCCGAACATCTTCGCAGCTGGTGGTAATAAGACTTTTGGATAAATTTTGTTCATCAAAACCGCATTCAAGTTGGTGGTAAAAACGTGGGCTTTCACTGGATTCTTAACAGTTTGTTGGAGCAATCGATTATTAGCGGTACTATTACTATGTTACTATTTGCCCAAAATATGGATTCATCCGTGAATGTCATATTATTCTAATTGGGTTCTGAATTGGCGTAAGCCCAGACAACTTTTTTCAACGTGTGATAATGAGAGCAACGGTTCTTTCAAAAACCTCCGTTATTTGACGTTAATAAGCCTTGTATTGCTTTGGTGAGGTCTTTTTTTCAAGGCCTCGCTCAGCCAAATCGTCAACAGATTTACTTCTGTAAACCGATTCGTCCACTTTGTTACAAATAACTTCGACTTCTTCATATACTTTGCTGCAGCTAAATGTGACATTTTCGGCACTCAAAGTAGACAAAGGAATACCGCTTCAAATCACTTCTCGTACGCGGAACTTATTTTGTTAAGGCAACGTGGACTTAGTAATTGTTGACGAAACTGACAGTTTTTACAATACGTACTATAAAAGTTGTGTCGGTTCCCAGGTGCATTGAAATTATTGTGATAACGGGACTGTATGTGAAAATTTTCTCAATCACTCTTCTACTGTAAAGACTGTAATGGTGTCTAAAGAATTTCTTGTGGATTGTCTTAATTCCAAATCCGACAATTTTGCTTGTTCACATACTCATTAAGCCCGTTTTCTTATTTATTTCTCTATCGGAAACAGCTTCATTCCAAAAAAAAAACACTCGCATATTTATAAGCTTATATACCGGTTTTTAGTACTATAGCTTTAAATACTGGAGAAGACCAAAGAAAAACAGATAAACAATAAAAATAATACTAGCTGAAGACGCAAGCAGTCAGTGTAGCATTTTCAGAATTGGACAGTGAGTCATTTCGAAAGGGTCTTATAGTGAACGAGGGCAAGACGAAGTACCTAGCATCAACAAGCAAAGAGTCTCGACCTTGGACAGTACGTCACTGTTTATAATTATGCTTTTGATGTAGTGAAGGACTTTGTCTGTCTTGAACAGCATTAACACCAGTAATCAAGTATGCCTGAAGATATTGCGAAAGATTACTCTTGCTGCTTTGGGTTAAGTAAACAATTGAGAAGGCGAACCCTCTCTCGAGAAACGCAAACAACACTCTATAAGTCTCTCATCATGCCTGTTCTTACATATAGCGCCAAAGTTTGCGAAATTTCCACCTCAGAAGAAATATTGCTGGAGTTTTCGAGGGAAATGGCCTACGCAAGATTTTTGGTTGGTGCCGTGTATCGAATAAGGTATAACCATGAGCTGTATGAGTTGTGTGCCGACACGGATATAGTAAAGCGCATTGAATTGCAGCGGCTGCGCTGGCTAGGCCTTGTCGAGAAAATAGAAAAACACGCTTCGACTAAGAAGGTGTTATATTCGAAAGCCACTGTAGGACGACTCAGAAGGGGCAGACCTTACCACCGGTGTAAGATTAGCCCTTGGAGTCTTTAACTGATGCCAGCTAGTGCAGAGAGAAAAGATTTGGCTGGCGAAGCATGCTAGTTTCGGCCTAATTGATTTTCGGTTGCAATGGTCACATAAGTGAGTACGAAAGTACCTATAAATTTTGGTGTTCTAAACTCAGTGGTTAGTATGTTGCTCTTCTGATCTGTAGGTTGTGGGTTCTATCCCCGGCTGAAGCATAAACTTGATATCGAAAAGATTTTTCTTTCGAGCGGTACCCATCTGTCGGCAAGCAATTGGCAATTCTTCCGGCAGTATCAATTTTCCATGGAAAAGCTTCTAAAATAACTCTGCGACAAATCACAGAAAAAGTGATCTCGCAAGAGTTTTGCTGTTCGGTACCGGCTAACATAAGTAGGTACTCTCTAATACTGTTCAAAATTTAACACGCACAACAGTAATGGAAGAGAAGCTCGGTTAATGAGCCCTTCGGCGTTTATAAGTGCCACATAAAAAAAAAAAATTTTTAATTGAAATTTATATGGAAAGTAGTTGTGGTCTTCATCCGAATGTTCTCAAAGGCATCTGGGTTTCAGTTTTATAGCTTTAAGTAAGAAAAACTATTAAAAAGTGTTTTTTCTTTATTCATCAACATAACTTCCTTCAAGAGTAATACAATAATTCCAGTGCTTTTCTAACTTTTCGATGCCTTGTTTGTACAACGATTTATCTCAGATTTGTTTCTACGATTACTTTTTTATGTGGGGCAACAATTTGAAGGGTATTTTAGCGATTGTTAATAACGAATTGATTAACGGCTTTGCAATTAATCCTTCAATAACTCTCTGGAATATTCGGTATTGATGGTTATTTTTTCAAGGTAGGCGATGAATATTATACCGTATGTTTTGTTGTTTTTGTTTTTGTTCAAGAATGAGCAAACGCGCCATCCATTTAGAAAAGAGCGTCTTTTTCATAGACAAATATTTGTGAATGATAGTGCGTAAGCTACCAGCTGATATATTTAGGATATACATACTCACGGTATTTCACTTTTCAATTTGCCATTACGATTTTTATTGTCTTTTTATTGTTTTCTACAGCCTGTTTGAAATCAGCAAACCACTGACAAATGGTGGCTGCGAAGTCATTGCTGGTCTTGAGCGGTAGTTTTTCTCATTGAAAAGCAATCTTTAATCAATACACGAGATTGACTTTGTTCCATTTTTTATAAAAGTCCAAAAGTAGCATCACTAAACGGCTGTAAATTGACAACAAATGGTACGAATGTCATGAAATTTTAACATGTATCGTCTGAAGGTTTATATAAAAGGTATTTTTTGAAACATCGTGGAATACATTATGTAGGCAAAACTTCAAGAAAATTTTTGTTTTACTTTGGTGGACAATTTAGTGCTTTTTTTAAATCATATGTTGTTTTTATAGTGACAGCTTTTTCGTACTGAAAATATTGACAGAAAGTGAGTATCATATTTCAGCGGAACGAAATTAATCGCTTAACGCTTGAACAACGTTGGGAAATAATGCAAACTTATATCCGTGAGGAGTTGCTTGTCTCCCATCGGTCGTGTCCCCAGGTGGCGGATATGCAGGGTAGGTGGGAGATAAAATATCACTCGCGCACCAAAACAAGCAAACATCTGCTTGGAGGTGAAGATGGGCACCCTATTACCAAGCTAAGGCAAGGAAGGCTAGCAACCTACTTGCTTGAATTTCACCATGCTACCGAATCATCAATTACACAGCCTCGGATAACTAAACGAATCAACCGATGATGACCTTTGGCTATCTTGTAAGGACTAAGATAGGATTTTGGAATATAAAAACATTGAAAGACACCGACACCGCGTCAAATATGAACTCAAGATTTCTGCATGTCGAACGCGAGGTGTTGCGCTATGGCATCACAATGAGGTAAGGTGCACCGGCTCTGGTGAATTCCAATCTCCCAACGTGCACCACTCTTATGTACTCTGGCAGCAAACATGAATCTGGAATTGGGATCCTTTTGAGCCAGTATGCAAAGGGCAGTCTGATTTCGTGGAGACCTGTATAGGAGAAATTAATATGGGCATGCTTCAGATCGAACGTAAGGAACATCTCCATAATCCAGTGCTATGCCCCAGTGGCGCACTGATACCCAAAAACACAATTTTTATAGTCAACTAAATGCAGCTTACACACGCTTTTCCGAGGCGATATCATCTTTGTAATGCAAAGGTCGGTATAGACAACGCCTCGTTAGAGCATGTTATGTATAGAGAAGGACTTGGTACACGTAATGATAATGGCGAGCGTTTTATCGATTTTTGCAACGCAAGGAGTCTGGTCATCGGGGGCACCATTTTCGAACATAGGGACTGCCACAAGGATACGTGGTTGTCCACAGATCGCCAATGCACCGCGAATCAAACAGATCACATTGCAATCAATCACCGATACAAGAAATGCCCGCTAGATGTGCGAAACAAGCGCGGGGTCGACATCGGTCTTGTGCGTGATCACCACCTTAATATTGCGAAAGTTCGTCTTCGTACTGCCCGTATAAAAAAATCTAAAGCGCATACTCGACCACCTAAATATAACATAGAGCGTCTTAAAGACCCTGCAGTTAAGAAGCAATATCACGATATGCTGGGCGAAAGTCACCAAGCGATTGTAAACAGTGCGGAGATTACGACAACGGAGAAATGGAGCGCAATTAAAACAACCATGAAAGCCTGTGCAAGTGACATCATTTGACCTATCCCTAAGGGCAAAAGGGATTGGATGAGCGGCGAAATCTGGGACAGAATTAGTGAACGTAAAGCAATAAAACAACAATTTGCGAAAATTTCAGATCGCAGTAGTGGACAAGCGAAGCAGCTGGAAAGTCCGTACCCGAAGAATAACAACTTCTTCGATGGTAAGAGCATTTCTCAGCTGTTCTTTACAATGTACTTGATCCTTCTGTCAACCAACCCTCTATTTCAAACGACACCACCGATATGAACTCCAGGATAAAAACATCTCCACCAAACCTGGTTGAAATCGCTGCTGCCATAAAGCAAATGCCGGCTGCGGCTGAACATTATTAAAATGATGTTGTTTTTTCCGCGGAAATGCTATCACCCCTAATAACCTCAGTGTGGGAGGAAGAGACTTTCCCGCGTGAATGGAAAGAGGGAATTATAGCCAAATTGGCGAAAAAAGGCGACTTCAAAGACTGCAACAACTGGAGGGGTATCTGTGTGTTTTCTGCAATTGCAAAACTCATTGCACGTATTATCCTCAACCAGCTGAAGTGTCATCTGGAAGCTTCCAACAGTTCCTGCCAGGCCGGTTTCCGCAGTGGGTTTTCCTGCGCTGACTAAATAAACACTCTCCGAATTATCATAACGCAAACTGCTACGTTCTTCACAAGGACAGGGACAGGGATGCATCCTTTCTCTTATTCTATTTCGTCTTGTCATTGAGGACGTCTTGGGTGCTGCCTTCAGCAACGAAAATCAACACAGGGGCATACAGTGGCAGATAAACAACACCTTTCTGAGGTATCTTGCATATGCTGACGACATCTGCTTGCTCACATACAAAGTGTGTGATCTAAAGTTGCTAATTCAAGTCATGCAGGAGAAACCAACCAAAATCTATATCTCAACGAAGCTATCTCGGAGTCCTTGACTGTTGGCACACAACAGTTCGAAAACGTGAATAAGTTTTGCTACCTTGGATACATGGTGACTGCGGACGGTGGTTCCGAGTTAGATGTTGAATGCAGAATTGGTAAAGCTAAGTCTGCTTTTGGTATACTCGCACCACTGTGGCAAAATAACAACATCAGCCTCAACACCAAGCTACGTATATTTAACACAAGCGTGAAGTCTGTTTTGCTGTATGGTCGCACCAACTGGAAAGTTACCGCGATTATTACGAAACGCCTCCAAACCTTCATTAATCGTTGTCTCCGACGCATTTTGCGCATTTTCTGGCCTCGGACGATCTCTAACGTCGAACTGCTGAAAAAGACCAAACGGCTAGATGTGGCACTCGAAATCCGTAAACGGAAATGGGAGTGGATTCGACACACGCTAAGCAAGAGCGACGATAATGGGTCAAAGCAGGACCTACGGTGGAGCCCTTTTCAACAAGCAGGTCGAGGAATTGGTAGACCACATGTTACCTTGCGTCGCTCTACGGAAGCTGAAATGCGTACGCTTGGTCTACATTGGAATGAGCGGAGCGAGTTCGTTGGCGGAGAGGTGTAGTTGACGCCCTATGCTCCAATTAGGAGTTAGGGGACAACATATATATATATATATATATATATATATATATATATATATATATATATACATATATATGGTGGTATATATATATATATATATATATATATATATATATATATATATATATATATATACATATATATGGTGGTATATATATATATATATATATATATATAAATCCGCACCAAACTGTCAACCTCTGAGGGTGCATTAATTTCTCGATTATATATATATATATATATATATATATATATATATGTATATATATATATATTTTTTTTTTTTTTTTCCAAAGTCAATGTTGTGCAACCAATGTTGTCTCTCATCTTTTCTGGCGAAGCGCATTTTCATCTCGGCGTGTATATCACCAAGCAAAACTGCCGCATATGGGGATTGGAAAACTCACACGTGATAATCGAGAAATTAATGCACCCTCAGAGATTGACAGTTTGGTGCGGATTTTGAAGCGGTAACATCATTGAACTAATTTCTTTGAAAATGCCATTCGGTGGCTGGAAATTGAAGACATGTACATTGACGATCTTTGGTTTCGGCAGGATGACGCACCATGCCACAATTGATCATTTGCGTGCCAAGGTCAGTAATCGTGTTATCAGCTGCCTCGACGATGTCAATGCGATTTTTCGCAGTCATACTTTTTTCAAGCCCTTAAGACGAATATCGAGTAAGCCATTCGTGAGGTAGAGCCAGAAACCGTCCCCAAGGTCTTCGAAAACTGGGTTGACAGGATGCGGTACTGCGAAACCAGACGAGTCAGTTCCATAAATAATGGGATTGTTTGCTCTTTCGAATATACAATAATATAATGGAAAAAATTAATTTTTGTTCGTTTAAAATAAATTTAAAATGAAACTTGTATATGGTCATTGCTGTATGTAAGCATTTTCATTCAAATTTTTACAGAACAATCGAGAATTTATTTAAAATTCGTAAGCGTGTTTATTTATGTTTGTTTCAAGTGCTCTCAATAGGCAATTGAAATTCATACAGCGTTTCTATTTAACGTCCACTAATGACCATCCAATAATTTTATGACCAAAGCCATACCTATTTTTTTTTACAATGTACGCATTGTTGTTGTTATATTGAACTTATATAAGATTTGAGTTTGTCTAGCGCAATTCTCAAGTGTTTAATTCAAATATTCAAATAATGGTGCCACTGAAAGAATGTTTCTATCTCTAATGAAAATTTGGTTTTGTGGTGTAGAAGAGGGATTTAGGAATTTAAATACAAGTTTAGAAATTTAATTTGAAATTTAATAAAATTTGCCTTCTGATCTGTTGGTCGTGTGTTCGTTCCTGAAATCCTTGCTGAAATTAAGGCGGACCACTGTACGTGAAAATATTGGGTGTTCGAAAAAGTTCGGTAACAAATTGTCGATCGATGGCTCCAAAATGTAAACTCTCTGGTAATATTAATTACATATACTGCATGGCTATGCATGGAAATAATCGAGCACATAAGCAGCATGGACGTTGCTAGGGAACTAGGGACTCATCACCAAACAGATATCAACTATCTGAAGAAAGCTGGATACACAAAGATGCTCAATCAGTGAAAATTTAATGGACCGATTTTCTATTTGCAATTCACCGCTAAAACGGAACGAAATCGAACCAAACCGAAAAAACTGAGGGGTCCCTCGTTTTCACCGTACAAAAATTGGACACTTTAATTCATATATGTATTTATACGTACATATAAATATAGTACGAGTTTGTACGTACATATATAGCACATGAGTAATATTGAATGCATTGCGAAAACGTGTCACATTTCATTATACGTTATTAATCCAAATGAGGATATGTGTATACATATAAGTACTTGCATATATAATAAAATATTACTTATTTAGTAGAAATTTTAATTGACAAAAAACATCGAAAAATTTGCGAACACGTTTTTCATTATGTCCTAAAGATGAAAAAAGTAAGAAGCTTTTCAACAAATTAAACAACTTTTGTTTCGTTTGTGGTAAATTTAAAAGAACCCGAATTGTGGTCCAAATAATGTACAATGTTTTGTAATGTACAAAACTAATATATATATATATATATATATATATATATATATATATATATATATATATATATATATATATACAGTGGCTCCCAGCTTATTTCGTACAGTGACAGTTTAAAAATTGCTGCAGTCGTAATTCCTAATATAGCAAAAATTTGAACAAAATATAAATGCCATTTTTGAAAGGAAGGTTTGTTTTTTATTTTCCAAAATTTACTTTTTCAAAATGTTAGTGTTTGACACTATAAAAAAATAAAATAAGAAAAAAATAGGAAAATTCATGTCACAGCTTATTTCGTACAGTCTCTTTAAGTTCAAACTAAAAACAAAGTAAGTTGATTTTAATATTTAGTATGACATCCCTTAGCGTTAATGACAGCCTGGAGTCTACTTGGCATTGAATCCACCAATTTTTGAGTGATGTCTGGTGTGATTTTTTTCCATTCCTCCATCAGTACCTTCTTTAGGTCTTGCTTATTAGAAATCTTGTGTGTTCTTATTTTATTGTCCAAAATAGACTAAAGATTTTCAATCACATTCATGTCAGGTGACTGTGGTGGTGGAGACATCAAGTGTGAGCAGTTCAAATAAGCCAAGATTGCACAATCCCAGATTTATGTTTTGGGTCATTATCTTGGTAATACCGAAATTCTTCCCGCAAACCCAGTTTGTCTGCACTTTGAAGTAAATTGTTTTTCAGAATCTCGAGGTACTTCATTTTGTCCATTGTTCCCTCAATAAAAACCAATTCACCTACTCCGGCTGCTGACATACAGGCCCAAACCATCACGCTACCGCCACCATGCTTCACTGTGGGCTTAAGGTTCTCCTTGTTTAGCTCGGTATTCGCTTTACGCCAAACATATGACATTCCGTCCGAGCCAAAAATATTAAACTTAGACTCATCCGCGAAAATAACGGTATTCCAGAACGCAGGAGTCTTAATAATATGCTCTTTGGCGTAGTCAAGTCGGCGTTGTATATTCATTTTTGAAATGAATGGTTTCTTTCGGGCTACTCGACCGTTCAAGTCATGATTGCGCAGCACACGTCGGACAGTTTCAGCACTGGATGATTTTCCTATTTCACGCTGAACCTCTGCAGCCAACTTCGGAGTGGATAACTTTGGATTTTTCTTAATTTTTCGTACAATATAACGCTCGTCTGATGCGTTGAAAATCTTATTAGGTGCTTCTCTGCCCTTGTTCTCCAACCGATTTTCGCGAATGAAGCGTTGAATGATGTATTGGACAGTTGAGGCACTTAAATTTGTCATTTCAGCAATTTTTCGCACACTCTGACCTTTCCTAAAATGGTTAATTACCAGTTTACGCTGTTCCATCGTTGTACGACGACCCATAACGCTAAATGTTTAATTTACAGCACTTTAACTATTTAAAATAAGAATAATAAAAATAGTTATAATAGTTAAAAAGGTCCAAAAACTCATACAATTCAAAAAAACTTTGTAACTGCGCGGCAGAATGAAACTTACTTACATTGAAGTTTGTGTACGAAATAAGATGTGAGCTGAAAATCAGCTGATCAATAGTTTTTCTCTCTTGCATGACAAAAAGAACAATTTTTGGGGTTCCCCGTTTTCTTATTAGGTTTACTAAACACATACACAGACATCTACATTCAAAACTTATCGATAAGTTTTTTAGTTTCGATGTTACAGCCATTTACATAAAAATATATACACTGTACGAAATAAGCTGTGAGCCACTGTATATATATATATATATATATATATATATATATATATATATATATATATATATATATATATATATATATATATATAAGTAATTTTTATTCAACTTTATTGTCTGCTTTATTGTCTGCTTGCTTATTGAAATAACATAAACATAAAACAGTGCCAGAGGTTTAATGTTACTTAGCTGTGACAACGTTTGTTTGTTCAGCAGCGGCCACACATTCTGCTGACCGAGCACTGACTTTTTGCTTATTGAAATAACATAAACATAAAACAGTGCCAGAGGTTTAATGTTACTTAGCTGTGACAACGTTTGTTTGTTTAGCAGCGGCCACACATTCTGCTGACCGAGCACTGCAGTCACGTAACCACAAGTCAATGGCCGTCGCTTTGCTGGACGATAGCGTTAACTCCTCCCTCGTTTAATTTAAGGCCGTCCTCGGCCTTCTTAAGACTGTCGATAATAGTTTGGACGTGGTATTGTTGACGGGCTTTCCTCTTTTTTAAAGATAGTCTATGGAGGAAGAAACACACGAGAACGATGACAACTACGGCAGAAATGAACATCCAAGGTCTGGTCTTTAGCTCTTCTCTTATCTGACCGATATAGTGCAGGTTTTCGATGTTCATCCTTTGTAGGTATGGTAGGCTCAGTATTTCTTGATGTTGTGTAATATTTATTAAAGTGGATGTAGCTGAGGCTGGAGACCTTCTAACGATGTTTCTTTCGTTTCGATATAGTGATCCGTTGATTTTTACTTCGTCATTGAAGGTGAGCAAATATGTTCCGGAGACGGTTTTCTCGGTACCATCGGTGCTTTGTACTATGGCAGTTTCGTCGTTGATGATAATGACTCCATCGTCAACAATTGTTAGAGGGTTCAGATGGCTCGGTCGGGTGCTGCAGTGAGCGACACCGCCAGCATGAAGCTGTTGAGCACACGTCGGCCCAGGTATTTGTCTACAGAATGTTGTTGTCAGCGTTGCGCTGCAATTTGCGATTACTATCAGGCGATTTCCGCAGTCCGCGATAAGGTTACCTCCAGCAAAATGGAGAATTGTAGAGTTATGTTGGACAGGATATAAAGTTAGTTTCTTACAGACTATATCTGGCTTAGGATACTTAATAATAAAATGCAAAAATTGATTGTCTAATAAAACTTTTACATAGGAAACTTCTATTACATCCGCTACAGTTATATTTGCAGAGTGCTCATTGATTATAGTTTTCAAATCATTAGAGTCCAAAATTTGAGGGTTTGCCAATCCGATCTTCGCGAGAGTAATAGACAAAGTTAGGCTTTCTATTTCTGAAATCAAAATTCTGTCTCTTGCGAGCAGTGTTTCATACAAATGTTCTGTGTCAGTTTTTGTTTTTGTGCTATTTAGGATGATATTTACTGTGTCCGTCAATTTGTTTATTTGTTCTTGTGTCTTTGTATTTATAAGTACCTGTCTATTTTCTGAGTCAATTAGTTCTTGCTGACTAAATTTTATTTTTTCGAAGTCATCAAAATCTGGCGTCCCTGCAACTATTTTCAAAGCGGTGCCCAAAAAATTGATGCTTCTCGCATGTCTGTGGTGAACGTCCATAGTAGACAAAAGTGTCCTTATCTGTTCGATGTCTGAGTCCAGTATCTTTCTCATATGTGACTGAGGAAATAGGTTCGTAAGTCCTTTGGTTTCATCGGCCATTTCTGAATACGTTGCGAGGTTTGATGTATGCCTTAGATATCCAAATTCCCGCCAGATCGTCACATCTCCATCTATTATTGGAATATAGTTCGCATGGGAATAGTCGGTCAATTTAGCTGTCGATACCGCGGCGAAGAGAAGTACAATTATAATCCTAAACGAAATACCAAACTTTGAGTAGTAGAATATTAAACTTAATTATCTTAAATTGTCCTTGTGGACCACCCTCCCTTTTATAAGAACTGTTGGAAGTCCATTTTCTCACGCCACGGAATACCTGCAATCCTCGTCTCTGATAATGGTCCACCTTTCTGTTCAAACGAGTTTAAAATTTTTTGCGATGATTGGGGAATTCAACATTACACGTCTAGTCCGTACTTGCCTCGGTCAAATGGTCTTGCAGAAAGATCAATTCGGGAGCAGGGAGTTTTGTCTAAAAAATTAATTTGGTCGTACTCAGCAAATTCATCATTGATATCCTCAACCTCCGCACCTGCTTCGATTTGATAGCTCTGATTATTTTGGTCGGGTGGGGTCTGCTCTTGACCTAAATGGTGAATTCTTTGTTGCTTTGGTCCCGTGAATCGTGCGGTCCCGCTATTTGGTCTCTTTACTGCCTGTTCTTGACCCTGATAGTTTTGTTGGGGTACCTGCCACTGATTATTTTGGTTTTGTGTGGGTAGCCTAAAGCGTGAAGATGGATCAACGTCCATTGGTTCTTGTCTTCGTTGATTTACATTAGAAGGTACCTGTCTTTTATTGAAATAAGGGTTTTTCCCTTGTGAATTTTCATTATTACTCCCAGCTATTTTCTTATCCCTAGGCTGTTGCTTAAGTTCGATTTTTTGAGCCCTGTCTTCTAGACTCCTGGCATAATTGCTTGCAAAATTATATCTTTCATGATTTGCTTCGACCTCCTGGGCCAAAGCTAAAGCGGAGGGAAGATCCTTGGGCCTTGCTGAGAAAAGAACATCGCTAAGCGATTTTTTAGTTCCTGATATAAAGACACGCAATGCGTCCTGTCTGTATTTTTCATTTAGTGACGTGGCGACAACGTTGTCGTATGTCATAATAGTCTTATTTGTAAGAAGAGTCAGTTTTTTTTCCACTTCATCGTAGTATTGAAGAAGTGTTAAATTCCCCTGACGAAGTGTGGCTAATTCTTGCTCGATCAAATAGATTGGTCTTTTATCAGCGTATGTGAAGTCGAGTCTATTTATAATAGCCTTGAAATTAAGTGGGGTATCGAAAGAGGCTAGGACCATATCGGCCGGGCCCCTTACTTTATTTCGTATAATACCGAGAGCCTGGTAGTGAACAGAGCTTCCGTCGTAATTTTTATAAACTTTGTACGCGGTGTTTGCCGCTTTTCTCCACGAGACATACGTCTCGTGTTTTCCTTCGAAGTCTGGTAGGTATTTCACTATATCCAGAGATTCTTTGCACGTTATATTTTCCCTAATATCTGCCTCGCTAAATGTCTCTATTTCCGGCGCACTAACCGTTGTTTCCCTAAGACTCCTACTGACATTTTCTAATTTTTGTTCGAATATTTTTTCCTGAGCTGCAAGTGCGCTGTTAACGGCACTTTCAATTATAACTTTAAGTTGATCAGGGGTTGCCATGTCAAAACTTTTTTTGTCACTGTTTACGTTTAAGTTACCGAAATTCTTTAGCAGCGCATCTATTTCACTGTCACTCATTAGTCGCACAAATTCGGACGGCAAATAATTTTTTCTAAAACCATGTGAGCACTCTACTTACATTTCTTAATAGTTTTATCCTTAAAGCTATTTGTAACTATCGATGTTGAATATTCCGCTTTCGTCGGTCTGACGTGTATGATGCGTAGTATTAAATGCCGTTGCCGCTTTCGTCGGTCTGACGTATATGATGCGTAGTGTTTAGTGCCGTTGCCGCTTTCGTCGGTCTGACGGATATATATATATATATATATATATATATATATATATATATATATATATATATATATATATATATATATATATATATATATATATATATATATGTATGTATATATACAGTGGCTCCCAGCTTATTTCGTACAGTGACAGTTTAAAAATTGCTGCAGTCGTAATTCCTAATATAGCAAAAATTTGAACAAAATATAAATGCCATTTTAGAAAGGAAGGTTTGTTTTTTATTTTCCAAAATTTACTTTTTCAAAATTTTAGTGTTTGACACTATAAAAAAATAAAATAAGAAAAAAATAGGAAAATTCATGTCACAGCTTATTTCGTACAGTCTCTTTAAGTTCAAACTAAAAACAAAGTAAGTTGATTTTAATATTTAGTTGACATCCCTTAGCGTTAATGACAGCCTGGAGTCTATTTGGCATTGAATCCACCAATTTTTGAGTGATGTCTGGTGTGATTTTTTTCCATTCTTCCATCAGTACCTTCTTTAGGTCTTGCTTATTAGAAATCTTGTGTGTTCTTATTTTATTGTCCAAAATAGACCAAAGATTTTCAATCACATTCATGTCAGGTGACTGTGGTGGTGGAGACATCAAGTGTGGGCAGTTCCAAATAAGCCAAGATTGCACAATCCCAGATTTATGTTTTGGGTCATTATCTTGGTAGTACCGAAATTCTTCCCGCAAACCCAGTTTGTCTGCACTTTGAAGTAAATTGTTTTTCAGAATCTCGAGGTACTTCATTTTGTCCATTGTTTCCTCAATAAAAACCAATTCACCTACTCCGGCTGCTGACATACAGGCCCAAACCATCACGCTACCGCCACCATGCTTCACTGTGGGCTTAAGGTTCTCCTTGTTTAGCTCGGTATTCGCTTTACGCCAAACATATGACATTCCGTCCGAGCCAAAAATATTAAACTTAGACTCATCCGCGAAAATAACGGTATTCCAGAACGCAGGAGTATTAATAATATGCTCTTTGGCGAAGTCAAGTCGGCGTTGTATATTCATTTTCGAAATGAATGGTTTCTTTCGGGCTACTCGACCGTTCAAGTCATGATTGCGCAGCACACGTCGGACAGTTTCAGCACTGGATGATTTTCCTATTTCACGCTGAACCTCTGCAGCCAACTTCGGAGCGGATAACTTTGGATTTTTCTTAATTTTTCGTACAATATAACGCTCGTCTGAAGCGTTGAAAATCTTATTAGGTGCTTCTCTGCCCTTGTTCTCCAACCGATTTTCGCGAACGAAGCGTTGAATGATGTATTGGACAGTTGAGGCACTTAAATTTGTCATTTCAGCAATTTTTCGCACACTCTGACCTTTCCTAAAATGGTTAATTACCAGTTTACGCTGTTCCATCGTTGTACGACGACCCATAACGCTAAATGTTTAATTTACAGCACGTTAACTATTTAAAATAATAATAATAAAAATTGTTATAATAGTTAAAAAGGTCCAAAAACTCATACAATTCAAAAAAACTTTGTAACTGCGCGGCAGAATGAAACTTACTTACATTGAAGTTTGTGTACGAAATAAGATGTGAGCTGAAAATCAGCTGATCAATAGTTTTTCTCTCTTGCATGACAAAAAGAACAATTTTTGGGGTTCCCCGTTTTCTTATTAGGTTTACTAAACACATACATAGACATCTACATTCAAAACTTATTGATAAGTTTTTTAGTTTCGATGTTACAGCCATGTACATAAAAATATATACACTGTACGAAATAAGCTGTGAGCCACTGTATATATATATATATATATAAATATATAAATATATATATATATATATATATATATATATATATATATATATATATATATATATATATATATAATTTGTAATTTTATAACATTTAAATAAAGATTTTCAATTATAAACAAAAAACTCACATTCAGAGCTCTAAAACTTCCGCACTAAATATCTCAAAATTTGGACGTGAGGGTCACTGTCTCAAGGGTGAACAAACTAGTCTCAAACGATAGTATTTGACCTCATTTACTGGTACTGGTACTTACTTTTCTTTCTTTTTATTTTCATTAATATTTTCTACTGCCTACAAAAATTTTCTTCATCGCCCTTGAACGCATATACATATGTGAAATTTGCGCTGCTTAAAAATTGAAAAGTGAATATATGTCATACATGAGTACACATGCCTAAAATTCACAATTCACAATTCACACAATAAAATGTAGCTTATGACTTCATACAGTCTAGTTACCCAACATACCTATATGCCCAATTGGCTCCAATTTATTTTTCATATAGTCCCATTTGGTGACTAGACTATGGCCCGTATTATGAGTTGCATTCGACTTTCGATCTTCGCTGGTTATCGAAAATCGAAGATCGAATGTCAAATTCACATTACGAGCAATTCGAAGTTTTTGTTCAGTATCGAATCTGTCGAACAGAATTTTACTTTCGTTGCTGCAGTGTAGTGTGAGAAATTGTGAGAAATACTAATTTTAAACAATTTTTATCAATATCATGCAGGTCTATGGTCGTGAGTACCAAACAACAACTGGAAAGGCTGGTTTCACTAATGGAAATGAAATGAAAATTCGTTCAATCAGCAATTTCGCCCACAATCAAAAATCGAATGCAACTCATAATAATGGCCCATAATATAAATGGCGCTAACAAATGTTTTGATGAGACGTTCAAATGAGAACACATGAGAGAAAATCTCATTTGACCGTATGTGAATTTGTTGTCTAAACTATTTACGGTCGATTGCCACAAATTTTGAATTGAAAATTGACATATGTATATGCTGTGTTTTAACATATTGTCTAGTGTTCGGAGAAAATTTTGGAGAGGAAAAAATAATAGAGACCGGTCATAATTTTCAATTAGCTAAGGGCGTACAACATATATCCCCATTTTGTTTTACTCCACAAATTTTTCGTGAACTTATTTACTGTCTATTTTCATCACCTAGGAGTGTTTCCATACAAGATGGACACACGAATACCCGAATTTTGTATACTGCCTGTAAAATCTAAGAAGTCGAATGATCCAAATTTGGAATGTCTATTTGTTTTCTGGGAAAAATCAATTTGAAACTACAAATTATATATTTATATTTTTTGCTACATACACTTTGACCACATTTAACATGTAAACATGTATTAAGGCCGCCAAAAAAATTATGATTTTTGTATACTATCTAAAAATACATACAATAGGTGTCTTCACACCGAGCTCGTTGCTTCGTTAGTCCGATACTAGTAGTTTTATGTGTATTTTCTGTAAATTGGTAATTTTTTAATATTCTACTATTCTATTATTTACAAGATTCAAACTTCATGTTTAAGAAAAATTATAGAATCGTAAAAAGCAAAATAAATAAAAGGTGAAGAAACCGCATATTTACGTACATTAATAACGTACACAACAATAAATATACGTTTAAAGCACATCCAATGAGTATTTAAAGTGAAAACTTACATATATTTAAAATTTCATTGTATAAATTATGGCAATAAATTACTATGTACAGATATATTCAACGTGTTTTGTATGCAATAGAGCAAAACAAAGTATCATACTTTATGTAGACAATATAAGTATATATACCTTATATGTACTACATACATATATGTATACAAGTACATTTTAACAGACAGTATATTACAAAGTCTGAGAGTGTGGTATTTGCTGATTCTTATACTCTATTCTTTAACGTGGTTGATGATGATTATAATCTGTATGTTGGAAGCGTTTTACCCATACCTACGCGCATATATTGTGTGTTATGTAGGTACACATGAGTACATGACTTTACTGTATGTGGAATGGGTGTATAATCTTTGTCTGGCTGTATGGAGTTTGATGCATCAATAATCAACATTATTATCATCATCGTTATGATGAGGGTGAGAGCTTAGACAGACATAGATTTTATTTATGTTGTTAAGAACATCTGGTATAAAAGTTTCCAAGGTTGAAGGAAAATGTTAAAGAAACAATTTCATTTATTTATAACTGAGTAAATACGACTACAAACACTTTTAAGTCTTTCGCTGTATTAATCTTTTTCGAAAATGCCTTTTAATAGTTTACTACTTAATACTCTAATCTTTTTCTTTAAATTGTAATAGTATTACTAAATCTATTGTACACAGTGGGTAGTGGATAGAGCTTTGGTGAATTGTCGAGGTTCCACATTGGAATACCCAAAAGTACTGAATGGTAAAAAATTAGTTTTAATTCACATAATAACTGAATTCAGATTTCTCGGTTCAAACATTGGATGCACTTATGCACATATATTGAAACACTCCTGTTTTTATACCCAACACTAAACAGAAGCTTGTGCTTCTGTTTCTAACATCCACAAGAAGAGCTGACATACAATATATGGGCAAGCATAGACAGTCGATTTAGCTATACTGGTTATCTGTCTGACTATTCGCACGATGTGCACTGCCGCAATTATAGAACCGGCGATTTAAAAACCTGTAAAAAATATTACTTTCTTCAACAAATGTATGAAGTTTAAATGACTAAATCCACTCTCACATCAAGAGTATGTTGTTTAATGTAGTTTTCATAATTTACACACGGAAGAGTAAAGCAATCGAAATATATCGTTAGGTTAGGTTAGGTTAGGTTATGTGGCTGCCCTCTCTCTGAGAGGACACAGAAAGGCCCTTTGTGATACCACCGAGCTTCTCTTCCAATACTGTTGTGCGTGTTAAATTTGGACAGAATTAGAAGGGACCTACTTATATTAGCCGGTTCCGAACGGCTGAACCCTTTTGACATCACTTTAACATAGTTTTGCAACAGAGCTCTTTTAAGAAGCATTTTTGGCAAATTGTTACTGCCGGAAAAATTGCCAATTCTTACCGGCAAGTGGGTACCGCTCGAAAGAAAAATCTTTTCGATATCAAATTTTCTTATGCTTCAGCCGGGGATTGAACCCACGACCTACAGATCAGAAGATCAACGCACTAACCACTGAGCTACGGCACCCACTCGTGGTATAGACAATTTGTGTTATATTTGTATTGTTGAATTAGTATTTTTACACTTTGCGTGTGAAATATAAAATTCATTAGCTCAAACTCGATACATACGATTACATTGGCGATTGAATAGATGAGTTTGAAAATGGACGAAATTTAATAAAAACCACTCACACTTGCCATACAAATTTATGTTTCCGATGTATGTTTTCACACATTGTTCACGAAACTTGGAATATGCTAATACATAAACGAGCACAAAAATTAATAAAATCGGATAAAAAAAAAACGCGTACTTCCCACACGATCTTATGTATGTATTCACACTTTGGTCACGAAAACATAAAGCTGTTAAGCTGAAATTCGGCACATAGATTATATTTCTTAGTGATTAAACGAACTCGAAAATGAACGAGTTCGGATGAAAGTAACGACTATCTCTCTTACAAAAGTTGGTTCTCTACAGTCCTTTGCACATGATTACATATCGTTTTCCTATTATACGTTTATTTTTATCAACGTGCAAGTAGGGTTAAAAAATGCATTATTGAATGAAAACCACATCTACCATCAACAATAAAATGTTTATATTCAAAGATATGTACATATGCCTGTCTATTTAACAGGATACCTTTTTTGTTTCATATTTATTAGAAAGTAGTTTAACAAATTTAAAGCTTGAAAAGGTGAAAAAAATCCTTTTTTCTTATTAACACTCAAATTTCATTTTAAACTATAAAGCGTAGACGCATTTCAGTATAAAATTGTGACTTTCTCTTATTTTAATTTATATTTTATTAACGCTTTTACCTTGATAAATACTTGCCGTGCATAGCTTAAGGGTCGAAAGCAGCAATATGTTATATATATGTATACAACTAAAAACTACTTCTCTATATTTAATAAATATTTGGTGGAAAAAGTTATAAACAAATTCACGATTTAAATATTTTCATAATATTTAAATGATCAATACTAATAGCGATATGACGTGAGATTTATTTGGTTGGTTGATGTGCTTGGAAAAACATGTAATTTCCTTTTTCTTTTTATCGATAGTACTAAATATCAAATATCAATAATAAATATAGTAAATTTAATTGAAATTGCTAAGGATCTGTATTAAATATACCTATCTCTATCTCATGGATAGGACGATTAGGACAATATGACAATCGGACTCTAAGGTTTTCCCCCTCTTTAAAATAAAAACTGCTTCCTATGTGGAGATATTAACCCATAATGAAAATTTGACTGACTTTGGACTGAGCATACTTTAATAGGGGATTATTCAACTTCATTTTTAAAAATCTGATAAATAACAGCTGAGCTATGAAAAAAAACCATTTTGGTGGTTATAAGAGCGTGTATGTATGTACTAACAAAAGTACTTATATTGATAAATATCATTAATTAAAATAGGCACGTAGTAAACAAATCAATCTTATTTTGGGTTGTAGGTACACTATACTATATTTATGTGTGAACATGTTTCGTTATTTACTTTAATGTACGAGTTTTGTGCATCAAGCATTAGGCATAATATTATCAAGCATTAATATAAGGATTAAAGTGCCTTTATGGAAATTTAGAGATGGAAAAAGAAAAGAAATACAAATAATTGTAGGTATAATAAAACACTGGGTGTGTGTATGCACATACATTAGGCGTATGACTTTTTTTGGAAAAATTTATACCTAATGTTAAATGCTGAGAAATCGCGAAAAAACAACATAAATAATATTTTTGTTTTAATTTCTCAAAAAAATCTCCCACAGGGAACACTGTGTGTAATTTAAGGAAAAAGCTATACGTTACTATGGTAACTAATTCAGCAGCAACTTTTCCAATATTTCGAAATATGCACGATTAAGTTGTTATGAATAAGTTCAGATGAAGTATATAAGTGGGATCAAACCTTTCAATTCGATTCATGCGGGGTTTTTAAATTATGGCCATACCCAAGTTTTATGTATAAAAGTTCATTGCACGATGCCGTGTATATTTAATTTTTCCAAAAAAGTCGTAAAATCATATACCTAATGTACATCTATGTACGTAACGGTATAAAGATCCACCTGTATACGTTGAGACCATTGGTATGAATTGAAAATCGAACTACCTTATCAGATTTTACTTAAAATTCAAAACGTCAAATGTCTACTTTGAGTATTAAAGTTACAATCGGTACATTTTAACCATTTGTTGTCAATGTTAGAATATTTAAATCATACCAAGAGTAGTAATATTTTTACGTACTCTATTCAATATGTTGAGATAGAATTGTGAATACCTTTACATGACTTTTACAATCAGATGATATCATTGGTTGGATAACAAAGAAAAGAATACCCTGTTACTTGATGATTTTGGTATATCTACTTATATATATACGTTCACACTACTTAGCGCGACATACGCTATGCACAAGAAATAAATGCAGCATCAACGCTAAAAGCATTGCAATTGAGTATACCTAAGTATGTATATAGTACCACGGTACACCTGTAGTATGGCGCTTGAATAAATTACACTTATTTATCCTGAGAGTAATACACTTAAAGAAAGAGGGAGAGGGAGAAAGAAAGTGAATGATAGAGGAAGAGAGAATTTGAGACTTTGTGTGAATGTGTGTACATTACACTTTTTCTTATTATTTGACAAGTTCTATACCGTAGCGTATACTATATAGTTATATCCATATAGCGCAATTTATTCGGCGTATTGAACGTAAGGAGCATAAATGCCATTGCACTTACAACAACAAAAAATAGAAGGGTAATGACAAAGCATAAACATGTGTGTAAATTCATGTGTGTGCATTGCATGAATACATACATCTATACATATGCGAACCAATCTACTAAGCTTGTATTGCTGACACTACAACCATTACACATTTGCATATTTTAATAGTACAATACACATTTACCACTGAGAATGATGATGTTGGTAAACATGTTAATGATGTTGTTGATGATGATGATGATGATGTCTTCAAGCATGCACACTATGAAGTATCTACATGGCATTTAAGAATATTATACTTACAAAAGGTTGTGGTTACGGTTTTTGCGGCTACATGTGAAGGTGTTGTGTGTGTTGGGTTTTCATAATGACAGATTGAAGGTGTAAGTAACTACATCCACACTTCGACAAGTACATAACAATAAAGTAAGGTTGTAATATAACTATTTAAATGAAATGGTTATAACCAGAAATTTTTTACGCCATACGCCATTGTTCTTACCTTGTTTAGGAAGGATTTGTGTGTTCAATATTTATCACATTTCCTTATACAAATATACCGAAGGCAATCTATTGTTTAGTAGTGGTAACTCATTTTGACCGAAATGTGTACATAACGCATTTGTGCGCTACACCATCGATATGCGCACATTGATAAAATTCATCGTATGGGATAAATTTCAATCCCATAGATTTGCATGTTCGTGCGTAAAGTACGGTCGAAATCATACATTTGTATGAGAGGTAAATGCGATTTTCATTCGAATTCGCTCATTTTCTAACTCGTTCGTTTATGACTTATATTTTTATTATATTTTACTTTATCTTTAGTGTGAAAATTTATGCAAGGAAGTATAAATTTGAACGGTAGGTAAGCGTGGATTTTATCCAATCTCGTCTATTTTCGAATCAACTAAAAAGTATAATTTTATCTTCTAAATTTGTTTGTGATCATTTTATTTTTTCGGGCGCCAAGTTTGAAATAACACATTCAACAACATACTTTCGTATGGGAACTAGGCATGATTTTCATCGCATTATGTCCATTTTTTAAAATATGAATTTTTTGCTTACACTAACTTCAAATAGCAAGTTTTACTTCGATTGCTTTATAATTTATCGCCCAAAGTACGAAATCATATATTCCACAACATGATCTTGTTCTGTGCTAAAATAACATTTTTGCACAAAGTGTAAAAAAATGAAAACTTATTCATTTTATGTGAGGTAGGGGTAGCTTTTATCCTATTTATCCCGTTTTTGAATATGTCTATTAACTGCTTGAATATGTCTATTAACTGTACGTATGAAATTTAAGCCTAATAAGCAAACTTTGAAAAATAACATTCAGCAACATACCTTTGCATGGGAGATAGACGTGCTTTTCATTCGATTACGTTCATTTTCTAAAATAACCATTATGTGGTTAGACTAACTTTTAATACCAAGGTTATGTTTGATAAAAAAAAAAATAAATATGTGGCTCTTAAAGCCCCAAAGGGCTCGTTGGCCGAGCTTCTCTTCCATTACTGTTGTGCGTCTTAAATTTGGACAGTATTAGAAGGGACCTACTTATTTTAGACGGTTCCGAACGGCAGAACACTTGTAACATCACTTTTTCTGAGCTTTGTCACAGAGTTCTTTAAGAAGATTTTTCATGGCAAGTTGTTACTGTCGGAAGAATTGCCAATTGCTTGCCGACAGATGGGTACCATTCGAAAGAAAAATCTTATCGATATTACATTTGTTATGCATCAGCCGGGGATTGAACCACGACCTATAGATCAGAAGGCGAACACACTAACCACTGAGCTACGGCACCCACTGATACCTGATACCTATATATTTTCACGCGGAATCTGTAATAACGGTCTTTCAACAACATATTTTTATGTGGGAGGTAGGAGTAATTTTCATTCGATTTCACCCACTTACGATCTCATTCTTTTGTTGGTGAAAATAATTCTGTTTACTACGACAGATATATAATCATATATATTTTATATACATTACCATAATTCTTATTTTCCCTTACAGGTGGTTTAAACGGAAAAACCAACTCAATTGAGTGTTGGGTATAAAAGGACATGAAAATATTGCTACGCGCAAAGTATCTGACCTCTTTCTTTCAGAGAGAAATAATTTATATTTATATGTATGCTACCTAAAAAGAACTCTGTGACAAAGCTCAGAAAAAGTGATGTCACAAGCGTTCTGCCGTTCGGAACCGGCTAAATTAAGTAGGTCCATTCTAATACTGTCCAAAATTTAAGACGCACAACAGTAATGGAAGAGAAGCTCAGCCAATGAGCCCTTTGGGGCTTTAAGTGCAACATATTTATTTTTTTTTTTTTATGTATGCTACCTCAAACGATTTTTATTAAATAAATTATATGACGTTTTGTTTTGAACCAGTTTCAAACGGCTCAAAAATTAACGTCATTATTGCTTACTGTCTTACAACGCACTCCAACAATACGATATGCATCTTTGACTTCAAAGCTTCCCGCTTAAGTACCAAATAGACAGTGTAACTTTGATGGTCCTGAGAAAACAACTTTTTCTACTTTATATTGTATTAAAAATTCACTTTCCATCAAAATGTTCGGTTTCAAAGTCGTTCGCAAAAGTTTGTGAATTCTTCAACTAACATCTCTTTCAAAATGCTTCATTCATTCGTCTGAATTATTGAATACTATTAGTATTGAAAGCAAGCAGTCATAGTCTTCAATATTGTATATTTACGTCTAAGAATATCACGCATGTTGAAAGGAACATTTATAGACGACTACTATGTTTCCTTAAATAATATTAAGTTAAGAGATGGTACCACAATATATTTGTTATTTATTTGTTATTTGTTATTTATTCAGATACACACTTCTCTTTTAATAATTTATCACTGTCTCTTTTGCTTTTCTTCCTTGAACTAGTTATAAACATTATGGTAATACAGTAAAATGAGATAAGATAAGAAGACTTAATTCACTTCATTGTTTGATTATCTAATTTTATTTAAAATAATAGAAAACATAATGTTCAAATGTTGCTTAGAAAATTTTGCGCCAAGCAAGCCACGAAGTGAATCCCGAAGGAAGCGAAGGAGAGGCTTCAACTCCAAAAGACACCTAAAACCCTATCGAATACATCGTCAAACATGAAGTATAGTGTATATATCTAAACTAACACACCCACACACACACACACATACGTATGCATTGGCAGATAAGAGCATAAAATATAATTTCCATAACGTAAAAACATAGAAAATTGCAAATAATTTCAATGAATATGCTTCGAGTATTTGGGCGCCGTAGCTCAGTGGTTAATGTGTTGGCCTTCTGATCGGTAGGTTGTGGATTCAATCTTCGCCTGAAAGACAACTTTAATATCGAAAATATTTTTCTTTCGAACGATACCCACCTGTCGGCAAGCAATTGACAATTCTTCTGGCAGTATCCATTTTGCCATGGAAAAGCTTCTAAAAGAACTCAGGTACAAAACCCTGAAAAAGGACGTAACCTGACATAAAAGTACAGCGCTGACATAAGAAGTGAGCAATATATTTGAAACGTACATACGAGTATATTTAGAAGCTTTTACGAAACGATGCTTCTGTTTCTAAAGTCAATTTGCTTCCTATAGGTCCATAAACATGTATGAGTATTTGTAAGTGCAAGTGGCGGATAGATAGGGAAATATGATGGAAAATAACGAATCTTTTTTTTTTTGTACTGCTTGTGATTTACATCCTGTCTGTATACATATCGATTCATTAGATTATAAATCCACACGAAAAAAAAAATGAATTTTGCAGCACAAGAGATAAACATTTTTAACAAATTTGCGGTCCTTGAATTCGATGGTTGGTGTGACTCGACCAGCTTGCATTCCCTTCCTAAAATAAATGACATTCCCGCATTAATTTCTGCTTACCAACATTTTTCCGGAACACACTTATTTCCAAACTTTATAATATAGAATTTGAGTATTAATTTTTGTAGACGAAAGCCTTCGGATCACAATTCAAACATTTTTTTCGGTAAAGTTTTTTTTTAATTCACATACAAATAAACACAAGTAAGATAAGTAAAGGACAATATAATCAATTTGATAATATAAATATGAGTATGTAAATACGTGTCGTTTTCAAAAGTACACATCAAGTAAATCTACAAGGAAATTAACTTGAATATATGTTCTGGATTTAATTAACTTAATTAAAACACACAACAATAACAACATTATTGAGAATGACAATATCAAATAATATTAGCTCCAGAGTGAGTTTACAATTTTCTACAATTCAGAAATTCATCGTCCTCTTCAAATGTAATCAATCAAATGACAATGGCACATACATAGTCAATTGCCATATTGTCAATAAGTGGATACAAAGATTCGTATGTGCATATATACATTTACGCATGCATACCATACTGTCAAGGGTGTTTTTTGCAGTGTTGAACTACCAATTTTATCAAACCTAATAACCTAAGTTTTATTTACACATATTAAGTTTGGTTTCGATTTCATCGAAGATTCGTTGACATCTCTACATCGCATGCAAATTGTACAATTTTACTTCTACGCTCAGATTGATATACGTCATAATGATGATTTCTAAAGTAGGAGCTAACATTAACTGAATTATTGATCACAAATGTGGTGGAAATGCGGTCTTCAGGCTCATTTGATCGAAATTATATTTAAATTCAAATTTATTTAAATTTAAAATTCAAGTCATTTAAAGAATGTCTTAACATTTTATTCTAATTCATAACAATTTAAGATGTTCTAGTGACACCCTTTATAAATGTACACGTACAAGTATACATACCTAGAGGATACCAGAGTAATATCAACCGATATGGAGTCGAATGCGGAAAAATTTAATCAACAAATTAAGATGGTAAATGGTAATCGTGTTCAAATTGTGAGCACGTAACAACTTGATAAAATTACAACAATAACGATATCCAAAGTATAGGGTTATCCATTTCGCGGTTTCAAAAGTATAGGGCTAGAATTCGACATCTGTCAAACTGAGTTGTTAAAATAATTTCTTTCTTTTTCAGTTCAAAGTCTGACATTTGCGAAAATGGATCGCTTAACTATCGCACAACGCATTAATATTGTAAAAACCTACTACAAAAATGGTGATTCTGCCACAGCCACATATCGTGCTTTAAGAGGAGATTATGGTTTACATAATCGTCCAACTACGCAAGCAATTGGCAAAATTGTGAAGAAATATGAAGAGACTGGATCGGTTACAGATATTGTAAGGCCTGTGCATCATCGTTTCGCTCGTACCACCGAAAATATCACTGCTGTAAGTGAAAGTGTTGCCGAAGACCCGAATGTGTCGATTCCTCGTCGTTCTCACGAATTAGGACTGTCTTACGGCACATTATGGCGTATTTTGCATTTGGATCTACACCTACATCCATATAAAATCCAGCTCACACAACAACTGAAGCCAGCTGACCATTCACAACGTCGTAGATACGTCGAATGGGTGCTTCAACAACAGGCGGTGGACGGCGATTTTTCGAACAAAATTTTCTTCAGCGACGAAGCACATTTCTCACTCGGTGGGTATGTTAACAAACAAAATTGTCGTATTTGGGGTTCTGAGAATCCTCAAGTAATTGAAGAGAGGCCACTACATCCACAAAAAGTCACTGCTTGGTGCGCTCTTTGGTCCGGAGGTGTGATTGGACCTTACTTCTTCGAAAACGACGATGGAACGACTGTCACCGTCAATTTGGAGCGTTATGGTCATATGATAACCGACTTTTTTTTGCTTGCTATTGAGGAATACGACTTAGAGAATATGTGGTTTCAACTAGACGGTGCCACATGCCACACAACTCGAGCGAATATGGCTTTATTGCAAAAGAAATTTTCTGGCCGCGTAATTTCTCGTCGCGGCGATATTAAGTGGCCACCAAGATCATGCGATTTGACACCGCTTGACTTTTTTTTGTGGGGCTACGCGAAAGACCGTGTTTATGCAGATAAACCTTTAACTCTTGAGCACCTAAAAACCAACATTCGTCACGTTATGGCTGAGATACCTCCCAATATGTGTCAAAAAGTGGTCGAAAATTACCTCAAAAGAATCGATGCTTACAACAATTCGCGTGGTGGTCATTTAAATGATGTAGTATTTCACACATAATGTCAACGTTCAAACTTTATAATAAAAAAGAAATATCATGATAAAAAATATTTTATATGTGTTTTATTTACATTTACTTTTGAAACCGTAAAATGGATAACCCTTTATATTACAAAATATTTATCATTGCTATCGGCATCGACAGTAACGGAATCGCAATAAGCAATATTCAAAAATAGATAAAGGATCGTATAGAGATATAGGTGTATTACCTGTTTTTTATCTTTCAAAATCAAAAAAGGGTGCCATAGCATAGAAATAGTGATGTCGCAAGTCGGTTAATATAAGCAGGTCCCCGTGCAAAATTTAACGCACACAGCAGTACTGGAAGAGAAGCTCGGCCAAAGGGACCTTCGGGGCCTATAAGTAGCACATACATTTTTTTTTTATATTGAAGATTTCTAGATAAGTTAAAAGGTTAAAGTAACCTTATAAAAGAGAGAATCACATGTATCAATGAACCAAACATGTATTCTTATTACTACTACATGGCAAAGAGTTTAATGAAATTAGACAGTAAATTGAAAGAAATGCATTATAAGGAAATTAATTTAGATTAGATTCCTAATATTAGGAATTTGCAATTGTCCACAGTACATTTGGTATATGCTACTTATGTACATACATATATGTTAAACTCATGCCAATTACATAACTGTTCATCCATTGTTAATAAGACAAAAAATATTTGAAAGTGCAATTGTGCGTAAGAATTGAATTAGGGTGTGAATGTATAAAAATAAGATGATGATAATGATGATCGAAAAATCAGAATTTCGAAAAACTAATTTCCGTCTTTCTCATATTAAAAGTTTTCTTTCAGAAATCCAATTTTCTTCAATAAAATGCTGATATTTATCATTTAAAGGGGACAATTATTATTTTAGTTATGTACTTACTTATATACATATATACATAGTTACATATATTTATCAATTTAGGTTCAAAGATTTTTATTGGCAGTGTTTACGAAACGAAATTCTATTAAAATAGGAAATCGAGCATACGAGGGCGGATTGATAAAGAAGCTACCTAAGTACGAAAAAAGCAGCACAAACACAAAAACTTTTTTTTTTTTTGAAATTGCGATTTGTCAAACGTCAGCTGTTAAAATTTCACCCAAATTCAGCGTTTAGTTTATTTGTTGTAGTCATTTGAAGTAACCAACTTTTGTGTTTATTGAAAAATGGAAAAAAGCGGATTTCGTGCAGTGATTAAACTCTATTATTTGAAAGGGAAAACGGCGAAAGAGACAAAAGAAAAGCTCGATAAACATTACGGTGAGTCTGCTCCGTCAGATTACATGGTAAAATAGTGGATTGCTGAATTTAAACGCAGCCGAACAAGCACTGCAACAATACCATCAACAGGAAGGCCAAAAGAGGTGGTTACTGAAGAATATATCAAGAAAATCGTCGATATCGTTATGAATGATCGCCAAGTCAAGATGTGTGAGATTGTTGAAATGATCCACATTTCATATGAACGTGTGTTTAACACTTTGCATGAACATTTGCATATGAAAATGCTATCGGCAAGATGGGTGCCGCGTTTGCTCAGTGTCGAACAAAAACGAGTTCGAGAGACCACTTCACAGCGGTGTTTGGACATGATAAAGCGTAATCCTGTTGATTTTTGGCATCGATTAATAACTGTTGATGAAACGTGGGTCCACCACTATACACCTGAAACCAAAAATCAATCGAAACAGTGGGTGGAAGTGCTCCGAAGAAGGCGAAGGCAGTGAAATCAGCTGGCAAGGTTATGGCCACTGTATTTTGGGATGCACTCGGAATATTACTTATTGATTATCTTGAAAAAAGATCCACAATCACAGGAAAGTAAAAAAAAAATTAATTTTTTCCTACTTATGAAGCTTCATATCAATCCGCCCTCGTAAATACACACGCGCATACATATATTTAGATTTAGTAGGATTTTTCTCTCGAAAACTCCAAGCATTCGCTCACCTGATGAGAGACTTGTAGAGTGTAGTTTTCGTTCTTCAAGAGAGAGCTCGACTTCTCAATTGCTTACTCAGACAAAAGTAACACCTGTTAGCAAGAGTTATCCTCCGCATGATCTCCAGGCTGACGTTATTACAGTTGTTGATGCTGGCACCAAGATAGACAAAGTCCCTTACTACTTCAAAAGCGTATTTGTCAACAGTGACATGCTGTCCAAGACGCCGAGACTCTTTGTTTGTTGACACTAGATACTTCGTCTTGCCCTCATTCACCGTAAGACATATTCGACGCGACTCTCTTTCCAACTCTGAGAATGCTACACTGAGTGCTCCCGTGTTCATGCCGATTATGTCAATATCGTCGGCATACACTAACAGCATGACACTTTTGTTGAAGATAGTGCCATTATGTCGTAGATCAGCAGCTCGTATTATTTTCTCCATAATAAGATTGAAAAAGCTGTACGATAAGGAATCACCTTGTCTGAAACACCGTTCGGTACTAAACGTTGCGGAGAGGTCCTTCCCAATTTTCACTGCACAACAGGAGTTATGCAGTGTCATTCTAAAAGTCGAATGAGCTTTGCAGGAATTCCAAACTCAGATATTGTTGCGTTGAGGACATCCCTTACCGCACTGTCGAATGCGGCTTTATAATCAACAAATAGGTGGTGTGTGTCGATCTGTATTTCTTGGGTCTTCTCCAGAATTTGGCGCAGTGTGAAAATTTAGTCGATGGTAGATTTACCAGGTGTGAAGCCACACTGGTCCAATCAGATTGTTGAGCATGGGCTTCAATCTTTCACACAATACTCTCGATAGGACCTTGTATACGATGCTCAGGAGGACATCAGGACCTGCAGCGTTGTTGTTCTTCAGCCTTAAAATGGCTCTTTCAACTTTGTCATAATTGGGTGTTGGAACACCAACACCATCATCTGTAATTGCGGTTATCGGGCAATCTCCTACACTGGCGAAATTGTTCGTAGCATTGCCATTCAGTAACTTGGAGAGTGTTCCCTCCATAGGCTCGGTACACTCTGGCCATCTGTAACCAAATTCCCATTTCCGTCACGACAAAAAGAGGCTCCGGGATTTAAACCGCCACTCAGGCGCTTGTGCTTTTTGAAGAAGTCTTCAAAAGCTCAAGCGCCTTCTTCTTCTTTCGAGTCTCATTCTTGTCGGTACACTTCTCTATCTCCTCATACTCGCGTCTTTCCAGATCTCTCTTCTTGCGCCAGAAAATACGTTTCTTTGCACTCCCTTTCTCTCTGTAGCCATGTCGCTTTGTGGATGTCGAGATGCTGGAATCTGGTACCACCAATTACCATGTTTCGTGCTGCGGCGACGTCGATCAACCTCATTCCGTTATCGGAGGAGTTCTGGTGGAGGCTCAATTTTCCGACAGTTGGACAAAGGTATCTTCCTTTCCCACCCTGGCATTAAAGTCGCCAAGCACGATTTTGATATCGTGGCGGGGGCAGCGGCTATAAGCTTCTTCGAGACGCTGAAAAAAGCTCACATTGTCCTTCTCATCCGTCGGGATTTTTTATGTGGCGGGTCCCAAACCCAACGCACAACCTCCAACCGAGGAGATTTTAGCCACTCACTTCAGCCGCCTCCTAGCGGGTGCCAGGAAGACGTTGCCCGGTGGTCGCTACGTAGAGGGCCACTATTAATAATAATAATGAAGGCGCTATTATAAGCAGAGCAAGCTACATGACTACCCTTCATTAACAAATAAAGGTATCATCGCATAGCTCTCTGATCAAACTACATGACAGCCAGTGAGTTCACATGCGATGAGTTCAACAAGGATTGCGCTAGCCCCACCCGGTTGAGACAGTTAGACACATTACTTTGCGAAAACACCATCAGACATTTATATTAGTATGCATTACAAAAATTATATAATAATAAGCAATAGCAATAATGAAGGTGGTGCCTTACCATTGATACAGTGGACATCTCTTGCCTGTGAGCCAAAGTGCTCTGACCTATGTACTTCTATCTTCTATCTTTTTGGTGTCGTAGCTTAATGTCAAGTCAAGAAAGCCTTTCTTATAACAAGTGTGAAAAAGCTTTTGAGTTTACATATACAATATATCAGATGTAGTAAAAAGAAAGTAATTATTTTTCCATTAGATAGCTTTATTAATCGGTATCTCGCGTTGTTTGAGTGCGATCGGGTTACTCATGATGGCGTTAGAAAGATAGGATTTCGTACTAAATAAAATTTTCCGGCAGTTTTGTGATTGCTTAAATCAATATTGTTTGATCACGCGTCAAATATGGACACCAGTAAAGAGAAAATACGCCATTTTTACAGTTATTCTTTGATAAAGGCGTATACGCAATACCAGACGACTAAAAAAATGTATAGTGTTTATGGTCCTGATTCTGTAACAGCCAATCATGCGCAATTTTTGTGTTTCGTCGATTCCGTTTCGGTAATTTTGATTTCTTTTGATTTCGGTCTGACCAGCATGTATTCACTGTTTCTATTGCCAAGGAGCTAAACATTGCACAATAAACCATTTGGAACCATTTAAATAAGGCTGGATACAAATGAAGCTCGATGTATGAGTGCCACACGAGTTAACGCAAAAAAACCTCATGGACCGAATTTCCATCTGCGAATCGCTGCTGAACCGCAACAAAATCGATCCATTTCAGAAGCGGTAAGCCGGCGCAAACGGTGGCCAAGCCAGGATTGACGGTCAGGAAGGTATTGCTATATGTTTGGTGGGATTGCCATGGAATCATTTACTATGAGCTGCCAAACTCAGGGCAACGCTAGGCCACATCGATAGTGACTTGCCAGAAGGTTAGGGAGCTTGGTTGGGAGGTTCTTATGCATCCTCCTTATAGTCCGGACCTGGCACCAAGTGATTACTACCTGTTCCTGTCTATGTCGAATGATTTTGCTGGTGAAAAATTCGAATCAAGAGAAGCTTGTGAAAATCGACTGTACCAGTTTTTTGCCGATAGGGATGAGGGTTTCTATGAGAGTGGCATTATCAAATTACCTTCAAAATGCAACAAGTTATTGAACAAAACGGTGCATATTTGACCTAAATCGGATCATTCTAATTATGCTAAATAAAACCTTCAATTCAATGCAAAAATAATGGATTTATTTTTACTAGAAAAAAGGCAACAGAAGCTCATCAATTACTCACGGAAGCTTATCCTGAATATGCTCCAGAGGTTATAGTGTGTCAAAAGTGGTAATTTTTAAGGAGAAAGAACGCTCAAAGCATCCAAAAAAGTTTGAAGACGAAGAATTGGAAGCATTACTCACAACACAAGAAGAACTTGTGGAATTATTGGGAGCAACACAACAAGACATTTAAAGATAAAGATGCCAAAAAAAATAGCGAAATGTTTTAGCTTCCGATGGGAAATATTTTAAATAATGCATTAATTCATTATGTTATCGAAATAAATTCATATTTCCAGCAAAAAAAAAAAACCGACTTCTTAAATTGTACACCTTATTCAGGATTTGTATCACGACAAAATTTCCAACAGTACTCGATGTGCGTGTATCAAATGTCTTTTCCTTTAAATTTGACTCATTTGTGTTGATGCCTTGGTGAAAACGTTCGCTATTCTCGTCGCTAATACTACCAAGATGGGGTGGGAAGACATCCAAATGGTTATGGAGAAATTGAATATATACATAGGTCTTGCTCATGTGTGCAAATATGGATCGGACAGTGATACAAGTTATTTTCATTTAAACATCACACAACATACGAATATGAAAAATAGGTTCTATGAACTCTGTCACAATATCACTTGAATTACATGAGTATGAATGTTTTGGCATTATAATTGTGTCATTTTTTTCTACAAAAATTTTCATGATTTCTTTAAATCAAATTTATTGTAATACTAGGTAGAAATACATATACTCTTTATATTCAAATGTATAAACATTTACTTCCATACACATATTACATGGGAATATTAACGTTCAAACACGCATGAATGTAACTCAGCAGGGGTTTTTTGACTTTTTGGCTTTTTGTGACTTTAGTGGTTCACGTTTTCTGTTTCTGCTTATCTTGTATTTAATATTTCAATAATGCAGCTTAAATGGGGATTTTGAATGAAAACATTTGCTGAATTCTTATTAACATCGTCAACATCAACATCATCACCATCATCAAAAACTTCATCATCATCATCATTACCCCTGTAACTTAACATTCATTCATTTTTCACTTCATAATTTTTTAACATTAAAAACAAAATAATTTTTAATGAAGTAACTGTATACAGCAGAACTACAAAGTGTTTTTTTTTAGTGAAGTTCAATATTCTACTATTCCAATGGCTTGCAATTCATACAAAGTTGCTGGTTTATCAGGATATACTAGCTCTTTCAAATATCCCCAACAAAAATAGTTCAGAGGCGTTAAATCGCAAGATCTTGCAGGATAGTTCACAGGTCCATTTCGAGAGAGTTTGTTGTCGTTAAATGTTTCCTTCAATAAATCGATTGTTATGTTCCATGTATGGCATGTAGCGTCATATTGCTGGAACCACATATCTTCCACATTCATACCACGCAATTTGGGAATCAAATAGTCAGTTATCATAGCTTTGTAGCGATCGTCATTGACGTTTACGTTGTAGTCTGCAGCGTTTTTAAATAAGTATGGACCAATGATTCCACCAGACCTTAAATTGCACCAAACGATAAGTTTTTGTGGATGTAATGGTGTCTGATGAATTTCTTGTGGATTATCTTCACTCCAAATCCGACAATTTTGCTAATTTCACATTCCCATTGAGCCAAGAATGAGAAAAAATGATCCGTTTTATCCCTATCGTAGATTGTTTCGCTATAAAAAATACCCTTTATATTGTATTTTTTCCACGACTTTTATGTAATTTTTTTTTTTTCATTTAAAATGTTATTAATTTAACCTTATTTCTGTTGTGTTAATATTCTTGATTTTTATTAATACATATAATGATGGACAATATTTTTACCACATAAAAAATTCTAAATATGTACAAATTCAACAGTTGTGGCAACAATCAAATCTCTGCAATAATCCAGCGCTTTCAAAATAAAGTGCTCCGATGCATCGTAAATGCTCCATATTTCATCAGAAACACAAATCTCCACCGTGACCTTGGCATACCAACAGTTGACTACGCGGTTAAAAAGTATACCGTTGCTCACAAACAACGTTTGAAAGCACATGTCAACGTTACAGCCTCCAGTCTTCTGCAGGCGGTTGCACTACCTAGACGGCTAAAAAGGAAAACAGTAGCAGACATAATGTATAGCGAGTAGCAAAATAGCACTTCATTCCTATTAAAATTTTCCAATCTTTTTTTGCTTATACCACTTATTAGTTATAAGTACTAGGTGCAATATTAAAAACGCTTCTGTCCATATTTTAAGAATCGTTAATTAAAAAAAAAAAAAAAAAATATATATATATATATATATATATATATATATATATATATATATATATATATATATATATATATATATATATATATATATATATATATATATATATATATATATAATTTAAGCATTTGTCAATTCTATTGACGGTAGCTCAGTGGTTAGTGTGTTCGCCTTCTGATCTGTAGGTCGTGGGTTCAATCCCCGGCTGATGCATAACAAATTTAATATCGAAAAGATTTTTCTTTCGAATGGTACCCTCCTGTCGGCAAGCAATTGGCAATTCTTCCGACAGTAACAACTTGCCATGAAAAAGCTTCTTAAAGAACTCTGTGACAAAGCTCAGAAAAAGTGATGTCACAAGTGTTCTGCCGTTCGGAACCGGCTAAAATAAGTAGGTCCCTTCTAATACTGTCCAAATTTAAGACGCACAACAGTAATGGAAGAGAAGCTCGGCCAATGAGCCCTTTGGGGCTTTAAGTGCCACATATTTATTTATTTTTTATTGACCTCAATTTTAGTTCATTATGTCAAAACATAATATTAATGACTGTCAACATATTTGTGGTTACAGTGGAGAGAGTTTTGATCAAGTTTTGAGTTTGAGGTAGGTAACATAAATACAATATATAAATTTATAATAAATATTACTCATGAATAAGTAGGTGTTAATGAAGGAACAAAAAAAAAACGTAAATACCTTTTGGAATTTCAATAAATTACTTATTGACCCTTCTCAGCAAGAGCGTTTACACTACACTGAAGAATATTAATTAATATACTAATAGTCAAGTTCAGCTTAAAGTCGCAAATATATATATTTACAACTAATGTATATATATAAAGGGTTATCCATTTTGCGGTTTCAAAAGTAAATGTAAATAAAACACATATAAAATATTTTTTATCATGATATTTCTTTTTTATTATAAAGTTTGAACATTGACATTATGTGTGAAATACTACATCATTTAAATGACCACCACGCGAATTGTTTCAAGCATCGATTCTTTTGAGCTAATTTTCGACCACTTTTTGACACATATTGGGAGGTATCTCAGCCATAACGTGACGAATGTTGGTTTTTAGGTGCTCAAGAGTTAAAGGTTTATCTGCATAAACACGGTCTTTCGCGTAGCCCCACAAAAAAAAGTCAAGCGGTGTCAAATCGCATGATCTTGGTGGCCACTTGATATCGCCACGACGAGAAATTACGCGGCCAGAAAATTTCTCTTGCAATAAAGCCATATTCGCTCGAGTTGTGTGGCATGTGGCACCGTCTAGTTGAAACCACATATTCTCTAAGTCGTATTCTTCAATAGCAGGCAAAAAAAAGTCGGTTATCATATGACCATAACGCTCCAAATTGACGGTGACAGTCGTTCCATCGTCGTTTTCGAAGAAGTAAGGTCCAATCACACCTCCGGACCAAAGAGCGCACCAAGCAGTAACTTTTTGTGGATGTAGTGGCCTCTCTTCAATTACTTGAGGATTCTCAGAACCCCAAATACGACAATTTTGTTTGTTAACATACCCACCGAGTGAGAAATGTGCTTCGTCGCTGAAGAAAATTTTGTTCGAAAAATCGTCCTCCATCGCCTATTGTTCAAGCACACATCGACATATCTACGACGTTGTGAATGGTCAGATGGCTTCAGTTGTTGTGTGAGCTGGATTTTATATGGATGTAGGTGTAGATCCAAATGCAAAATACGCCATAATGTGCCGTAAGACAGTCCTAATTCCTGAGAACGACGAGGAATCGATACATTCGGGTCTTCGGCAACACTTTCACTTACAGCAGCGATATTTTCGGTGGTACGAGCGAAACGATGATGCACAGGCCTTACAATATCTGTAACCGATCCAGTCTCTTCATATTTCTTCACAATTTTGCCAATTGCTTGCGTAGTTGGACGATTATGTAAACCATAATCTCCTCTTAAAGCACGATATGTGGCTGTGGCAGAATCACCATTTTTGTAGTAGGTTTTTACAATTTTAATGCGTTGTGCGATAGTTAAGCGATCCATTTTCGCAAATGTCAGACTTTGAACTGAAAAAGAAAGAAATTGTTTTAACAACTCAGTTTGACAGATGTCGAATTCTAGCCCTATACTTTTGAAACCGCGAAATGGATAAGCCTTTATATGATGATAAAAATCAGTAATTGCTTAAGTCTCTTTAGCATTTGGATTAAGTTATAAAAACAATAAAAACAATTTTTTTCCTGTAAACTGAGAAACAAAATTACTATTTTTATTCTAGCTAGTTCATGAGATTAATACGCAGCTGTCGATATCTTTAATACCGTCCAAAATTTAACACGCACAACAGTACTGAATCAGAAGCTCGGCTAAAGGGACTTGCAGAGCTAATATGTAAGTGCCACATATTTATTTTGTTTGTTGATACTCGTATCTACAAAACGGGTAATTTTCGAGCCGTTAGTTGAGTTGTTCGCTATCTTCTCCTTGAATTAAACGCCTTTAGCTTTTTTGACACAGCATTAAGTATTAAAGAGCAAAACAAATTCAAGGCAACATGAACATTTTCTTTCTTTTCTAATTTTAATTATCAATGTTCTTAATTCCGATTTTTTTTTTGTTCTTGTCATCACTGTCAGTACTGTTATTTTACATTATTTTAATTACAGCATAATATCAGTCGAAGTAAATTTCATGCTAATACTTTGGCCAAAATACTGAAAAAAAAAATATGAGCAAACAACAAAAAACAGAAGGAGGATGTATAAAAAACAAAATAAACAAGAGCGACAGCATCAACGCTGGTAGCAACAGTGGTAATAATACCAACAACAACAAAATATAACAAGTAATAACACAAAGCCTTATAACAAGGACAATGATAGCAGTTTATGTTCATTTGCATAGATATTAAAAATTGTTAGGAAGCCATTAGTAGGCATCATTCAAATTATGCTTCCTGCATATAAATTAAAAAAATTTTCATGTCGTAATCATCATTATTGTTGTCATTCTCATCATCGTTGTTGTTGTATTTGTTTTTTTTTTTTTAACAAACAGTATCAATTGACTATTCCTCTTTGCAGTCTTAAAATGTAAATTATGTGTAGGAGCATACAATAAAAACAATGTCAATTATTTGCAATTATTTGTTGTTGTTTTTTGATATTATTTTAGTTATAAAAATATATAAGAAAAGTACCTTTTCATGGTTAAATAGAAATTATTTGGGATTTAAAGTATGTCAAAATCATTGATGTATTATGTACTCACTCATATTTAGTAAATAGAATTATGGCAACGTTTTTAATAATGTATATAGAGGAAAATCTATATAGCTTGGAACGGTCAATCTGATTGAGGACTACTCGTATCATATTATGTTACAGGCCAATACTTTTAAAATGGCGTTGCTTAAATCTGAAATCTCAATATTCATTTTGATAAATTTAATTAAAAATGTTTGAAATGTTTTTTATATTGTCATTTTATATAATACCCTAATACACGTATGAAAACGTGCATGATAATGGAAGAAAATTTCTCTCAATGATTTGCTACGCACCATATGATTATCAATACACATCATTTTTCCCACGATGTTTACTTTAACCTTCTAAGTAAAGAAATATATTTTTAAATTTGCTTCCATCAGAAATATATATGAGTAAACCTACTAATATTTGCCTGTCATCACTCTAATTTTCTTTACATTTCCATATTAAGTATTTGTAAATTATTAGTATTATTTTTCTGCCTACACATATGCCTGTTTCAGTAGCAAAAGTAATTTATCATATTGGATATATGTACATACTTATAAGAATACTATGATAAAAGACGTATAATAGTCATCATGAGACATCTCTATAGCAATATGTTTTACATTTTATATTTTTGTATTAACAAAAATTTATCATTATAATCACACATTGGTAAAGTGTATCTTTATATTGTATATGTGTATGTAAGTGAATGATAAATGATTATTGTAGTTCTTTGTTATAAACAAATTTATAAAGTTTGAAAATGTTTGGATACTCTATGCTATGAGAGATGGATAGATAAATATGTTTCCGAGAAAATACACATTCGTTTACGATGTAGGCAACGTTTTCACCACCAAAAAATGTCTGTTGAATGGTAACATTATAAAATTTCATATCCTCAGTGCTGTAAAGGCATTTAAATTGTTTGTATGATTCTTATTTACCGAAATAAGTTAGATAGAAATCTGAAAATTTTTAAATCTTTTAAAAAAAAAAACAGAACACCAAGTTTCTTCAAAAAAATTTTTAGCAAATATAGGATCATTTTAATTTCAAAACATCCATATTTCTCCTATACTATTATTCTTCCCATATTGGTATACAATTTGTTTGATAAATTTCTCATGCATAATTTCATATTTTCAGAACTGTAAAGTTTATGGTGCTTTTGTGGCACTTTTGGTAGCATTACTGGTATATTTTTACCATTTCTCCAAACAAATACCCACTTATAATAAGGTGCTTCACTTTCATAAGTATTTGCCTAAGGAAAATAGAGTGGTGGTGGTATAAACCTTTCGCATACAAAGCCATAACACCATAACTAACAGGCATATGACTTTTTTGAGAAAATTTCTACTTATTATTAGATGTTGAGAAAAAACAACACCAACAAATAGTTTCCCTCAGGGAACACTATTTATAAACTGAGAAAAAAGTTAAATAATAGCCTCCACTTCAAGTTTTATTCAAAATTTCACTTATAATAACGGCTTTAGTTCGAAGACTAAGGCAACCTATTCACCAGCCACTTTTCAATGAGTAAATTCTCATAAATAAGTTCATATGAACTTCAACTCCATTCCTGCGGGAGATTTTTGAATAATGTTTTTAAATTTTCGGAAGATTCACGGTGAGAAGGGATTTTTATATTTATTTCGTAATTTCTAATGTAGTCAGCATATTTAGATTCGGTCAAATAGCACTCAGGATTGACTGTATTGTTGAGTCTCTGTATTAAAATTTAGTTGACGTTTCTCTCCGTTGTGTGTAGTTATGTTAAATGGTTTCTTACCTTGAAAATTTTGGTTTGGTGAAGTGCGATTCATGTAGTTGATTCGTTTGCCTGTATGCTACGATCTATATCTATAGGTTCTAGTTTTGGTTGCGGTTTTGGGCCGAATGGTCGTGGCCACGCAAAGTATTGCTGTTGAAATGGCTAATTTTGTTGTTGAAACTGTCTATTCTGTTGTGGAAATGTTTGATTCTGCTGTGGAAATGTTGTATGAATTAGGCTGTACTACTTGTGCAAATCTTTTCAGGTTGTTGAAGCTATTATTTGAGGTCCTTGTTGAGATATGTTCTTATTAGAAGGTTTCGCGAATCAGGGCCAGCGAATAGATGCTTTGATAGAAGTCCTGAATTGAAAGATTTCCCTGTTTAAACCTTGGTAATTGGTATTCTAACGTACCTAAGTTATGTTTATCACCGTTATGGTTAGTCAAAACACGTGAGATGGCAGTCCAATTTAGGGTTGTGTCATAAGATCCCAATACTACGTCGGCATTCCCTATAATTTTGTTTCATATTACGGTAAGTATTCCGTAATATTTCGCCGTACCTTTTACTTCTTCATAGATTTTAATTATTCTGTCAGCGCTTTTTCCAAGAACCGAATTCTCCAGGTTCCGGAAAGAGAGAGAATTTTCTTACGCTTCTGACAATATCTGGTGTCTTTTCTAGCTCTGTTAACTTACCTGAACTAACCATTTGATCTACCTCGATTATATTGTTTTGAACCTGTGCTAGTTTTTCCTGTATTAATCTGTTTACTAATTCTGTAATATGGCCGTCAATGTCCCTATTGTATTGGGTTTGCCTACGCTGTTGTTGTGTCTGTGGTGCTATAGTACCGGGTCTAATTAAATTGTTTGGATATGACATGTTTATATAAAAAAAATTTTAAGTGTACTTGCACATTAAGGCGGTCTCAATTGTATGGAGCAATTGTATTTGACTACATGGCATAGGAAAGATCTAATTACTTTGTATTTTTACAGAGATTGCTAATTTTATAGGGCTGCCCCCTAAGAATTAGAGCTAGAGGTTGGTGAGGAGAAATTAACGCTGGTCGAACATACACTTTACCCCTCAGGAAGCGTACCGGGCGTATATCGCTCATTTTCGGGCAATTTTGCGGTCATTTTATATGAAAATCCTCTTAAGGAAGTGAGATAGAGTACGAGTATGTTCAGAAGAATTTTCGCGAAATAAAAAATAATTGGGGTCAATCATATTTGATAGCTCTCTTGGGGGAACCTAAACAAGTACAGGGTGGACCATATGTTGCTTTTTAAAATTTCACAAAAAATAAACCCAAAAAAATTTCTTCGGTTTATTGGTTTAATCAAAAGAGCAAACATTGCCAAGTTTTCCAAGATCATAGTGACGATTTCTTGCTCCACCTTACGAATGGTTTGTTCGATATTCACCTTAGGGTCCTGAATCGTTAGTAGATTGTGGTTGGTTATGATGTTGATGTTATTGGTCCTTCAAGGCACCACACAAAAAAAAATGTAACGGTGTCAAGTCGCACCTACGAGGCCAATTGACATCGCCGAGACGGCCGAACTTGGCTCAGAAGAGATCGATTGTTGCATGGGCTGTGTGCCATGGCGCTCCATCTTGCTGAACCCAACAATCTTCCAAGTCCACGTCTTCAATTTACAGCCACAAAAAATCGTTTATCATGGCTTCTGACCGAAATGGAATTTTCAAAGAAAAATGAGCCAATGATGCCACCGCTCCAAAGTCCCAACAAAACTGTCACTCTCTGAGAATGCATTCGACGATCACGTGCATGTTTTCCGACCCCCAGACCCCCAGATGTTAACATAGATGTTAACGTGGTCCCCGAGATGAAAATGCGCCTCGCCATTATTTCCCAATGTTGTTGAAATGTAAGCCGATTCATTTCGTTTCGCGGAGATATGATACTGACTTTCTGTCAAGCTTTCTAGTGGGAAAGAGCTTCTACTGCAACATATGATTAAAAAAAAAACCTAAATGGTTCACCTGTATACGGTTATTAGTCCATTTTCTGCTATTTTCAATTTGTATGGAAGACTCAAGTCGTGTCAATTTGACACGATATACTTTCTATCTAAAAACATAACTATACAATTGTACTTTTTTGGATTACTCTAATATACTTTACATATGACTGTCATTTAAATATTACATGTGTAAGATAGACAAATGTGAAAAAAAAATATAAAGACGATTTCTCATACGAATTTTCAATTTAAATTGTGCCTATGGTAGAATGTACAAAAGAGAAACAAAAATAAAAAATAAAAAATAAAAAAAAACTTTTAACAGTCGGCTGGGGCCGACCAAATTATACCCTGCATATGTAGAGGTATATATAAAAAGTTTGCTCGTATATCCAACCTTTTATTCCACTACTTTGTATAGGACCTACATTAAGAAGCAGGCGTACCTCACCAATTTTGGAGGATCAATTTCTGCCTATAATACTAAACTACATAGGTTGCAATGGGTTGACCTAGGCGTATTAATTAGTAAGTTATGGGTGTTTTAATGTTTAAGATAAATCCGAGACTTTGTACGGAAGCTATATAAAAAGTGGGCGTGACGTATATCTTTCTGGTATATCTAATTAATTTTTCAATATCAATTCACACCTTAAATTTGGTTGTTCTACGCTAAATGGTTTGAAAGTTATGGAGCTTAAAAGTTTTAGTTTAATTCCCTCGACTTTGTATGGGAGACCTATGAAGGAGTGGGCGTGGCACACTGATTTTCTGCCAGATTATTTCCGACTACGATATTAATCTAAGTGTCAATTATGGTTATTTTAGGCAAAAGATTGCCGAAGTTACAGCTGTTTCAATTTAAAATTTGTATGGGGGCTACAATAAAAAGTGGGCGTGGCGCGCCCATTTCAAGTGAGTCTAGTTGCTCGTACAATACTATTCCATACCTTAAATCTCGTTATTCTACGCTGAATAGTTTGCAAGTTATAACCGGTAACATTTTTTTTAATTTCCGCAACTTTGTATGGGAGACCCAAAAAGGAGTGGGAGTGGCACACTGATTTTCTGCCATATTATTTCCGACTACCATGTTAATCTAAGTGTCAATTATGGTTATTCTGGACAGAAGATTGTAGAAGTTACAGCTGTTTCAATTTAAAAGAAGTACAGACACTTTGTATGAGAGCTACGCTAAAAAGTAGGCGTGGCTCAACCACTTTTGGCGAGGTTATATGGTAGTATAATATAAGTCTATGTGCCAAATATTGTTGTCCCAAGTGGTATATTATGTGAGTTATAGCAAGTTAAAAATTTTGAAAATTTCGAGGTTAGTCTCTTTGAATGCTTGGTGTGGGCGTGGTTATTGACCGATCATGCCCAATATCAATCCCCTCTGTACCCTTGGATCATAGATTACTTATGCCAAATTTCATCGAAATAGCTCAATATTTACTCAAGTTATCGTGCGAACCATCCAGGTGACAGACAGACGGACGGACGGACATCGTTAAATCGAAAATTTAATCGACGCTGATCACGAATATATATCTATGTCTATATCTCCGGAGATTCCTTCAAGTGGACACAAACATCTGACCGAAATGAATATACCATGCATATTGCATTATGCAGCGTATAAAAACGAGAAAAAGTAAAAGAAAGTGAAAGTCGTAAATCACGTTGTGTCGTGTTTTAGGTGTGGCTAAAGGAATATATTAGCCACTTTGTCAGTAATATTGAACTCAATGTGACAACGATCAGCATCCCATCAAGTGCCCAAGGCCAATAATTTATATAGATCGTTAAACTGAAGAGTTTCTAAGCAGTTTAAATAGCAAAAAAACTGGACCGATTCAAAGTAGATGCTTCAGGGTTCCCCTTTCACCTGGGTCTCGCATCTCTTATACCTCTCATCGCCAACAAGTCCCATTCCACCATTGTTCTTCATTCTATTCTATTTAGAGACAGAATTAGCCTGAAACAACATAGTTGGTAACATTGTGGTTCGACAGGCATTTATTATCTATCCCTATCTCTTTACCGTTTTTCATACCTTGTCGTTTTTGAAAAATAATTTATATTGTGTTACAGATATCCGTCTCTCCCATTTTTATGAATATTGACACATTAAGATTTGGTCAATCATTTAAATATGTGTCGACGAACATGTGCATTTCTACAGCGCTGAGCTCCCTCAATCTAAAATTATGTAACTGTGTTGAGGAATTGGGCGTATATTGGGCATGATCGGTCAATAGCCACGCCCACACCAAGCGACTAACCTCGAAATTTTCAAAATCTTTAACTTGCTATAACTCACACAATATACCACCTGGGACAACAATATTTGGCACATAGAGTTATATTATACTACTATATAACCTCACCAAAAGTGGGTGAGCCACGCCTACTTTCTAGCGTAGCTCTCATACAAAGTGTCTGTACTTCTTTTAAATTGAAACAGCTGTAACTTCTACAATATTCTGTCCAGAATAACCATTATTGACACTTAGATTAACATGGTAGTCGGAAATAATATGGCAAAAAATCAGTGTGCCACGCCCACTCCTTTTTGGGTCTGCCATACAAAGTTGCGGAAATTAAACAAAATGTTACCGGTAATAACTTGCAAACTATTCAGCGTAGAATAACGATATTTAAGGTGTGGATTAGTATTGTATGAGCAACTAGACTCACTTGAAATGAGCGCGCCACGCCAACTGTTTATTGTAGCCCCCATACAAATTTTAAATTGAAACAGCTGTAACTTCGGCAATCTTCTGTCTAGAATAACCATAATTGACACTTAAATTAATATCGTAGTCGGAAATAATCTGTCAAAAAATCAGAGTACCACGCCCACTTCTTATTGGGGCTCCCATACAAAGTTGAGGAAATTAAACAAAAATTTTAACCGCCATAACTTACAAACTATTCAGCGTAGAACAACCAGATTGAAGGTGTGGATTAGTATTGTAAGAGCAAATATACCCACAAGAAATGGGCCAGCCACATCCATTGTTTATAGTGACTCCCATACAGGATGACTGAATATCTTTTAAATAGAGATAGCTGCAGCTTCTGCAATCTACTTTCTAGAATAATCATAATTAATACTTAGGTTAATATGGTAGTTGTACATAATCTGGCAAAAAATCAACATGCCACGCCCACTTCTTAATGGGGCTACCATACAAAGTTGCGAAAATGTAAACAAATTTAAACCGCTATAACTTACGAACTATTCAACGTAGGACAAACAAATTTAAGGTGTGGATTAATATTGAACAATTAATTGGATTTACAAGAAAGAGGTAAGCCACGCCCACTTATTATATAGCTCCCCTCATAACATACAAAGTACTTCGTCAAAGTCAACCATATTTCGGGTGTAAATTAGTAGTATATGCAAAAATTGTTTTTCAAAAAGTGGAAATAAAAGAAAAAGATGGATATTCGAGTAAACTTTTTATATATATATCTACATATGCAGGGTATAATTTGGTCGGCCCTAGCCGACTGTAAGGAAATTTTTTCATCTTCCTTTCAATTAAATCCTCGCATACTCATATTTAGATATTAGTAGTAGGTAGATAAGAATGACCAAAGTGCATATGATATTGCAATGATTCATGACTTTTAAGCTCTCATGCCTGTTTTTAAGTAACTTTCTATTTTAGACAGCCACCTCAACTATTCAATTGCATTTCTAATATAATAAAACTTAATTTTCTTTTACAAATATTAAGAAATTGTGTTCTTATTTTTCTTCTCCATTTTAAGTACACTCACACATGCACTCTACTTACTCTAACTTATCAGTAGCTAACCACTATAAAGTTGTATTCATTTTTGAGTTATTTATGCTACTATGCAAGCTGGCCAATTAACATAGTTACGCACTATGAAAAAGTATGCATGGAGAGAAGAAAAGTTTTTGCACCGCAAGTTTCAAGAAAAATGATTTTCAACTTTTTTCTCTTCAGCTTTAATTATCTCATTGTCGTAATGCTTCATAAAAATGCAATTAAAAGTTGTATTCATAACAAATAAAGTCAATTTAATATTAAATATATGAAGGCGTTAATGAAAAAAAATCAAAAATAAAAATATTTTCATAAAGTTAATTTTCAAGGTATTTAATAGCATTCCGGACGTTTCCGGAAAATATAATATATTGCATTTAAAATATTTTTTTAGAATGAAAAATTGTCTAACTGAATTATCGGATTAACACAGCAATAACAAAACAACATGTATTCTTTCTAGAAACAAATAAATGAAAATGAATACCTTAGCAAAGAGAGAATGAAGTCTACGACTATATGGAACTGTAGTATCTCTTTAAATGCAATTCCTGTGTTTCAATTCAAAATTATACCTCAAACATATTATATTTCGTAATGTTGTATTTGTGTGACAGAAGTTTTGAATTTAAATATGATATAAACAAGTATTGAAATTTGAAATAACTTCTTGCTGAAGTTATCCCCTTCAACAAATGCTTATTGTACTAGCAAGTAGTTATAAACAATTGATGTATACAACTTCATTGCCATTGTCATGGTTGAAAATCCAAACAAATCCTCGAAAATATTAAAAATATTCAAAAAATTTATTACATTCTAATAATACCTACTTTTTTTTAAAATTAATTTCTTTTCAATTTTCTAATATTCTGTTCAATGTCTATTTACCACCACCACTGGTATAAATTTTACAGAGAAATAGTAGTTACTAGAATTAAAGTTCAATAATAAAAACAATTTTTTGTCCTAAATACATTTTCTTTTCATATTCGGTTGATTTGAAATTTGTCTTATCTGATGTAAAACACTTTGTGACTTGTGTTATCCTTTGATTCCTACTCATACTTACATATATGTAGGTTATTTTCGGGTGGCTTGAATCACTGCTTATTTTCCGTTTTCGTCTTAAACACTTGCTTAAAAATTGAATGTTCATGAAAATTATGATTTTTATTATAAAGGGTTATCCATTTCGCGGTTTCAAAAGTATAGGGCTAGAATTCGACATCTGTCAAACAATTTCTTTCTTTTTCAGTTCAAAGTCTGACATTTGCGAAAATGGATCGCTTAACTATCGCACAATGCATTAAAATTGTAAAAACCTACTACAAAAATGGTGATTCTGCCACAGCCACATATCGTGCTTTAAGAGGAGATTATGGTTTACATAATCGTCCAACTACGCAAGCAATTGGCAAAATTGTGAAGAAATATGAAGAGACTGGATCGGTTATAGATATTGTAAGGCCTGTGCATCATCGTTTCGCTCGTACCACCGAAAATATCACTGCTGTAAGTGAAAGTGTTGCCGAAGACCCGAATATGTCGATTCCTCGTCGTTCTCAGGAATTAGGACTGTCTTACGGCACATTATGGCGTATTTTGCATTTGGATCTACACCTACATCCATATAAAATCCAGCTCACACAACAACTGAAGCCAGCTGACCATTCACAATGTCGTAGATACGTCGAATGTGTGCTTGAACAACAGGCGGTGGACGGCGATTTTTCGAACAAAATTTTCTTCAGCGACGAAGCACATTTCTCACTCGGTGGGTATGTTAACAAACAAAATTGTCGTATTTGGGGTTCTGAGAATCCTAAAGTAATTGAAGAGAGGCCACTACATCCACAAAAAGTCACTGCTTGGTGCGCTCTTTGGTCCGGAGGTGTGATTGGACCTTACTTCTTCGAAAACGACGATGGAACGACTGTCACCGTCAATTCGGAGCGTTATGGTCATATGATAACCGACTTTTTTTTGCCTGCTATTGAAGAATACAACTTAGAGAATATGTGGTTTCAACAAGACGGTGCCACATGCCACACAACTCGAGCGAATATGGCTTTATTGCAAGAGAAATTTTCTGGCCGCGTAATTTCTCGTCGTGGCGATATCAAGTGGCCACCAAGATCATGCGATTTGACACCGCTTGACTTTTTTTTGTGGGGCTACGCGAAAGACCGTGTTTATGCAGATAAACCTTTAACTCTTGAGCACCTAAAAACCAACATTCGTCACGTTATGGCTGAGATACCGCCCAATATGTGTCAAAAAGTGGTCGAAAATTACCTCAAAAGAATCGATGCTTGCAACAATTCGCGTGGTGGTCAATGTCAACGTTCAAACTTTATAATAAAAAAGAAATATCATGATAAAAAATATTTTATATGTGTTTAATTAAATTTACTTTTGAAACCGCAAAATGGATAACCCTTTATTATATTAATTTTATTAATTATTTTTTAAATTAAAAATGGCATCGCTCTTTGTTTTTTGCTAGTTCGTCTAGTACTTATTAAGGACTAACTTCAATATCCCGATGTACTTTTAGGAGCGGCAATCCAACCAATCTCTCCTGCCCAATGCTACTACGCTAATAGGTCCTCAACTCTAGAAGTGTTGAAAATTACCGGTCTCTCGTTACATTTTCAAAAAAAAAAACAAAGGTAATCGGATGAAGACTGATCAATGTGTCAATAAAAGTCTCAACCTTTTATTAAACATCAACTTTTGAAGAAAAAAAGAAGATACACCTGCGACACATGGTAAATTCAGCAATTAAATCGTCTGTCAATGTTTGATAAACATCTGGCCGGTACTTTTCAAAATTTTGTGCCATTTGACAGAAATATATTATAGACGGTAAGATATTCTTAATATTTTGGAGTAGTTTTTTTATATTTTTCGTGTAATCTATATTGCGGTTGAGATCACATTTTTTTCACTGCAATTGCACACTGATAGTCTATGGTAAGTACAGGGTGATTTTTTAGCAACTTTCTTTTTGGCAACACTGTTTTTGGCAGCACAGCTCTTTTCGTGTAACATTTTACTATCAAATATGTTCAGTTTGATCTATAATTTAACCATGAATCGACTTACAAAAGTACAACGCTTGCAGATTATTGAATTTTATTATCAAAATTCGTGCTCGGTTAAGAAAATGCATGGTGCACCTCTTCCATTTTATGGTCAGTTTGGGCGACCTTCTGAGACGGCTATTCGGAATCTTGTGACAAAATCTCGCACCAAATTTACAATACTTGACATTAAAGCACCAATACGTTCGCAGCAATCGAGCCTACGTGGAAAATCTAGCAGAAGGATTTGGGTGTAAAACCTTTTAAAATACAGCTGGTGCAAGACTTGAAGCCACACCACCTACCACAACGGCTAACTTTTGGTGAATGGGCGCTGGCAAAGTTGGATGAAGATCCACTTTTTTATCGGAGAATTGTGTTCAGCGACGTGTGAAGAGCAGCCAGAAGCATTACAAGAACTGGCAATGCATCCCGAAAAATGCACTGTTTGGTGTGGATTATAGGCCGGTGGCATCATTGGACCGTACTAACGAACCAAACGATGGCGACTATAAAGCAGCAATGACCACTGACTTTCTCGCAACGTACCGGACTCCGATGAGGGTAATACCCGATTCGGACAAAGACCTGCTGTTGGCCTCTAGTCAAGAGACCACAACCAGCGTTAAGAAAAGTGTCAAGCACAGCACACCTGAAACGCAAATAGCATCGACATCAAAATGCTGCAACCGGTACCATCCATGAACGTGACCAAGCAGGTAAACAAAGATATGAAACGGTGATTGAGGAGTATAATAAATTCCTAGAACGTACATCCGTACCCATTTCGACAGAGGCCCAAAAGCGTAATCCCTCGCAGAACGAGAGTGGGAACGCCCTCATAAAAAGCTAAAGTTTGGGAAGGCCGAAACAAATCCATCGGCAGCACTGGCGATAAGACACTTTAACGACGTGGCCAGACCCCATCTTCAGGAGTCGATCGTCGATGAAAATGCTAACTCTAAATACTAACTAAATACTAACCTCAAACGTTGCGAGAAAAATAGGTGGAGATTGATGTGGGAATATCGAGTCTCGTAATGAACTACGTCCTACATGATCCTGCTGCTCCCAACTAAGAGTTCGACTCATCGAAAACCTGTAGGGGCTATAAGGTGTTCAAATGCGCAGATCAGTTTTCGCTGGATTTCCTTGCCGGTAGTGTCTCCAGGCTTAGGGACACTTTTTCGGACTTGAAGCTCAAGCTGATACCGGCAGGTGAGATACCGAGAAGTCCACAAGCTCGCGTTTGGTTGTCGCATATGAACGAACCTGGCGAAAAGTTGCTTAAATACATTAAGCTGTAAAACTTCAAGGTATCAGCTGTAAATGACTGGCAACTCATCAATCGCTTAGGCCTCCGTATGACCAAGATGGAGATCTTCAAAGGCGACGTAAACCCCAAGGAAGACGACTCAGAGCAAGTCGACAATGCGGGACAGTCGCTCAAAGAGGTAAACTTAGGAGAAGTCAAAGATGCTAAGGCTCGCGCAGATTAACCTCCAGCATTCTAAGAGCGCCACCGAAAACCTCAGAGTTGTACTCAGTGAAGAAGGTATCGATATCTGTCCTATTCAAGAGCCTTGGATTAGACACGATATAATCATGGAGTTCAACATCAGTAACTACAATATCTACTACAGGAAAGGGGCAGGTAAAATTAGAGCATGCATTCTTACCGAGAAAGGTATAAATGGCTTCCTTTGTTCTAAATTCAGCACATCAGACATGATGGTTGTAAAGGTGGAAGAAGCCAGGCGACAAATTTTGGTCGCAGTATTGGTGTACATGCCCCATGACAGAGAGGCACCACCTGTTAACTCAAACGCTGGTTAGAAATTCTAAAAGAACTAACTGGAATGGTTTCGTCAAAATATCAGAAAGCAAACTAAGGGGAGCAAACCCTGCGGAAGGATAAACTCCACTGCCGACAGAGATAAAAAGTAAACACACTAGAGAAAGCCCTAAATGTGGACTTCAACAGATCAACACCAATCAGTGTCATTAAAAACAAATCTCCGACGTGGAGGACGGGAGAATTGAAGAATTTTGGAGACAGAGTCAGAGCGGTCTTTAACGAATGTTATTTAGGATAGCAAAGGCGAATTCATGGCAATCCTACTGCACGTCCATAGAAAACTCTAGAGAATTTACAAGATTGAGCAAAAATTGTCCAAAGAGCACTCTAACCCTACTTTCGTTGAAAGTGAGGATGGAGGATGGACAACCAATTCAAAGGAATCTCTTGCAACATTGGTTAAATGTCACTTTCTTAGCTGTGTGTCTTATCATAGGTCATGGGAAATCCATAGACCCCTGTCGAGTGATATAGTCTCCCCGACTCAATAGTAGATAAAGCAAAGGTAGCTTTTTCGATAAATAGCATAAAACCATTTAAATCAGCTGTCCAGCTGGTGTTTTACATGCCATGCTTCAGAAGGCACTGAAGATTATTCAAACCTGGCTCATTAATATATATAAAGCCTGCTTAAGCCTTACCTATATACCAGAGAGTTGGAGAAGGGTTAAGGTGGTTTTCATACCCAAGGCGGGTAAGAAAAATCATGAAGAGGCAAAAGACTTTAGACCGATTAGTTTAACTTCTTTCCTACTAAAGACATTTGAATGGTTACTAGATATCCATATTAAGTCCATAGTAAATGGACACCTTCTATCGAAGTCGCCTACTTGAAAAGGAAGTCTACAGAAACAGCACTTCATGAGGTGGTGGGGCAGATCGAAAAATCTCTCTATCAGCAACAGTTTACTATTGACACCATATTCGAATCTCTGGTTAAAAGAGAGTTGACGGCTTCGTAAGCAGCTGGATTCGACGTATGCTGCAGAACAGAATAATACAAGCATCGAATTGAGGCGCTACAACAACTCAATTTGCGGAAAGACGTACCCCACAAGGCGAGGTCTTATCTCCCCTCCTATGGATACCAGCGCTAAACAATATTCTACTTTAACTCAACAAGTAAAAGTAGTCGCGTACGCAGATGACGTCGTGATTTTAACAACAGGCCCATTCGTATTAACTATCAGCGAAATACTGGGAAGAGCTTTAGGGAAACTAAGCGCATGGGCCACAACGAGTGGACTTAATGTTAACCCAAGCACAACGCAGTTGATGTTGTTCACAACTAAGACCAAAATACCCCAGTATAGACTCCCACCTCTCAAAGGTGTCGAAATTCCGTTATCTGACAGAACAACGTATCTAGGGCCTGTACTAGACCTTAAACTCAATTGGAAAGATAATGTAAAAAAGCTTGTGGAAAAAGCCCATATAGCTTATTACACATGCAACAGAATCATCAGCAGAAACTGGGGTTTAAAACCCAAACTTGCCCTGTGGATGTATGCCGCAGTAATAAGACCGATCGTGACATACGAGGCCTTAGTATGGTGGCCGTCACTAAGCAAGAAATATAACGTCAGACGACTTACTAGTTTACAACGAATAACGGGGGAATAACGGGGGCCATGAAATCTTGCCCAGCGGACGCTCTGAACGTTATCCTAAACTTACTTCCGATCGACATTCATATGCAAGTAACGGCAGCGAACGCGGCCACCAGAAAGTGGCCTATGGAATGCGAGACAGTTTGTACACAGTAAAATATTAGAAAGCCGAAACCAGTACGGCAAATCAGACTACATCGCTGCAGTGTTAGACTTCAGAAAAAAGTTTGAAGTGAGGTTTACCACTCGAAATGACTGGAACCTGGATCGTGCATCCAAGGAAGATACCATTAAGCTGTATACCGATGGATCCAAGATGGATAACGGTATAGGAGCAAGGGTACACTTTGCAGATCTCAATGTATCCAGGTCCTTTCGTCTGGGAAACTACACAAGCATCTTTCAAGCAGAAGTTCTGCTAATACGGGAAGCATGTATGATACTTAGTAGTCATCTACACAAACTATCAAAGGCATATGTATTGTCAGATAGTCTAGCAGCCCTTTGGCACTTAATTCGCCAGTAACTAATTCACAAATCGTAAGACAATGCAAGGAGGACCTAAACTCACTAACGCGCAAAATGAACATCACTCTCACCTGGGTACCTGGCCATGGGAACATAGAGGGGTATGAGAAGGCAGATGAACTGGCAAGAAGGGGCGCATCACTAAGCGAATTCGAAGCGAATTCGAGTCGCTAGCTGTCGGATGCTCCCTCATCGCCGTTAAAAGAGAGCTCCACCTTCAGTTTAAGAAGCAGGCAGAGAACAGTTGGGTAAAAACTGGTACCTGCAAAATAAGCAAGCAAATTAGGCCAAATACTATAAGTCAAGAAAAGACGAATTGATAAGGAAGCCAAGAACAGACATTTTCAGAATAACCGGCCATTGGCCGATGAGGGACCACGCGGAAGGGATGGAATGGCCTCACAATGACAGATGCAGAAACTGCGATCAGGAGGGGACCAGGGAAAAGATTTTCCATTTTCTATGCGAGTGCCCAATCATGGTCGCCCTGAGTCATAGAATGCTAGGAAAATTCATTGTGGACGACCCCAATCAACTCGCTAAAATAAAAATAGATGATATTAGTAGGTTTATTAACAAATCAGGGTGGTTCGAATAAACCACATATTAGTGGTCACAGCAGTGGTGTACCAAAATGGCGGTTATTGTGATAATTGAACCTCGGTTTGTCTCCCAGGCTGCCCCCAAATCAACTAACCAACCAACCGTGCGATGATTACAAACTTTTTTTTGCCCAAAATGGAAGAGCTGGACTTGGCTGACTGAAACAATGGTCCAATTGAGAGGCGAGTTCGGTCAAATGGTTCATACGCTGAGTCCAATTTTGGCATACTCTCTCCAACATATCGGCCGGTATCTCAGGAATAAATTCTGCAATATTTGCTTCCAGTGCGTCAACCGTTCCGGGCTGATATTTCATAAAATTTTTCAATATGGATGGCTTTCGATAGAATTACTTGTATGTCTTCAAATTTACTTTCGCGACCATCACTATTTTCGGATAAAAGTTTTTTTTTGATTGGCGGCCTTGAGCCGGGCACAAAACGAAAATAATCCTAATAGACCCGACGCCGGCTTCGCGACTATAATCATTTTGGATAAAAGTCTTTTTCGATGGCCGGCTTTCGACCAGGCGCAAAGAAAACCCATATAAGCCCGACGTCGGCTTCGTGACCTTCAGTGTTTTTATCGAATCAAAAGACTATAATTCTCCATTCTCCTCATTACTTTTTCCGTATGTACCTAATTGCAACAGACAAAGTATGAAGATAAAAAAGTATTAAAAATACATAAAAAATATGATTAATACACCATTGGAAAGGAAATAGCCTTAAATATGGTTCTAAATTTTTTATAGGTCAATAGGGACTATTTTCGAAAAAAACATCGGTTTAAAAAAAAATTTCACTGAAAAGGTATTAAAAAGTCCTTTCTTTTGATACCCATATTGTAATATATTTATTTATTGAGTAATTTCAGTCGCAAATTTGAAATTAAATCTTAAATGGGCGTTAGTGAGAAACAATTTTTCCAAAAATAGGGTCTGTACGAAAAACATAATTCTTTTTTGTTTTCCTTTTATTGGGATATTCTGCACTTATGCCTTAATTTTTCTTCAACATTTTCGTCAAACATACTGACCCGCTATCTCTACCGCTTAATACAAAATGGTCGAAAAAACACCCGAAAATTGATATTAACCTTCCTTTAGTGTATATTGAAATGTAAATTAAATTACTAAAATGATAATTGAGAGCCCTGATTTCATATAAGGTACATTACATTTATTTCGCAACAATTTAGTATATTTTACATCTCATATTCCACAGATATATTCTATTGAAATATATTAATTAAATGGGTGGTAATACTTAATACATTCGCTATTGTTTATTACATATATATAAATACTCACAGAAAATATTATGTTCACCATTTCTATTGTTATAGAATACATTTATGAAATGCATACTCATCATATACATGCTCTTATTCATGCTTGTTCATCTTGAGGATATACAATAAGCAAGTATGTAGAATATATAATTGTCACCACATTAGTGACTTTATTATATGTAAAAGTACAATTGTTCAGATTTATTTGATATTTTTGTCTTTTTCGCTCATCTATTCTTTGTTGCAATTTTACACAATGAATCATTGTAATAAACTATAAGTTCATAGAATACAATATGTAATAAAATAGAAAGGAATCATATAAGTAGTATATAAATAAAATAAATCCACGAGTACTAATGAAAGTGAGTTATCAGAATGTAAGTATTGCGTTAAAAGAATGTAATTATAATAAATATTCATTATACTCTTTGTACACAACACTCATACAAAATGTGCTATCTATATATATTTTTGTGAGTGCTATTTCATTGTAAAATATCTTACTATAACTTTTTGCAATTGCTATTTTATTATATTTGTTTCCAAATAATAATAATATATATTTTACTATTTTGAGTAAAATATATATTGTTTTTTACTCTTTTGAGTTTTACATAAATCGTAAATTTTCCCCTTTTCGTCTCCTTACTCTCAAAAATAACTCCAATCATCATTAATTTCTTTTGTAAAATCAGTGTAATTTAAGATTGTCAACCATGGTACTACTACTTACTTACTTATGTGGCCATAATAACCTCATATCGATTTAGGACGAAAATAATATGCTTCGCCAGCCATCTCTGTTCTTCGCTATCTAGCGCCAGTTAGAAATTCCAAGCGCCGTCAGGTTCTCCAGTACTTGGTCCTTCCACCGGAGGTTAGCTCTTCCTCTTCTGCGTCGTCCCCCAGCGGGTTCCTAATATAACACTATGTCAATATCGGCACACAGCTCGTACAGCTCATGGTTGTACCTTATTCGGTACTCTTGAGTAGGACTTTTCTCTCAAAAACTTCAAGCATTCGCTTATCCGAGGTGGATATTGTCCAGGCTTCAGCGCCATATGTTAGGACAGGCATAATGAGAGACTTGTAGAGTATAGTTTTCGTTCTTTGCAATATCTCCAGGCTGACGTCATTACTGCTGTTAATGCTGGTTCCAAGATAGACAAAGTCACTTACTACTTCAAAGCGTAGTTGTCAACAGTGACGTGCTGTCCAAGACGTCTGGTCTCTTTGTTTGTTGACACTAAATACTTCGTTCACCGTAAGACCCATTCGACGCGACTCTCTTTCTAACTCTGTGAATGCTGCACTGACTGCTCCCGTCTTCATGCCGATTATGTCAATATCGTCGGCATACACCAACACCATGACACTTTTGTTGAAGATAGTGCCATTATGTCGTCGATCAGCAGCTCGTATTATTTTCTCCATTGAAGATTGAAAAAGCCGCACGATAACGAATCACCTTGTCTGAAACTCCGTTCGGTGCTAAACGGTGCGGAGAGGTCCTTCCCGATTTTCACTGCACAAAAGGAGTTATGCAGTGTCATTCTACAAAGTCGAATGAGCTTTGCAGGAATACCGAACTCAGACATTGTTGTGTAGAGCTAACCCCTTATCGAACTGTCGAAAGCGGCTTTATAATCTACAAATAGGTGGTGTGTGTCGATCTGTTTTTCTTGGGGCTTCTCCTGGATTTGGCGCAGTGTGAAAATCTGGTCGATGGTAGATTTACCAGTTCTGAAGCCACACTGATAAGGTCCATTCAGGTTGTTTAGCATAGGCTTCAACCTTTCACACAATACGCTCGATAGAACTTTGTATGCGATGCTCAGGAGACTTATTCCACGGTAGTTGGCGCAAATTGTGGGGTCTCCTTTTTTATGTACAGGACAGAGAACACTGAGCCTCCAATCATCAGACATGCTTTCATCCGCCCATATTCTGCTTATGAGCTGGTGCATGCGGGTGAGCAAACTCATCGCCTCCGGTCTTAAACAACTCGACAGGCAGGCCATCAGCACCTGCAGCTTTGTTGTTCTTCAGCCTTAAAATGACCGTTTCAACCTCGTCATAGTCGGGTGGTGGAACATCAACACCATCATCTGTAATTGGGGTTATCGGGTAATCTCCTCCACTGGAGGAATTGTTCGCAGCATCGCCATTCAGTAACGTGGAGAAGTGTTCCCTCCATAGGCTCGGTACACTCTGGACATCTGTAACCAGATTCCCATTTCCATCACGACAAGAAGAGGCTCCGAGATTTAAACCTCCATTCAGGCGCTTGATCTTTTCGAAGAATTTTCGAGTCTCATTCTTGTCGGTACACATCTCTATCTCCTCACACTCGCGTCTTTCTTGTTCTCTTTTCTTGCGCCTGAAAAGACGTCTCTCTGCACTCCTTTTCTCTCTATACCGCTCCCTAACAGCTCGCGTTGCGCCTGCACGCAGGGTTTTTCTGTAGGCGGCGTCTTTCTCTGCGGTAGCGTCGCGACACTCCTGATCATACCACTCATTCCTCAGAGGCCGGTAGTAACCGATTACCTCCTCGGTGATTGCAGCTTACTGACGTTGAGCTTTCTCTGTGTGTGACTTTTTTTGTTATTTGCGACACATAAACGTGTGCACACCTTAGCTGCAACAAGGTAGTGATCCGAGTCGATGTTGGCACCACGGATAGATTTGACGTCCATCACACTGGAGGCATGCCTTCCGTCAATCACCACATTATCAATTTGGTTTCTTGTACGTTGATCTGGAGAGAGCCATGTGGCTTTGTAGATGTCGAGATGCTGGAATCATGCCATGGTACACCTGTACATATTTCACATATAAAAAATCTCCTTACAGTCGGCTGGGGCCGACCAAATTATACCCTGCATATGTAGAGGTATATATAAAAAGTTTGCTCGTATATCCATCTTTTCTTCCACTACTTTGTATAGGACGTACATTAAGAAGCAGGCGTACCTCACCAATTTTGGAGGATCAATTTCTGCCTATAATACTAAACTACATAGGTTGCAATGGGTTGACCTAGGCGTATTATTTAGTGAGTTATGGGTGTTTTAATGTTTAAGATAAATCCGAGACTTTGTACGGAAGCTATATAAAAAGTGGTGGTGACTTATCTCTTTCTTGTATATCTAATTAATTTTTCAATATCAATCCACACCTTAAATTTGGTTGTTCTACGCTAAATGGTTTGTAAGTTATGGAGCTTAAAAGTTTTAGTTTAATTCCCTTGACTTTGTATGGGAGACTCATGAAGGAGTGGACGTGGCACACTTATTTTCTGCCACATTATTTCCGACTACGATATTAATTTAAGTGTCAATTATGGTTATTCTAGACAGAAGATTGCCGAAGTTACAGCTGTTTAAATTTAAAAGAATTTCAGTCATTTTGTATGGGGGCTACGATAAACAGTGGGCATGGTGCGCCCATTTCCTGTGAGCCTAGTTGCTCCTACAAAACTAATCCACACCTTAAATCTCGTTATTCTACGCTGAATAGTTTGCAAGTTATGGAGCTTAAAAGTTTTAGTTTAATTCCCTCGACTTTGTATATGAGACTCATGAAGGAGTGGGCGTGGCACACTGATCTTCTGCCAGATTTTTGCCGACTACGATATTAATCTAAGTGTCAATTACGGTTATCCTAGACAGAAGATTGCCGAAGTTACAGCTGTTTCAATTTAAAAGAAGTACAGACACTTTGTATGAGAGCTACGCTAAAAAGTAGGCGTGGCTCAACCACTTTTGGCGAGGTTATATGGTAGTATAATATAAGTCTATGTGCCAAATATTGTTGTCCCAAGTGGTATATTATGTGAGTTATAGCAAGTTAAAAATTTTGAAAATTTCGAGGTTAGTCGCTTTGAATGCTTGGTGTGGGCGTGGTTATTGACCGATCATGCCCAATATCAATCCCCTCAGTACCCTTGGATCATAGATTACTTATGCCAAATTTTATCGAAATAGCTCAATATTTACTTATGTTATCGTGCGAACCAGCCAGGTGACAGACAGACGGACGGACGGACGGACATCGTTAAATCGAAAATTTAAGCGACGCTGATCACGAATATATATCTATGTCTATATCTTCGGAGATTCCTTCAAGTGGACACAAACATCTGACCGAAATGAATATACCTTGCATATTGCATTATGCAGGGTATAAAAATGACCTTACACTCGGCTGGGGCCGACCAAATTATACCCTGCACATGTAGATATATATAAAAAAGGTTTGGTTGGATATCCATCTTTTTCTTTTATTTCAACTTTGTATGACAGCTACATTACCAGGGTTACCAGTTTTTTAGTAACAAATTCTTCCTATAGTACTAATCTACGCGTGAAATATGGTTTACTTTGATGAAGTATTAAGTAAGTTATGGGGGGTTTAAAGAGGATAATTTAAAGAGGCTTTTTAAGATAATTCCGAGGCTAATTCCGATCTAATTACCTGTACAGTACTAATTCACACCTTAAATTTGATTGTTCTACGTTGAATAGTACGTAAGTTATAGTGGTTTAAAGTTTTTTTAATTTTCGCAACTTTGTATGGTAGCCCCATTAAGAAGTATTCATGGCATACTGGCTTCATGTCACAATTATGGTTGCCCTAGACAGAAGATTACCGAAGTTACAGCTGTTTCAATTTAAAAGAAGTACAGACACTTTGTATGGGAGCTACTATAAAAAGTAGGCGTGGCTCGCCCATTTCTGGCAAGGTTATGTAGAAGAATAATGTAACGCTATGTGCTAAATATTGTTGTCTCAAATGGTATATTAAGTGAGTTATAGCAAGTTAAAAATTTTGAAAATTCCTATGTTAGTCGTTTTGAATGCTTGGTGTGGGTGTGGCTATTTACCGATCATGCCCAATATCAACCCCTCCGTACTCTTGGATCTTAGGTTACTTATGCCAAATTTCGTCAAAATAGCTCAATACTTGCTCAAATTATCGTGCGCACCAGCCGGGTGATAGACAGATGAACAGACGGACATCGTTAAATCGAAAGTTTAAACAACGCTGATCACGAATATATATATTTTTCTATATCTCCGGAGATCCCTCAAGTGATTACAAATATCTGATCGAATTGAATGTACACGGTGTCCAATAAGTTTTAATAAATATGTTTTCCGTTAATTTTAAATAACAGAAAGTAGGCGTATGTTTTTATTTTGATATATATGAAATCCCGTTAGATTTCTGAGCAGCGTGTCATAGAATTCATTTCATTTCAGCTGTAGTTGAGTTAAATAAAAACGATGAAGAACGTGCGCGAAGTAATTATTAATCAATTTTTGCGAGGCATAAAGCCATATGCAATTTTCAAATCATTGAAACAAGGTGGAATCAAGTGCGATTTTGTTTATAAGACCATAAAACGATTTAAGGAAACTGGGTCTACTGAAAATCGACCGAAAAGTGGCCGTCCACGCACTGCCCGGACGAAGAGCAATATCAAAATTGTAAGAGAGCAAATTCGACGAAAAAGGTGCCGCTCCGTGAGAAAAATAGCTGCCTCTTTAAAAATAAGCAAGTCATCTGCTCATTTGCTTTTAAAAAAAGATGTTGGACTTAAGCCGTACAAAAAACAAAAAATTCACGGCGTTTCCATTTCTTCAAAGGACAAGAGAGCTGAAAGAGTCAGCAGTATTCAGGCTTGGCACGGTGGCGACGAGTTCGTATTTTCTGATGAAAAACTTTTCGTGTTGCAGCAATCGCATAATGCACAGAACGACCGAGTATGGGCTGTTTCATTGGAGGATGTTCCTGAATCAGAATTATTTGTCCCCAGATATCAGAGTGCTCTCTCGATCATGGTTTGGGGCGGATTTTGCAAGAGGGGTAAATTGCCGCTTGTTTTTATTGAAAAAGGGGTCAAAGTAAATGCTGTGTACTACAAAGAGCACGTTTTGAAGTCAGTAGTCCTCCCTGCTTGCAAACACTTGTTTGGTGACGACTACTATTGTTTTCAACAAGACGGAGCGCCATCACATACTGCAAAAATTTGTCAAGACTGATGCGAAGAGAATTTGGCTGATTTTTTGAGGATGGATGAGTGGCCACCAAGCAGCCCTGATCTTAATCCTATGGATTTCTTCGCATGGGGATATATAACAACAAAGCTCAACGACTATAAAATAAGAAATTTGGGGCAGCTACGTAAAACTTTACAAAAGATATGGGAGGAAATGCCCATGAATCATGTACGTGCCGCATGCGACTTTTTATACCCTGCATAATGCAATATGCATGGTATATTCATTTCGGTCAGATGTTTGTGTCCACTTGAAGGAATCTCCGGAGATATAGACATGGATATATATTCGTGATCAGCGTCGATTAAATTTTCGATTTAACGATGTCCGTCCGTCCGTCCGTCCGTCCGTCTGTCTGTCACCTGGCTGGTTCGCACGATAACTTGAGTAAATATTGAGCTATTTCGATGAAATTTGGCATAAGTAATCTATGATCCAAGGGTACGGAGGGGATTGATATTGGGCATGATCGGTCAATAACCACGCCCACACCAACCATTCAAAGCGACTAACCTCGAAATTTTCAAAATCTTTAACTTGCTATAACTCACACAATATACCACTTGGGACAACAATATTTTGCACATAGAGTTATATTATACTACTATATAACCTCACAAAAGTGGATGAGCCACGCCACGAAACAGCTGTAACTTCGGCAATCTTCTGTCTAGAATAACCATAATTGACACTTAAAATAATATCGTAGTCGGCAAAAATCTGGCAGAAAATCAGTGTGCCACGCCCACTCCTTCATGGGTCTCCCATACAAAGTCGAGTGAATTAAACTAAAATTTTAAGCTCCATAGCTTACAAACCATTTAGCCTAGGACAACGAGACTTAGGGTATGGATTAGTATTGTACGAGCAACTAGGCTCACAGAAAATGGGCGCACCACGCCCAGTGTTTATCGTAGCCCCCATACAAATTTTAAATTGAAACAGCTGTAACTTAGGCAATCTTATGTCTATAATAACCATAATTGACACTTAAATTAATATCGTAGTCGGAAATAATCTGGCGAAAAATCAGCGTACCACGCCCACTTCTTATTGGGGCTCCCATACAAAGTTGAGGAAATTAAACAAAAATGTTAACCACCATAACTTAGAAACTATTCAACGTAGGACACCAAATTTAAGGTGTGGATTAACATTGAAAAATTAGCTGGATTTACTAGAAAGTGGTAAGCCACGCCCACTTTTTATATAGCTCCCATACTAAGCCTCGGAATTATCTTAAAATCCTTTTACTTCGTCAAAGTCAACCATATTTCGGGTGTAAATTAGTAGTATATGCAAAAATTGTTTCTCGAAAAGTGGAAATAAAAGAAAAGTTTGATATTCGAGTAAACTTTTTATATATAAATCTACATATGCAGGGTATAGTTTGGTCGGCCCCAGCCGACTGTAAGGAGATTTTTTTTGAAAAGAGATTGGGCTTAGTAAAAAAAGCAAAGGGGGGCGTAATAAATAAAAACCTTTTATAATTTTTCAAAATGTATAAGACAACTCATTTGGATAAAATTTTTCCATTCATTTCGTCAACTTGCCTTAATATAGCGAAAAACATTTTTATTAAAACTTATTGGACACCGTGTACTTATGCATAGTATAAAAAGTAAAAGTATAGGTATAAAGAAACTTTTAATGTACAAGTATATTCAAAAATATGTACGTCAATACTGCAGACACGAAATGCATTTTTACTCTCATCCAACAATGACTGTAATTATTAAAGGGGTAATTAATATTGAATATATTCTTTTTGATATCATTATCGACTATTGTTTCAATTGAATATGCTTGTATAGATATGTGTACGATTTAGTAAGCGATGAAATGAGCACATTAGATTGATGATATACAACATATAAAAGGTGTGACAATTATGTATTAATACTGCCTCTAGAAAACACAATTCAAACACGATATCTGCTAATTTATCGGTATATTTATTCGAAATATTCTCCTTTTGATTCAATACACTTGTTACATCGATTTAATAGTAATTCAAATGCGTGTTCCAGCTCATTTTTCGGAATTGTCTCCAGTGCTGTCGTCAAAGCCCGTTGTATGGTCTGAATGTCATCAAAAAAGCATCCTTTCAAATTCTTTGTGGATAATTCCTTTGCTATAGAAGAATGTGATGAGCATTGTTTTGATTTTTGATGGAACTTTTCGTGTTTTCTTTTATTTCATCTTCTAGCGACTCTCTGCCATCCACAAACCGTTTATGCCATATAAAAACATTTGATCTTGATAAACAAGCATCGCCATATGCTTGCTGTATCATTACGAATGTTTCTGATGCAATTTTTGCGTGGAATTTAATGACCGCTCTTTGCTCCATGTTAAAATTTCAAACACGTGTTTTGTAAAATGAATGTCAATAAGCATTAAATGTCAATCAAATGCCATGATATTGACAGTTAGTAGAGGAAGGTTGAAGCTTCCTCGCGCTTGGTTGCTGAGATATGGTTCGAGTATTAATATATAATTGTCGCACCTTTTATATGTATTACATGTTCAAAATGTAATCATGCTAATATACATTTTATCGTATTCAAAGTACAATGAAAAAAATCTCCTTACAGTCGGCTGGGGCCGACCAAATTATACCCTGCATATGTAGAGATATATATAAAAAGTTTGCTCGTATATCCATCCTTTTCTTCCACTACTTTGTATAGGACCTACATTAAGAAGCAGGCGTACCTCACCAATTTTGGAGGATCAATTTCTGCCTATAATACTAAACTACATAGGTTGCAATGGGTTGACCTAGGCGTATTAATTAGTAAGTTATGGGTGTTTTAATGTTTAAGATAAATCCGAGACTTTATACGGAAGATATATAAAAAGTGGACGTGACGTATCTCTTTCTGGTATATCTAATTAATTTTTCAATATCAATCCACACCTTAAATTTGGTTGTCCTACGCTAAATGGTTTGTAAGTTATGGAGCTTAAAATTTTTAGTTTAATTCCCTCGACTTTGTATGGGAGACCTATGAAGGAGTGGGCGTGGCACACTGATTTTCTGCCGGATTATTTCCGACTATGATATTAATCTAAGTGTCAATTATGGTTATTTTAGGCAGGAGATTGCCGAAGTTACAGCTGTTTAAATTTAAAAGAATTTCAGTCATTTTGTATGGGGGCTGCAATAAACAGTGGGCATGGCGCGCCCATTTCCTATGACCCTAGTTGCTCGTACTATACTATTCTATACCTTAAATCTCGTTGTCCTACGCTAAATGGTTTGTAAGTTAAGGAGCTTAAAAGTTTTAGTTTAATTCCCTTGACTTTGTATGGGAGACTCATGAAGGAGTGGGCGTGGCACACTGATTTTCTACCAGATTTTTGCCGACTACGATATTAATCCAAGTGGCAATTATGGTTATTTTAGGCATGAGATTGCCGAAGTTACAGCTGTTTCAATTTAAAATTTGTATGGGGGCTACGATAAACAGTGGACGTGGTGCGCCCATTTTCTGTGAGCCTAGTTGCTCGTACAATAATAATCCACACCTTAAATCTCGTTATTCTACGCTGAATAGTTTGCAAGTTATAACCGGTAACATTGTTTTTAATTTCCGCAACTTTGTATGGGAGACCCAAAAAGCAGTGGGCGTGGCACACTGATTTTCTGCCCTATTATTTCCGACTACCATATTAATCTCAGTGTCAATTATGGTTATTCTGGACGAAAGATTGTAGACGTTACAGCTGTTTCAATTTAAAAGAAGTACAGACACTTTGTATGAGAGCTACGCTAAAAAGTAGGCGTGACTCAACCACTTTTGGCGACGTTATATAGTAGTATAATATAAGTCTATGTGCCAAATATTGTTGTCCCAAGAGGTATATTATGTGATTTATAGCAAGTTAAAGATTTTGAAAATTTCGAGGTTAGTCGCTTTGAATGCTTGGTGTGGGCGTGGTTATTGACCGATCATGCTCAATATCAATCCCCTCCGTACTCTTGGATCATAGATTAAATAAATAAATAAATATGTGGCCACATAAAGCCCCAAAGGGCTCATTGGCCGAGCTTCTCTTCCATTACTGTTGTGCGTCTTAAATTTTGGACAATATTAGAAGGGACCTACTTATTTTAGCCGGTTCCGAACGGCAGAGCACTTGTGACATCACTTTTTCTGAGCTTTGTCACAGAGTTCTTTAAGAAGCTTTTTCATGGCAAGTTGTTACTGTCGGAAGAATTGCCAATTGCTTGCCGACAGGTGGGTACCGTTCGAAAGAAAAATCTTATCGATATTAAATTTGTTATGCATCAGCCGGGGATTGAACCACCGACCTACAGATCAGAAGGCGAACACACTAACCACTGAGCTACGGCACCCACTTTGTTTTTACTTTACTGAAGATAATCAATAAAAATGATCCCACGTGCATCCCATAAAAAAAGGACTCCATAACCTTGCCTGCATATGGAACTGTCTTCGCCTTTTTTGGACCCGATTCTCTCCTTCTAGTCCACGGTATTGACTGCTCCTTTGTCTAAGGTGTGAAACATCGTCAAACATTATATAGAAACATCTTCACGACATTATTTTTGTTCTATTGTGAGCAAACGCGGCACCCATCTTGCACACAGCTTTTTCATCTCCAAATTTTCGGGCAATATACGATGTATAGCACTATTTAAAATGCCTGTAATTTCACCTAGCTCACGTACCTTCAGCAGGCGATCATCCAATACCATTTTATGGACTCTCTTAACCGTTTCTGGCGTGGCCACCTCAATTGGTCGCCCACTACGGTGTTCGTTTTGGCAGCTCGTACGACCTCGTTTAAACTCTGCCACCCAATATTTTATGGTCATAAACGAAGGAGCAGACTCCCCCAGAGTAGAATCTAGTTCGGCTTTAATATTCATTGGACTGAGACCTTTCAAATGAAAGTATTGAATTACATAACGGTGACCAATTTTTTCCATGTTTACAAATTCACTGAGGTCGTTAACTTTCGATGGCTCCAAAAAAATATTAAACAACGTGGCGCGTTGAAACTTAAAAAATACGTTCTATAAGGTTGCCTCTTTTCACCAAAGTAATTTTTTTCAAACTACTGCCGCTATCTGGGACCGCCCTAGTTCATAGCAGATACAGGCAAACATATAAATTACGATATTATCAAAATAATTTAACCTAGCCTGGGTAAGATTTGGAAGGAACATAAAAGGTCTCGTGGATGAAAAATAAAGAGAATATATTATGTTCTGGTATGCTGCCGCTTTCCGCTGGGTATATACGAACAAATACCTCACATGCATATATTTTATACTACATGAATATAAAATTCTCATAGCATATAAATCATTGAAGTGTTTATAATATTAAATCCTTTATATTGTAAAATTCAAAATATCTACTTTTGTAATAACAAAGTATCAATAAAATAATCTCGATAATTATGTTTTTTTCCTATAAATTGTAATTGTATATTGTGTTCGTATTTATGAGTATATATGTATACTTATGTTTCCAAAGTAAAGTATGTATTTTTCAACTTTTAATTAGTTGCCATTAATTGTAAAATAAAGTTAACATTCGCTTCCGTTTTACATAAATAAATACTGAATATTGATTTTAAAAAATAATAATAAAAAGATATAAAAAAATCTCCTTACAGTCGGCTGGGGCCGACCAAACTATACCCTGCATATGTAGATTTATATATAAAAAGTTTACTCGAATATCCAACTTTTCTTTTATTTCCACTTTTCGAGAAACAATTTTTGCATATACTACTAATTTACACCCGAAATATGGTTGACTTTGACGAAGTAAAAGGATTTTAAGATAATTCCGAGGCTTAGTATGGGAGCTATATAAAAGTGGTCGTGGCTTACCACTTTCTAGTAAATCCAATTAATTTTTCAACGTTAATCCACACCTTAAATTTGGTGTCCTACGTTGAATAGTTTCTAAGTTATGGTGGTTAACATTTTTGTTTAATTTCCTCAACTTTGTATGGGAGCCCCAATAAGAAGTGGGCGTGGTACGCTGATTTTTCGCCAGATTATTTCCGACTACCATATTAACCTAAGTGTTAATTATGATTGTTCTAGACAGAAGGATACAGAAGTTACAGCTATTTCAATTTAAAAGAAATTCGGTCATTTCGTATGGCGGCTACTATCAACAGAGGGCGTGGCGCGTCCATTTCCTGTGAGTCTAGTTGCTCCTACAATACTAATCCATATCTAAAATCTCGTTGTCCTACGCTAAATGGTTTGTAAGTTATGGCGCTTAAAATTTTTAGTTTAATTCCCTTGACTTTGTATGGGAGACTCATGAAGGAGAGGGCGTGGCACACTGATTTTCTGCCAGATTTTTGCCGACTACGATGTTAATTTAAGTGTCAATTATGGTTATTCTAGACAGAAGATTGCCGAAGTTACAGCTGTTTCAATTTAAAATTTGTATGGCGGCTACGATAAACAGTGGGCGTGGTGCGCCCATTTTCTGTGAGCCTAGTTGCTCGTACAATACTAATCCATATCTTGTACTAATCCATATTTGTCCATACTGTAGGACAAATCTCGTTGTCCAACAGTAAATATTTTGTAAGTTATGGAGCTTAAAATTTTAGTTTAATTCCCTTGACTTTGTATGGGAGACTCATGAAGAAGTGGGCGTGGCACACTGATTTTCTGCCATATTATTTCCGACTACCATGTTAATCTAAGTGTCAATTATAGTTATTCTGGACAGAAGATTGTAGAAGTTACAGCTGTTTCAATTTAAAAGAAGTACAGACACTTTGTATGAGAGCTACGCTAAAAAGTAGGCGTGGCTCAACTAGTTTTGGCGAGGTTATATAGTAGTATAATATAAGTCTATGTGCCAAATATTTTTGTCCCAAGTGGTATATTATCTGAGTTATAGCAAGTTAAAGATTTTGAAAATTTCGAGGTTAGTCGCTTTGAATGGTTGGTGTGGGCGTGGTTATTGACCGATCATGCCCAATATCAATCCCCTCCGTACCCTTGGATCAGAAATTCCTTTTGCTAAATTTCATCGAAATAGCTCAATATTTACTCAAGTTATCGTGCGAACCAGCCAGGTGACAGACAGACGGAAGGACGGACGGACGGACGGACATCGTTAAATCGAAAATTTAATCGACGCTGATCACGAATATATATCTATGTCTATATCTCCTGAGATTCCTTCAAGTGGACTCAAACATCTGACCGAAATGAATATACCATGCATATTGCATTATGCAGGGTATAAAAAGCATATATGAAAACATAACTTGCATGCCTATGTAAATATTCAATATTCATATATTGTATATGAATACAATTCAAACATGTATGTATTGTGCTGTTTTCGATTAAACAATGAATATCATTAAAAACCACGGAAATTTTTAATTAACGGCAAATAACAGCTGTTGAAGCCATTTCTACTGCTACTGCTGCTGCTGCTGCTGCTGCTACTACTGTGTACAAATGAAACGTCGTATTACATATGATTTATTTCAGATGACCCCATGAAAATGACCGCATAAGCATAAGCATAATGCATTTTTAAGCATTACTATTGTCTCTATGTAGCTATGGTACAGGGTAAGACAAATACCTTCCCAAATAGTAATAAAATTGTTTTGGTACTAATATCTCAATATTTTGGTGAACCAGCAATTTAAATCATAGAAAATGATGAAACCGTTCTCTGAACGAACTTTGCTTTAATGGCAGTATGATTTATTCTTGTGAAGTATATTTCATGTCTATGCATCATACTTGTTATTTAAAACTTGTTGAGTATTGTATCGTTCGCATTTGATGATCTTGTGTGTTTTTGATGCATTCTGTAAGCATGTATATTGATGGTAGGTTGCTTGAAATTCTAATGGATGTCAGAGAGTTATGGTTAAGTCAAAATATATTTTTGCAACAAAGTACTGATACCGCAATAAACAACTATATACAATTTGATATAAGTTTGAATGATTTGTATTAAAAGTTTATTATTAAACAACAAATTTTTTATGGCACTGTTTTTGGATATTTCAAAAGTTTCGCTTTCCAAGCTATTTGAGTAACAATTTAATTAACATTGAATGAAAGCAGTAGAACTTTAGAATATTTTTTTTTAATAATTTCTAAAAAATAAAAAATACTTAGTAATTACCACATTCCATCTCATTGCATTCGCATCCCATATGTTACAAATCCACCAAAGCACTCATGCATGTTCGTCGAAATTTCATAATAATTCCTTAATTCCATTTACAGCATCCAAAAAAATAACGAACATATAATTTTATGAAAATGAGTTTTCTTTGCAAACAAAATTTAAATAAAATCGTAACACACCATGACAATAGCATGGGGAATAATTAGTTTGTATGTAGTCGACATATAACATATGTATATATGAGTCCGTACATTTGCAAATAGTCATTGTGTGTATATTCCACTCTTACTCTTATAGTGTTAGTGTGTGTGCGTTTCGATTTGTTTAACACTTTTGATAATTGTGCTAGCGACAATAATTTTTCATATAAAATATTCAAACCATATTCAAGAATAATAATCATAGATATAACGGGATTTCTTTAAGGGGGAGTAAGGGATAATTTGAAATAAAAAACATTTTTTTCGCAGATTTTCTACGGAGATACAGCTTAAGCAAATTTATTCAAACTCTTTGTTTGTTGACACTAGATACTTCGTCTTGCCCTCGTTTACCGTGAGACCCATCCGACGTGACTCTCTTTCCAACTCTGAGAATGCTGCACTGACTGCTCGCGTGTTCATGCCGATTATGTCAATATCGTCGGCATACTCTAACAGCATGACACTTTTGTTGAAGATAGTGCCATTATGTCGTAGATCAGCAGCTCGAATTATTTTCTCCATAATAAGATTGAAGAAGTCGCACGATAACGAATCACCTTGTCTGAAACCCCGTTCGGTATTAAACGATGCGGAGAGGTCCTTTCCAATTTTCACGGGAGTTATGCAGTGTCATTCTACAAAGTCGAATGAGCTTTGCTGGAATACCGAACTCAGACATTGTTGCGTAGAGGTAATCCCTTACCGGACTGTCGAAAGCGGCTTTATAATCAACAAATAGGTGGTGTGTGTCGATCTGTTTTTCTTGGGTCTTCTCCAGGATTTGGCGCAGTGTGAAAATCTGGTCGATGGTGGATTTACCAGGTCTGAAGCCACACTGATATGGTCCAATAAGGTTGCTGAGCATAGGCTTCAACCTTTCACACAGTACGCTCGATAGAACCTTGTATGCGATGCTCAGGAGACTTATTCCACGGTAGTTGGCGCAAATTGTGGAGTCTCCTTTTTTATGTACAGGACAGAGAACACTGAGCCTCCAATCATCAGGCATGCTTTCATCCGACCATATTCTGCTTATGAGCTGGTGCATGCGGGTGAGCAGCTCATCGCCTCCGGTCTTAAACAACTCGGCAGGCAGGCCATCAGCACCTGCAGCTTTGTTGTTCTTCAGCCTTAAAATGGCCGTTTCAACCTCGTCATAGTCGGGTGGTGGAACATAAACACCATCATCTGTAATTGGGGTTATCGGGCAATCTCCTCCACTGGCGGAATTGTTCGTAGCATCGCCATTCAGTAACGTGGAGAAGTGTTCGCTCCATAGGCTCAGTACACTCTGGACATCTGTAACCAGATTCCCATTTCCATCACGACAAGAAGAGGCTCCGGGATTTAAACCTCCACTTAGGCGCTTGATCTTTTCGAAGAATTTTCGAGTCTCATTCTTGTCGGTACACATCTCTATCTCCTCACACTCGCGTCTTTCCAACTCCCTCTTCTTGCGCCTGAAAAGACGTCTCTCTGCACTCCTTTTCTCTCTGTACCGCTCCTTAACAGCTCGCGTTGCGCCTGCACGCAGAGTTCTTCTGTAGGCGGCGTCTTTCTCTGCGGTAGCGTCGCGACACTCCTGATCATACCACTCATTCCTCAGAGGCCGGTAATAACCGATTACCTCCACGGCAGCAGTAGTCATGGAGTGGGATATATGTGTCCACCGTGCGCATGTATCATCAAGTGGGGAGTGTTCTGCATAAGCAGATCCGATAGTCGAGTGGAAAATGCATCTGCTGTCTCTGGTGATCGCAGCTTACTGACGTCGAGCTTTCTCTGTGTGGGACTTCTCTTGTTATTTGCGACACATAAGCGTGTGCGCACCTTAGCTGCAACAAGGTAGTGATCCGAGTCGATGTTGGCACTACGGATCGATTTCACGTCCATCACACTGGAAGCATGCCTTTCTCAATCACCACATGATCAATTTGGTTTCTTGTACGATGATCTGGAGACAGCCATGTCGCTTTGTGGATGTCGAGATGCTGGAATCTGGTACCACCAATTACCATGTTTCGTGCTGCGGCGAAGTCGATCAGCCTCATTCCGTTATCGGAGGTGTTCTGGTGGAGGCTGAATTTTCCGACAGTTGGACCAAAGGTACCTTCCTTGCCCACCCTGGCATTAAAGTCGCCAAGCACGATTTTGATATCGTGGCGGGGCAGCGGTCATAAGCTTCTTCGAGGCGCTGAAAGAAGCTCTCCTTGGTCACATTGTCCTTCTCATCCGTCGGAGCGTGGGCACATATAAGGCTGATGTTGAAAAATTTTGCCTTGATGCGGATTGTGGCCAGCCGTTCGTTCACAAGAGTGAACTGTGAGACAAGATGTCGTAGTCTCTTGCTGACCAAAAATCCACATCCTAATTCGTGCCTTTCAGCATGGCAACTGTAGTAGATGTCACAGGACGCTCTTTTGGAGCAGCCCTGTCCTGTCCATCGCATTTCCTGGAGAGCGGTGATGTCAGCTCTGTATTTTTCGAGGACATCAACCAGCTGGATAGAGGCACCCTCCCTATAAAGGGACCGGACCTTCCAAGTGCATATCCGTAAATCATTGTCCTTTTTTCGTTTGCGGGGGTCATCAACAAAAGCGGTAGTCCTTATCCGAGGCATATTTGTTTTTTTTCATTGGGGGGGTTTTTTATGTGGCGGGTCCCAAACCCAACGCACAACCTCTAACCGAGGAGATTTTCGCCACTCACTTCAGCCGCCTCCCAGCGGGTGCTAGGAAGACGTTTCCCGGTGGTCGCCACATTGAGGGCCCCCATTAATAATAATGAAAGCGCCGTCACATAGTAAGCAGAGCAAGCTATATGACTACCCCTCATTAACAATTAAAGGTATCATCACATAGCGCTCAGATCAAACTACATGACAGCCAGTGAGTTGACTTGCGATGAGTTCAACAAGGATTGCGCTAGCTCCACCCAGTTGAGGCAGTTAGACACGTTACCTTGCGAAAACACCACCAGACCATTTAATAAAATTAATTGATCGTTTATTTGCATTTACTATTGTGTACGCATACTTAATTTATTTTTCATTTTGTTTTATCTGGATTCGGTTATTGATGCAAATGTGTATGTATTTGTTTCCTATATTAAACTTGCATTTCAATCATTAACATTTTTGTGGGAAACTTTTTTTTTTTTGGATTCAAATTTCACATGCTAAGTTCTATGGGACTTTAGAACTTTAATAAGATTATCGTATACATTGTAATATAATTAGGTTATATCACAAACTAAATACGAGTAGGTAGTTTGTATATGAACACTTTTTGACAAAATATCATGAATTGTATTATATCTTTGAAAGAACTTCCAATAACACACCAATCCCGTTTACGTGTATAGTATATATGAACTACAGCCAAAAGAAAAATTCCATAATAAAGGGTTATCCATTTCGCGGTTTCAAAAGTATAGGGCTAGAATTCGACTTCTGTCAAACTGAGTTGTTAAACACATTTCTCACTCGGTGGGTATGTTAACAAACAAAATTGTCGTATTTGGGGTTCTGAGAATCCTCAAGTAATTGAAGAGAGGCCATTACATCCACAAAAAGTCACTGCTTGGTGCGCTCTTTGGTACGGAGGTGTGATTGGACCTTACTTCTTCGAAAACGACGATGGAACGACTGTCACCGTCAATTCGGAGCGTTATGGTCATATGATAACCGACTTTTTTTGCCTGCTATTGAAGAATACGACTTAGAGAATATGTGGTTTCAACAAGATGGTGCCACATGCCACACAACTCGAGCGAATATGGCTTTATTGCAAGAGAAATTTTCTGGCCACGTAATTTCTCGTCGTGGCGATATCAAGTGGCCACCAAGATCATGCGATTTGACACCGCTTGACTTTTTTTTGTGGGGCTACGCGAAAGACCGTGTTTATGCAGATAAACCTTTAACTCTTGAGTACCTAAAAACCAACATTCGTCACGTTATGGCTGAGATACCGCCCAATATGTGTCAAAAAGTGGTCGAAAATTACCTCAAAAGAATCGATGCTTGCAACAATTCGCGTGGTGGTCATTTAAATGATATAGTATTTCACACATAATGTCAACGTTCAAACTTTATAATAAAAGAGAAATATCATGATAAAAAATATTTTATATGTGCTTTATTTACATTTACTTTTGAAACCGCAAAATGGATAACCCTTTATCGTTTTCAATGTATGTATATTGCCGTGGGTTGATTTTATGATTTTATTTCTATTTTCTATATATATCAGATGTAGGATTTTGTTCAGTTTGATTAAATATTTTCGTAATTGATATTCTATTTGAACACTCTCAGCATTCTGACCACATATGTAACATATGAATACGTTACAAATGAACACTTTTGTGCGTTATTGTGCTCCACATTAAAATGAAAGAATATGATATTTTTTTATATACTTCAACGCATACACTTGAGTATTTTGTATTTTTTTTTTGGAAAGAACTTTCTTTGCGTGAATAGGTTTTTCTTTTCCTGCAAAATACAATTCATAGTTGCTGGATATCGAAATCATTTCTGTTGTTTAATTCGACTTCATACTTCTGTTCTTAGACATATCTATATTAAATGATAAACTCGAGAAACATAAACATTTTAAATAGAAAGAAAATGACAAATATTTTTGCATAATTTCTTCAAATTGATTTGGGTAATTAAGTAAAGGCATGCCATGAAAAACAACAATAATTAATCCCTTAACACCCTCTCATACAATAAATATGTACATCTGTTTGTGGTGTGTTTAATAATGAAGTACTTATATAAATTTGGCAAGTATGTATAAAGAATATCATATGTCACATAAATAAATAAAAACATATACTCAAAGATATCCCAACCTATCATTTGTTCCATGTACAATATATAATACTATTATATACAGTTCATCCATCTCGAGTGCTAATAATGTTTTATATGAAAAATTAATGTCGGTAGCACAATTTGTGTATCAAACGAGCTTAGAAATTCAACCTCACGTCCAATTTACATGCTGAATACACATAAGAAATGTGATAACCACACAGTGATTACTTGCAACTTGTGGTTGCTGCTTACATACCCAAGATTATGTATGTAGAATATCCTCGTGGTAGTATGAATTTTGCCTGAAAAGAAAATTTATTTCTGTTCGTCATTTTTGGTTTCTGAAATGGAATTTTTTTTTGCGTTGCCAAATATGTGTATCATATGCCTAAATAAAGGGTGATTTTTTAAGAGCCTTCGGATTTGATTAAAAAAAAAAAATACATAAAATTTAGAGAAATGTATGAAATCTAAATAATTCAATGTTTTAAAATGATTTCATGTAAATGTTGATCGAGGGTGCGCCGCTCCAACATATCGGTCGGTATCTCACGACTAAATCAATAATTCACGGTCATCAACAACACTGGCGGTTACAGCTGCGATATTTTCCTTTGTCCGCAGTCTACATATGTGGTTTAATGTCCAATAATGTAAATTTGGTGTGAAATTTTGTCACAAGATTCCGAATGAACTGAGTATGAATTTTGATAATAAAATTCAATAATCTGCAAGCGTTATTCGTTTGTAAGTCGATTAATGGTTAAATTATAGACCAAACTGAACATGTTACACGAAAACAGCAGAGTTGCCAAAACAGTGTTGATAAAATGAAAGTTGCTAAAAAATCACCCTGTATAAGAAAATAGAAAGAGCAAAAAAACAAAAAAATGGCGCAACGCAACTCTTTTGAGTATTTGAGTAGAAATTATTTTACTGCATTTACCATTTTCATATGCTGTGATATTGTATACAATTGGGTTGAGTTCTATCAACAGAGGATCAATACGTAGATGTGCGTATTAAATTTGTAGCATATCGCATGCAAACTGTGTTGTACAGTGGTGATTACTAGGTTTTTTTTTTTAATATTGCAGATTTGTAGAAATAGTAAAATCTGTTTGAAATGTATCATAATTCAATGTAATTTTACTCATATGATAACATTACATTTTACTAATTTATATTATTTGACATCGTTTGAATATTCTACTAATTCGCCTTGGTGTGTAATAGGATTTAAGACGATGCAGAGGTTCTTAGTAAATTGTTCCAATTGATTAATTGATAAGTCTGTACGACTTACCATTTTGAACTTATCGAATCACATATTCGATCATCTCTCTAATCTCAGTAGAGTAGGGCGTTGTTTTAAACATAGAATCTATCCATGTCAGGTTTATACTGGAAAAATCCACATTTCCTATTAATTTCATTACAGCCTGCCTTTAAAAAATAATCAATAAACAACAACTCATATATAATATTGTTTATTTTCTCATAAAAAGCATAAAGAAAATTAATTAAATTAATATTTTCTTAGAAATATGTAAGTATAAATTGAAATACACACTTCTAAGTTGACAATAAGTCGACAATAAATTTGAATTACGTATTGTTTACTCCAAAAATCTCCTAAATATGTAATATATGGATATGATTTCATAGCTAAAATTTGTGTTTCATGTAGCATTATTTTTCATTGCTTCGTAATTTATTTATTTTTTTACAACATAAACAATTAAGGAAACGTACTGTTTACTTTTAAAGGTTGGTGATGTGTTTGAAATTCTGCTAATATTACGTAATTCCAATTCAAAGCTATTCCATAATATAATTGCCTATAAAAAGGAAGTTTATATACATATGCATATGAGAAAGATATTATAAACATTTTGAGCAAAGTAAATTTACTTTTTATTGTCGATTTTTGAAGAATTTATTCTGAGGTATTAAATTTAATCGAATCATTTTATGATTATTTGATCATATTTCTTACAAAAGAGGCCAAAAGAAATAAAGTTTTATTGCATTTATTGCGTTGTTAGTATTTTTATGAAAATATTTTAAGATATGTAAGCAAAAGGAGTAAAAAAGTTTATAGGAGTTTTCAGATTTTTTAAAATGTTATTTTGCTACTCTAAATTAAAAAGGTATTTCTAATAGTGATTTAATCATTGCAAAAATAAATCTTAAATAAATTGTTATACTTGGAAGTATACGCCTCAAATTTGGTATATAAACGTTACTAGTCATTGCCTTGAATTATTAGACATAATTAAACACTTTACGGTGAAAATTTAGAAAAAAGGTACTTCGCATGTTTCTAAGCAGACACATTTGCCTAAGAAATCATAGTTTTAAATCACTTTTGACCTCGCGATTATGACAACTAAGTATTGCTATTCATATAAAAGGTTTTTCTAAATTATTGTATTTAAAGACTTTTATCCACCTTAATACTTTTCGTATTTTTTAGAATTCAATGAGAAAGGTTTTAATAAGCATCTTACAAGAAAATAACAAAAAAAAAAAATAATAATAATAATCGCTTCTTTTGAGTTGTACAAACAACCGTAATCCGTCAAGTTAATGAAAGTAAAGTTTATACATATATTTGTACAAATAAATGAACATACATAAGTATTCTATATTCTCATCAATCAATTAACAATTAACAAACATTCATGCATATATACATACATACATACATTCACATATGTATATTAGTTGTATGTTTACAGAATTGTAATGATTTGCGCTTTGGTATTTGCAGTATCCATTCGTCTTAAATAAACACATATTAGATTCAGTAAGTGGATACCGTGCCGTAAAATCATCTCTCTTCCTCTTTCTGGTTCTCTTGGGGTCTTTGAAAGGTTCTTTATTTCGAAAAAAAAATTTGAAAAACTCTTCAGTATTTAAATATTACTTCAGCTAACACCATTTGCACTAACTCTAAAAAGATATGTACTAGTTCCAAGTATAATAGTTGAAATTGCATTTTTTAATTAAATTATTTCCAACTAATTTCCTTGGCATTATTATGAACAATTTCTAATTTCAATTTATTTTTTAGTGTTGAAACTGTTTTTCTGAAGTTGTAACCCACTCTACGACTAATTACAAATACCAACTAACATTCCCTTTAGCTGTACGGTATGCATTTATATGTGTGTGTGTATGTACTTATGTCTACTAGAAACGAGTATGCATAAATATACCTACATATAATTGAATTACAAATCATTCAAAATAGATGCACACATTCAACCATAAATAAATAAATAATTAAAATAAATAAATCATTGATAAGTGGTTATTAATATTGTTACATTGAAATCACAAACTTCACCGCCGATTAAATGTAGGAACCTTTTTCTAGAGTAGTCTTTGAAAAGTATTATTTTTTTATATTACATTTTTAAGGAGTTCAGCAGGCTTTGCGTTACGTGACGGATTGAAAAAATTTTATCGAATTGAAATATTTTGCTTTAATTTTCTTTTCAATTTGATTTTTGTCATATTTAAATATTTAATTGCTAATTATTAGTGCGAATTTAAATTGTCTGACCAGCGAGCAATTTTTTATACTTATCTGGTTCGATTAATTACAATATCAAGCGGAATTTCATCGAAAGTTATCTTGCGCCATTAATTACTACAACAATAAGATGGAGGACCCAACATTTCACAAAACATTTGACAAAACAATAAACATGTTTAAGAGTAACATGTTACACGAAAACAGTTGAGCTGCCAAGAACAGTGTTGCCAAAAAGAAAGTTGCTGAAAAATCACCCTGTATAAGTAGGTCCCTTCTAATACTATCCAAAGTTTAACACGTACAACAGTATTGGAAGAAAAGTTCGGCTAAATTGCCCTTCGGAGCCTATATGCGTCACATATTTATTTATTTATTTAATATTAAGTTAAGTATTTGTTATGTTCAACATTTTATGCTTATATTGAAAAAACAATAAGAGCTATATCTGTTATCCAATTCAATAATAAGACTCGTTTATTGGCAATTTTATGCCAAATACTACTCACAATACACAAGCACAATTACTTTATTCTATTTAAATTTTCTTCTTGTTATTATTATTATTATTATTATTATTGTTATTTTTGTTATTGGTGTTGTTTTTGTGGTTGTTATTAAGATTTTGTGCTTCGCTTACCAACAATCAAGTACCGGAAATAATTTTCAACGTTGATATAGCAGGCAAGAACGAACGTCCTTTAGCCACAAAATATTAACTCATAAAAATATATGTAGGGTATGTGTGAATATTGTTAAAAAGTTTGAAAGCAGTACTATCATGGTAGTCAATATGGTGCTGTTGTTGTTAGCAAATAATAAAACAACGATGCTAAATAAGTATATTTAAGTAACTTTATCAACGGACTGAATTACAAAATTTGAAACACTTTGATTTCTTCTATTTATTGTATCTTTCTTACGAAACTAACAATAATTATACAAATCTTATATACTAAAAAATACATTTTGTTGATTCTACACCAATGTGCAGAATCATTCAAATAACTTAAAGCAAACAAATATAACATGTGATTTCATGAAGGACATATATAATAGTAAGAGATTATGTATTTGTATGTATTATATATTTAAAACATTTTTCCTTTCTAGTCTTTTAATATATTTAAGCTTAAGGAGCTCTCTCGCTAGAGTATTAGGATGATTACTTAGTCGTTCAGAGTAACGTTGGCAATGTTTCCCTATGTCTATTTTAATAGTGTCAATCTGTAGGTCCTTGTGTATATTTGTGTTACTGATGTACCAAGGAGCTCGGCAAAGACGTCTAAGGATTTTAGATTGAACACGCTGAATTTTCTCAATATTAGAGTGTGAAGAAGTGCGGCAGGCTAATAGGCCTGTACGACGATACATTAGTTGAATCTTTTCCAGGTTTTGCAATCATAATTATTTAGGAAATTTTCCATGCTGAGGGGAAATAACAAAGGCGTGGTATTGCATTCATTATGTGTAACAGCTGTTTTACTGCAATTTGAGGCAGCTCGGCGATTATTTTGGCACTTATTTTATCATACCCTGCAGCTTTTTTGACGTTTAGTTCATTTATGATTTTGTTAAGTTCCTTTAAAGAAAATCTCACTAAGGAAGTAGAGCTGTTATTGGTCATGATTGGTAATCCTCCATCTCTTGTAGATGGAGACACTAAAATATCAGTATAATTTTCATATGAATTCACAAAGAAATATTCAATTCCAGTATACTCATGTTCATAACTAAATAATGTTCGTGATAATTTCTTGGAAGAAGCTAAGTACGAATCCAGGATTTAAGAAGATTAACATTTTATTAAACATAAAGAACATATTTGATTAGGTAATAAAAGTTAAAATAAGATAGCTTATTAATTTAACTTTCATTCCTGATTTATACATACATTTCTTCGTTTGTTCTTAATTTATCATAAATTAAGAACTAAGAAAGAATAAAATCTTATCATATTTAATTTTTATCGAAAAATAATGACATAGTCCGTCAATAATCTTTCATACCAATATTTAAGTGTTTTTTTGTTTGTTTTATCGTTGTGTTTTGTATTATATTATTAAAATAAAATGAACAACAAAATAAATAAATTAAGGAACGAAATTTATTGGGAGATGGGGTGATAGAGTGATAGAAATATGGAGGGGTAAATTTAATTATTTACGCGGAGTTGTATGTACTGCAGCATAAATAAAACGAAAATGCCAGTCACTGTCAAAATAAATTCTAAATAAAAAATATAATATGGGCACGCTTAATTTGTACAAAGTAATTTATAATAAATTAAGTAATTTACGCTGTAATGTGAACATACCATAAGAGGCATTTTTATAAGATAAATCGTCGTTTAGGTTATCGAATCCATTGACTCGTACTTGGTGTACAGCAGCAAATACAAGAATACTGACTGCCAAACGTATGTACAATTTGTATCACCGTGCACTATTAACCACCGCGAATAAGTTTTAAAGCACAGGTAACCGCGATTGCCTTCTGTTGGAAGATAATAATCCAAAACACAAAACTCGTTTGTGCACCGTATGGAAAGAGCTACACGAGATGAATATCATGATTTGGCCGCCCCAGTCACAAGACTACAATCCAATTAAAATTGTTTAGGCTGTCGCAAAGGGGAAACATATTTAGACATTTTAACCAGTTTGGCGCTGTCTTTGAACGCCAAGGGCGCACTATTCTACCAGACTACGCAAAAAATTTGAGCCAAAGTATTTTCTATTGTATATGATGAGAGTGTAAGTTTTAAAATATTGTCAAAATATTAATACCAACAATACTGTATTAAGCTACCATTGGGAATTAAAATTGCTATGCTCTATTTAGGAATTTTTATAAGTAGAATGTTATTAATCAAAACAGAAAATGACCTCTGCAGCTCGGCGTTCTTTGTTCGGTTTTTTCACAAAAACAACATTAAATAATGATTATTTTTTAAAATTCAATGAAAGAAATCGATATTTTATAAACATGGGAGATCACAGCTGAGTTCGTCAGAATGATATTGGTTAGGCTCTCTATTGGAAACAGTGCAAACAGTAAAATTTTTTAATTTATGAGAATTAAGTGGAAAAATTAAAATTTGTTAATGTTTATAGATTTTTTATATAGAATATAACTACTTTTATATAGAATATAACTACTTTATGATTTTAATTTATTTCTTCGAAAATCAAAATTTTTGTATGCCATTTCTATCTTTCTTATTGCTAATGAAGACATATTAAAAATTTTAATTAAAATTCGCAATATGTACTTAATATTCATACAGTATAAGAAAGTAATAGCGAAGTGTTCATATATGTAGGTACAATTTCAATATAATGAATCGCATTTTAATTCGATTTTTTTTAAATTATACTTTAAAACAACAGTCACGTGCAATTGCTGAATTTCTATTAATTCTTTTAATTCGTGTTCTCTTTGTGCTTCTCTGAGCTATACGTATATGCGTACCTTTTCCTTATTCCCACCACAAAAACTAAAATTTGGCTACAATTACTGTACGAAAAACTTGTATATAGTAAAATTTTCTTTTGGCTTTGTTACGAATATGTGCTTTATGGAATAATTGTAGTACGATAGTTTGCATGTAAATGTTGAACAATTTAAAAGGATTTCACTCACGAGTTATATAGTTGTTGTCGTTTTGTTATCGTTTCGTATAGTTTCTTCACGATAAAGTTTTTGCTATGTAAATCCATAAGTTACTAACTTCCTTTGTTGCTACTCACTAGTAGTCACTTACAGTGTTAAAGTTTCTTTTAGCAAAATAAAGAAAAACAAAGAGAGGGTGAGGGGATAAAAGTTGGCTTTCTTTAAAAAAAAAAAACCAGAAATGCTTTATTGTTGATGCATCTCACTGTAATACAACGAAAAGGATGTAGTTTCTCAAATTAAATTTTATTATTAATTTTATTATAAAAGTAGAAAATATATTAGAATATTTTGTTTTTTTATAAAGGTGACAACATTTTATATATAAACATATAAACATATAAACATATAAACATATAAAAACCAATTCCTTGCATATGGCCATCTTGCTCAATTGTAAATCTGCTACTGCGAATTTTATGTGCATGTATCCTCTGGGAACAATGTATGTTTCCGTGCTTTTATATGTGTTTGAGGATGCTTTGACAAGTGTTGAAATTAGCTGTCATAAAATTGACGTTGGTACTAACAAAGGGTTAAATTTCGGTCATTTTACACAATATGTAGGCAAATAGGGATGAACATGAGTAGGTCGAACGAAATGAGTGTAATTGTACTCAAGTAAAGTTGTAACATTTGGGTATATGAGTAGCAAATTATTCCCAATTGGACAACAAACGTTTTGCATTATGTTCATCCTCATTATCGTCATCTATCATCATATCAAGAGAGTAAAATTATTTTTAAATCATTAAAGATAAAATTATTCCACAAGATACGACAATCAAATATATATAAATTAAGTAATAGTCGTTTGTAAATTATAAATAAATAAATAAATAAATATGTGGCACTTAAAGCCCCAAAGGGCTCATGGGCCGAGCTTCTCTTCCATTACTGTTGTGCGTCTTAAATTTTGGACAGTATTAGAATGGACCTACTTATTTTAGCCGGTTCCGAACGGCAGAACACTTGTGACATCACTTTTTCTGATCTTTGTCACAGAGTTCTTTTTAGAAGCTTTTTCATGGCTAGTAAATTATAATACCTGTAAATCTACAATACTATGTGCTAGCTAAAGATTTTGAAACTAGAAAATTAAAATTTTCGATTTTCGCACGTAAATAACACCATACCTGCTCAGAAGTCGCCTCTAGAGGTGTAAAATGTATGACGCACCACTATTATTGCTTTTTTTCAACATTTTTTTGAAACATACTTACCCCCTATATACATTTATTGCTTTGCTACAACATTGACATTTTCATTAAATGCATCTAGAGAAGTAAAGTATATCACCAATACGTCACTTATTTCTGCACTTTAACATTTCCAACTAACTTACTTAGCACCTAATTTCTTCCTTTGTAAGGGCTCCGCTGCCAAATGCACCTAAAGCACATGAAAATCGTACCTCCACAACTGCCGTACCTCTAGGTATGCGAAAAATAAGGCCGACCACTATTAATTTTTTCACTTTAACATTTCAATAAAATAGCATTACCCTCTATATTTACCCTTTATGCGCGCTCTCATACATATTTGGGTTACATCGCTGCCTCGGTGTCCCTATAAGGATTAAATATTGAATATTACTAACTCATTTATTTTTGCTGTGCAAGACTTCTGTGGAAGATATGAACTCCTTATCTTAACTAATATAAAATCGAAAAAAAATTAACACTTGAAAATAAGCGAACGAACAGTGCAAATACGTGTTTAATCCTTCCTGAATCCTAGGAATTTTTAGTGCCCATCTATTACTCAAGTCAATATTTATCTTCATCAATAAGATAGAATTCACATGATCTGCATACTTTAAGGTTGCATACACCAAGTTTCATAATTAATTCTTGTCTAAGAATATTCCACGAGTAAAACACCTATAGAGTAGTCCAATTTTCTTTCAATAAACAATGCGAGCAATTCACTTATTCATATGCATTGATTCGTTCGTCATTAATCTTGCACAAAAGAATGCTCCTCATAAATTATGCACACCCATTGCCATATCTCAGACATGTTACAACCATCTACATATGTGTCGTTACGCCTCTTGCATAAAACATGCATGAGTGATAATAGAATGTAAGTATCTACCTGCATATACATGAAATTGCATTTTTACAACCTTCTCTATACATATAGAATATCGGCAGCAATGTAGTTTGAATTTGCTTGTAGTCAATTCTATAGAAATTCGTTTTTTTTTACCGACTCTATCTTTTATATTTTTTTAGAGTAAATGCGTTGTTTGCCTTTCTTGTGGTTTTCTTTTTGTGTCTCCTATAAGGTTTTCGTTTCTTGGATCATTAAGTGAACAAATGAGGAGTATATAGGAAATTTCTATATTAATGGAAAATGGTTTACATGTGCCACAATAAACTTTGTGCCCAAACATAATAAAGTTGTTATTAATATGTGCTGTGTGTCTCAGTGTAAAATATCTAAGCTTTGTTGTTATGTAAGATATTTTTTCATTTTTGTTAACTTGAACTAATTAGCAAAGATATTCAAGGTATATCTATAGATAATTTCAAATGAAATTTACCCAAGCTTCGGGTAAAATGTAGAATGTTTCCCAACTGACAGTGAGCCAGCTCAGTGAGCTTACGAAAATGAATATTAAAATGAAAAGTATTTCAAAAACGATGATGAAATTTCTGATTCAATCTTTAACCACTAAGTGAAAATATTTTTTGTGAAAAAATAGTTTAAACCCAATTTAAAAAACAAAGCTTGCTGAAAGGGTGCCTAGTTGTTCAAAATTTCATATTTACTTTAATGGGAAAAATATTTATAAATATATTTTAGAATGAAATATAGTTGGCACAAAATCTCCATCTCCATCTCAATAAAAAAATTCCCCTAAAATAAATGAGTTATAACTTTTTTCATATACTTTCGTTACTTAATGCAAATTTATTTGATTTCTATATTACTTGTTTCTTATTTTCTGCTTCTTTTTTTCACGAAAATATTTGCTAAATGTGCATGTGTGCATATTATTTCTGATAACATCCATATGAGTAACATTCAAATTAAGAAGCAATTGAAAATGAAAACTCATTCGCCCAGTTGACTGCTTCGTGAAAGAGAAAAAATTCGCCCAGCTTATGCAATTTACAATTTTATTTTTTAGGTTTTCATTTATTTTCAAGTAAAATGCAACAAAAAAAAAGGGTGAATATTCATACGAATTGTTAATGCCTCAACAACAATACACTTGCATACTAACATTACATTGCAGAACAACAAGTAAAAAATGAAATAAGAATAATATAAATTGAATGCATGAAAGCAAAACCTAACAAAGCAAGAACTTTTAAAAAAAAATTTGCATGCCACATTTTAAGTTTTCAGTATTATAGTTATAGTTATGTAATATGTATTTTAATACTACTTTAAAGTTTAAAATCATATATCTTCTACCTGCTGTATTGAAATAGACGGATACAAGCAACTCTCACAACTGCAGCACTATGGAGTAGGTTTAATATATTTGTACCTTTGATGATAAAACTGTCGAAGCGTAAAATATTGAAGATGAAAACTTTTTTAGTTTTTACTTACTGAAGAAAACGAAGAAAAAAAACTAAACAATTAAACGATTGAAAATACGAAATAAAAAAATGACATTACAGCCGAGTCAACCGAATTATGCCCTGCACATCTAGATAAGTACGAAATGTTTGCTCGCATATGCATCTGTTTTTTATTTCCATTACTTTGGAATACATTAAAAATTACTTTGTCAGTTATGAGGGCTTTCAATTTTAAGATAATCCCGCGACTTTGAATGCAATATAATATTAAACTTCTCGCTAAATATAGTTTTTTCAAACTGCTGGAGTTATGACGGCTTAAACATAAAACAAATCCAAATCTTTTTTGTAAATCTAGTTACTTCAGGCTACCATTATAATCTAAGTGTCAATTATGGTTGCTCTAGGCCAAAAACTGCCGAAGTTACAGCAGTTTAAATTTAAAAGAAACTCGGTCTATTTGTACGAGGGCTACTATAAACAGTGAGTTTGGCTCTCCCATTTCTTGTAAATCTAGTTATCCTTACAATACTACTCCACATAAGCTACGGTGAAGATTTTGTAAGTTATGGCGTTAAAAAATTTTTTTTTATTTCCTCGAATTTGTGTGGAGCCACATAAAGAAGTAGGTGTGGCTTGCTGATTTTATGGCAGCTTATTTCCTGGTCTGGTGGTGTTTTCGCAAGGCAACGTGTCTAACTGCATAAACCGGGTGGGGCTAGCGCAATCCTTGTTGAACTCATCGCAAGTCAACTCACTGGCTGTCATGTAGTTTGATCTGAGCGCTATGTGATGATACCTTTATTTGTTAATGAGGGGTAGTCATGTAGCTTACTCTGCTTACTATGTGATGGCGCCTTCATTATTCCTAATGGGGGGGAGGACAATGTCCTCCTCCTGGCACCCGCTGGGAGGCGGCTGAAGTAAGTGAGGGTGAAATCTCCTCGGTTAGAGGTCTGGCGTTGGGTTTGGGACCCGCCACATAAAAAATATCCCTAGTGAATAATGTAAAAATGCCTCGGAAACGGAATATCCCCTTTGTTGAAGACCCCCGCAAACGAAATACGGACCATGATTTACGGATATGCACCTGGAATGTCCGGTCCCTTTATAGGGAGGGTGCCTCTATCCAGCTGGTTCATGTCTTCGAAAAATACGTAGCTGACATCACCGCTCTCCAATAAATGCGATGGACAGGACAGGGCTGCTCCAAAAGAACGTCCTGTGACATTTACTACAGTTGCCATACTGAAAGGCACGAATTAGGATGTGGATTTTTGGTCATCAAGAGACTACGACACCTTGGCTCACATTTCACGCCTGTGAACGAGCTGCTGGCAACAATCCGCATCAAGGCAAAATTCTTCAACATCAGCCTTATATGTGCCCACGCTCCGACGGATGAGAAGGACAACGTGATCAAGGAGAGCTTCTTTCAGCATACGACCGCAGTCCCCGCCACGATATCAAAATCGTGCTTGGCGACTTTAATGCCAGGGTGGGCAAGGATGGTACCTTTGGTCCAATTGTCGGAAAATTCAGCCTCCACCAGAACTCCTCCGATAACGGAATGAGGTTGATCGACTTCACCGCAGCACGAAACATGGTAACTGGTGGTACCAGATTCCAGCATCTCGACATCCACAAAGCGACATGGCTGTCTCCAGATCAAAGAACAAGAAACCAAATTGATCATGTGGTGATTGACGGAAGGCATGCTTCCAGTGTGATGGACGTGAAATCGATCCGTGGTGCTAACATCGACTCGGATCACTACCTTGTTGCAGCTAAGGTGCGCACACGTTTATGTGTCGCAAATAACAAGAGAAGTCCCACACAGAGAAAGCTCGACGTCAGTAAGCTGCGATCACTACAGACAGCAGATGCATTTGCCACTCGACTATCGGATCTGCTTATGCAGAACACTCCCCCACTTGATGATACATGCGCACGGTGGACACATATATCCCACTCCATGACTACTGCTGCCGAGGAGGTAATAGGTTACTACCGGCCTCTGAGGAATAAGTGGAATAAGTTTCCTGAGCATCGCATTCCAGGTTCTATCGAGCGAATTGTGTGAAAGGTTGAAGCCTATGTTCAGCAACCTTCAGACCTGGTAAATCCACTATCGACCAGATTTTCACACTGCGCCAAATCCTGGAGAAGACCCAAGAAAAACAGATCGACACACACCACCTATTTGTTGATTATAAAGCCGCTTTCGACAGTCCGGTAAGGGATTACCTCTACGCAACAATGTCTGAGTTCGGTATTCCAGCAAAGCTCATTCGGCTTTGCAGACAGACACTGCATAACACAAGTTGTGCAGTGAAAATTGGGAAGGATCTCTCCGCACCGCTTAATACCGAACGGGGTTTCAGACAAGGCGATTCGTTATCGTTCGACTTCTTCTTCAATTTTATTATGGAGAAAATTATACGAGCTGCTGATCTACGACATAATGGCACCATCTTTAACCAAAGTGTCATGCAGCATTCTCAGAGTTGGAAAGAGAGTCGCGTCGGATTTGTCTTACGGTGAACGAGGGCAAGACGAAATATCTAGTGTCAAGAAACAAAGGGTCCTGGCGTCTTGGATAGCACGTCACTGTTGATAACTACGGTTTTGTTGTTGTAAGGGACTTTGTCTATCTTGGAACCAGCATTAACAGCAGTAATGACGTCAGCCTGGAGATATTGCGAAGGATTACTCTTACTAACAGGTGCTACTTTGGGCTAAAACTACACTCTACAAGTCTCTCATAATGCCTGTCCTAACATATGGCGCGGAAGCCTGGACAAGCTTGGAGTTTTCTAGAGAAAACTATTTGCGTTGGTGGCGAGTACCGAATAAGGTACAACCATGAGTTGTACGAGCTGGATGCCGATATTGACATAGTAAAGTGCATCAAATCCAGCGGCTGCGCTGGCTAGGTCATGTCGAGCGAATGGAAGAACACGCTCCATCTAAGAAGGTGTTATATTCGGAACCCGTTGAAGGACGACGCAGAAAAGGAAGGCCTAACCTCCGGTGGAAGGACCAAGTACTGGAAACCTGACGGCGCTTGGAATTTCTAACTGGCGCCAGCTAGCGAAGAACAGAGATGTAGAGATGGAGTTAATAAGTAAGTAAGTTATTTCCCACTACAATGTTAATTTAAGTGTCTAATATGATTCTTCAAGACAGAAGATTACTGAAGTTACAGCTGTTGAAATTTAAAAGAAAGTCAGGCACTTTTAATAGGAGCTACTATAAAAAGTAGACGTGGCTCGCTCATTTCTGGATGATAATGTGGGAGTATACGTGCCAAATGTTGTTGTGTCAGATGAGTTATAACAAGTTAAATATTTATAAAATTTTGAGGTTAGTCACTTTGATTGCTCGGGTTGGGCCTGACAATTAACCGATTATGCCCATTAATAATCCCCTCCATACCCTTGGATCATATGTTGTTCAATGACCCACATTTGTACAAAAACTTGAAAAGTCTTGCAAAAATAAGTTTCTTTGTTCTGGTTACTATATTTCCTGCTTAATTTTGGACAAGAAATAAGATATGAAAAGATCAGGTCAAGTAAAAAACTTTATAGAAAAACAAAATATCAAAATTATTTAAATTAACCCATTCCTAACAAAACAAAAACGATTTTGAAAAATTTTCAAAAATTAACAGCAATATGGGGTATTTGTTACAGTAAATTTGGAGAGAAAATGCAAAATATAATATTCTTAGCTAAAAATTGACTTTATTGAAAGGATAATTATATGTAATTAGTGCTTGAATATGATTTCGGACATATGACCGCTGCGGCTGGCTCGAATGTGGCGTAATCTGGAAACCCAATTTGCGGTTGCTTTATAAAGCAATTGGTTCTTAACCTCGGCAATAGTTCGTTCAATGTTGGCTTACAATTCATCCAAAGTTGTGGGTTTATCAGCATAAAATAGAATTTTTACATTTCACCACAAAAAATATTCCAGAGGCGTTAAATCGCAAGATCTTTCAGGATAGTTCACAGGTCCATTTCGAGAGATTATGTTGTTGCCAAATAAATCAAAAAATCGATTGTTGTGTTCGATGTATGACAAGTAGCCCCGTCTTGCTGGAGCCACATCTCTTCCATATTCATACCACGCAATTCGAGAATCAAATAGTCAGTTATCACGGCACTGTAGCTATCGCCATTGACGGTTACGTTATTGTTTTTGGTGTTTTAAGAGGTTATATACCTTTTTCTGGCTCAAAAAATCGAAAAAAATTTTATGATTTTTTTGATATGTACATACTTTTAACAATTTTTCTGCAAAATTTCATAGAGATCGGGGAACTAGAACCTAAGATACAGCCGTTCATAACGCGCGGTGTCCATAACTACCTAATGTCCACCTAAAATTTTAAACGCGATTATCTCGGAATCGCATTTTTGAGAAAACGTCATTGCGGTGAGCACGATATCTCGGTAACCACTACATCGATCGATTTGAAATTTTGGGGGATTGTTTGTATATACAATAGCTAGTTCCTGAACGAAGGAATTTTATTTTCGAAAAACTTTCTATTTTTTTTGGGCAAAAAACTAAATTATTCGACCTCGAGAAAACGACTTTTTTGAAAAAATATCACTGTAACTGTAAAAAAATTTTTCCCGTAAAATCCTTCGTTCACGAACTAGGTAACACTATATACTAACGTAATTTTTCTTTTTTTTTCAGTTGAGCCGTTTCCTTGTTTTCATGCTCACCGTTAGCCACTACTGAAAAAAGGAGTTCTGCGTCAAGGACTATAACTTCCACAATTATTAAAATTTTCACTCAAAATTTTATATGAATTTACTCAAGGACACGTACATTAATAAAATTTGTATTGTATTTAAATAAAACAATGTTAGCATGCTTAAAAAAAATAAATAAAAACACTGTATTTCTCTGAAGAAAAAGGTATATAACCCCTTAAAGAAGTATGGACCAATGATTTCGCCAGCCCATAAACCGCACCAAATAGTAAGTTTCTTTGTGTGTTTTTCTTCACTCTAAATCAGACAATTCTGCTTGTTCACATACCCATTAAGACAAAAATGAGCCTCGTCTCTGAATAAGATTAGCGATCTGTATCTATCTTTGTGCTTGAATGAGAGCACCACGATTTTCGTAATAAAGTTCCAATATTTGCAAGCGTTGGTTCGGTATTAATCTTACTATTATAAAATTGCAAACCTTACTGGGTACAAATGATTTTTGTGTTATAATATTTGATAACTCCTATACCGTTTTATCCCTATAGCCAACTGCTTCACTCCAAAAAACACCCTGTATATATTTCAGAATTGGGTATAGCAAATACATTTTATACTTCCTGGCCTCAAAACTACATTTTAAGAATTTTCAAACTGACCTTATTCTCCGAATCAACAGCAGATAAAGTACACTATTTTTAATAGTAACAAATTTGTTTTTCTTTAATTAATAAAAAAAAAATTATTTCTTTAATAGGACATAAAGTTATAAATTAAGATACTGTGAGTTGGCTTGAGATCTAAATAAAATTTTCAATTTGGTTGTGCAAATCTTACGGGATACATATTCTAAACCTGCAACCTTTTGCTGATTTTCATGTTTCTTTGAACTGGTTAAAGCAATAGGGCTTAGTGATATTAGAAAGAATTGTTTGTTATAATTTTGTTCTTATTATGCTCAAAGGAAGCCTAGTATAGTGTATCCAGCGTTACTTTAAAGAAAAATTCGGAATATATATCTAATTGTATAAAATAATGGTGGTTGAAATATGATATTTTTCAAGTGCCACTCTATACTGAATGGGAAAGTGTGCTTATTTCAGCTTTTAAGAATGATGAATCGCATAGCATAGGAGTGCAATCTCATTGACGCAGCTTTTAAATGAATTAAGAGTGAATTACATATGTTACATATGTACATATTTTCAATTTATGACAATATTTATATATATTTATATACAATGCAAATTGAACTTGCACAGTTACGTTATCAGTAATTATTTCGATATTTGTTATATTAAGGTTGTTCGCGTACCTTGCAACCACTTTCTGTCATTAAAAGAGTAAAAACAAATTACGCTCTTAATGGGAAAAAAATACAGAAGGTACGCGAACGGAAACCTATCAGAATCGTGCAAATTTAAAATCACAGTACGTCATTGACAAATTTTTTCAATTTTTGTTCTGTGGGTGAGTGATGGCAAAAATTGCACTATCACAAACTATCAGCTCTTTTCAATTTTTTGTTGAAAGTTGTCGCTTAGCGATCAAACCTAATACTACTAACATTTTATTTAATTTTTATTTACCTATTAAATATTTGTGAATTTATCATACAATTTGTTTTGAATTTTAATTTGAGAAATAATGTTGAATATAGAATCCCAATTTTCTGCGATTTTAAACATAATTTGAATGTATTTCACACAGAAAATGGGGATTTTGATTTGGCGATTTTAATTTGGGGATTTTGATTTTGAGAATCTTGTGATGCACCTTCCATCAATTCTAACAGCAGACGAAAATAAAATTAGAATAGATTGCTTAATAACTTATAAATACTATACTACATTTTGACACATAATTTACACCTATACCCAAATATATTAGTATTTGAAAATTCGATTTCACCAAATTTGATGTGCCTACTTGGTAACTGTCCACACCCCATACATTTCCTTTTTTAATTTTAAGAAAATTGACATAATAATTTATTGTCATATCTTTACCTAATACTACGGGTACCATTAATACTTTCTATAGGTATAACTTAAGTATTTTTATTTTTACCTTTTCTTATATTATATATTTATATTATTTAGTCTTATATATTTGATTATTTAAAGTAACCGCAAGCATCATAAGCAACAAAGAGAAATGAAAGAATAAAACAACCAAAAAATTAAATAAAATCTATTTCGATTATCTCTAGCGTCCACCCTCATCCGTTGCATACCTTTTGGCACAGAAAAGTTATAAATTTCACTCTTATCGTGCGATAGTCAATAAAAACACCTTTTTACGATTGCTCTCGTTTACAATTCGCAGTACATGCGAATTATGTATGACCAAATGCGAGTATACTTAGCTAACGAAATTCAATTAAAATACATATGAATATTGATGATTATATCTTAATTTGGAGGCGCGTAGGGGTTATGCAATGGTTTGGAGTATGACTGTGTCTTTATGTGAACGACAAGGATCACCAGGCATTAATATTTTCTCGACTTAAGTGTTGTTTTTATTTCTTAATTCAGTTATTATTTAAATATTGATTTTTTAACAATTAAGTAAATAATTACACTATACGACAAAGGTTTGAATACATGATAAATTCAAACAAATCCTGAAAATACGCACACACAAAAAACAAACAAATTGCTGTAGCACCACAGAATTTTGAGCATATCTATTTTAATCAGTGCACACGTTTTGTGGAAAAACACGCTCTGTGATTAGAAAAGTCTAACAGAATCAATGTCATTTCCATTTTGAAAAACAAAACAAAAATAAGAATAAAAAAATCAACTATTTCCACGAAGATTTATATTGTTTATAGAGTACAACAATAAATATGATATGTATTATGATATATAGCATACATACCAGGTGTACAAGCTTAAATCCGGCCATTTTGAATTGAGTGACAAGAAGCGTGAAAATAGACCCAGAAAAGTTGAGGATCACGATTTGCAGGCTCTTTTGGATGAGGACGACACCCAATCGCAAAAAATGCTTGCCGAACAGTTATGTGTTACTCAACAAGCCAAGGGGTAGGTTCAAAAATTTGGAAAATGGGTACCCCATGAATTGAACGATAGACAGATGGAGCGACGACAAAACACATGCGCATGTGGTGTCTTGCGATGAAAAGTGGATATATTTTGAGAATCCTAAACGAAAAAAATCGTGGGTCGATCTCGGCCGACCAGCAACTTCTTCTCCAAGACCAAATCGCTTTGGACGCGAGATGATGCTGTGCGTTTGGTGGGATCAGCAGGGTGCCATCTACTACGAGCTGTTGAAACCTGGTGAAACTGTCAATGCTCACCGCTACCACCAACAACAACTGAAATTGCGCCGTACATTGGGTGAAAAAAGGCTTGGTTATGAACAAAAACATGATAAGCTGATTTTTCTCCACGACAACGCCCCATCGCACACGTCAAAACTGGTCCAAAACTACTTGGACACATTCAATTGAGAGGTGCTATCTCATCCCGCTTGTTCATCAGACCTGGCCCCTTCTGACTAACACCTGTTTTCGTCGATGGGTCACGCGCTCGCCGAACAGCACTTCTATTCGTATGAAGACGTCAGAAAATGGCTTTACGAGTGGTTTGCCTCGAAAAATGAGGAATTCTTTTGGCATGGTACACACAAATTGCCCGAGAAATGGAAAAAATGTATAGCTAGTGAGGGCAAATACTTTGAATAAATTAATTTTTGGCTTTCTATGAAAAAAAGTGTGTTTTTTTTTACCGAAACAGCGGTTTTAAGCTTGTACACCTGGTAATACACTAAAAGTATTCTCTCTTAATATGTTTAATGATACAAAATTACAACTTTAAATTATTATCCTACGTATTATAGTCTTCCATCTACTGATAGATATAGTATTGGCACGATGCGAAAACACGAATACAAATTTTGACATATGATGAAGTATCTTGCATACTGTAAATGACATCACGTAAACTTTTTACATATTGAACCTCCTGCTGAGGTTTGGACATATTTCGCGTAGTCCATGTGCGTTTGAAATATTGAATGACTTACAAGAGGAATAACGAAGGAAATAAAAAATGTGAGAAATTGTTTGTGGCTTACCGAAAACATTTAAAAACTTTGCAGGTTTTACTAAAAATATATATCTAGAAGAAATACTTACCCAAAAAGCTACTATAATATAAGTGGGTATATAAGTATATAACACCATGAGTTGTAAAATACATTGATATTCATGCTAATTTTTTAAAATGTCTTTATGAAGCAAAGCATAAATCAATTTTGCCTTTCTGACAATCATATTATTTATAAATTATTGCTATACTTAAATACATAAACTAATGTTCCTTCTATTTAATGTAAGTATAACTTTAAATAAATTATTCTAGATTACTGAACGTTGCAGGAAATATAGTATTTTCATTTTAAAAAGAAAAATTTGTTGTAATTAGCTTTTGTTGTACATTTCTTCCTGTATATGAGCATGTATAGTGCGTATGCATACAATCCACTATATAGTACATAAATCTTCTTGCCATTCTTAATTAAAACTAGTTCAGGGCAAACCAAAACTATTCAAGTTATACTAAAGAAATCATTAAAAAGAAATTTGAATACAAAACGAAAAATAGAAAAACAGTGCTATGAAACGAATCATTCACACATTTGATTCATTTCTTTGCTCCTTTGCATTTCGCCAAAGGCACATTTTAAATTCACACTGCGTATGAAAGCTTTTCTTTCACTTTGTACACACATACACATACACAAAAATAGTACTCACATAGCGAAAGATATGTACTCATATAGGCAAATTTAAAAATACAAAAAAAAATGCACAAAATCAGGAACCTTGCCACAGTTTTGATAGTAGAATAAAAGAACATACATTTATACTCATATACAAGAGTATGAAAATGAAATGAAATGGTATACTAGGTATATATTGTACGAGTATGTACAGGAATGAACATCAACATCATAACTATAAAGTACAAAAGATTCGTCCTGTGGCAAAAATCATAATTTCTCTTCACACCATAGTGCTGCGGCAATTTCTTTTGAAATTTAACTACATTCAAGGGAACATAGTGTACATATATAGGCGAATACCACTTACTCACATACTCTTTCTCTCACTTTGTTGATATGTTGATTTATGTAGCATACATTTCACTTTTTACTTTTATTCAACGTCATCATGGGACCATCATCGTTGTGCTATAACTCATATTATTATAGCGGGTATTATTATTATGAAGAAATATAAAATCTGATTAGTATGTATCACGTTCTTCTAAATCAGGAAAAAGTCGGGTGATAATTAGCAAAAACGTGTATTTAATTGGCATTAAAAGATTTTTAAAAATATAATTTTTCATACGTGCTGAGATTGGGGTAAGTAGAGTGCAATCGAAGCCAAATTTCAAACGCATGGGAGGAAAATCGACAAATGAATTGAAGAAAATGGAGCTCCCCAGCAAAATACACAGAAGAACATACTTACAGGCACATCTGGAAGCTAGTCCATTCCTCTTTAAGGCGCTTTGTCAAGTTTTTCTAATCCATTTGCAAGATTTTTTTAGCAACGTATCCAAAATTCTTCGAAAATTCTTGAACATGCACAATATGCTTTGCCCTTTTTTATTGAATTTTACGTAAGTTTGGCTAAGAACCCAGGTAAGTCTCTCCATTTCCATCGGAATGCAAAAAAATTACATACTAATGCAAAGACGTAAACTTTTGTGTAGGAGTAGGATGATTTGAGCTTGCTCGATTCGATTGGTACACTTCACTCACTTCTTTTATCTCAAATTCAATCTCTTCTCACGACCAAGAAGCACGGGTTTTAGAATGTTCTCGTAGGGGCCACTTACGACAATATCATAGTATTGATTCAGAGCATAAAACTGTGTATCATTAAAACGCCGACGGTTTTCATTTAATGAACTTTCAAAGCAACCGGGAAGAGGCGATGTTCCAAAAGCAGTCACAAGATTTCACAAATGCCTAAAATTTCAGAAAATAATTCTGTGGTCACAACGGATTATTAATCAACTATTAGATGGTCATGATACGGCGAGCTCAGCTCACCCAAATTTTTGCTTGATTTCCGTGGCGCAGTATGCCCCTATTACGTTAGATTACTTATGAAACGCAGATGTTATACTAGATGAAAATATTCGGAAACCGTATAAAGGATTATACAATTTGTATGTGCATTCGGTGAAATCAGTTTGATAATTCAGTGTATATACAAGCGAAGAATTTATATCGCATTATTTTAAAATGACATTTGGAGGAAAAGTTCTTACCGTGAAATAAAATTACTCTATGGACACTCGAACATCCCAACGAAAAAACATAGACTCAGATGTAGCTGCCATAAAATCAAATTATGTATATTATATAGACCCACCGAAGTAGTTAATAGGTAATATGCAATACATAAAAAACTCACACAATAAAGATGTGAATAAAAGAACATTCTGCCTATCATTTTCACCACTTAGCCACAATGTTGTCAATGCTATAAGAGAACTTTCGTCACCACAAATGAATGGCAATATTCGTGTGCCACTTTTTCGGCATTTCTATTTCTCCTGCTGTCCTTTCCATGCTTCTATTTCGTTTCTGCCATATATTTTATTCCTTTCTTCCACACCACTTTATAGATGTGCATATTTCAGACACTTTCAACAGATCTTATGGTGATGCTGTGAATAGCTTTTTGTTGCAATAGAATTATACCCTCAGAGGTGTCAACATCAAGTGGTATGTATTTGCATATTAAAGCATGACGTACGGTTGCGGCAACAGGTAATGCCACTGCAGGTGAAATGCGCTTTGTTGCGGCAGACGGCGTTTTAAATGTGCGTGTGTGTTTGGCTATATATCGTTGAAGGCGATGCAATACTGTAAAAAGCATAAATCGGCCTTTTTTCCTCTGCCAACACTGATTTAGTTCTTCGTTTGTTCGTTCGTTAGTGTTGATTGTTGAGGCAACGTTTTCGAAAATGTGCGAAATGTTTGTGTTACATAGTATCGAAAATCTAATGCAAACCGTTTACACACACACACACACACCCGGACGGTCTGATCCTACGGGATCGGGTACTATAGCTGGGCTCTAAGCTACCGGGGGGGTCGACAGGTCGTGGATAGCCGGACGGCCTGTAGTAGCAGGTTAATTGCGAGATAAGTTTAAACGAATAAGCAATCCCCGACGATGATCGGCAGAAATGGAGGAGGCGGTATAAAAGCCAGCGAGTCCTATGAAATTCCTGTGACAGTGGCGAGTTGACACCGCCTCTTTGAATTATGTGTCCCCTTCATCATGCATGGGCATGATGAGTTATAAAAAAACTCAGGCGCGACGGTTTCCATATTGGACGGCTTCCTGGTCAGCGTCTGTACACCATGTTAGGTGCGGCTGTTAAATCGACCGGTATACTCCGCGGTGCACTGGGAGTCCTTCAGAACCTCAACAGCTTTCTCTGCTGTTGGTAGGATGAGGGTGATGTGAGCTTGCTCTGCCGATGTGTTAGCCGCGGTGGGTATCAGTAACCAGCCCCTTCGGGCCTTAGTCAGGAAGTGTGTATTGGACGCAGCAGTTGTAGCCTGCGTTGCTCCGGGCGAGCGCCGGTTCGTCCGTGTTTTCCGGAACCGGTAAAGCGAAGGACAGGCCTCAGGGAACTGGGGTAGGGGCATTGTCCCCGAGGGTACACCCGCTCCTGTCTATTTCGGCCCGCCCCCCTACACACGCGCTGGTACAGAAAGTAAATGGAGAACAAATTGAGAATCAACAAAAACAATAGCAGCAATATAGACGGCATCACCATGAGCAGTGGTACTCAAAGCCCTTGCGATGGTGGTAGCAAGATACCTGGAGCTGAGCCGCCCAAGAATACACCGATACCGAGTGAAGATGGCAAAACTGTCGAAGTGGACCCTTTTAAGCGTGCACCAAGACTGGTGCGGTAGCCGAAAACTGCGGAAAAGCTAGTAAGAGCAAAGTCTTCGTCACCTGCGATGCAAGATAGCACGCCTATGGCTACAACGACGCAATCGAGTGCCGATATCATGTCAGAATTAGGTGAGCAATCAGGAAGTTGACTGAAGCCATGCGACTACCGCAACGATCAATCAATAACCAAATCAGTAACGCGACTTCACGAACGTGCCCGAGAATAGTATAATAATAGCAAAGAAAATAGACGAAATGTTCCCCTCAGGCTAACATCTATAGGATCAACGCCGAAGAGGCCCCGCGAGGACGAGCAGCTGACACGGAAAACACCATCCAAGAGGAACAGAGCCACTCACGAGGAAGTGCAAAAGCCGACGGATAACACGAGCAAGAGCGATGGAGGCAATAGTCCTGCCAAAGATAAAGAGAAAACAGAGAGCTGGGCGCAGGTCAAACGCAAAACGCAGAACCCTAAGAAGAAGGCGACCTATACACCGCCTCCGAGACCAGACGCGATAATTATTGCACGTGCTGGAAATATGTCATACAGTGACATACTTAAAACTGTGAAAAAGAATGATGCTCTACATGAACTCGGTGAGAACGTTGCATGGATCAGGAAGACGGCGAAAGGCGAAATTTTGCTTGCACTGAAGGAGGCCCAGACGACAAACATGGGGGTTTATGAAAAGGAAATAAATAAGGTGCTCGGTGATCAAGCGCAGATTCGGGCGCTAACCCATGAGGTATCGTTGGAGATCCGAGATCTAGATGAAATTACCACCAAGGAGGATATAGTCGAGGCGATACGATCGCAAATAAAGGAGTTAAGTTTCTTCGACGAAAGAGCGATCAAAAACATCAGGGAGGCATATGCAGGTACGCAGACTGCGGTGGTAAGCCTTCCGGCGTTGAACGCAAGACAAGTTCTTGATGCTCGGAAGATCAAAATTGGATGGGTGGTGTGCCGAATAAGGGAAAAACCGAACCTGAAGAAGTGTTTCAGGTGCCTAGAATATGGGCATGTGGCGAGGGCGTGCAGCAGCACAGAAGATAGGAGCCAAAGTTGCATCAAATGTGGGGAAAAGGGTCACTTCGCAAAGACATGGGATAAAAAGCCATTCTGTGGAGCATGCAAAATCAACGGGAAGGATGCGGGTCACCAAATCGGCAGTAGGAAGTGTCCCTTATATCAAGCAGCGTGCAAAAGGATCAAATGAGAGTTATACAGATCAACTTAAACCATTGTGAAGCTGCACAGGAGTTGCTCAGGCAGACAGTATACGAGCAGAAGATAGAAGTGGCTATAGTTTGCGAGCAGTACAAAAACTTAAGCGCAGGAACCTGGATCTCTGATCAGGTAAACAAAGCTGCCATGTGGGCCTGTGGAAACAACTCCAACCAAGACAAGCCGCTCCTTGGGAAATCCTACTACACGCGGGCGAAGATCTGTGGAATCAATTTTTACAGCTGCTATGTCCCGCCGAGTGTGACGCAAGTCGACTATGAAAGGATTCTAGACGAACTAGTGCGAGACGCCAGAACTACTACGCCAAACGTAATAGCAGGTGACTTCAATGCATGGGCCGATGAATGGGTCAAGGCGTTCTCCTTGCTAGACGCTGTATTGCTCAATACTGGCGGTAGGAATACCTTCGAGGAGAATGGTCGCGGATCAATTATTGACATTACGTTCGCCAGCCGCGCGCTCGTTCGATCGACAAGCTGGCAGGTGTGCGACTTTTACACACATAGCGACCAGCTTGCTATTGTGATGGAAGTCGGCAATCATAAGCAGATTCGAGGGGGCCTACAAAAAACACAAACCAGAGGGTGGAAAGTGGAAACGCTCGATGAAGAAATTTTCAAACTCATTCTAGACGTGAACCCAGACTGTTCAAACGACGTGGACCGACAGGCTGACATGCTGTCAAAGTACGTAAGTAAAGCTTGCGACGCCGCCATGTGCAGGAAAAGACAGAATATGTTTAGAAAGCCCACGTACTGGTGGAATCAGGAGATTAATACATTAAGAAGTGAATATCATAGAGCAAGACGTCTCTCCCAAAGTAGCCAAGGTACGCCGGAGCATATAATACTACGTGAATGCTTCAAAAAGAAACGCAATGAGTTTAAAAAGGCGATCAAAAGCAGCAAGTCCTCATGCTTCAAAGAACTCTGTGAAAGGGTGAACGAGAACCCGTGGGGCGACGCGTATAAGATAGTGATGTCCAAGCTCAGAGGTGGTAGAGGTGAAGCAAGCACCAACCTGCTCTATCCTCTTAGGAAAGGTAGTAAAAACGCTTTTTCCGGTGCAAGACTTGCAACCGTATATGGTGATACCCCCAATAGAAAAAGTAGTGACAATCGACGAGTTGGAGATTATCTTAGCGGCGGAGAGATTCGGTAACGCAAAAGCGCCTGGACTTGATGGCATCCCGAATAAGGCGCTGAAGATCGCCATTAATCATAACACGAAGCCTTTTGCCGAGCTTTTTACGAGATGTTTGAACGAGGGTGTTTTCCCGAAAGTATGGAAAAAACAGCGTCTGGTCCTCCTTCAGAAGCCGAATAAACCGGCGGGTGAGACAAACGCGTATCGTCCACTTTGCATGATTGATACGATGACCAAAATATTGGAGCGGTTGATATGCACGCGTCTGGAACAACATCTAGAAAGGAAACCACCTGGTCTGTCCGAGAACCAATTTGGTTTCAGGAGACATCGGTCGACCATAGACTCAATTAGAAAATTGACGAACATTTCTGGCAAGCCCATAGAGGGCACTAGATGGATGCATGGCGATAAACAATATTGTGCAGTAGTGACACTAGACGTACAAAATGCCTTCAACTCGGCAAACTGGCATCTTATTATGAGGGCATTGGAGGCAAAGGAAATGCCAGCGTACTTAATGCGAATAATAAATAGTTATCTGTCTGACAGACTACTGTTGTATGACAAGGACGAACGGCCCAAAAGCTACGTGGTGACGGGTGGAGTGTCGCAGGGATCTGTATTTGACCCGCTACTGTGAATCGTGCTGTACGATGGGGTGTTAAATCTTCCATTGCTAAAAGAAGCCCAGATAATTGGCTATGCGGACGACATTGCCGTGACGATCGTTGCGAAGGAGCTCTCCCAAGTTCAGAGCATCTGCAGAGAGACAGCTTCGAAAATTAAGGATTGGCTCACGACGACAAAGCTCCAGCTTGCGGTACAGAAAACAGAGGCTGTACTTATCACGAGCAGGAAAAAACTAGAAAAAATCACCCTAAACATTGACGGCTACAATATTACAACACAACCTTCGTTGAGGTATCTACGTGTAATGATTGATGCGAGGCTCAACTTCAAGGCGCATATTGAAAAAGCCTGCGGTAAGGCGGCAACAATGACAGCAGCTCTGACGAGAATTATGGCCAACATTGGTGGCTCCAACCAGAGTAGGAGATCGCTCCTGGCTAAAGTTAGTCAATCAATACTGATGTAAAAAACATACTCGAAGAAGGCGAAGATAGTTTTCAAGTTAAGCGCTATTAGAGTTGCATGTGCATTTAGGACAGTGTCACAGGAAGGTGCCGGTATTATATCTGGCATTATGCCGCCGGACATAATGGCCTCGGAGTTGGTCAGAGTATATAACAGAACCAAAAGCCTGAATAGGCGGTTAACGGCAACCGAACGGAAAGAGGAGAGATAGACGATCCTAGACGAATGGCAAAGTCAATGGGACGCCGCAGGAAAAGGGAGGTGGACCCACAGGCTCATCAGGAACGTGCAAGCTTGGGTCGAAAGAGGACACGGAGAGACAGACTACTACCTTACGCAGTTTTTGACGGGCCATGGTTGTTTCAGAGAGTACCTCCACAGATTCGGTCATGATGACGCGACAGAATGTTCATTCTGCAACACTGCTGGCGAAAACGCTCAGCATATCTTTTTCTTCTGCCTAAGATTTGAGACGCAGAGAATGACCATAGAGAAGATAATAAATGAAAGGCTGACAACTGATAACATTGTGAGCCATATGCTGCGATCGAGTTTGGTGTGGTTTAAGATGAAAGAATGGGCTGCAATAGCTCTCAAGGAGCTCAGGAAGAAGGAGTGGCAGCGGAGAAATATAACTGCAGCTGTGTGAACGCCATGTACGGGATGTTTGAAGAGGCATATTAGCTCAGCTTAGTCCTGCGAAGTAGTGCTTAACGGCGGTCACGCAGGACACAAACAAGCTATAGAGGTCGGAGTTTAGGGTTTAGTACGTAGGCGCACTGGTTCGCAAGTCCAGCATAGTAAGATAATAGTGACTGGGCGTGGTCCCGAATGAGGTGTACCTTTAGCGGACAGTATGAATCATACATGCCGTCTATGGTTGACGGTATCTAAGAAAGATTCCCCTTTCGAATACAAAAAAAAAACACACACACACACACACACACACACACATATATATATATATATATATATATATATATATATATATATATATATATATGTGTGTGTGTGTGTGTGTGTGTGCATATTTATAAATATATGTATGATTTAAAGATTTTTTCCATTTTCAATACCAATGGATATGTTGTAGAAGTTGCCTTTGAATTAAGAACTGGAGTCCTCATATCACTCGATTCACTCCAATATGCATTTACTCATAGGTAAATATATGGTATATATCTGGGGTAGGAAAGAATGTTGAATGTTAGATTAACAAGAAGAAATATACATCAATATTATCTGAAGCAATTGTTTTGTTATTGTATTATTGTTGTTGTTATTGATAACATTGTTTTTTTATCCATCTGCTATTGATTACAAAAGTTGAGAATTTTCAATTTATCTCATAATACTTGTTATACGTATATTTTGACTTGTTATTTAGATGAGTAGTTCTGGTTAGCTACTTGATGGTGGGTTGGTTAGCCCTATTGTTGTTACTTATATTGTTACATTTCAATTCAACATGAAAATTATATATTATACATAGTAGTACATTCATCTATTTATAATTCCGTTTAACATTTTTTCTTTTTCCTCCGTCTCTCATTCCCTCTTTCTTTCTTTCGTTCTAATAAACTTTAATATATATGTTGAAACTATTGTATTATCATAAAGGGCTTTCCATTAGGGACATAACAATTTCGTATCTTTATATGAACGCACCCTTAAACTTTTTTAATCAACTGTCTATGTCAAAACGTTAGTTAAAGTCAATGTTTTCATCATGGTAAAGTTCACGAACCAGCAACGTTTGGAAATTATTAAAAATTACCAACGAAATTCTGTGTCGGTGGTCGCAACTTTAAGAGCGAAAAATCATCTTCAGCGATGAAGCTCATTTCTGGCTCAATGGCTTTGTCAATAAGCAAAATATGCGATATTGGTCAGCAACAAACCGACAAGTGCTTCTTGAGACACCGTTGCACCCGCAAAAATTTACTGTTTGTGCGGTTTTCGTGCCGGAGGTGTGATTGGGCCGTATTTTTTCGTGAATGAAAACGACCGTCATGTTACCGTCAATGGAGAGCGCTATCGTGCTATGTTGGTAGATATTTGTGGCTAGAATTGGATGAACTTGACACCAGCGATATGTGGTTTGAACAAGACGGTGCCACTAGCCACACAGCACACGTCACAATCGATTTATTGCAAGGAAAATTCGGTGAACGTGTTATCTCGAGAAATGGTCCGGCCTTGTTCTTGCGATCTAACACCATTGGATTTCTTTTTATGGGGCTTTATCAAGTCACTGGTCTATACCAACAATCCAACAACTTTAGACGAGCTCAAAGACAACATCCACGCGAAATTGCCAACATTCCGGTCGAAATTTGTGCTAGAGTGGTGGAAAATTCTGTCCAAAGAATCGACCGCTGTATACGCGTTCGTGGTGGTCATATGACCGAAATGGAATTTCATTCATAAAATGTAATGCTTGCAATATATCCAAAATAAATTTGAACTCAATATCTCTAATATTTCTGTGTTTTATTAATAGATAAAATTGTTATGTCCCTAATGGAAAACCCTTTACTATTAGCAATTGCTGTCCAACTGTTTGTTAGATACGTTTGGTCAATTATGTGGTTTTGTTAGACATCATGGTTTGTGGTTTATTATTTGCTAAGTGAGAAGCTATGGAAATGCAGTTGGATGCTGGAATTATTGATACACTTATGTACAAGTGATTGAAACGATTATTTGCATTATGTATTCGTAGTTGGTGTATCCATACTCTGATAAATGTCAATGAATTTTTAAAAATCAGCATGGAGTTACTGATACTTTGAAATTTGATGGTAAATGATTTTATGAAATTAAGTTAATGAATATGGAATAAGCAAATGACTAGTTTAGTTGTGAGCATGCCGAAGTAGGAAAAACCAATTGAGTTTATATTTCAATTTAATTGTTTTAGTATTTATTGTAAATACTTAATATAGTTATAGAACGTTATATATAAATTTTTCTAAACAAATTCATTCATGTAAATATCAAAAATTTACTCATTTAATATGAAAATACAATATGAATAATAAGATACAATAGGGAAATCTTGCTGTTGTATTTATGGTAAAATTTTCAATGAAAATGATCTTATTTTGCACAAATGGTAAACAGCATATGTTAAACACATACATTCACACAAATGTTCATATTGATTTTTTATTAAAATGTCTAGCTGACACAAAGTTTCCTGTGGAATAAAATCTAATGAGATATCAAACTATAAATTTAATTTCTCCATATTTTGTAAAAATTATATTTTGATTGAAGATTCATGTTTTCCAAATATAAGCCTGCATTTTACATTAGTACAAGTGATTTAATGACTCCAATATAGTAGCACATACGGAATATAATATCAAATAAAACTATGAGAAAAAAATAATGAAGCATATCGTGATTCTGATCAATAAATATATACCTTTTATACCCTATATAAGTGCATGGTACGAGGGCGGATTGATAATGAAGCTACCTAAGTAGGAAAAAAACATTTTTTTTTCAAAAACCATTTATTTCTCAACATAGTCTCCTTTTTCTTCGATACACTTAGTAAGACGATATTGCAACTTTTTTATACCATCTGAATAATACGATTTCGGAAACCCCTTAAAATACGCGTTAGTTTCGGTAATCACTTCTTCGTTTGAGCTGAATCTTTTTCCTGCGAGCCATTTTTTTAAGTTTGGAAACAGAAAAAAGTCACTAGGAGCTAAGTCTGGACTATAAGTTGGATGATCATCCAATTCGAAGTGTATTTCACGTAATTTTAGCATCGTATCTAATGCTGTGTGAACCGGTGAGATGTCTTGAAGAAACAGCACTTTTTTCTTCTTTAATTGTGGTCGTTTTTTCCTGATTGAATCATTCAATTGATCCAATAATGGACGATAATACTTTCCTGTGATTGTGGATCCTTTTTCAAGATAATCGATAAGCAATATTCCGGGTGCATCCCAAAATACAGTGGCCATAACCTAACCAGCCGATTTCACTGCCTTCGCCTTCTTCGGAGCACTTCCACCAGCTTCCACCCATCGTTTCGATTGATTTTTGGTTTCAGGTGTGTAGTGGTGGACCCACACATCAACAGTTATTAATCGACGCCAAAAATCAACAGGATTACGCTTTATCATGTCCAAACACCGCTGTGAAGTGGTCTCTCGAATTCGGCACCCATCTTGCCGATAGCTTTTTCATATGCAAATGTTCATGCAAAATGTTGAACACACTTTCATATGAGATGTTTATCATTTCAACAATATCACACAACTTGACTCGGCGATCATTCATAACGATATCGAGGATTTTCTTGATATTTTCTTCAGTAACCACATCTTTTGGCCTTCCTGTTGATGGTATTGTTGCAGTGCTTGTTCGGCCGCGTTTAAATTCAGCAATCCAATATTTTACCATGTAATCTGATGGAGCAGGCTCACCGTATATTCATTTCGGTCAGATGTTTGTAAACACTTGAAGGAATCTGCGGAGATATAGAAAAGTATATATATTCCTTTAGAGCATCGCCTAAGTAGTTGATTTAAGGATGTCCCCCCGTCCATCTATCTGTCACCTGGTTGGTTCGCACGATAACTTGGGAAAATATTGAGTTGTTTTGACGAAATTTTGCATGAGTGAGCTATGATGCAACGGTACGGATGGGATTGATAATGGGTATGATCGGTCAACTGCCAGAACCATATGGAGAAATCGACGGAATCTCGGAATTTTACAAATATTTGAATGGTGAGCCACGCCTAATTTTTATAGTAGTAGTTTATTTTAGTTTAGAAAACTTAAAAGGAAACAACTGTCGAGTAGTGTAGGTTTCTTTTGCAATTCTTAACGAGTAAACACAAAGAAAAAACAACAAATCTGGGAAATTTTTTCTTTATTTGTCTATATAATCTCCTTTTAGCTCTATACACTTTTCCCAGCGATATTCTATAGCTTCGATACCCTGTTTATAGTATGAACTGTCTAGCTCATAAAAATAGCCATCTACCGCAGACTCCATATCTTCATTGTTTGCAAATCTTCTACCACCAAGCCATTTTTTCAAATTTGCAAACAGAAAATAATAAGTGCTAAAGCAATTCGAGCTTTAACTCATTCATTTTGACCATCACAATAGCGGATGTGTAAACTGGTACTTTTGTTCTATTGTGAGCAAGCCCGGCACCCATCTTGCACACAGCTTATTCATTTACAAATTTTCGGTGAATATAAGATATATGGCACTTTTTGAAATGACTGTAATTTCACCTAGCTGACGCACCTTCAGCCGGCGATAATCCAATACCATTTTGCGGATTTTCTTAAGCGTTTCTGACGTGGTCACCTCAATTGGTCGACCACTACGGTGTTTGTCTTGGTTTGGCTCCAATATTCGATGGATTGAGACCTTTCAAATGAAAGTATTGATTTACATAACGGAACCAATTTTTTTTTCCATGTTTACAAATTAAGTGAGGTCATATACTTTCGATGGCTCCAAAAAAAAAATACTAAATAACGTGGCGCCTTGAAACTTAAAACATGTATTTGATAAGGTTGCTTTTCACCAAAGTAATTTTTTTCAAACTACTGCCGCCATGTAAATGTCAGGTCGGGTAGTTCTGGGACCGCCCTCGTATATATATATATATATATATATATATATATATACATATATATACATATATATATATATATATATATATATATATATATATATATATACATATATATACATATATATGTATATATATATATATATATATATATATATATATATATATATATATATATATATATATATTCCAACAACAGCATACATTTTTCTTTGTACAATCATGTCTAGTTTCGTGCCAGAAAAAGAGCATATGCGGGAAGCTCTACTTTTTTGCTTCAGTTTGAAGAAATCTGCTGCTGAGTCGCATTGAATGCATGTGGAGACAGTGCGCTATCGGTTCAAAGAAGGCAATTTTGAATTGAGTGACAAGAAGCGTGAAAATAGACCCAGAAAAGTTGAGGATCATGATTTGCAGGCTCTTTTGGATGAGGACGACACCCAATCGCAAAAAATGCTTACCGAACAGTTATGTGTTACTCAACAAGCCAAGGGGTAGGTTCAAAAATTTGGAAAATGGGTACCCCATGAATTGAACGATAGACAGATGTAGCGACGCCAAAACACATGCGAAATCATGCTTGCTAGACAAAAAAGAAAGTCGTTAGTGCATCTTGTGGTGACTCGCGATAAAAAGTGGATATACTTTGAGAATCCTAAACGAAAAAAATCGTGGGTCGATCTGGACCAACCAGCAACTTCTTCTCCAGAGACCAAATCGCTTTGGATGCGAGACGATGCTATAAAATATTTTTTATCATGATATTTATTTTTTATTATAAAGTTTGAACGTTGACATTATGTGTGAAATACTACATCATTTAAATGACCACCACGCGAATTGTTGCAAGCATCGATTCTTTTGAGGTAATTTTCGACCACTTTTTGACACATATTGGGCGGTATCTCAGCCATAACGTGACGAATGTTGGTTTTTAGGTGCTCAAGAGTTAAAGGTTTATCTGCATAAACACGGTCTTTCGAGTAGCGGTGTCAAATTGCATGATCATGGTGGCCACTTGATATCGCCACGACGAGAAATTACGTGGCCAGAAAATTTCTCTTGCAATAAAGCCATATTCGCTCGAGTTGTGTGGCATGTGGCACCGTCTTGTTGAAACCACATATTCTCTAAGTCGTATTCTTCAATAGCAGGCAAAAAAAGTCGGTTATCATATGACCTGGCAAAAAATCTCCTTACAGTCGGCTGGGGCAGACCAAATTATACCCTGCATATGTAGATATATATATATATATATATATATAAAGTTTACTCGAATATCCATCTTTTTCTTTTATTTCCACTTTTTGAAAAACAATTTTTGCATATACTACTAATTTACACCCGAAATATGGTTGACCTTGACGAAGTACTTAGCATGTTATTGGAGTTCTAAAAGGGATAATTTGAAGGAGGTTTTTAAGATAATTCCAAGACTTAGTATGGGGGCTATATAAAAAGTTGGCGTGGCTTACCTCTTTTTTGTAAATCCAATTAATTTTTCAATATTAATCCACACCTTAAATTTGTTTGTCCTACGTTGAATTTTCGAAACTTTGTATGGTAGCCCCATTAAGAAGTGGGCGTGGCATGTTGATTTTTTGCCAGATTATGTACAACTACCATATTAACCTACGTATTAATTGTGATTGTTCTAGACAGAAGATTGCAGAAGCTGCAGCTATCTCAATTTAAAAGAAATTCAGTCATCCTGCATGGGAGCCACTATAAACAATGGAAGTGGCTGTCCCATTTCTTGTGGGTATATTTGCACTTACAATACTAATCCACATCTTCAATCTGGTTGTTCTACGCTGAATAGTTTGTAAGTTATGGCGGTTAAAATTTTTGTTTAATTTCCTCAACTTTGTATGGGAGCCCCAATAAGAAGTGGGCGTGGCACGCTGATTTTTTGCCAGATTATTTCCGACTACGATATTAATTTAAGTGTCAATTATGGTTGTTCTAGACAAAAGAGTGTAGAAGTTACAGCAGTTTCAATTTAAAAGAAGTACTGACACTTTGTATGGGAGCTACGCTAAAAAGTAGGCGTGGCTCACCCACTTGTGGCACGGTTATATAGTAGTATAATATAACTCTATGTGAAAAATATTGTTGTCCCAAGTGGTATATTGAGTTATAGCATGTTAAAAATTTTGAAAAGTCCGGGGTTAGTCGCTTTGAATGCTTGGTGTGGGCGTGGCTATTTACTGATCATGCCCAATATCAATCCCCTCCGTACCCTTGAATCATAGGTTACTTGAGCTAAATTTCGTCGAAATAGCTCAATATTTACTCAAGTTATCGTGCGAACCAGCCAGGTGACAGACAGACGGACGGACGGACGGACATCGTTAAATCGAAAATTTAAGCGACGCTGATTACGAATATATATCTATGTCTATATCTCCGAAGATTCTTTCAAGTGGACACAATCATCTGACCGAAATGAATATACCTTGCATATTGCATTATGCAGGGTATAAAAATGTCTGACAAGTGTTCTCTCAGAGAGACGAAGTCTTCCGTTGGGAGAGTAGCGTATAATTTATTCAATTGTGTAATTGTCTTATAGACTATGTAATTTAATATAAATTCGTTATGAATTGCGAAATTATACAGTATGTAATATGCGTGCGGCCCGAATAAAGGCTTGTTTTAGATTTGCTACAGCTTCGATTATATATAGGACTTTGTAGTAGTATTACTTCCCAGACACTCTTTATCTCGTTGGGTGTATTACTCTGTGTATTATCAATAATATTCAATTGCACCAAGATGGTGCAATTGAGTGGTGTTGTTGATGGAAAAACGCTGCCACTCATGAGGCTGCTGCCGCTGATGCTGAATATGATGATGGGGCTAATGGGACGCGTAAACTCAGGAATAAAAACTCGCGGCTCTAGTTTAGTTTAAAAGTAGCACTTTTATAATATTATAAATACTTCGAAAAAGAGAATTTGAAAAGCAAAAAACACGTTCCGTGCACTGCCGGTGTATATACGAGAACAAAAAAACAAGGGGAATGAAGAAGAAGAGTGCTCGTCAACAAAAGTTGAGTAGCCAACTCTCTTAATATTGTTACGTTTTTATTTTGTGAACGTTTAATTCTATTCGAATCAACCCTGTTCGATCACTGGAATCTGTTAATCATAATTGAAATATTTATTTTGTACTAACTATGTCCAACAACAATTTATTTAATCAACTTTTTTTAATCAACAATTTACAATCACTCCTTAATTTAACTTGCTATCGTGTGATGTTGCCTCGATCACTTGATTGTGTTATGTTGCCTCTATCACTTTCGGAGTCGAATTGAATTATTTGTTAACAACTGGCCTATTTATACTTGCTGGCAACACTCCAGAATCTTCCTTTATCGTAGTCGAGTTTCTTCTCTTTCTTTCTTCAAAACAATAAAATCTGTGTCCAAATCAGACTTGTCGGTTTGAAATTGTTTACAATAGGTTGATTTTCAAATTCTAAATCGAAACACTCTGAACTATCAATAAATGCCGTTGAGTCTCTTGAGGCGCATTTGTTCAACCGTGATTACTAAATCAGTGAAAGTAGTGAAATTTCCATATTCAAATATTAATATATTAAACATATATATGTATTATATACCCAACTTTTGAGCTAAACTATGTTGCGCCGAAATTGAATTGTTTAAGGAGAGAACAGAGTTAGGCTTTAAATGCATCCTCTGTGCGCACCATTAAAATCGGTGGCCAAAAAATTTCCGAATATACTTTGACACTTTACACAAAATTAATGCCACTGATGTTATTGATGTTACTGATTAAACTCAGTTTCGATAATATTTATATCAAACCGGTTTTTATGAACTAAATACATTGTATCGTATACTTTATTGATTGATTTATAATGATTTATAAAACCATGTACTTTTAAGAACAATTCTGCATACGTTGTAGCTTTATTGTTTGTACGCTTCCGGTTCTTTCTTTGGCTTTGAGGAAACGAAGGACATAAGAAGCTGAACAAGTAAGTGCAAATAATTGTAATTAAATATTATTAACTAATTTTATCCGAACCAATCACATATAAAAATTTTACGTTACGAACCGTATTGTTGAAATATTTCGTGCTGTTTTAATTGGAATAATCGCCGTCTAAAACAAGGTATATTCAAATACGCCATTTTATTTCCACCAGTTGCCACATTGAACAAATGCCTTTTCCTATCTTCTTTACATAAAAGCAATTTAACAGTAAAAGGCATTTCAACACAACACATCCCAAGTTTTCATTCTTGGAATGTGTTGCGAGCCAAAATATGAAATATGCACATATGCAGATTTTGCCTCGCGACATAATTCCCGAAATTATGAAATACATATTTATCCATGCACATGCCAACATTGCTCATAATTGTGAAATAACAATCCATATCAATATTTCTTATAACTGTGGAATGCCAGATCATTGGCTATAAAAAAGCTGACAAAGCACTTTCCCAAACAATTCGTAGTTCTACACTTACGTAAGCATCCCAAATAATGTTTAGACGTACCATGATCACTAAAATCACGTGGACTACTCATGTGTGTGAATATCAAAAAGTTACTTTCATACACAATGAGTACATATATTTGTTGTGAACCAATTGTGGATTGTAGGCTGGTATGCGGGTAGATTTGTATGTGGATAGTTTTACGAACAATTTTTATATCTGCCAACTTATTGAAGGCAAACGTATTTTGTGTTGTAAGTTTACAGTAAATAGTGAAGTGTAAATACTACGGCCCTCCAGTATTAGTGTTAAAGTTGAAAAGTATAAGAAAGCAAATAGAGAATAGAAGAAGTAAAACAGGAAATATAAAAAATAAAATAAATATGTGGCACTTAAATCCCCAAAGGGCTCATTGGCCAAGCTTCTCTTCCATTACTGTTGTGCGTGTTAAATTTTGGACAGTATTAGAAGGGACCTACTTATTTTAGCCGGTTCCGAACGGGAAAACACTTGTGACATCACTTTTTCTGAGCTTTGTCACAGAGTTCTTTTAGAAGCTTTTCCATGGCAAATTGTTACTGTCGGAAGAATTGCCAATTGCTTGCCGACAGGTGGGTACCGTTCGAAAGAAAAATCTTTTCGATATTAAATTTGTTATGCATCAGCCGGGGATTGAACCACGACCTACAGATCAGAAGGCGAACACACTAACCACTGAGCTACGGCTTGCCATGAAAATGCTTCTGAAAGAACTCTATGACAAATCTCAGAAAAAGTGATGTCTGCCGTTCGGAACCGGCTAAAATAAGTAGGTCTCTTCTAATCCTGTCCAAAATTTAACACGCACAACAGTAATGGAAGAGAAGATCGGCCAATGAGCCCTTCGGGGCTTCAAGTGCCACATATTTATTTTTTTATGTTTGTACATTTTGTTGTTGAGGTTGCAAACTTTACGGTAATAAAGGGTTTTCCATTAAGAGAGCAATTGTTTATTGGTAAATAAAACACAGAGTATGATTCAAACTTTTATTAGAAATGTAAGTTTAAGATTTGGGAATTACATTTTAAAAATAATATCTGACAAGTGACCACCTCTAGCTACAATAGGTTATTCTTTTGTCGAAATTGTTGATAACAATTTCGCATAATTGGGGCTCTATATCACCAATAACTCGTATTATATCACCTTTAAATTCATTAATGGTTTGTAGTTTGTTTCTTTAGACCAGACTTTTTACGTAACCCCAAAGAAAATGGTCTAACAGTGTTAAATCACACGATTTTGCTGTGCAATTAACATCACAATTTCTAGAAATAACACGTTCAGGAAAAGTTTTATGCTATAAATCTATCGTTTCACCAGATGTGTAACACATAGCACCATCTTGTTGAAACCATTTGTCACTCGTATTTATATTTTGAAATTTTAGCAATAAAAAATTGTTTATCATGTTTTGATGTCGTGCTCCATTTACAGTTACAGTAGTACCAGCTTCATTTTCAAAGAATTATGGTCCAATGACACCACCAGACCAAAATGCAAACAAAACAGACTCTTTGTGAATGCATTTGAAGTTCATGAATCGTTTCAGATTTATCTCACCATAATTTTATTTATTTACATAACCACTCAGATGAAAATGTGCTTCGTCAATAAAGATGATTTAATTTCGACAAAAGAATAACCTATTGTAGGGCAGCTAGAGGTGCTCATTCGTCAGATATTCTTTTTAAAATGTAATCGCCAAAACTTAAACTTTAATTTCTAATAAAAGTTTGAATCGTTACAGTTGATACTCTGTATTTTATTTACGAATAAGAAATTGCGATCTTAGGTTAGGTTATTGTGGCTGCCCTCTCTCTGAGAGGACACACTCAGGCCAGAAAGGCCCATTGTGATACCACCGAGCTTCTTTTCCAATAATGTTGTGCGTGTTAAATTTGGACAGCATTAGAAGGGACCTCCGTATATTAGCCGGTTCCGAACGGCAGAACCCTTGTGATATCACTTTAACTTAGTTTTGTCACAGAGCTCTTTTAAGAAGCATTATTGGCAAATTGGTACTTCCGGAAAAATTGACAATTCTTGCTGGCAGGTGGGTAGCGTTTGAAAGAAAAATCTTTTCGATATTAAATTTTGTTATGCATCAGCCGGGGATTGAACCCACGACCTACATATCAGAAGGTCAACGCACTAAGCAATGAGGTGCGACACCCACTTTCTTAGTGGAAAACTCTTTATTTTATATTTATTTCAATACAAGAGCATTTGCACCAGATAATAAATTTAATATAATAAGAGTTTTAAAATCCACTTACTTTGTTTATTATCACAATACAAATGTTCATTACGATGACTACAATGTAAGCAACGTATAACTTAGCAATAAAATACGAAATGAATGTAAAAATATAAGGTTGTGCTATATGTTTTTTGAAGCAATACAAAAACTTTAATAAGAACAATAGTATTAACAAGAACAATAGTTTTTATTAATTAGCAATAATAAGTTAAAAAAATATTTATTTATTATACGTTACGTTTATAAAAATTAAATCTAGAATTTTACAGTGTCCTATTTTTATACCCTGCGTGAATATACGTTTTTAACCGGTCAGATGTTTTTAACCACTTGGAGGAATCTCCGGAGATATAGACAAAAATATATATTCATGATCAGCGTCGCTGAAATTTTTGATTTAACGATGTCCGTCCGACCTTTCGTCCGTCTATCTGTCACTTGGATGTTTTGCACGATAACTTGAGCAAATATTGAGCTATTTTGACGAAAATTGGCATAAGTAACCTATGATCCAAGACTACGCAGTATATTGATATTGGGCATGATCGATCAACCACATGACCACACCTAGCATTCAAAGCGATTAACCTCTTAATTTTCAAAATCTTTAACTTGCTATAACTCATAACTATAATATACCATCTGGGACAACAATATTTGGCACATGGAGTTATATTATACAGCTACATAATCTTGCCGGAAATGGGCGAGCTATGCCTAGTTTTTATAGTAGTACCCTTCGTTGCAACTTCGTCAGTCTTCTGTTGACACTTCGATTAACATGGTAGTCGGAAATAAACTTACATAAAATCAGCAAATATCGCTTTTTGTGGCTACCACACAAACTCGAGGAAATTAAAAAAACATTTTTAAGTGCCATAACTTACAACCTATTTAGCGTAGAATAACCATGTGTGTCAAGTTAAGTTGTGAATTAGTATTGCAAGGATAATTATATTTTTCAAAAATAGGTGCACTGTTTATAGTAGCTCCCATACAAAATGACTTAATTTCATTTGAATTGAAACAGCTGTAACTTCGGAAATCTTCTGTCTGGAATAACCATAAATGACATTTAGATTAATATGGTAGTCGGAAATAGTCTGGCGTGAAATCAGGATGCCACGCCCACTTCTTAATGGGGCTACCGTACTTAGTAACGAAAATTAAAAAAGAAACTTAAACCGCTATGACTTACGAACTATTCAGCGTAGGACAACCAAATTTAAGGTGGGGATTAGTATTTCAAACATAATTAGATTTACCAGAAAGAGGCAAGCCATGCCCAATTTTTATATAGCTCCCATACTAAGCCTCGGAAATAGCTTAAAAGCCCCCATAAGGAAGTGAATAACTGATTCATACCAATAGTAAGTGTAAAACATGTCACCCATTCTCACAAAATTGTCTGTACATATTAAACTAATTTTCTTTTAGAACACTCAGTATAACAACGATATTCATAAATCAATGTATACACAAATGTATACACAAACGTATAATCATATACATATGATTATTTATAGTAATCAATGGCATGCAGGATTTCGTAAATGTATCCTTAATTACTACCATTTACCGGCATATTCAGAGTACATAATTATGTTGTGTAAATGGTGATAAACAGCATTTAAGGCAATACTGCATTGTGAATTTCCACAAATACTCAACTCACCTCCATTCAACTCAAATATGATAATGTGTAGCTTCATTAAACCAATGTTATACATGCTGATAATGTTATGGTAGATTTTAATCACGAACATTAACGTCAGAGGAAATATTCTATACATACTCATATGTTACCATATCCATATACCAAGCTAAAGTGTTGTCATATTATGGCTAATGGCCACTACAACAATGTGTTTGTTATATGCAAGCTGACAATTTGAGGTGAGAGGTGTTATTTTAAATAAAAAAACCAATATTTTTGTGATAAGAGCTGAATTATTATTTTAATCCAAATTACAAACTTTGAGGTTTGTAATGGAACACAATATCTGCCAAATGACCGCCGAGACTTTTCTTGCATATGGCCAATCTTTTGATGAAAATTTTCATCACAATTTACGCAAAATTGCGGCTGTTTCTTGCTAATAACAGCTCTAATATTGTCTTTGAGTGCTTCAATATTTGCTGGAACATTGGAGTAGATTATATCTTTAACGTAGTCCCAAAGAAAAAAGTCTAATAGTTTTCAGAACAAAAAAAGTCAGTCAACATCAACCTCTTGTTGAATCACCCTGTACAAATGTACAAATATATAGTAATATAATAATAGTAATATAAAGTTAGTAGCTAATAGCTATTCTGTTAGTTTATTTGGCTACATTTGTTTATATTTTTCTGATATTTACAATGTGCAAGTCAATATGAGTATTTTATTCAATGGGATTACTCATTATCTTGTGTACAAATATCTATAATACAAATAATCAATAAGTGATCATATGTTATATACAATATATTTGTAGTATTCCAAAAGAACTCAGTTTTTATGCATTTAATTAAATCATTTATCATTTTTAAAATTTACCATATTTTCAAACTTTTAAAATAGCAAGCAAACTAAACAGAAATTAATCCATACAAAAATAAAAATAAATCAAATATATTATTCAAAAAAACATATTTTGTGCCATCTACAAATAGCTTTTTTTTATTATAGTATTTATTGCAGCTAGTTCATTAAGTTCATACAATGACTAACAAGCAATTTAAATTTAATAAAATATTTAAAAATCAAAAGAAAAGCTACATATTCGTATTTTTGGACACACACACGGTTCTAGCTAGAAGAGAGGCCTCATCGTTTACGTGCTGAGTAAGCCTCATATTGTGAGACGCTGCAATTTTTTGATGGAGGTTATTTTGAGATCGTGCTCAATATCAGCACTTCTGCAGTAACAAAGCGCTTTAACAATATCCCGAAGGACGTTATCCAACGTTCTCCGTACTTTGGCTCGCACATCCCCACAGTTGCGCTCCACAGCTCCATACAGGTTTTAAAATTTGTTTATATATGAGCAGTTTCTTGTGAGTTGATATCTTCGATCGTCAACACATGAGCCACTTCATACTTTTTAGCTTGATGTCTAGTTCTAGTTTTTTTCTTAACGTGTTCCTTCTATCCGAGTTTACAGTCGAGAGTCATACCCAGGTAGATGAAAATGCATATTTATTTAATATAGCATAAAATCAGTTTTTCATGTAAATTTGCCTTGAGACCTTGAGACTTGAGGTATTAAATAATAAAATAAATATGTTGCACTTAAAGCCCCAAAGGGCTCATTGGCCGAGCTTCTCTTCCATTACTGTTGTGCGTCTTAAATTTGGACAGTATTAGAAGGGACCTACTTATTTTAGCCGGTTCCGAACGGCAGTACACTTGTGACATTACTTTTTCTGAGCTTTGTCACAGAGTTCTTTTAGAAGCTTTTTCATGGCAAGTTGTTACTTTCGGAAGAATTGCCAATTGCTTACCGACAGGTGGGTACCATTCGAAAGAAAAATCTTATCGATATTAAATGTGTTATGCATCAGCCGGGGATTGAACCACGATCTACAGGCCAGAATGCGAGCACACAAACCACTGAGCTACGGCACCCATTTGCAGACTTGAGGTATTGCCTTCATAAAATATTTTTGTTTGCATTTTTTGAGAAAATTGACATAACTAAGTCAATATAAAAAGGTGCATTAAATCACTCACATCAATATTTTATTAATTTCAGGAAATTATTGCTAATAAATTTTTTTTTCTTGAAGTTTTAGAGCGTTTTTTTATTTGGTTTGTTTCATTTTATATTTCTTTATATTGCTAAATGTCAAAAGTCAAAGCAAATAAATTTTCACAATCCACCTGAATTTCACCTGAGTAGTGCTCAAATAAAGTCTTATAAAATATTTTATAAAAACAAACTGATTTGTATTCATAATGTTCATTGTAATATGTAGGTGGGAATTGCAGTAACATTTTCTTCTTTTATATTTTCTAGCAATATATGCGACCATTCGGAAACATTTAATTTGTTACACTTACAATGTGGTGGTTGGAAGCACAGAGGAAATAATAAAAAAAAGCAATAATAATAATAATACATACATATATACATACATGCATACAAAGGAAATGAGTATATTAATGGTACAAGTATTTCTTTTCCTGGACTGGTGATGTTTTCGCAAGGCAACGTGGCGAATATATTTCGACTTAAGGAGATTTGATGTAAATTCTTATTAACATATATCTTTACAGCTATACATTTAAAAGTAATTATTGAAATAAAACATTTGATAGCTTCTTAGTATTAATAATAAGTTAATTTCGAATAAAAGAATAATAAATTTCGACGATTTTGTGGCAAAAGTTCTACAAAAGTTGTACATTAATTTTTCCCAAAAAAAATTTTTAATACCGGAAAATGCAATTGAAAGAGCTAAGCCTATAATGCATTTAGCTTTTTTTAACGCATAATTTTCTATTTTCTATAAAGTATCAGCTGTTGAGGTAGCGCAAAAAAAAATATCGCATAAAAATGAAACAGCCTAATATATATTCAATATAATGTTTTTATTATTTATCCGAGAACAAAGTAAAATATAGTCGGAGGGAGACGTGGTCGCAACTATTGTCCGCATACATATTATTTCAATACCTTGTGTATGCAAATTGATTTAGTACATATCAACAAATTTTTCTAGTACCTTTACAGTTTATAGCTTAAATGGTAGGTATTGATCCAGATGGTGAGGAAGCGGTGCAGCCGAAATTAACCACACGAATTCTGCGGTCTGCAAATTCCTTGCAAATAGGTTATGCAGATGATCTAGAATAAATAGCATGTACTTTAGTAGATATGTTAGTGGATCGAAGTACATTGGACTTCTGAAAGTAAAACTGACTGTGCAACATTAAGTTCAATTAAACGTTTATGCATCGACTGACAACGTGATTTAAATAGCGTATTTTATTTATTTAGGAGGTTTAAATATCAAATAAACCTGTATGATCAGTGGCGTAGCCCCGGGGGATTCCTATGGATAAACTTCCCGATGGAGCCGATGGACTTGTAAACTCTACGATTAACAATAGGATCCCATGGGACCCATTTCTATTTTGGTTTGCTCATAAAGTTTGCGTTGCTTATGTTAAAAAAGAGTATTCCTAAAATGACGTATTGTGAATCAATTAAAAGTTACATTTATATTGTATTTAGATTTGAAAATTTTTAGTAGTGAGACTATAATACTATTATTATAAAATACTTTGAATGAATTATATTGAAATCTGTTTACTTTCAGTTGATAGAATTTAGTTTTAGACAGTTTGTCCTAACGGCGACTTTTTGAAATGTAGCGTTGCAGTTAGTTTGGCAGATTTGTGAAAAAAATTTCATCGTATGTAAATAAAAAAAATTTTTAATTGCAGCGCAACTACGATGTTTCTATCGTATTTTGTTATGTTGCATAAGTTGTGTATTCACTATCAAACTATTATTTGAAGTGACTTGATCTTGGTCTTGATTTGTAGTTATTCGCGCATAACTTTGGTAGTTCGTCTCTTTTTCTTTAAAAATGAAGGAAGGTGCAGATTGGAATATTGTGAATATTGTGGTACATAATACTACATGTCATGGACTACATGATGGACCTACTTACTTACTTATGTGGACATAACAACCGAATATCGATTTAGGCCGAAAATAACATAAATTAGTTAGAAATTCCAAGCGCCGTCAAGTTCTCCAGTACTTGGTCTTTCCACCGGAGGTTTGGTCTTCCTCTTTTGCGTCGTCCTCCAGCGGGTTCCGAATATAACACCTTCTTAGCTGGAGCGTGTTCTTCCATTCGCTCGACATGACCTAGCCAGCGCAGCCGCTGGATTTTGATGCGCTTTACTATGTCAATATCAGCATACAGCTCGTACAGCTCATGGTTGTACCTTATTCGATACTCGCCACCAACGCAAATAGGTCCAAAGTTCTTGCGTAGGACTTTTCTCTCGAAAACCCCAAGCATTCGCTCATCCGAGGTGGAAATTATCCAGGCTTCAGCGCCATATGTTAGGACAGACAAGATGAGAGACTTGTAGAGTGTAGTTTTCGTTCTTCGAGAGAGGGCTCCACTTCTCAATTGCTTACTCAGCCCAAAGTAACACCTGTTAGCAAGAGTTATCCTACGCATGATCTCCAAACTGACGTCATTACTGCTGTTAATGCTGGTTCCAAGATAGACAAAGTCCCTTACTACTTCAAAAGCGTAGTTGTCAACAGTGACGTGCTGTCCAAGACGCCGGGACTCTTTGTTTGTTGACACTAGATACTTCGTCTTGCCCTCGTTCACTGTAAGACCCATCCGACGCGAGACTCTTTCCAACTCTGAGAATGCTGCACTGACTGCTCGCGTGTTCATGCCGATTATGTCAATATCGTCGGCATACGCTAACAGCATGACAGTTTTGTTGAAGATAGTGCCATTATGTCGTAGATTCGCAGCTCGTATTATTTTCTCCATAATAAGATTGAAGAAGTCGCACGATAACGAATCACCTTGTCTGAAACCCCGTTCGGTATTAAACAGTGCAGAGTGGTCCTTCCCAATTTTCACTGCACAACGGGAGTTATGCAGTGTCATTCTACAAAGTCGAATGAGCTTTGCAGGAATACCGAAGTTGATGATGGACGGTTCACTAAATTTATGGTTGAAGCAACCAATGATGATGACCCGAATTTGACGTCAAGGGGAATGACGACACTGACGTGACATATCAGCCAGAAATTGATTATGACTCGTCCGATGCTGAGATGGAAGCACATATTGAAATAGATGAGGAATTTTACCAAAACAGAGAAGATGAGTCAAAAAAGCATTGCGAAGAAGTGTTTGCACCTAATGCGATTGCATTGGCCGCATTTGCGACCTATGATGAAATGAAGCCTCTTAAAAAACCGACGAAAGTCGAACGTTTTGCAATTGCAGTTGAAACAACTATTAACTCCAAATATTGAGGAATGAGCAACGAATCTACTCAAAACTCTTTTTCTTAGGATTGTAAATGCTATGGATGCATTTGACATAAGGGGAAATTTTGACTTTTGGAACACAAAAGCAGTATTAAATTTATAATAATTTTATTTTGCATTTTATTTACTTTTCCTATGCAGATAGTATCGACACCATTAGTTGGAGGTGCCCCTTCATATGCACTACATACAAGTCGGTCATGATGCCATTTATGCCGTGAAAGTGATGGACACCGCCGGAAAATAACATAGTGGGTCCGTGCGGCCTCTACCGCTTTTTTTTCAACGTCGAAGCTATCGCTAATAGTAGGAAAGAAAAATAATAATATATAAGCATTTAAAAATCATTCAATAAAATTATTTTATTATACATCTTTTTCATATTGCCAAAATCCTGGCTGCGCCACTGTATATAATCATAACTTAAAATAAAAAAATCTCCTTACAGTCGGCTGGGGCCGACCAAACTATACCCTGCATATGTAGATTTATATATAAAAAGTTTACTCGAATATCCAACTTTTTTTTTATTTCCACTTTTCGAGAAACAATTTTTGCATATACTACTAATTTACACCCGAAATATGGTTGACTTTGACGAAGTAAAAGGATTTTAAGATAATTCCGAGGCTTAGTATGGGAGCTACATAAAAAGTGGGCGTGGCTTACCACTTTCTAGTAAATCCAATTAATTTTTCAATGTTAATCCACACCTTAAATTTGGTGTCCTAAGTTGAATAGTTTCTAAGTTATGGTGGTTAACATTTTTGTTTAATTTCCTCAACTTTGTATGGGAGCCCCAATAAGAAGTGGGCGTGGTACGCTGATTTTTCGCCAGATTATTTCCGACTACGATATTAATTTAAGTGTCAATTATGGTTATTGTAGACATAAGATTGCCTAAGTTACAGCTGTTTCAATTTAAAATTTGTATGGGGGCTACGATAAACACTGGGCGTGGTGCGCCCATTTTCTGTGAGCCTAGTTGCTCGTACAATACTAATCCACACCTTAAATCTCGTTATTCTACGCTGAATAGTTTGCAAGTTATAACCGGTAACATTTTTTTTAATTTCCACAACTTTGTATGGGAGACCCAAAAAGGAGTGGGCGTGGCACATTGATTTTCTGCCATATTATTTCCGACTACCGTGTTAATCTAAGTGTCAATTATGGTTATTCTAGACAGAAGATTGTAGAAGTTACAGCAGTTTCAATTTAAAAGAAGTACAGACACTTTGTATGGGAGCTACGCTAGAAAGTAGGCGAGGCTCATCCACTTTTGGTGAGGTTATATAGTAGTATAATATAACTCTATGTGCAAATTATTGTTGTCCCAAGTGGTATATTGTGTGAGTTATAGCAAGTTAAAGATTTTTAAAATTTCGAGGTTAGTCGCTTTGAATGCTTGGTGTGGGCGTGATTATTGACCGATCATGCCCAATATCAATCCCCTCCGTACTCTTGGATCATAGATTACTTATGCCAAATTTCATCGAAATAGCTCGATATTTACTCAAGTTATCGTGCGAACCAGCCAGGTGACAGACAGACGGACGGACGGATATCGTTAAATCGAAAATTTAATCGACGCTGATCACGAATATATATCCATGTCTATATCTCCGGAGATTCCTTCAAGTGGACACAAACATCTGACCGAAATGAATATACCATGCATATTGCATTATGCAGGGTATAATGAGTGTACTATGGAACATCCATTATGGTTAGTGAAGTATTCTTATTAAAAACTATAACTAATGGTTGCCTAGCATGCAACTAGATCCATTAGTGTTTTGATTTATGTAGGTAAAACCTGATAAATCGCATAGAGTAAGAGACTCCTCAATATAAAACTGATATGAGTAGCACTATTAACAGTTACAGTGCTCAGTGAGTTTCGCAAAGAAGAGCTCTTTTATAAATATCTTTGTTTTTGGACAGATGGGTCATTTGCAAAAATATCCGTGAGAAGAATCTCATTTCGACTGCCAGATAACTGCAGTTTTTTCCACGTAAAGTGTTATGTGTTATTGCTCGATTGGTAGGCAAAGAGCCAGTACTTGAACACCACATAATGTTCCAGCTTGCCTTTCATTAAGGATGACCTTATTTAACTGTCATGATCAAGTTCTTGTTACCTTGTAGAATGAAAAAGGGAAAATCAAGATGACGCATTCTGACCCCTGCGCAACCATGTGAGCTCTGACCTAAGCTATCCTAGATAGAAGTCATGCATAAAAATCATTTTCGTAATGAATAGAATGTTTTTCTTTACATAAAAATTTTTTTCCATCATTTTGTGAGATACTTTAACCGAATCAACTTTAAAAATTAAAATAAAATAAAAAAGAAGAAGTATTTGAAATTTTCTAAATGTATAAATTACAAATTACAACCACAAATTCACACACACAAGTCCACAGCTTATACGTTAGTACATAGTGCATATAAAGAGTTTTGCAAAAATTTTAAATGAATGTGGTGACTTTAAATGAATCATATTCTTCAAGTTTCACCTTCCATGTAAACATTACAATGTTCGGTGAACCAATGTAGGTACTCATACTTACTCTAATGGAATGGCGAAGTAGAAGAAAAATTGTTTGAAGGCATGAGATAGAAAAGAAAAAAAAAAACTAAAACAAAAATGTTGAAGCAATGGGATCAAAAATGTACAATGAAGTGAAAATGTGTATAATTTTTAATAATGATGATGGTGATGATGATGATAATAATGATAATGATGGTTGCTGCAAAGCTTATAGTGATGCTAACGGTGTAAGTCATGATGGTATAGTTTTAATTATTTATGGATTTCTATGGGAATATGGATGTATGTATGAGTAAGTATCTGTCTAACGAATTAATTATCAGTACAGCCCTCACTTAGCCATTTAATTTAGCATTTCACACATAATGGCAATGTCGAAACATTATATTGAAATAAAAATTTGATCGAAATTCTAAACAAAAGTGTTTTTTATTTACGTTTAGTTGCGGAACCACAAAATGGATAACCCAGCAATTTAATAGGATAATTAATTAATAGGATATGTTACAATGTCATATAAATGAAAGATTACTTAATTGGTATTTTATAAATTATTGACGAATTCCATTTTACCAAGGAAAATAAATTATTTTCTAAGAAAATATTAATTTTTAACGACATCAAGGGTAACTTCGAAATTTTTACTGTTTAAAGAAACTAAAATAGGTATTAAGTATATAAGGTACAGGGAGATTTTTTAGCAATACCGCTTTTGGCAGCTCAGCTGTTCTCGTGTAACATGTTACTGTCAAATATGTTCAGGTTGGTCTATAATTTAACCATGAATCGACTTACAAACGAACAACGCTTGCAGATTATTGAATTTTATGATAAAAATTCATGCTCGGTTAAGAATGTGCATCGTGCACTTCTTCTATTTCATGGTTAGTTTGAGCGACCTTCTGAGGCGGCTATTTGGAATCTTGTGACTAAATTTCGCACCAAATTTGCATTATTGGACATTAAACCACCAACACGCATACGTAGAGTGCGGACAGAGGAATATATCGCAGCAGTATCCGCCAGTGTTGTTGATGACCGTGAATTATCGAATCGGCGCTGTTCGCAGCAATCGGGTCTCTGTTAGTCCACGAGCTACCACAACGGCTAACTTATGGTGAATGGGCGCTGGCAAAGTTGGATGAAGATCCAATTTTTATCGGAAATTGTGTTCAGCGACGAAGCTCATTTCTGGTTGAATGGATACGAGAACAATCAAAATTGCCGTATTTGGTGTGAAGAGCAGCCAGAAGCATTGCAAAAACTACCAATGGTAGAGCTGGACTTGGCTGACATGTGGTTTCAACAAGACGATGCCACATGTCACACAGTATTGGAAGCAATATCAATGTCGCTTCTTATTGTGAATCAAATGGTTTTAAGTCTAGGGCGGAAAACTCTTAGCCATATAATTGCACTAATAACAGGGCTTAGCAATTCCTTGTACCACCTCAGCAGAATGAATCTTGTTGTGGGATAAAATTCTGATATTTATAGATTTTGCATAAAAGAGGTAGAGACCGTGGAGGATATACTTAGTATGCCAGTGTACTGCATTTGCTATGATGTCCACATTCGGTTGACGAATTACAAATGTAGAGAATAAAACAAGAGATTGATACTGGAAAGAATTGAGGAAAGAATTGGAGAAATTTTGTAACCGATTCCATACATAGCCTTCGAAAGAAATGATAGTATATTGAACCCTAGGAAGTTGACTGATTCACTTAATCGCCAAATTAATAGTAAAAATAAATTCACTAACAATTTAGGTTCTATTGTATTATATACATATATAATACGAAAATCTAGGATGAAGCACTTCGGAAGCATTGCCTTTTAATGCGACTATTAAAGCAGAGGTCTTGTCGCTATCATCCCATTGATTTTTCGAAGCTGTTGTCTCGAATTGAAGCTTGAAGATATTGAATAGCGTGCTTCCGTCAAATGTTGCTGGCTTTATTTTGATTGTGCTTGAAACTCTAATCACTGATGTGGGTGGTCCATTTATTTTTAGTTGATTGAGTTCGTGCTGTAGTTTCTCGAGCTTTTCTTTCAAGTCTGATGTCTGTATACATGTTCCTTCAGCTTATCATCCAATTCATCCACATGTACCTTCAGCTCTGTGACTTTGTCATTAATAGCTCCGGAAATTTCCTGAAATCTAATCTCAGTTCCTTTTTGTAGATTTTCCATGACGTGTTCTTGGCGAGCCGAATGTTCTTGAATCTCCATACGCAATTCACTAATAACGCCCTCTTGGCGAGACGAACCTTCTTAAATTTCCATACGCAATTCACTAATAACGCCCTCTTGGCGAGATGCATTTTCTTGTAACTTCGCATTAATTCCTTGCAGTTGCTGCTGCCGTTGTTTCATCATGGATTTCATGAATTCCATGAGTTGACCACTCGAATCTATCTTGCTCTCTTCCTCGGCGTGTGCAACTGCATGTATCTCGGCTTCCTCAAAGAACTCATGTTCTTCTACATTTATACCCTTAGCCTCCATGGTTTGCCTTAGCCTCACCAGCAGTTCTGCTTTTGTACCTGATGACGATAGATTCCTTTTTGACAACTATTTTTTCAGTTGGTCCACTTTTAGTTGGTCAATTTTCACCATCTTTACAGAATCCCACCTCTGACACCAATTGTTACGTTTTTATTCTGTTAGAGTTTAATTCTATTTGAATTAACCTTGTTCGATCACTGGATTCTGTTAATGATAACTGCAACACTTATTTTATACAACTACATATATACAGCAACAATTTATTTAACAAACTCTATTTACAATAACCTCTGTTTACAATCAACTATTTACAATAACACTTAAATGTACTTGCAATTTTTGCCTCTGTATCGGTGTTTTCGCAATCACGTTCGGGATTACATTGATTTGCACTTGTCAACACTGGCTCTATTTATACTCTGTTGGCAACACCCCCAGAATCTTCCTTTATCGAGATTCTTTTCTTTCTTTCTCGTTGGTTTGTTCTGGTTATCGCTTATTTCTTTTTGTTGACATTCGTTTCGATGCTGCCAATAGTGTCAGTCACAATAGTGATGAGTAACCAACCATCGATACTCGTTACAAAATTTTATTCAGGTAACCAAAATAATAATCACAGAAACGAAATAGGAATAATTGTTAAAGACACAGTCGCCAAATGCATTATCGGATTTATTCCTATATTAGGGTGATGCTTTTAAAAATTAATGCTAAACCTATAATTATCAATATAATTCAAGTGTATGCACCAACGGCAGAAAAGAGCGAAGATGAAATAGAGAATTTTTATACAGAGATTGACGAATTAATGAAAACAACAAAATCACATGAAATAAATATTATACAAGGTCATTTTCACGCCAAAATTGGTCAAGGACGTGTGGATGGAATAGTTGGAAGTTATGGTCTTGTGGAAAGAAACGAAAGAGGTGACAGACTCATACAATTCTGCCAAGAATACAATATGAAAATAACCAACACCTAGATAGCAATCAAAATATTGTCCGAAACCAAATTGACTTCATACTCATAAACAAACGCTTCGGATTGTCAAGTAGCAAAGTTTCTATTTATCCTGGAGCAGATCATCTGATCATATTCTATTATTAGCAAAAGTATTTGTAAAACAAAAACTTAATCTAACCAAGCTAAAAGAAGATGAAAACACTAAAAATTCGCTGACGACAAAAATTAATGAACAGCCCATCAGAGATAGATTAAATTTCAACACTGAAGATGCAGAAGCATTATGAACGCTCAACACGCTTGCAACAAATGATTTAGTCAAACAAAACCATGAAGCAAAAAGCAAATAGATGACGAATGATATATTGATTTTAATAGAAGAAAAAAAAAGCAAGATATTGGAAACTTAACAATGAGATTCGACAAAAGATTCGCATCGCAAAGACAGAATGTTTGAATAGCCAATGCGAAGAGATTGAAAAATTACAAAGATTACAAAGAGACGCGCGAGGTATACCGCACAACAATGACTTATTTCCTAATCAATGATGACAATGAAATTGTGGTAGAACCTTGCGAGAAGAAAAGAATCTGGGATGAATATATCCACACGCTTTCTTCGGATGACAAAAGATCTTTATATGAACCAATACCTCCAGAGACTCTGGCAGGTCCAGCTATAACAAAAGAAGAAATAAAGAATGCCATTAATACAGCCAAAGAAAACAAAGCATCAGGGCCTGACGAACTTCCCTCAGAGATCTTGAAACTAATAAATGACAAAAATAGCGAAATTTTTGTGACGTTATTTAACTATATTTATATACAGGAAAGTATCCATATGATTGGGAGCGCAATAGAGGTAGACTTACCTTTATGGCGCTCAAAAAAAAAAAAAAAAAAAAAAAATCCGTGCAAAGAAATGCTCTGAATACAGGGTAATAAGTTATTTGGTATTAACGTGCTAGTTCAAAATTCTAGAGAAGTCCAAAAAGACATTTTTATATGCTTCATAGATTATGAAAATGCCTTCCATTTCAAACAATGAATATTGATTCCAAAGAATTCCAATGTATAAAAAATCTCTACTGGCACCAAACTGCAGCACATTAAAAGGGAAACTACTGATGAAGTGCGGATACGAAGAGGAGTTAGACAAGGATGTATCTCTCCCCTCTACTGTTTAACATATATTCTGAAAGAATATTCCAAGAAGCACTACACAACTCACAAGCGGGCATTAAAGTGAATGGCAGTAACATCAATAATATCAGATATGCAGACGACACCACCCTCGTAGCTAACAGTCTGAATGACCTTCAATCACTGTTAGACGATGTTACGTTGTGCAGCAAAAAATTCGGCTTAAAAATAAATGTTAACAAAACAAAGTTTATGATTGTTAGTAGGAAAAACACTTACACAAATGTAAGTGTAACAGTTGAAAATGAAAATTTAGATCGAGTGAAAAATTTCAAATATCTATGCTTTTAGATTAATGATGATTGGGTTCCAACAAAAGAAATAAGAGCCCGAATAGAAGCTTCAAGAACAAATTTTTACAAATTTGGAAAGTCCTTAGCAATCCTGACTTTAACATGCATTTGAAAATGCGATTCATTAAATGCTATGTATGGTCCGTTCTACTTTATGACATGGAGATATGGACTATTAAAATCACAGACATAAATAGATTAGAAGCATTCGAAATGTAGATTTATCGCAGAATTTAAAAATACCTTGGACAGATAGAGTGACTAACACAGAAGTATTGCGATGCATCCAAAGAAATCGGCAACTGGTTGTCGAAGGAAGTCAGCGTACCTGGGTCACATTATGAGAAATGAAAAGTACTATATACTGCAACTAATATTGCCTCCCCTTCTCAGGTAGTCACCCTTTCGTGGTGTAGGGGCTTAATGTGAACTGGAACATGGCATATGAAAGACTGTGCCATAGTCCAGCAAGTAAACTAGGTACTACCTACGACGTACAGGTTGAAAGTAGTTTACTATGATTCTTGGTCATTCGTTAAGGGCTTTCTAGCAGTCCGTTTTGCTTTTATAGCGTCTCGGGGAGTAAGCAGGTCAGCTGCCTAGACCAGCAAATTTGTCCGCCCTTAGGAGAAGTGGGGCTATTATTTCTGACCAATAGATCATTTTCAGTACGGTCATGTCTCTGCTGGATTTGGGTTGCCGAAAAGTCGTGCGGGGGAGAAGGAAAACTCCCAAGGCAGAGTCCGCTCATGCTACAGACTGTTAAGGCCTAGTCTTGACAGTCTGTGGCATGACCGACTCATGAATGACCTAAATAACCACCTAAACTCGCGGTGGAACAGCTATGCCTGCCTACTTGCTTGACGGGGTAGAGTCAAGCATAATAGCGAACTCCGTACAAGGTCTGGCGACCCTACGGTTTCAATTTGCCTTCCCATTGGGGGCACCAATGGGTGACTAAAATGCAAGTTTCAATCAAATATCAGATCTCATGGATTCTAAAATTGAAAAAAAAAAAATATGCACTGCACACCTTTAAAGGTGCAAAACGAAGGTCAAAGTATAAAAATTTCAGTGAACGAGGGGGCACTTGGTCAGCTGGAGGGGGCACCAGGTCCCACATCCACTGAAAACATGGACCAAGACCAGTCTGAGAAAGGATGGACGTCCAATTTAGCCAGGAGTCGGCTGGACCTCACATTACCCCTGAGAAGGAACTCGTTCTCCTTAAGGAAGACTCCAAAACCGACAGGGTGTAGCTGTCAGGGGCTGGACGCAAGAAACTGAAGGCTTTACTTGCCAAGGGCATACCGCTGGAAACAGCAAGGTCCTTGGCGGTAAAGCCTGCTGGAGTAAATGCGACCAGTGACGTACAGACGACCACGAAAAGATCCCGATCGGATGGCTCCACTCCGACATCGAGCTCCAAGCCGACAAAGCGATTCGCACCTGTGGGTAGGGTTGATAGACCATAAACAGTACCTTCGACTGCGTCCGCTGTGCCGGCCTGCGGAGAGATGGAGGCGATGGTAGCGGTAGCTTCTAAAGGAGTGGCTCCACAAATCGCCCCTGTGGGCGTTCCCTGTTCTAAGCCAACTCTGGCTGAAGCTGTCCGCTCTAAGAAGGTCCGGGTCATCCCAAACAATCTCCCGGAGGGCATATGGTCCACTGAGGAAATTGGCAAGGTGCAGAAATGCATCATCGACAGGGTCTACGAGTCCCGCGGAGGCCCGGTGAAGCCTCACTTTGCAAGCTATGGTTTTAAGCCCGGATGTTTAACTATTAACTTTCTGCACGACGAAACTGTGGCCTGGTTGAAAGAGATGGTACCAGCCCTGAAGCCATGGGAGGGAGTCGATTTAAAGGTTGTGGATGAGACAGAAGTGCCGAAGGCCAAAATCTTTGTCGTATACTTCCCTGGCTTAGTATCGTGGCATAATGACCGAATTCTGGGGCAGATTGAGTCACAGAACTCGGACATTTGTGTTAGCGAATGGAGGGTGCAAAACAGGTTTCACAAAGCTGATCTTATCGAGCTAGCTGTGGCCCTGGACTCACAGTCTTCGGATGTGGTCCAAAAGCTGGGCAACAAAGTCTTTATGGCTTTGGCAGTGCCTAGGTAAGACCCAGACTTAAGGGTAACAAGGCAAAAGTAAAGACTGTTGCTGAAGAGCAACCTTCGACCTCGGCGGCAGCTCGTGCGCAAGCAAATAGCAGAAAGCCGAAAACGGTTTACAGCACCGCAAAGCCAGCACCGATAGCAGAGAAAGGCACCAGTGCCCGGCGTCCAAAACCATCTCTGCTCTCTGATCGGCTCAGGAAATAGGAACACAAGGATCCGGAGGCCGGGGAAACCTTCGAAGCACGAAAGGTGGTAAGGTCCGAAGGGACCAGTCTGGGAAATAATGTTCCACGCTCCACCTTGAATGTATACTGGCAGTTGGAGGCAGCTCAAATGCCTCCAAATAAATCTCCACCGTGCAATAGCAGCCTCATATCGACTCAGTGCCATGGTGGAACAAAATTGTCTGGACTTTGTGGCCATCCAAGAACCATGGGCCGCAAATGGACAAATAAATGGTCTGTAATTTCTGCATCCAGAAGGATGCAGAAGTTACAGCTATTTCAATTTAAAAGAAGTACAGACACTTTGTATGGGAGCTATTATAAAAAGTGGGCGTGGTTCGTCCATTTTTGGCAAGGTTATGTAGTAGTATAATATAACCCTAAGTGCCAAATATTGTTGTCCCAGATGGTATATGTATTAAGTGAGTTATAGCAAATTAAAGATTTTAAAAATTCCTTGATTAGTCGCTTTGCATGTTTGGTGTGGATGTGGCTATTGACCCATCATGACCAATATCAATTTCCTCCGTACCCTTGGATCATAGGTTACGTATGCCAAATTTCGTCAAAATAGGTCAATATTTGCTCAAGTTATCGTGCGAAGCAGCCAGGTGACAGATGGACGGACGGACATCGTTAAATCGAAAATATAAGGAACGGTGATCACGAATATATATAGTTTTCTATATCTCCGGAGATTATTTCAAGTGGTTACACACATCTGACCGAAATGAATATACCTTGCATACTGCATTATTCAGGATATAAAAATACGCTACTCGTTTTAGAATTTATATATTTATATATTTCAGTATTTATAAATTTAGTATTGTTGCTACACACACGTGCAGGAACACGTGATGAAATTATTAATTTATGATAGTTGAAAAACCCGGAATAAGGGGAATAAGGGGAATAAGGAATTACATATCCTTGTAATATATTCTAGATTTCAGTATATTTTGTCGTAGGCCAACGAATTACGAATATAATATAGAAAATATGTAGTTATATACATAACTAGCACATGTTATTTCGTTTTTTTGTGAAATAAGCATTGCATCTAATGAGTATAAATTATTGTACTTATTAACTATAATACAGTGATGGTTTTATTGTTGATAAAAATTCTGAATAGTGCATACTCGTACATGAAGGTAACATAAGTATTTATATCAACAAGATTTTGTTACGTAGCCTAATTGCTAAATGGCCTACATTGTAGAAAGCAGAAAAATAGGCAGGCACTATAAGATTTATATTGTAATTTTATAAAATATTTATATTTATTTTGTTTTATATTTTTTGTTGCATGTGCTTTATGAATATTTATGCATGAACTGTGTATATATTACATTAACGGTTCCAGGGTTTTTTCTGCTTTCAATTTTCATGGAAGGTATGGGATTTCCATTTAGAGCGCACCAACTTGAGAAAAAAAAACAAAGATATTTTATATACCATTTAAATGTCCTCCACGAATCGTTTAAAAAAAAGTTGGTGCGCTCTAAATGAAAAATCCTATATATACTGTACTACTTAGCTTTTATCGTCAGTAAGCAATTTAAATAACTTTAGAATTTTTGCCTAACTGCTGTTATTAATGATACTTAGCAATTTACTTACCAAAGAACATATACTTTATTCACAAATGATGCTTTTATATGTAATAATGTTATAAATAAATAAATAAATAAATATATTTTTTATGATCATTAAAACGAAAGCCTAAATATTCAATATTCACATCAAGATGTTAAAGTAATAAAAATCATATAAATAACAAATAAAGGTAATCGAAAAAATGAAGGAAGACTGAAAATGCAAAAGAAAAAAAGGGTTTGCAAATTTTGACTCTAAAATGTGTGTGCTTTGCATTTTTATTTGACATTCACGTAATTGGAAGTAGAACAGTGGAAGGTGAGTGAGATGATTGTTCAACCATATTGTAATAGGTAAAAATTCGTCACGTTTCATCAATTGAAAGCATATTTATTTATATTTTATACCTTTAAAAAGTGTAGTATGTATAAGAGTATACTAGCATTTGATTAATGATATTCAAAAAGAAATGCGTTTTGTTTATTTGTTAAGTTAGATTATATCTTACATTTACAAATTGTTTCCTTTTGTTTAACACATTTTATTAAATTTATACATTAACACATTTAGAATGAGAAAACAGTTCTGCAAGCAAATACGATTGGAAGTAAGTTAATTTTCAACATTATTTGAAAACAATTTACGAAGTCATAAACTAAATTTTCATTCCCTTAAAAATTTGTAGACTTATGCATCTTCATATGAATAGACAATATTATTGGTACATTTGGTCTATCAAACTTTTGGGAATATCATATTTTAAATTTAACAAAAAATAGTTAATTATTGAGCTAAATAATCAATTACGAGTGATTTTTGAACAAAAATATATTTTAATTTTTGTACCATTTAGAACTTAAAACTTCACCACTTTATTTTGCAAAAACAAATCTTATTTCGAAAATAACAAGTATGTTTGCACAGATTTATTGAGCATTTACAATACTCAGATGAAAATGAACTGCTCACTACTGAAAATTAAGGCCGGGTTAAGGACATAAAGCTTTTTATATATAAATAATGAAATTCGCCATATATACATATCTGATTCTGTTGGTTCTGGGTCTATACTTTTCAATAAATACTACATTTTTAAAGAAGAACTTTCCGTTAAAAATAATTCCATGTGTTATTTATAAAAAATTTCTCAAATACAACTGTTTTGTCAAACTCGATATTTTGCTCTTTGCTTCAATATACGTGCGTTTATTCGTTTATTATTATGGTAAAGGGTTATCCATTTCGCGGTTTCAAAAGTATAGGGCTAGAATTCGACATCTGTCAAATTGAGTTGTTAAAACAATTTCTTTCTTTTTCAGTTCAAAGTCTGACATTTGCGAAAATGGATCGCTTAACTAGCGGACAACGCATTAAAATTGTAAAAACCTACTACAAAAATGGTGATTCTGCCACAGCCACATATCGTGCTTTAAGAGGAGATTATGGTTTACATAATCGTCCAACTACGCAAGCAATTGGCAAAATTGTGAAGAAATATGAAGAGACTGGATCGGTTACAGATATTGTAAGGCCTGTGCATCATCGTTTCGATCGTACCACCGAAAATATCGCTGCTGTAAGTGAAAGTGTTGCCGAAGACCCGAATGTGTCGATTCCTCGTCGTTCTCACGAATTAGGACTGTCTTACGGCACATTATGGCGTATTTTGCATTTGGATCTACACCTACATCCATATAAAATCCAGCTCACACAACAACTGAAGCCAGCTGACCATTCACAACGTCGTAGATATGTCGAATGGGTGCTTGAACAACAGGCGGTGGACGGCGATTTTTCGAACAAAATTTTCTTCAGCGACGAAGCACATTTCTCACTCGGTGGGTATGTTAACAAACAACATTGTCGTATTTGGGGTTCTGAGAATCCTCAAGTAATTGAAGAGAGGCCACTACATCCACAAAAAGTCACTGCTTGGTGCGCTCTTTGGTCCGGAGGTGTGATTGGACCTTACTTCTTCGAAAACGACGATGGAACGACTGTCACCGTCAATTCGGAGCGTTATGGTCATATGATAACCGACTTTTTTTTGCCTGCTATTGAAGAATACGACTTAGAGAATATGTGGTTTCAACTAGACGGTGCCACATGCCACACAACTCGAGCGAATATGGCTTTATTGCAAGAGAAATTTTCTGGCCGCGTAAGTTCTCGTCATGGCGATATCAAGTGGCCACCAAGATCATGCGATTTGACACCGCTTGATTTTTTTTTTGTGGGGCTACGCGAAAGACCGTGTTTATGCAGATAAACCTTTAACTCTTGAGCACCTAAAAACCAACATTCGTCACGTTATGGCTGAGATACCGCCCAATATGTGTCAAAAAGTGGTCGAAAATTACCTCAAAAGAATCGATGCTTGCAACAATTCGCGTGGTGGTCATTTAAATGATGTAGTATTTCACACATAATGTCAACGTTCAAACTATATAATAAAAAATCTCCTTACAGTCGGCTGGGGCCGACCAAATTATACCCTGCATATGTAGAGGTATATATAAAAAGTTTGCTCGTATATCCATCCTTTTCTTCCACTACTTTGTATAGGACCTACATTAAGAAGCAGGCGTACCTCACCAATTTTGGAGGATCAATTTCTGCCTATAATACTAAACTACATAGGTTGCAATGGGTTGACCTAGGCGTATTAATTAGTAAGTTATGGGTGTTTTAATGTTTAAGATAAATCCGAGACTTTATACGGAAGCTATATAAAAAGTGGGCGTGACGTACCTCTTTCTGGTATATCTAATTAATTTTTCAATATCAATCCACACCTTAAATTTGGTTGTCCTACGCTAAATGGTTTGTAAGTTATGGAGCTTAAAAGTTTTAGTTTAATTACCTCGACTTTGTATGGGAGACCTATGAAGGAATGGGAGTGGCACACTGATTTTCTGCCAGATTGTTTCCCACTACGATATTAATCTAAGTGTCAATTATGGTTATTTTAGGCAGGAGATTGCCGAAGTTACAGCTGTTTAAATTTAAAAGAATTTCAGTCATTTTGTATGGGGGCTGCAATAAACAGTGGGCGTGGTGCGCCCATTTTCTGTGAGCCTAGTTGCTCGTACAATGCTAATCCATACCTTAAATCTCGTTGTCCTACGCTAAATGGTTTGTAAGTTATGAAGCTTAAAATTTTAGTTTAATTCCCTTGACTTTGTATGGGAGACTCATGAAGGAGTGGGCGTGGCACATTGATTTTCTGCCAGATTTTTGCCGACTACGATATTAATCTAAGTGTCAATTATGGTTATTTTAGGCAGGAGATTGCCGAAGTTACAGCTGTTTAAATTTAAAAGAATTTCAGTCATTTTGTATGGGGGCTGCAATAAACAGTGGGCGTGGTGCGCCCATTTCCTATGAGCCTAGTTGCTCGTACAATACTTATCCATACCTTAAATCTCGTTGTCCTACGCTAAATGGTTTGTAAGTTATGGAGCTTAAAAGTTTTAGTTTAATTCCCTTGACTTTGTATGGGAGACTCATGAAGGAGTGGGTGTGGCACACTGATTTTCTGCCAGATTTTTGCAGACTACTATATTAATCTAAGTGTCAATTATGGTTATTTTAGGCAGAAGATTTCCGAAGTTACAGCTGTTTCAATTTAAAATTTGTATGGGGGCTACAATAAACAGTGGGCGTGGTGCGCCCATTTTCTGTGAGCCTAGTTGCTCGTACAATGCTAATCCATACCTTAAATCTCGTTGTCCTACGCTAAATGGTTTGTAAGTTATGAAGCTTAAAATTTTAGTTTAATTCCCTCGACTTTGTATGGGAGACCCATGAAGGAGTGGGCGTGGCACACTGATTTTCTGCCAGATTATTTCCGACTACGATATTAATTTAAGTGTCAATTATGGTTATTCCAGACAGAAGATTGCCGAAGTTACAGATAACCAGTGGGCGTGGTGCGCCCATTTCCTGTGAGGCTAGTTGCTCGTACAATACTAATCCATAGGTTAAATCTCGTTGTCCTACGGTAAATAGTTTGTCAGTTATGGAGCGTAAAAGTTTTAGTTTAATTCCCTCGACTTTGTATGGGAGACTCATGAAGGAGTGGGCGTGGCACATTGATTTTCTGCCAGATTTTTGCCGACTACGATATTAATCTAAGTGTCAATTATGGTTATTTTAGGCAGAAGATTGCCGAAGTTACAGCTGTTTCAATTTAAAATTTGTATGGGGGCTACAATAAACAGTGGGCGTGGTGCGCCCATTTTCTGTGAGCCTAGTTGCTCGTACAATGCTAATCCATACCTTAAATCTCGTTGTCCTACGCTAAATGGTTTGTAAGTTATGAAGCTTAAAATTTTAGTTTAATTCCCTTGACTTTGTATGGGAGACTCATGAAGGAGTGGGCGTGGCACATTGATTTTCTGCCAGATTTTTGCCGACTACGATATTAATCTAAGTGTCAATTATGGTTATTTTAGGCAGAAGATTGCCGAAGTTACAGCTGTTTCAATTTAAAATTTGTATGGGGCTACGATAAACAGTGGGCGCGGTGCGCCCATTTTCTGTGAGTCTAGTTGCTCGTACAATACTAATCCACACCTTAAATCTCGTTATTCTACGCTGAATAGTTTGCAAGTTATAACCGGTAACATTTTTTTAGTTTCCGCAACTTTGTATGTGAGACCCAAAAAGCAGTAGGCGTGGTACAATGATTTTCTGCCATATTATTTCCGACTACCATGTTAATCCCAGTGTCAATTATGGTTATTCTGGACAGAAGATTGTAGAAGTTACAGCTGTTTCAATTTAAAAGAAGTACAGACACTTTGTATGAGAGCTACGCTAAAAAGTAGGCGTGGCTCAACCACTTTCTGCGAGGTTATATAGTAGTATAATGTAAATCTATGTGCCAAATATTGTTGTCCCAAGTGGTATATTATGTGAGTTATAGCAAGTTAAAGATTTTAAAAATTTCGAGGTTAGTCGCTTTGAATGCTTGGTGTGGGCGTGGTTATTGACGGATCATGCCCAATATCAATCCCCTCCGTATCCTTGGATCATAGATTACTTATGCCAAATTTCATCGAAATAGCTCAATATTTACTCAAGTTATCGTGCGAACCAGCCAGGTGACAGACAGACGGACGGACATCGTTAAATCGAAAATTTAATCGACACTGATCACGAATATATATCTATGTCTATATCTCCGGAGATTCCTTCAAGTGGACACAAATATCTGACCGAAATGAATATACCATGCATATTGCATTATGCAGGGTATAAAAAGAGATATCATGATAAAAAATATTTTATATGTGTTTTATTTACATTTATTTTTGAAACCGCAAAATGGATAACCCTTTATATTTATTATTATGGTATATATAATATATATGGTATATGGCTATATAACCTCGCCAAAAGTGGGTGAGCCACGCCTACTTTCTAGCGTAGCTCCCATACAAAGTGTGTGTACTTCTTTTCAATTGAAACTGCTGTAACTACTACAATCTTCTGTCTAGAATAACCATAATTGACACTTAAATTAATATCAGTGTACCATGCCCACTCTTTCATGGGTCTCCAATACAAAGTCGAGTGAATTAAACTAAAACTTTTAAGCTCCATAACTTACAAACCATTTAGCGTAAGACAACGAGATTTAAGGTATAGATTAGTATTGTATGAGCAACTAGGCTCATAGGAAATGGGCGCGCCATGCCCACTGTTTATTGTAGCCTCCATACAAAATGACTGAAATCTTTTAAAATTGAAACAGCCGTACTTTCGGCAATCTTCTGTCTATAATAACCATAATTGACACTTAGATTAACATGGTAGTCGGAAAAAATATGGCATAAAATCAGTTTGCTACGCCCACTTTTTATTGGGGCTCCCATACAAAGTTGAAGAAATTAAACAAAAATTTTAACCTCCATAACTTACAAACTATTCAGCGTAGAACAACCAGATTGAAGGTGTGGATTAGTTTTTTAAGGACAAATATGCCCACAAGAAATGGGCCAGCCACGTTCATTGTTTATAGTGGCTCCCATACAGGATGACTGAATTTCTTTTAAATTTAGATAGCTGCAGCTTCTGCAATCTTCTGTCTAGAATAATCATAATTAATACTTAGGTTAATATGGTAGTTGTACATAATCTGGCAAAAAATCAACATGCCACGCCCACTTCTTAATGGGGCTACCACACAAAGTTGCGAAAATTTTTAAAAATTTAAACGGCTATAACTTACGAATTATTCAACTTAGGACAAACAAATTTAAGGTGTGGATTAATATTGAAAAATTAATTGTATGTACAAGGAAGAGGTAAGCCACGCCAACTTTTTATATAGCTCCCATACTAAGTCTCGGAATTATCTTAAAAACCTCCTTTAAATTATCCCTTTTAGAACTCTCATAACATACAAAGTACTTTGTCAAAGTCAACCATATTTCGGGTGTAAATTAGTAGTATATGCAAAAATTGTTTTTCAAAAAGTGGAAATAAAAGAAAAAGATGGATATTCGAGTAAACTTTTTATATATAAATCTACATATGCAGGGTATAATTTGGTCGGCCCCAGCCGACTGTAAGGAGATTTTTTTTTTTTTCTCGCTGCTTAGCTATTCGCTTTCATTTCTGCTTTGCTTGCCGCTGCACTTAGAAATACTTGAAAATTAGTGGGTTATCTGGCATCACCATCCATTCCCCACTTTCCCTCACTCCCACATTTTTCTTTTATTTACATTTTTTCACAATGTTAATTCGTTCTGTTTTTTTATTAGATTATTAGTTTTTGATATTATCCATTGAAAGTATAACAGAGCGCAATTTATTCAATTATTTTGTGACATCAATTTTTCAAGGCATAGAGCTGCTTATAACAGAGAGAAAGAAAAATTCACATTACACAATCCCCTCTCCGCACTATACCATACGCAAAATGTAATAGTATGAGTGCGCCCATCACTGGTTTAAACCCATTAAAAATCGTATCTTACAAAAAGTGAATAACATAATTTTTTCTATATATTTTTAAATTGCGGTTCATTAAAAATGGATTAAAACTAAACGATGGATGAGGTTGCTGTTGTGTATTTAAATTTTGGAACACAACTAAATCAACAGTTTTTTCGTAAAATGACAAAATCTTGGCCATTCAATTGGTATTCGTCTGTCGTTTTCTTATACATAGAGCTTTTAAAAAAACTCTGTGTATGAGAAGGTCAGAGAGGTTAGTTCAGCACTATAAATACTACAAGGTATTTCAACAAGAGGGGTCATTTTAAAGTACCCATTTGTTTTCAGGTGTCAACATCAAACAATTATTCGGCGACATTTGACAAAGAAGGACTAGAGATTTTCAAATATGGATCGATACGCACTCGCTCAACGCATTGAAAAAGTGGAAATTTACTACAAAAATAAAAACAATTTATTCTGGGTGATGAGGCTAATTTTCATCTGTCTGGGCACGTGAATAAGCAAATATGCGGCGGACATTTTCCAGATATTATGTTATATTACTAACCTCAGAATTTGAGTTTTTTATTAAAATAAAATTTTCACAAAAAGATTGCATTTTGTTAAATTGTTTGTTTAAATACCCTGTACTACTTGTATATTTAGGTGAAAATTTTAGCAGTTGAGTGCTTTATTTCAAGATATTAGGCAATATAAAGTATTTCGAGACAAATTAAATTACAAAAACCCCTTTCAAACGGCATTTGGAATAATATTTTTGAATATTTCAGAAAATGTTCAAATTAGCGTAAGTTAAAACTCCATGGTTACATAATATATTTGCTTATTGACACAATCGTCTTTCTTTTATACAGTATAAGGTATAATAACGCATGTGACATTAAGGGCACGACAAATCTTACCTATTATATAAAATTTGTTTTGAATTAAACGTGATATCGTAGGCTGAAGTTAGAGTGAATTCGATAAGCAGTACGATGCTTGGAGCGATTCTATTTCATGCTATAAAACAAAGCTGTGACCTGTCAGAGTGAATGCGATTTGATCGATGAACATAAAAAAATTTAAGATAATAAATATAATATTGTTTCACAGAATGAATTCGTCTACAATACTTTCTTTGGAAAGAAAATGGGAACTCATCACATAAATAAGGGTTGAATGGAGCATGTTCAATTTCGCAGTGTGTATATATAAAGATAAATTTTATAATTACTCAAGATGTAGATAAACACATTGGTATTTTCATTTCATCAGCAACACTTTCCGACTTTATATTATTTGGTTGTGATAATATTTATTTTTTTTTATCCTACAAAGATGGACGTGAAAATACTTCACTATCATAGTTTTAAAATTTATTTCTTTAATTCACTTATTGAATGATAAACATATAGTTCATAGTTTCCTAGCTTGTCGCTTTCCCATACGCTTCTTGCTGCGTTCGGTTTTGCTCGCACTCTGACATATCTCATGCGATAGCATATATAGTGCATGTGCACAGATTTATCGCGCAAAGTAGCATCGCACTGCTTAGCTCATTTGCTCTGACAGCCTTACACACAGAAATGACGTGAAAAATAGTGAAATGAAGATTGTAATATAAACTTCCATTTTTCATAAGATTACTGTAAAAATTTGATATTAATTCATGCATTAGTTAATTCGATTCGGTTTCGGCTGAACTTTTCTGAGAAGTATCCATAGTGGGTGCCGTAGCTCAGTGGTTAGTGTGTTCGCCTTCTGATCTGTAGGTCGTGGTTCAATACCCGGCTGATGCATAACAAATATCGAAAGATTTTTCTTTCGAATGGTACCCACCTGTCGGCAAGCAATTGGCAATTCTTCCGACAGTAACAACTTGCCATGAAAAAGCTTCTAAAAAGAACTCTGTGACAAAGCTCAGAAAAAGTGATGTCACAAGTGTTCTGCCGTTCGGAACCGGCTAAAATAAGTAGGTCCATTCTAATACTGTCCAAAATTTAAGACGCACAACAGTAATAGAAGAGAAGCTCGGCCAATGAGCCCTTTGGGGCTTTAAGTGCCACATATTTATTTTATTTTTTTATCCATAGGAAAACTATATGTAGGTATATGTGCATAGACTAAATATTAGCCACGTTCCAATGGTAAGTGATCTTGACCTGCATAGCAAGATTTCATACAAAAGCACAACAAGGAAATAAACCCAGAAAGAAAGATGGGTTTATGTGTGACCTGCATAGTGACAGTACGAATAAAATACACAGCAGTGTTTCTTGGCAGTAGTCGTTAAATTTATATCATCAGGTCTGGTAGCAGTGGTAGTAGGAGAAATAGTAAATAAAACGGAAACCAAAAATTACTGATAAAAATCCGTTATACATGTTTGTGATTTTTGACTGAGGAGTAACTAAAAATAATGGAAATCGACCAAAAATCCTCAACGAAGAGATCATTTTTAGTTAAAATATACGGAAATGCTTCAGAATATGTAAAATTAATTGTCATTTATATTGCAGCGAGAGAAGGACTTGGACCAGGGAAGAAACCAAAGCATTTCTTAATGCGTACTTGCTACGAAAGAAAGAATTTTTGAACGTCCAAAAAATTAAAAGCACCATGAAGAATGTTCTGCTGGATTTGGAAAGTCAAGGAGTCCTTGTAAGTACGATTTTTTCTTGGTTTCCTACAGTTATTGCTTTTTGTTGCTTTTTACTCTAATTACTTTAGAACTTTTTTTGTTACAGTCTCAGCCTGCTTCGCTTGAATTGCTTTTAAACAAATTGATAAAATTGATACGGGCATATAATCAAAGCATCGACACAAGCAGCCGGACAGGGGCTGCACCGTGCATTGCTCCATATGCTGATCTAATAGGCGAACTTTTTGAGAAGAGCCCAATCATGACAAATTCACATTGTGTGAATCTCTTCGGGCTTCCAATAAAAAACCATCATGCCCGAGCCTGCCCAAGATACGGATTCAGACTTTGAAATTCAGCTAAATAAAAAGCGCAAACGATCACGAGAAAATCACGGCCAAAAATGATATTGCTGTACACCGACTAAGAGTGTTCGAAGAGCACTCAAGAAAAAAACTCCAGAAGATGGAGAAGGCTCAAGCTCTAATGCAAAAGCGACATCAGGAGAAAATGGCTATATTGAAAGAATTTTTAAGTTCCAAAAAATAATTTGTTTTAATTTTCAGTTTTTTAAATCTATTGAGTTAAAAAAGTTTTGTTTCTACGTTCTTTAAATTATATTTTTTAAATTTATGGATGTATTTAATTTTTATTAAAAAAATTTAATGACATACCTTCAATCATATACATACATATATCCAATGTATCTTAATATAAACCTGAATAATAAAAATTATTTATTTTCAAAAGGTCAAACATTTATGTACAGGGAGATTTTTTAAGAGCCTTCGGATTTGATTAAAAAAAAAACACATACAATATGATGTATGAATTTTTATATGTATGAAATTTTTATTTGAGTCGATCTATATAATTCAATGTTTAAAAATGATTTCATGTAAATGTTGACCAATTGACCGCCGCAAACGTGAAATAAACTGTTCACTCGCTTCTCAATTGGGCCATTATTTCGCGTGCTGTGTGGCATTTGACTCCGTCTTGTTGAAACCACATGTCAGCCAAGTCCAGCTCTTCCATTTTCGGAAAAAATTTGTAATCATCCCACGGTAGCGCTAGCCATTCACAGTAACGTTCCTGCCTTCGTCGTCTTTGAAAAAGTACGGTCCAATGATCCCACCGACCCATAATTCACACCAAACAGTGCATTTTTCGGGATGCATTAGCAGTTCTTGCAATGCTTCTGGCTGCTCTTCACATCAAATACACGAAAACAGCTGAGCTATCAAAAACAGTGTTGCCAAACAGAAAGTTTCTAAAAAATAATTGAACGAAAAAGTCTCTTGCATGTGATCTAATGCTCTTCCATATAAGCTTGAACGCCTGAGAATTCGACTGTCGTGAAGGGAACCCGGTTCGCCAGCAAACACATCCAATAACATTTTGTCCGCATCAACGACTGCTTGTAATTGTAAACTGTAGCAATGCTTTCTGTTGAAGTAAGCCTCTTTATTGCCAATAGGAGCTTTAATTTTTATGTGCGAACAGTCGATACAACATAACATTTGGAATTTTTTTCATCGCTTCAAATCGATCCATATTTTACTTTTAACTATACAGGGCCAGTACACGTATTCGTGGCCAATGGAAAAAACCCATTCAGCCGTTGTTTTTGTGACCCTCTATGCTGATGATTTTGAAATTCCGAAAAGATTTCCAATTTCCCGAGTTGTTTAAGTCCGGAGGAGATGAGCTGCTCACCCGCTTGCACCAGCTCATAAGCAGAATATGGTCGGATGAAAGCATGCCTGATGATTGGAGGCTCAGTGTTCTCTGTCCTGTACATAAAAAAGGAGACCCCACAATTTGCGCCAACTACCGTGGAATAAATCTCCTGAGCATCGCATACAAGGTTCTATCGAGCGTACTGTGTGAAAGGTTGAAGCCTATGCTCAGCAACCTGATTGGACCGCATCAGTGTGGCTTCAGACCTGGTAAATCCACCATCGACCAGATTTTCACACTGCGCCAAATCCTGGAGAAGACCCAAGAAAAACAGTTCGACACACACCACCTATTTGTTGATTATAAAGCCGCTTTCGACAGTCCGGTAAGGGATTACTTCTACTCAACAATGTCTGAGTTCGGTATTCCTGCAAAGCTCATTTGACTTTGTAGAATGACACTGCATAACTCCTGATGGACAGTGAAAATTGGGAAGGACCTCTCTGCACCGTTTAATACCGAACGGGGTTTCAGACAAGGTGATTCGTTATCGTGCGACTTCTTCAATCTTATTATGGAAAAAATAATACGAGCTGCTGATCTACGACATAATGACACTATCTTCAACAAAAGTGTCATGCTGTTAGCGTATGCCGACGATATTGACATAATCGGCATGAACACGCGAGCAGTCAGTGCAGCATTCTCAGAGTTGGAAAGAGAGTCGCGTCGGATGGGTCTCGCGGTGAACGAGGGAAAAACGAAGTATCTAGTGTCAACAAACAAAGAGTCCCGGCGTCTTGGACAGCACGTCACTGTTGACAACTACGCTTTTGAAGTAGTAAGGGACTTTGTCTATCTTGGAACCAGCATTAAAAGCAGTAATGACTTCAGCTTGGAGATCATGCGTAGGATAACTCTTGCTAACAGGTGTTACTTTGGGCTGAGTAAGCAATTGAGAAGTGGAGCCCTCTCGAAGAACGAAAACTAAACTCTACAAGTCTCTCATCATGCCTGTCCTAACATATGGCGCTGAAGCCTGGACAATTTCCACCTCGGATGAGCGAATGCTTGGGGTTTTCGAGAGAAAAGTCCTACGCAGGATCTTTGGACCTATTTGCGTTGGTGGCGAGTACCGAATAAGGTACAACCATGAGCTGTACGAGCTGTATGCCGATATTGACATAGTAAAGCGCATCAAAATCCAGCGGCTGCGCTGGCTAGGTCATGTCGAGCGAATGGAAGAACACGCTCCAGCTAAGAGGGTGTTATATGGAGGACGACGCAGAAGAGGAAGACCTAACCTTCGGTGGAAAGACCAAGTACTGGAGAACCTGACGGCGCTTGGAATTTCTAACTGGCGCCAGCTAGCGAAGAACAGAGGTGGCTGGCGAAGCATGTTATTTTCGGCCTAAATCGATATTCGGTTGTTATGGCCAGATAAGTAAGTAAGTAAAGTATTCGTATTGCCATAGTAAAATGTATATTTCTTTATTTGCACCTACCCAGCAGCGAACACCATGTTGTTTTTTGGCGTAAAATGCTGAATATTTATACCGTTCTAAACATAAAAAGAATATTGTATAACTTATTTTAGGAACAAATCAGCAAATAAGAAATTATTAAGTGAAGTGCAGTTGAGGGATTCAATCTAAAATGCATCTTAAAATCAGTATCGCTGTACTTCTCGGCAGTTTCAATAGTATTTTGTATTTTGTAATGTAGTTCGTGATCGTCATTTTCGGATGTGCTGATTGTGCTGGACGAAGAATTCAAAAAATCTTTTGAAAAGCAAAATAAGTAAAATTATTTAACGTAACCATTCTTACGAAAAGAAATAATATATAATACAAACTTACATCAATTAGCTACGCTTCCATGTTCAATTTAAATTATTTTTATTTTATTATTCGTTAACTCTATTTTCGCAGACAAAATTAAATTTGTCATTAATTTTAATATTTTCTATTCTGTCAGGTCCTCTTTCTTGCAAATTGTTGAAAGTGCTGCCGAGTCGCAAAAAAATTAATCCTTGGTCGTTCCTGTAGTTTTCGGGGTCTGTGTTTGCCAATGGAACGCAACTATTTTTTTCATATTGCATGTGTAATCGATTTAATTACATATTTTGAAAATTAGTTATTATAGTTAGGTAAAAGCAATTTAATAAAAATGTTTATTAGAAATTTAATATTCAATTATTTTATTTATTCATTGGAAACGCTAATTGAGTAAGTGTACATCAGGCACGATACGCACGATAGTATTTCATATGAAATAGAAAATGATTCAATGTTTTGATGATATTAGCATTTACCGCAAGTGGTATGCAGTATTTAACCTGATATATATTGTACAATATTATACGTAATATGAGTTCGATTATTATTTTCATATTTTATATGAAAATCCAAATATCGATTGATATAAACGCTGCTGGCATGTGTTGCTCATATCGCTATTATTAAATTGACCATAAATGGTGTACTTTTGGTTTCAAATATAATATATCCAATTTAATATCACATTGATTGCGCTGAGATGATATGTACTTACGCATATGATGACATCCAAAAATTTCATTATATTCCATACTTATTTTCTATATGTAGATATTTACATAAATATTGGAGTATTGGATATAGCAATGACTGGTAAATGTTGTAATGGCAATATTTTGTAAACTTTTACATAATGTTATTTGCAATATTTTCGCATTCGGCTGATAGTAAAATGCGTATTACATAACCATTGTTCGAAAATTCGCAAAATAAAAATAAATATTGTAGTAGTGGTCATTTCCATCGTAACCCACGCGACATGCGTACGACTTTAAGTTTAAGTAACGTATGTAAAAATTTTTGTTAATATACTTATGTCTTAGAAGACGTACTAACTGTATGATCCACCAAAATTGTCGTTCCTATAACTAATTAAGGATAGGAGTGATAAATATAACCTTAACACACGTAAAGTTCTAAAAATTCTGTGAATTTTCTTTTATTATTATACCTTTTCTGTTTTTAGTTCTGAAATGATGAGAAAACAATGAAGTTTCATAATAAACCCAAATTTACAGAAGAACTTTGCTTGTTTAAAAATATATTCCGTTTTAAAAAAATATTTACCCACGCGATAAAATTTCCGTTAAGCAAATTAGTAATTAAAAAGTGAAACTAGATCATTAATTCTGCACAAGCTTCTAATAGCTTCTAATAGGTGGGTACCGTTGATTCTCTCGAACGGTACCCACCTGTCGGCAAGCAATTGGCAATTCTTCTGACAGTAACAACTTGCCATGAAAAAGCTTCTAAAAGAACTCTGCGACAAAGCTCAGAAAAAGTGATGTCACAAGGATTCTGCCGCTCGGAACCGGCTAAAATAAGTAGATCCCTTCTAATACTGTCCAAAATTTAACACGCACAACAGTAATTGCAGAAAAGCTCGGCCAATGAGCTCTTCGGGGCTTTAAGTGCCACATATTTATTTATTTATTTTTTTTAGTGGTTGATTCTATTCGATCACATTATTTTACCCCAATTGTCTGTGCTGAAATCGATCCCTTTATCTTCCCTTCTCAAGCATGTTAACATTATCGGTCAACAACTCCATTTCTTATGCCTATATTTTCGCTTTATATATGTATCTTACTATAATCTCTCCACTTTCTATCATCTTTGCTTAGATACAATCTCCATAGCTTCATTCTTTCCTTAACATGATTTTCTTCTTGTTTCTTCTTCTTTCTTCCCTGTTAAACTGTTACTGAGTTTTTTATGTTCAAAAATAGCGTAATCGTAACTCACGCGACAAGTTTTAACCAGCGTTTGAAAAACTGTAATAAGTTTTATTTGTGCTTGTGCTACTGCTTATGGTTCTGGAAAACAGCAGTTCCATTAAAAGCAAAATCAGAAAACGATTAATGAAAAAATGTGCAGCACCTTCTGCAGTGAATGGTTTGAACAATTTCATTTTGTTTTTCTTTGGCATTTGGTCTACTATTCAAAGCCGAAGCAATATGTTTGTTTTTGCAAGTCGTCAGCAGACGTAGTCAAATGTGGTTTGTTCTTGCTCATTCTTTCTTAATATATACCACATTAAATTGAATGCCATTGTATTTTGGTTTTGTGATAATTAAGTATCAATATACCAGGTGTACAAGTTTAAATCCGCTGTTTGCTCGTAAATGGCGTTGGTGAGCGACTGTGCATCCTTTTTTTTATGAGTTCGACACCTGTGTACATCAATTAGTAAACATCATCAGTGATTTCATACAACAACATACATTTTTCTTCGTACAATCATGACTATTTTCGTGCCAGAAAAAGAGCATATGCGGGAAGCTCTACTTTTTCGCTTCAATTTGAAGAAATCTGCTGCTGAGTCGCATCGAATACTTGTGGAGGCCTATGGTGACAGTGCGCTATCGAAAACCACTTGCAGAGACTGGTTTCGTCGGTTCAAAGAAGGCCATTTTGACTTGAGTGACAAGAAGCGTGAATATAGATCCAGAAAAGTTGAGGACCATGATTTCCAGGCTCTTTTGGATGAGGACGACATCCAATCGCAAAAAATTCTTGCCGAACAGTTAGGTGTTACTCAACAAGCCAATTTCCATACGTTTACGAGCCATGGGGAAGGTTCAAAAATTTGAAAAATGGGTACCCCATGAATTGAACGATAGACAGATGGAGCGACGCCAAAACACATGCGAAATCTTGCCTGCTAGACAAAAAAGAAAGTCGTTCCTGCATCTTGTGGTGACTTGCGATGGAAAGTGGATATGCTTTGAGAATAATAAACGAAAAAAATCGTGGGTCGATCCCGGCCAACCAGCAACTTCTTCTCCAAGACCAAATCGCTTTGGACGCGAGACGATGCTGTGCTTTTGGTGGGATCAGTAGGGTGTCATCTACTACGAGCTGTTGGAACCTGGTGAAACTGTCAATGTTCACCGCTACCACCAACAACTATTAAAATTGCGCCGTGCTTTGGGTGAAAAAGGCCTGTTTATGAACAAAGACATGAGAAGCTGATTCTTCTCCACGACAACGCCCCATCGCACACGTCAAAACTACTTGGACACACTCATTTGGGAGGTACTACCTCATCCCGCTTATTCACCAGACCTGGCCCCTTCTGACTATCACCTGTTTTCGTCAATGGGTCACGCGCTCGCCGAACAGCACTTCGATTCGTATGAAGACGTCGGAAAATGGCTTTACGAGTGGTTTGCCTCGAAAAAGTTTTTTTTTTTTTTTTTTTTTGTTAGCTTATTTTTTTTATTGAATCTTTCTTAAATACAAGAAACTAACAATAAGTATTCAAATCTTACAAACTAAATAAAATTATGTGATATCCCCTACGTTCCATCACAATTTGGTGAGTCGCGAGATGTAGCAATTTTACAGCATATTCAGTGTGTCTTTTCTTTTTAATCGACGATGCCCCTTGCTCAGCAACAATTGCCTAGCAAGGGGATTCGGATGATTGTGTAATTTTTGAATGTAGTTTCTGCAGGACATTGCAACTTCCTCAGAAATTGTGGATACATTTAAATCTCGATGGATGTTAACGTTCCTCATATACCAAGGCGCGTTTACAATAATTCGCAGACACTTGGATTGTATTCGCTGCAATTTTTCGATATTAGAGGGAGATGCGGTGCCCCAAAACTGAATACCATAAGTCCAGATTGGTTTCAGGATTGCTTTATATAATAGCACTTTGTATTCAAGATTCAACTTTGATCTTTTGTGTAACAGCCACCATAACTGATTCATTTTAAGCTTGATCTGAGTTTTCTTTGCCTCTATGTGATTTTTCCATGTCAGCCTTCTGTCGAGGTGAATACCCAAGTACTTTGTTGAGGAACATTGTGGAACTGATTGGCCATTAATTTTAAGTGGGGGACATGTATCTAGCCTTAGCGTGAAGGTTACATGTACGCTCTTTGATTCATTGACTTTTATACGCCATTTTGCTAGCCAGATTTCGAGAGAATCGACATGAGTCTGCAGGAGTTTAGTAGCTTCTATGGAGTTAGAGCGAGAGCACAATATTGCCGTATCATCAGCAAAGGTCGATATGAATGTATAGTTATTGTTGGGCATATCTGAAGTGTATAAGAGATACAGTAAGGGACCCAAAACGCTTCCTTGAGGAACGCCAGCGTGAATATCCAATGGATTTGTTGTGTAATCCTTGTGATGTACGAGAAATTGTCTTTTCGTGAGGTAGCTACTGAGCAACGAGGAGATATTTGCAGGCAGTAATAGTTTGAGTTTGTAAATAAGGCCATCATGCCATACTTTATCGAAAGCTTGAGTGATATCAAGAAAGACAGCTGAGCAATACTTTTTTTCTTCAAAAGTGTTCCTTATCAGAGTTACAATGCGGTGGACTTGTTCTATTGTGCCGTGCTGTTTTCTGAATCCAAACTGATGTTGAGGAATCAGTTGGTTGAGATTAATATTTAAATGGAGTTATATTCATGAAAAGTAGCTTTTCGAATACTTTAGAGAGTAGAGGCAGGAGGCTGATAGGTCTGTACGATGCAACTTTTGTAGGGTCTTTTCCTGGTTTTGCTATCATAATAATTTTTGAAGTTTTCCAGCATTTGGGATAGTGTTTAATACGAAGGATAGCATTAAAAATGTGCATGAGATGATTTACTGAAGCCGGAGGTAGCTCTTTTATCATTTTACCGGTAATTTTATCTGGACCAGTTGATTTTTTTGGGTTTAAATCTTTATAAATTGCTTTGAATATGTCCTTTTTTTTTAATTTTGAGCGTTATTGAGCAAGATTGAGAAGTTAATTTTGGTAATGAGGACTGTGAAGAGGGTGGATTGGTTGTAAACACACTTTTTAGGTGGTCTGCAAAAGCCAAACCTTTCTCACAGTTGCTTCTAGCCCAATTACCGTCACTCAAACGGATGGGGGAATCAGTGAGAATTGGCCAATGTGAGTTTTTTGTTGATTTCCACAAAGAGTAGTCTGACGCTTTACCAGGTGTTAATTTGGCTATGTGCTCTTCTAACTCTTTGTTGTTTTTATTTTTCAAGGCTTGCTTTAACTTTCGAGTACAGTGCTGTAGCTGTGTTTTCAGATTCGGTGATCTGAATTCTTGCCATTGTCTTCAGAGTCTTCTTTTCTGTCTTACTAGCAATTCAATGTCGGCTGGTGTGTATGGGCTATAGTTTGATTGCTTGCATACCTTTGTGCAGGTGGCTGAGCTGAGAGCTAATGAGAGCAGCCTGTTGAATTTTTCGAGTGCTGAGTCTACATCTTGTCCATTTCTTAATACAGTACTCAGAGGAAGAAGGGAATTTATATATTTCCTGAATTTTAACCAGTCTATTTTTTTTCTAACGCAATTGCCTTGGGGGCTTGGTGATTTTATAGATATTACCGTGGGTGAGTGGTCAGATGATAGATCATAATTACAGTCTGTGGAGATATTTTCCATCTGCAAACCTTTGGCGACTCCAAGCTCTATGAGATCGGGTATTTTCCTCTTATCCGTCGGCCAATATGTCGGTTGACCATTTGAAATAACATCGTAGCCGTGGTTAGTGATGATTGAACATAGTCTTCTGCCTTTTGGAGTTATTAAGCGGGAGCCCCAGTGAGTGTGTTTGGCGTTGAAATCGCCAGCAACCAAGAATTTGCTACCAAGAGTTGAGAAAAATTCTTTATATTGCTGTTCGGTAATACTGTATCTTGGGGGACAGTATATCGCAGATATTACTAGCTTAGAGATGTATTCTTCCAGACATATAGATGTTGCTTGCAAGTAGACGCTACTGAAATCTTCGAGAACATGATGTTTTATTCTGCTTTTTATCAATATGGCAGTTCCACCGCGTGCCTTACCATGCGGATGATTTGTAGTGTACAGTTTGTAATATGGTATTTGGTAGCAATTTTTGTCAGTGAAATGGGTCTCAGATATCATCATTATGTCGATCTGGTTAGATTCAAGGAATTGAATTAGCTCCAAACGGTGCTGGCTTAAGCCGTTGGCGTTCCAGTGGCATATCTTGAGACAACTCATGGTCTGGATAGCAATGTTTGGAGTAACATCGATTGATTTTTCATCATTTCTTGCATCATTGTTTGCATTGAGTTCATGAATTGGTTCATATTCTGAATTAATGTTTGAAGCAAATGTTCAAGGGTACTTGGCTGTTGGGTTGGCAGTGAGTGTTTCTGCTCATTATTTACGTTGCTTTGTTGGTGTAGGTTTTGTTTTAACACGCTAGCGTATGAATTGGTTTGATTCTTGTTTGGGATTGCAGAGAAGAATTGTGTTGCATCAATATTTTGTCTCTTACTTGAGTTGGCTATCTGAGTTTGCTCAACTGGTTTTAGAGGTTGATTGTTAGCGGAGAAATTTAGCTTTAGGGTTGCATATACTGGGCAACCTCTATAATTTGCAGTGTGATTACCTCCACAATTGCTGCATTTTTTTATGCTAGCATCGCCTTTAGATTTTGGGCATATGTTTGATTTATGGAGATCTCCACAAATCACACAAACAGCTGGCAGGGTATAAATATGTCTTAGTATGTCCATATTCTTGGCAGTTGCTGCACTGAGGAGGTCCAGTTCTCTTATGGGGTTCTTCGATTGTGATTTTGCGATGCAATAAATATCGAATTTTATATATGGGGTGTACCTCACCTTTTTTTAGGGGTTTTGTTTCAGGCTGAAGCTCAATACGATATAACGGTTGAGGTATATTGCTCTTGTTGAGAATGTTAAATACTGTTTTGGCTTGAAACCCTTCTTCCTGAAGGGCAAGTTTGATTTCGTTAATATCAACGTTGGGTTCGACGCCTTTGAGTACCACGATTAAGCCCTTACTACTTTTTAGCTGATATGTGTAGTAATTCTTTTTTACAGCATCAAATTCCGCTATTACTTTGCGATAATGAGTTTCGCTGTAGATTTGCACTTTTGTTTCCTCAATTTGGCCTTTGCGAATAGGAACAACATGGAAATTCTTTGGTCCTATAAGACTTGTAATTCTAGAAATCAACTTATCTGAGTTGCGTTCTCTTAAGAAAATGGGTGGGGGTTTGAAATTTTTCTTGGAGATAATATTTTCGTCACTTTCATCACCTGAAAGCAGAGCGTATCTATTTTCCGAACTAATAGGGACAGTGTTCTGCTTTTGAATTTTTGTTGAATTCATTTGTTTTGAATTTTGCGGACTTCTTTTTCGCTTTACTACAGTAATGTAGCGATCGATACCAGTTTGAACAGCAACTGGTTCTTTATTAGTCATCGCACTAGATGCTTTAACTACTGGGTCATGCACTTCAGTAGAAAGGCCGTTATTTGTTTGCTTTGATGTTGTAGCTGTTGGTGTTACAGCAAGAGAAACGCATTGTACACTCCACGGTATAGAGGGAGATAGTATATCACGATAGAACAAATTATTTTTTTTGTCTGTATTTATTGTTGTTGCAAAATTTGATGAATTTTTAATATGTGCAGGCAAAAGATTTGCACTGTTACTTTCACTTGTGCAGTGTGTATCAACTGATAATGCACTTATCGGGGGGGTTTGCGCGGGTGATTGCAAATTATTGTTTACACACACATTAACAGGCGATTGCCGTTGCCGGAGAGGAGAGCGTTGAACACTCATATTATAAACAAAATGTTTGCAAATTATATTATTATTTTATTTGTTTTTTTTTTTTTTCTAAAAAAAAAAAAAAAAAATCACCGAAATAACTCCTTGAGTTTCTTAGCGTCTTTTCGCAAAATATTAAAAATTTTTTTTACCGAAAACAATCCCTTTTCCGACTCTATCAAAGGAGAGATGAGAAACACGTCCACTCTTATTGGTGACTTTCACAACCTCGAAAAATGAGGAATTCTTTTGACATGTTATACACAAATTGCTCGAGAGATGGGAAAAATGTATAGCTATAAAAAATAAATAAATATGTGGCACTTAAAGCCCCAAAGGGCTCATTGGCCGAGCTTCTCTTCTAAATGTATAGCTAGTGAGGGCAAATACTTTGAAAAATTAATTTTTGGTTATCTATGAAAAAAGTGTGTTTTTTTTTACCGAAACAGCGGATTTAAGCTTGTCCACCTGGTAGTGCACTTGTCTATATTCAATACAAAATATTGTATTGCTTTTGCTTGTATAGTATAAATATCCTGAAGGCATTCGTCTCCGCTATTATTTTATTTCATTTTTTTAAATTGTATTCTTTTTTATTTTGGTTATGGTTTTTCATTTCACCACAATTTGTTTACCTTTTTTATTTATTTTTATGTTGTTTACAATAGTATTTTTGTCTCCACTGTTGTCTCTTTGAAGAATAAGTTTTAATACAAAATAAATTCGTTTGAATCATACTACTGCACGAAGATGCCTTTTTGCATTTGTGCACATACTATCTTATTGATTATTTCACTTGGTCAATACGTTCCGAACCAAATAAATAAAAATATTGATGTCTTTGATTAGCAGTAGAGAGGACGTACTAATTAAATAGAATTCAGCCAAACCAAAATAATACGAATACTTGTGTTCGAAAATACGAAATGTATTCAAGCGGACCATTTTTATACAATGCACAACGATATTGCAAAAAGACAACAAACATATGTCGAAGGAAAACGTTAGGCGTGTTGTACTCGACAATAAATGTAAGGTCAAACAATAACAAAGCTGGTAAGTTTAGCGAGCACAACTATAGACGCTAAAAATCTTAGGATATTTGTTGCTAATTACATAATTTTTTTCTACTGTACAGAGATGTTATTTATATGTATTATCATATTTAAGCGTCAAAAACATTGTAAAATGAGTTGGGTGGCTGTTTAGTATACACGTATCAACACAATGTACAATAGGTTGTACAACTTTATTATTCTCATATTCATCACGTTGAACACTTTACAAAATGATACCGCTTTTTACGCGAAATCAACTCTAACGACAAATATAAACAAAGCCTGTTGTACAATCTTCGTATACACGTTCCAATTCATTGAACAACCGCTAACTCCTCCCAACAGAAATTAAAATGTTTTAATCTTCATACAACCTTTGGATACCATACTATACATGATACAATCGTTTATCCAACATGCCCATGTTGAACCGACGGTTGGTGCGTGTATAAATAAACAAAAAAATATGTGTCACTTAAGGTCCCGAAGGGCTCTTTGGCCGAGCTTCTCTTCCATTACTGTAGTGCGTGTTAAATTTTGGATAGTATTAGAAGGGACCTACTTATATTAGCCAGTTCCGAACGGCAGAAGTCTTGTGACATCACTTTAACTTAGTTTTGTCACAGAGCTCTTTTAAGAAGCATTTTTGGCAAATTGCCATTTCTTGCCGGCAGGTGGGTACCGTTCCAAAGAAAAATCTTTTCGATATTAAATTTAAGTGCAACAAAAGATTGCTTATAATTCATGTTAATTTAAGTTTGATTAATATATATCAATGTATTTTTGTTTGAGTTTTCGGTAAAAATAAAGCAAGTTCTAGTGTAATTCTTTCAGGTTCATGTTGTTGGTCATACAAAGTTCTGAATTCTTCAGGTTGCTCTGTCAACCATTTTTCATTTATTTTGTCATTTCGATCTTTAAGGAAGTTATCCTGGGCGGAAAAAGCCTTAATGATTTTTGGTGCGTTTTCAATGCTGTTGTCTATCCCTTTTCCAATTCGTCGGAGACGTGCTTTTAAATAACCAAAGCATTTTAAAGAACGCGCCTGCTCTTCGATAAAGCATAGTTAAACATTCTTTGTTCGGCCTCTGGCCTCTGAGAGGACAGCCACATAACCTAACCTAACTAGCTTGTTGCACTTATGATTTTAGCACAAAGTAATTCTTTAAAAAATCAGCTATTTAATATTAAATATTAATATGCATACATTATTAACTTTATGCTATTTTATCACAAGCTTTATTTAAAAACATCAAGATGGCTTTTTTTAAGTTTTGTTCCATTCTCCATGCAAATACTTTTGCTGCCACCTATTATGGTATGCACCACTGAAAAAAAAGGCCATGTTGATGGACTGCATCCATTTTTTCCCATACATGCCTTTTATCTTCTATAAAAGTATAAGCGATATGCTTTGTATGTATGCATTGAATGAAAGTGGTATCGACGTATATTTTGTTGCCATTTGTTTATCTTCAATATCCGTCAATAGCTCTTGGGCAAACTCCTCATATGCGTGAACATTTTTCCTAAGCCCATAAAGCCCATGATTTAAACCATCTCTTCTTTAATTTTTTCTTTTCTGCCCTTGGGTATTTTTAATTTTAATTACTTTAATTAAATTGAATTGAATTTTGAATAAAGAACTTTTTTACCGCGTTGCTTCTTTTGACAGATGATTCAAAAAACACGTTAAGCTGGTGCTGCCACTTATTATTTCCATATTATTAGATACAGGGTTGTCGATTTTCGCTTAATTTTCAATGAAAAAATGATTTTCGTTCGATTTTCCTTTGAAATGTTTATATAGTGGAAATGCAATTTTCAGTGAAAATTTAACTTATACCAAAAATTTCTCTCGTGTATACATAGTATAAGAAGAAAAGGAAAAGGAACCATTTTGCGGCAAAATTATTTCACTATTTTTCATATGTTTATCAATAAATAATCAGAATTTATTCTATTTGAAATTAAAATAATTTGAATAAATCAAATCAACTCTGCTTTGGAAACTTAACATCTATGTCATTCTATTTTTCGAATTATATTTTGTCTGACATAATAGATTACCTATTCGATGTATATCCTGAATTTCGAATAGTTTTGCTTGTTTGGGTTGTGCTTGAATATCAAATAGAAATTATAAATACTGCCTTTCGCTTAGTAACATTTACAGTGTTATTATTATCGAATATAATGAATATCGAACATAGTTTGATTGATACTTGTAAACTCACTTTCTTTTCTATGCTCGCCTGCTTTTTTATATGCTTTGAATATCATCATCAATTAAATATATCAGTAAAATAGTTAATGAACTAATTACGTTCGTGTAGCACTCTAGTAAGAATGTACATATAATAAGAGCAGCATTCTTTTGCACGCGAGTTGCAAAATAACACTGACTTATTTGCAGAAGCATGTTATTTTCGGCCTAAATCGATATTCGGTTGTTATGGCCACATAAGTAAGTAAGTAAGTAAGTAAGTATTTGCCGAACTGCATGCAACGCAACAACAAAAATAAACGACATCGTCTATTTTAACCGAGTTCAATTGAAGTTGCTTATATTTTAATCGAACTGAGTTATAGTGTTGGAAAGTAAAAGAACAGCACTATTGGGAATAGACTACTGGAATGTGCTTGGGAAATTTTAACAACACGTCAAATTATTGTAAATATAAACAAATATAAGCAAAATTAATTAAAGCACAGATTCCGCAGGTTTGTTTCTTTTTGGATTTTATGTCGTTTATAAATTTCACGAACAACAATATATACCAACCTTAATATTTCTTTCCGCCTGCCGGACCACTGTAGTGTGTTTCAGGCAGAAGTTAAAGCGATTTACAATGCACTTACTTGGATCAAACAGAGCTTTGTCTCCCGCAGAGACATCTGCATCTTGAGTGACAACAAAGCTGCAATTAAGGCCCTGGACTCATTTCTCGTGAAACCTAAGACCATTCTTTACTGCCGCAAATCTCTTAACGAGATAATACCAGTTTTGTGTGTTTCCACAACGAGGCAACTGTCTGTATAGATTTAATTAGCCTAAATCATAATCTGAAAATCCATAATATAAAGGAATTTAACCGCTATGTTGTAATAGCATTGTTAACATTGGTTCTGTTTCTTATATTTATTTTCTTTCTTTGCCCAGGTTTTTTTTTTAAATCCATTATATGACATCTAAGCACACCTGATCAAAGTGAAAATGCAAATTTGTGTAAAATTTTCGATATGTAATGGGAAACCATAAATAAAGACAAACGTTTTGGAGTATTTATCCATCGGGAAATGATGTCTTTATTCAAATAAATTTTTGTAGGAAAATCATCGTCTACGGCCATTTTAATGCAAGTTATGTTGTAAGATGGTAGAGGTAAAGGCAAGTTTGCACTTTAGAAAACTCATACCCATTATTACTAAAATTGAAAAACCTGAGCAAAAATCAACGTAGATGTCTAATTATGAGTATAAAAGTTATTAGTTTATTTTTAAATTTCATATTTTTTATTGAAAACTAAGCGTAGTTCAAAACAAAAGAAATCTTGTTTATGCCTATACTTACTCTATAGGTATGTGCTGTTCTATATATTTAAATTTAATAATATGGCGTCCCTTATATAAACATTACTAATATTAATTAATGTAATATTACTTATATTGCTAATCGTCGTATTTCATCACAAATATCAAAATCAAAATATGTTGATATTAAAGCATTACTTCTTCATCTTTAATATTTCATACTGAAATGTAAATGCAATTCTCATCATAAACACAGTCACATACATGCAAATAATTTATTTGCATAAATGAATTTAAACACTTACGTACAATATTTCCTCTATTACATATCATACCAGAGTGTCAAGCGGACAGGTTGAATATGAGTAGGTACTCTCACTTGAATTATTAATAGTATTAAAGTATCACTTAAGTGGGTGCCGTAACTCAGTGGTTAGTGCATTGATTTTCTGATCCGTAGGTGGCGGGTTCAATCCTCGTCTGTGAGAGCTTTAATTACGATAATATCGTTCGAAAAACCAACTATTATAAGTAGGGCCTTTCTAACACTGGTCAAAAACTTTGCACACACAACAGTATGAGAAAAAAAGCAAGATAGTATCACAAAGACCCTCTCTGGGCTAAGTGCGTCCTCTACGAGGGCAGCTTGTATAATTTAGCCTAGCCTAAAGTGTAATTTTAGATGTGAAAGGAATGGTGTGATATAAGTGTAAACTTTGAAATATGTAAACATGTTTTTTAGGTAAAAAAGCTGAACGAGGGTTAATCTACATTTAAATACTGCAGAAGGTTCATTAATTAACTTTTTATACAGATAATTTAATATATTATATATAAAATATATTTTAAAATGAAAATTTTCAATTCTGAAAAATAACTGACTCCCAATGCCAAAACAAAGAAAAAAATAACAATAAAATAAAATAAAATACAAATGAAATAATAATGTCGCAAGCCAATGCACAGGTCCATTCATGAACATTATATTCTCACCAATTTTTTTCTGTCGCAGTATTGCATGTGAGATCAATATTGGTTGTAGGCGGAATAAATGTGAAAACCAAATTTTTTTAACCAGCCTTCTATAAGTCATATAAACTAAAACTACAGTAATACAATATAAATTGTAATCGATTGAATGAAAGAAAAACTAGAAACAAATTATACAACAAAAGAAGCCACTTTGATACATCGTCGGTACCTACGAACAAAGACACACGAATGTTTTAACGACGAAGAAAGACGTGTAACAAAAAATAAGACCAAGAAAGTCGCGTAATCAGTGTTGACGGCGAACAAAAACGTGCAAACATAATTGAAGACGAAGAAAGGCGTGTAAACTTATTCGACGACGAAGAAAGACACTTTATGACAGATTTATCACTCGAGAGTTGGCATCGTTGCATTCATCTGACCCACTGCTTAATAATAGCTTAATAGTGATGATTATTACTTATAATTTTTTACTAGTTAGTTACAACAATTACTGTATCTAATTTTATACATGTTTTTCCTTATGAATTGGTTAAGGAGTGTAATGGTAAGTTATCCGTATATTGTATATATTTTATTTTTTTATTGATTCATCATCGTCCAACCAAACGAAAAGGCATTGCATTCACAGTACGCGATATCGTATATTTTTGTTAATAATATTTACGTGTCGTTCTTCGCCGTCGTTCTTCCAGGAAGTTTTTTACGCGTCTTTTCACACCGTTAATTCTAGAGATCGCGCCTTTCTTCGTACGCACAGACGATATATACATATAATAGATTGTGAAATAACATAACCTGCATACTTTTGTAAGCATGTTGCAAAAGAACACCAACTCGTTTATAATTTCCCATTTATTTGCTTATAGTTTCCCTTTAGTTACTTAGCAACGCTGGTGGTATATATGGTTATGCGTGAAATTTGTAAACGAAATAAAAACAAAATAGAAGCATTTCTGCGAAATCTGTGGTAAATATATTCGTTTATTTCAAATAAATTTTTATTCACTTGCTTTATTTTCTTTACAATGATCGTGAAGATCGTTAAATGAATTCTTACTTTAAATATTTACATATTTACATAAATGTAAGTGATATAAATATAATAAGCACATACATAACTTATTTGTATTCAGAGAAAAAAGTGTGAGATTGTATTGGAGTTTTAAGAGGAAGTGGTTAGTCGTGTCTAGCAGAATTAGAATTATAGATATATACTTTTGGATGTATGCATAGATAGTTATGGCATCTTCTGTGCTATTGTATCTATAGTATGGTATAAACATAAATTGCCATACACTGTCTTTGAATTGCAATGAATTCGCACTTGCATAATGTAATGTTATACATAAACGTTGGCATAAAGCCAATGCCTTTTAACGGAAATCGACATCCTCGTAACTCTAAGAAATACATTGATTAATACAACAATAATATGTTCTTTTATGCATTTAAATATCGTAGTTAGCAGGTTTCATATCAGCATATAGGTCTACCCGTAAATTTTCACTCACATTCATAGAAGTTTCATAACTACATACTTATTGTATTTATCTACATATATGTCTATATATACATACTTTAATAATAATTGTTAATGCTACCATTGATATTCTATCCGTTTATGTATTCGTGCTGTTATGTCTTATTGTTTCTGTATAATGTGCCATGAGCGACACGTTGAAAGCAAAATGTATATCAAATTGCATACATTGCGCTACGTTGAACATGAAAACTTGTTGTCGTGCGCAATTTACTATTGTCTGGTTAATGTGACGGTTGACACATACATCTGTTAATATATTCCCGCATATTGTTAGAGGATAGTATTTATGTTATAATAGAGTGAATTTATTGATATACATATGTATAGCGAATGTGAATAAATTTAACACCGTTATATTGTGAATGGGGTATATATTATCTAACAACTGATTCCTATTACGAATTAGCGTCTAATTCTGACATTATTTGTTCTACTTACGAAACTAAATCATCTCAAAAAAGCTGTGAAGATGCAAGTAAACTATTTTTATTTATAGAAGGTAGAACATGCGCCAAATCCTGGAGAAGACCCAAGAAAAACAGAACGACACACACCACCTATTTGTTGATTATAAAGCCGCTTTCGACAGTCCGGTAAGGGATTACTTCTACGCAACAATGTCTGAGTTCGGTATTCCTGCAAAGCTCATTCGACTTTGTAGAATGACACTGCATAACTCCTGTTGTGCAGTGAAGATTGGGAAGGACCTCTCCGCATCGTTTAATACCGAACGGGGTTTCAGACAAGGTGATTGGTTATCGTGCGACTTCTTCAACCTTATTATGAAGAATTTTCTACGAGCTGCAGATTTACGACATAATGGCACAATCTTCAACAAAAGTGTCATGCTGTTAGCGTATGCCGACGATATTGACATAATCGGCTTGAACACACGAGCAGTCAGTGCAGCATTCTCAGAGTTGGAAAGAAAGTCGCGTCGGATGGATCTTACGGTTAACGAGGGCAAGACGAAGTATCTAGTGTCAACAAACAAAGAGTCCCGGCGTTTTGGACAGCACGTCACTGTTGACAACTACGCTTTTAAAGTAATAAGGAACTTTGTCTATCTTGGAACCAGCATCAACAACTGTAATGACGTCAGCCTGGAGATCATGCGTAGGATAACTCTTGCTAACAGGTGTTACTTTGGACTTAGTAAACAATTGAGAAGTCGAGCTCTCTCTCGAAGAAAGAAAACTACACTCTACAAGTCTCTCATCATGCCTGTCCTAACATATGGCTTTGAAGCCTGGACAATTTCCACCTCGGATGAGCGAATGCTTAAAGTTTTCGAGAGAAAAGTCCTACGCAAGATTTTTGGACCTATTTGCGTTGGTGGCGAGTATCGAATAAGGTACAACCATGAGCTGTACGAGCTGTATGCCGATATTGACATAGTAAAGCTCATTAAAATCCAGCGGCTGCGCTGGCTAGGTCATGTCGAGCGAATGGAAGAAGGACGACGCAGAAGAGGAAGACCTAACCTCCGGTGGAAAGACCAAGTACTGGAGAACCTTAAGGCGCTTGGAATTTCTAACTGGCGCCAGCTAGCAAAGAACAGAGATGGCTGGCGAAGCATTTTATATTCGGCCTAAATCGATATTCATTTGTTATGGCCACATAAGTAAGTAAGTAAGTAAGTAGGACATTTAAGTGTATTGCAAAAATGTAAAATGATTGTACTTTAATTAATTCTGAAGACGTTTTACATACATACTTTATAATATTGCGTAGGTACGCATATTGAAGATTTTGTCCAAAAAAGTTTGGTACACATTATACTTCAGCTATTAAGCATTTGTTAGTGTACAAAAATTATTTAAACCCTCGAAGTAAAGGCAGTCCTAAAGATTTTGTGTGTTTTGTGGTTTTTATTCTAATTGTGACAGTTATTTTCATTCTTATGGTTTGTCATTTACCGACAGCTAATGTTGCATACTATGTCACTGTTAGCATTACAGTACTCGTACATTGTATTTAATTTTGTTGATGTTATTGCTTCCTACAATATGAAAGCACAATAGCAATAATAAATGTCAAGTGCGTTAAAATAATAGCATTTCTTTATTCTCTTAATTTGAAGGAATGTTAAATATTTATTTAATAAAATGTGCATTCATTTGTAGGTGTGACTGACCTAGTAACAAAATTTTCAAGTTTACTTGAAACTAGCTTTGAGAAGCAGAACCCAAATATGTGAACCCATAAGATAAGAATTTTAGTTCTTACATTTTAGATTTAAAAATTCTCTAAAATTTCTATTAAAAATTTTGAACTAAATTCCATGTAAAATTGCAGTACTACAAAAAATAAATAGTTCAAATTGCAGGACAATGAAATTCGAAAAAAATTGTCCAATGCAACAAACAACACTGAAATTTAATGTGAATATTAATTTTGTGAATATTAATTTTTTTTAAAGTTATGTACATTTTTCTTACTAATTTGGATGCAGGTGGTTTGATTTTTATATGGGTGCCCTTTGAAGGGTGGAAGTAGGGAGTTGGTTTCTTCGGAAGAAATGTTCTACGTCACAAACGAATTTTGCCAAGGAAAAGCTTCTAAAAGAACTCAGCTAAAATAAGTAGGTCCCTTCCAATTCTATCCAAAATTTAGCACGCACAGCAGTAATGGAAGAGAAGCTCGGCCAAAGAGCCCTTTGGAGTTTGAAAGTGCCACATATTAATTGATTTTTAAGGTTACCAACACAGAAAACACCGATTTTAACATTAAAGAATTTATGACTTCTATATTAGATTATAATGTAATTCTCTAATCGTTCTTGAGTCGAAAACTGAGGTTGGAGAACTACATTAGAATTCGATTTGAAAGGAAAAAGAAACAATGCACCGCCTCAAGGTATTATTGGTTATTGAAATTTGTCGCTCACCTCTAATTTTAAACAAAGAAGACAAGAAAAAGAAAGTTTAAACTGTGTTTGTTTAATTGTGTGTATACATACTTATATAATTTGTATAGATGTACTTATGAAATAAAATAAAATGAACTATAAATGTGTTTCATTTAGAAATTCATTCGAGAATAAGGTTAGTGTTCAATTAGATAACGAACCGTTTTCTCGATTAGAGAACTGAGTCCCCTTTTTGTTGAGAATGCTATGATTCTCTTATGTTTTCTAACGTTAGACCTTAGAGAAAAGGGTTAGTCCTGGAATTATTCTCTAACCGAGAACCAACCTTACTGTTGGAATTGTTGAGTCTTGGTCAATTGTCGAATATAACCAGGTTTTTGAGTTTAGCTATTGTTAAATTTGACCGCATCAGAAAACTTAATTAAACAATTTAATTAGAAAGGTAAATATCCAAATTTAATTCAATTTAATTCCAAGTTTAAATTCAAATATTTATTTAGTAATTAGTCCATACACGTTTCGTTGCTTTTTCATTAGATATTGAACATTTACTACGTCAATGTTATAATGATTTACTCAGGTCACATTTCGTTTGTACCTTGCTGAAATTTCATCAAACTGTTGTATGTATTGTATATACACATAATTTTTAAGGATATTTTTAGGCGTTTTCTAGAGATGTGTTAAGGTTAACTTTACTTTGTCAGTTTAAAGAAATAATGATTAACTCATTAAACTAGACATCGAATGAAATGAAAATATATATATATATATATATATATATATATATATAAATATATATATATATATATAAATATATATATATATATATATATATATACATATATATATATATATATATATATATATATATATATATATATATATATATATATATATATATATATGTATATATACGCTTAATACACAGTTTATTTATGCCACTTAAGAAAAGTTAACATCATTGCTAAATTCGTATTAGAGTGTGAATTGATATGTACATATGATTTTTTAAGAGCCTTCGGATTTGATAAAAAAACAACATAAAATTAAGAGAAATATATGAAATCTTTATTTGAGTCTGGTTTGCGCTTTAAACATGAGCCTTAACATAGCCCCAGAAAAAATAGTCTAAAAACGTTAAATCGCACGATCTAGGCGGCGAAATAAGCGGCCCCAAAGTGAAATAAACTGTTCACCGAACTCGCTTCTTATTTGGGCTATTGTTTCGAGTGCTGTGTAGCATGTGGCACCGTCTTTTTAAAACCGCCAAACAGCCAAGACCAGCTCTTCCATTTTGGGCAAAAAAAAGTCATCGCACGGTAGCGCTCGCCGTTCACAGTAACGGTTCTGTTTTCGTCGTCTTTGAAAAAGTACGGTCCAATAATGCCACCGCCCTATTAACCACACCAAACAGTGCATTTTTCGGAATGCATTGCCAGTTCTTGTAATGCTTCTGGCTGCTCTTCAATCAAATACGGCAATTTTGATTGTTCACGTATCCATTCAACCAGAAATGGGTTTCGTCGCTGAACACAATTTTCCGATAAAAAAGTGGATCTTCATCCAACTTTGCCAGCGTTCATTCACCAAAAGTTAGCCGTTGTGGTAGGTCGTGTGGATTCAATTCTTGCACCAGCTGTATTTTAAAAGGTTTTACACCCAAATGCTTCCGCAAAATTTTTCACGTAGTGGAGTAACAGAGGCTAATTGCTGCGAACGGCGCCGAATCGATAATTCACTGTCATCAACAACACTGCGATATTTTTCTCTGTCCGCACTCTACGTATGCGTGTTTGTGGTTTACAATAATGTAAATTTGGTGTGAATTTTAGTCACAAGATTCCGAATAGCCGCCTTAGAAGGTCGCCCAAACTGACCATAAAATGAATGAATGAATGAGCCGAGCATGAATTTTGATAATAAAATTCAATAATCTGCAAGCGTTGTTCGTTTGTAAGTGGATTCATAGTTAAATTATAGACCAAACTGAACATGTTTGACATTAACATGTTACACGAAAACAGCTGAGCTGCCAAAAATAGTATTGCCAAAAAGAAATTTGCTAAAAATCACCCTGTATGTCCCCATCATAAGCAGAAGAAGGATAATCTTCCATCAAAATTAAAATTTTTTGTGCTTACAAGTTGAGTTTGTATCAGATATTTGAACTACTTGAAAAAATCACCCGAGGTATATGGAGAGGTATATGATACTTTCTCAGAGCGATTTTAGCTTGTATATCTGCCTGACCGTCTATTCGTCTCTTTTCAACTGGTTTGTTCGCAGGATAACTTACACAGTAGGCATATGACTTTTTTTTTGGGAAATCTTCTACCTATAATTCGATGTTGAGATATCGTGAAAAAACAACAAAAATAATGTTTTTATGTCAAATAGTAGAAAAAACCTTCCGCGGGTAACACTATTTGTAAATTAAGGAAAAGTTATACAACTCAAAATTTCATTTATAATAACGGCTCTTGATCTATGGTAGTAGTTGTTACTATGGCAACTGATTGATCAGCAACTAATTTATCAGCAACTCATTTTAAAATATACATGACTAAGTTCTTATGAATAAGTTCATATGAACTCCAACTTCATTCCAGTGGGACGTTCTTGAAAAATTTTCTTAAAATTTGATCACACACGGTTTTATATATAAAAGCTCATTGGATGATGCCATTTATATGAATGTATATTTAATTTTTCAAAAATAAACTGAAAATCATATGATTATTGCACAATTATTGAATGAAATTCAGCGAAAATCATGAGCTACTTTCAGTCTATGTAGCAAGAAAGCTATTTAAAATGGTCGTGATTGCTTAACCGATACGCCAGCTTGAGCCAATCAAGGGGACTAAACTCGAAATTGTTGAAGTTTTTAGTCATATTTGACACATTGATTGGCAATTTTAATGAGTAAAAATTCCTTATACTAACATGGGAATTAAAAGGACTAAGTCGGAATTTTTTGAGTATCTAACCAAATTAGACACAAAAACTATAATTCAAAGGAAAAATAATATCGAAGGCAGTTGGGAAGCCACTACATTTAATTTTTCACTTCCCAATTATATTTGATATACTCATATTGTATAGTTAATAGGTTAGGTAACCTTGTTAAACCATCTTGAGTCTCTGCATATATCATAATTGCCAAACCTCTATCATTATTTGTAGATATCTCTATCTCTCTATATCTTTACATGGCGAACTTTAGTTGTGCTATCTTCCAAAAGTCACAGCTTTAAAAATGTCATTGAACTTTATGGCCTAATTACATGGTCCATGGTTTTTCTTACGCCTGCTATATTTCATAAAAGTACATACATATAAGTACATACATCTCATTAATTTATTAAAGCCAGTCCATTAACGTATATTAAACTCGTGATATTTATTGGATAGTATTAATGATAACTTATAATCACTTTGCATTGTGTACATTGTGTTCAGAATGCGTAAAAATTTAATTAAAGTTGTTCAAATGTTCATACAAAATAAGTAACTGCGTAAAATTATAGTTTTTACCCTAAGTGATTTGTATACATTTTCTACGGATTAAAGAGGGTTAATTTTTTGTCAAGAGAATAGAATTACTGAAGTTATAGCAATCATTCGGAGCCTAAGAAGGTGGTCCTGGAACTACCCGACTTAAAAAGAAAACAACAAATTTGGGAAAAAACTGTCTAGCTCATTAAAATAGCCATCTATCGCAGACTCCACCTCTTCATTGTTTGCAAATCTTCAACCACCAAGCAAGTTTTTGAAATTTGGAAATAGAAAATAATCCGAAGGAGCTAAATCTGGCGAATAAGGTGCGTACTGAAGCAAATCGAGCTTTAATTCATTGATTTTGGCCGTCGCAATAGCGGATGTGTGAACTGGTGCATCAAGACGATGAAACAACACTTTCTTTTTCGCCAAGTGCGGCCTTTTTTCTTTAATTTCATTACTTAAACGCTGCAACGAATTAGCATATTACTCGCCGTTGATTTTTTTCCTTTTTGAAGATAATCAACAAAAATTATCCCATGTGCATCCCAAAAAACAGACGCCATAAGCTTGCCGGCTGATGGAACTGTCTTCGTCTTTCGTCTGTGTTTCAGTCCACTGTTTTGACTGCTCCTTTGTCTCAGGCGTGAAGTGGTGGACCCATGTCTCATCCATGGTTACGAATAGATGCAAAAACTCGGCTTTATTACTGTAAAACATCTATAGAAACATCTTCACGACGAAGTTTTTGTTCTATTGTCAGCAAACGCGGCACGCATTTTGCACATAGCTTTTTCATCTCCAAATTTTCGGTCAATATACGATGAATAGCACTGTTGAACAACAATAATTTTTGTTGTCGACAACGAAATTTACAGTCTCACACCAGCTGTGGTTTTTTAACAATTAAATTTAATATCATATTTCAATTTTATAAGAGCATACAAGTCAACGGTTTACACAGTTGTATCAATATGTATGTACTAAATAGAGATGAATTCATAGTTACTCTATTGCAATAATAATATAATATAATTCACAATAATAATATAATTAGATACTTATAATAATAGAACTTCATTATAACTTATATATAGGTATATGGCCAAACATCCCGGCCTCGTTGATATATTCATATATTAACAGCTGCCCTTATGGTAAAGGTGCCAATTTATGTATCGTACGTTTAATCGTTCCATTTTTCGTTTGAATATTGGCCACACGAACCATGCCATCTTTTCCAACAATGACATCTACTATTCTGCCTAGCAACCATTTCTGTGGAGGCAGGTTGTCTTCGTGAACAATAACCATTGAACTAACCTCTACGTTTTGTTGGGGCTTGAGCCATTTGGCCCTGGCTTGCAGCCCGAGGAGGTAATCTCTGCGGAACACAGACCAAAATCGCCCTTTTAGATAGCAGATACGTTGCCATCGTTTTGAGTACGTCAGAACTTCGTGCTCTATAGTAAGTTCGGGTATGGCCTTTAAAGAGCACTCGATTAATAAATGCGCTGGCGTGAGCGCCTCTCCGTCGCTGGGATCTTCTGACATTGGAGCGATCGGCCTTGAATTTAAAATGGCCTCTATTTCGACCAAGACGGTTGACAATCAGAAACAGCTTCGATGTGAACAGCCTTTGACGAAAAACAAACGAATATAGCTACATATGTCTTATAAGGAGGTTTACCACGAATTCTATATGACGTGTATATCGGACCACAAAAATCTACTCCGGTTATCAAAAATGGTCGCACTGATAAAAGTCCGTATCTAGGTAGATTCCCCATAATTTGTGTCATTAATCTAGGCTTGTACCTAAAACAATGTATGCAATTGCGAACTACATTACGAGCCACTTCTCTTGAATTGATTGACCATATTTTCAGCCGCATTAGACCAATAAGAGCTCGTGGACCTGCATGACAATTTTACAAATGCAAATGGGTGGCATACAGAGTTACGAATCGGGACTTAGGCATCAATAAAGGATGCTTAGTATCATAAGGTAGTGGGGCATTCAGTAATCTGCCACCAACACGCACTAAAGTAAATTTTCTGCCATTTTCTTCAAATTCGTGCAGAAACGGATTTAATTGTTGGAGTTGTTTGCTTAATAACAATGAGCTTTTCATACATTTTATTTGTTCAGCGTATTCCTCATGCTGAATTATTTCGATGACTTTGAAAAATGATAGCTCAAGTTCTTTTGCTGTAATTGGTTGTTCTGTATGCCCATTTTTGATCGGCTTTATAAATCGATAAACATATGCAAGTGTTCGCAATATTTTCATGTACGTCGACGAATTTTCAATTATTTCGTAGATTATGTTACGTTCTTTTTCAACAACTAGTACGATCGCTTTAGACTTGCGCATTTTTGACGATGACAATGTTTTTGCAGGCTCAAAGTGCGCATTTACAGGCCAATTATCTTCCTCCTCCATTAAAAATGTAGGACCATCAAACCATATAGACTGGCATAGCTCATCGACATTGCAACTTCGGGATACAATATCCGCAGGGTTCTGAGCAGTTGGAACGTGCCTCCATGTACCTTTATTCGCCACTTCTTGAATGTCCGATACCCTATTCCCAACAAAAATTGATAATGTGGATGGGTGCTTTTTAAGCCAGTATAACACAATTTCTGAATCGCTCCAAAAAATTACCTTTTCTGCGTATGGCAATAAAATTGGCTCTATAATTTTCCACACTTTTGCTAACAAGTGAGCTGCACAAAGCTCAAGTCTTGGAAGAGTTTTAGTTTTAAGTGGAGCAACTTTCGACTTGGCTGTAAACAGTATGGACTTGTAATTACTACCACATTTGCTACGTATATATATACAACAACCATATGCACGCATAGATGCATCAGCGAAACCGTGAATTTGAACTGTTGATAACGAAGAAACGTATCGAGGAACATGTATCTCTGGGATTTTTCGGAAGTTTTTTTTAAAAATCTCCCAGCTTGTAGCCACCGACATTGGAACTGATTCATCACAGTCTAACTTTAGCAACCACAATTCTTGCAGCAATATTTTTGCTTTTGTAATAACTGGGCATAGAAGCCCCAATGGGTCAAACAACCGGGAAGACACCGACAAAATATTGCGCTTAGTAGCCTTCAAAGTATCAAAATTTGCTACGAAATTAAAATTAAGCTTATCACTTTTCGGATGCCAAACTATACCTAGAGTTTTAGTGGTTTCGGTGTCGTTAAATGTGATTTCTTTTTCAACATTGTCGCTATTATTGAGAACCTGGTGGTTAGAATACCATTTCGCCAACTTAAAGCCAGCTGAATCGAGAATTTTTGTTATATTATATTGAATGCTTTCAAGCTCCTCCAATGTTTCAGCACCTGACAATGAATCGTCCACATAGAAGTCCTCTTGTATAACCCTTGAAATCGCACGCATTTCTCTATTAATATTGCCAAGTTCATTTAAGCACCGAATAGCCAAGAACAGTGCTGGTGCAGTGCCATATGTTATTGTGTTTAGTTTGTATATTTGTATAGGCATGTTTGGATGTTTCCGCCACAAAATAAACTGAAATTGTCGGTCTGCTTCATGGACTTGTACTTGTCTATACATTTTTGTAATATCTGCCGTAATGGCAAATTTACGACAACGAAATTTCAATAAATTTGTATAGAGCTCTGGTTGAATAGTTGGGCCGACCATTAGAGTATCGTTCAATGAGATATTGGATGATGTTTTACATGAGGCATCAAACACAACTCTTAACTTGGTTGTCAAACTCTCAGGCCTTATGACAACTTGGTGTGGTATGAAATAATGTGGCCCTGTCGGAATTATGTTTTCCGTTTTAGACATGTGGCCTAACGACAAATATTCGATCATAAAATTATTATACATTTCTTTGACATCAGGTGTTCTCATAAGCCTACGCTCAAGTGACAAAAATCGTCGTTTTGCCGTTTCATATGAGGCTCCGAGTGCTGACGAATTCATTTTAAATGGCAACCGAACTTCAAAACGACCAGTTGGTAATCGCTTGGTACTCTTCATAAAATGTTGTTCGCAACTCATTTGTTCTTTCGTAAACTTTTTGGATGTGCTTGGTACTTCTTCTATTTCCCAAAACTTATGCACAATAGCATCTAAAGAAGCCAACTGAATATCGCTTTTTTTATTTACTAAATTGCATGCTCCACTTTTCGAATTTTCAAGTGATTTATACCGACCAGAAACTATCCAACCAAGCAACGTCTTTTGCAATGTTGGCAACGACTCGTTTAATTTTATTTGACCGATTAATAAAAGTTCGAAAAATATATCGGCACCAATTAACAAATCAATTTTTTGTCTTTTATTAAAGTAGGGATCTGCCAGCTCAATATTCCCCGGGACTTGCCACGAGTCAACGGGTAAATTAACTTCAGGTTGGTAACTCGAGATGGACTTTATGACCCAAAAATCTGCTTGAAACTTGTAGTCATTAACTCTTGATTCTATAACCGTATTAACTTTATGTCGTAAGTTCGCATTTAACTCCCCAATATCCGATAAATTTAGATCTTTAAATTCTCGTTTTAAATGTAATTTCTGTGCACAATCTTCACTCATGAAATTTATTTGTGATCCAGAGTCTAAAAGCGCTCTTACTAGGTGGGTACTTCCATAGCGATCTTTTATTCTAACTATAGCTGTAGCCAATACAACGACATCATCTATATTCGAGACATGGTGTGAAGAACGCTGGAACGATTGTTGTGGAGTATCATTGGCAGTAGCAGATGTTGATGGTAACACAGATAACTGATTATCGAAGCGATTTGATTGCTGCTGCACCTCATATTTATGCAGCAGAGTGTGATGAGGACGTTGACAAACTCGACAATGAGATCGAGAACAATTCCGGACCGAGTGTCCTTTCTTTAAGCAATTTATACAATTTCCAGATTTTTTTACAAAATCAAACCGTTTACCAACGGTCAATGCAGCGAAAGAGTTGCAACTATGTATTGAATGCGCATTCAATTTACAAAAAATGCATTGATTTTCCAAACTACTCGCAGCAACTGCAAATGATGTTTTGTATTCATTTTTCTTGTTATTATGCGATTTAATTCTATGAGGATTCTGTTGCTCAGAACTGTCGTATCTATTCGACCTGTCGTCATTTACTTCGAGTGATTGGCATCGACGAATTAGCAATTTCGAGCAGTCGTTCCATGAAGGAAGGGTGGAGTAATCCAACTGATCGTTCCATTTCGATTTTGTAGCTGGATCAACTTTTGATAGTACCAGTTGAATGAGTAATGCATTTGTTATATCCATCTCTGTACCCAATGATAGCAACGAATCGTAAATTGCGGATACAGTGTCAGCCACATTTCTAAGCGCTGAAGCATTTGGTTTGATTATTTTTGGAATGTCAAATAACTGCTCGATATTATCAAAAAATATCAAACCTTTTTTATCGTATCGTTCTGCTAAACCATCCAATGCTTTCTTATAATTGGCTTCTGTGACTTGGAATGCTTTTACCGTTCTGAGCGCGTCACCCGATAAACAACTCAACAAATGATTAAATTTTTCAATTGTCGCTAGATGTGGCTCATCATGGACCAAGTTATTGAATGAGCTTATAAAATTTTTGTACTCCGCGTACTTTCCACTAAATGTCGGTAATTTCAGATTCGGAAGACGAGACGATTGAGGCGTGGTAATACCAAGTGTACTCTCCAACATTGGACTCTCTCGACGCTTATATTGCCCCATAAGCTGAATAAGCCTCGATTTAGCACTTATGCAAAGATCCTCGATATCGCCTCTTCGGTCATCGTCAGGATTCTCCCTCTCGATCTTGGTTTGGTATGCCATTATTTGTTTAATATAAGAATCTAAGATTTCTAGCCGGCATTCCAAATCTATAACATTCCAAGTTACCGTTGGAATGTTTTTGATACGTGTTATATTACCACGCGCTGTTGCTCTTTGCTGCCTTAAAGTACTCGGCTTTTGAACAGAAGCTGCTTCATCGCTCAAACTTCCAGGCATGATCGTAATTATTTAGTAATTTATTACGTTTAATAAATTCAATAAATTTACCAACAATATTGAGTCTAGTCGAATACAATTTGTTTCCAAATGTTCAATTTAATTCAAGCAAATAGTTAGACAATCTCGATTTAATTACAAAATGACGAATTAACCAGCACCCTATAATATTTTCTAGATAGCGAAGCAACCCAGCAATTAAAAAAAGAAAAACAATTTACGTATTGTTCAATGTGCTTTTATTTATTTATTTAAAAAACGAAACCTTTCCTTTTGGTTAACTTAATATGGCAATCATCAACAATGTTCGTATTTATTAGATATACGTTTGGTACCACACTCAAAACTCCAATGTATAGTGTATGTGTATATGTGTTTACGTTGTATATTCACAACAATAACACCAACAATTGTCGCGGGAATTTTAAACTTCAAAATTCAAACCAAAAACCAAATTGTGTCTGACAATATCTTTATAGATGCACAAACAATTATCATTCAATGCGCAATGGATTGAATGGTTTATAAATGTTAATGTACCAAGCACAACAGAGGTATAACAACGAGAACGATTCATATGATCGATATGTTTTTATAATTTAATGGTTTTCAAACTGTTAATATACTAGCAATTAACAGAGTGAGAGCGACGACAACGATTCATATGATCAATATGTATTAATAATGTAAGGATTTTCAAACTGTTAATATACTAGCCATCAACAGTGAGAGCGACGACAACGATCCATATGATCAATATGCTTTTTTTTTTTTTAATTCAATGGTTCCACAAACAAATAGCAGATAAAAATGTTCCCAACATTATGCAACTTACTGAAGAGAAAACCGACATCAAATCCAACTGCACAATTAACCCATTTTAGTCTATTGGGTATTTAAATACCCAAGAAAACTCTGAAACTTAAAAAATTTTAGCACGAACTAGGAAATAGACATCGAGGTATTTTTTTCATAATAGTGAAGAGGAAAGATAAACCTAAAAATAAAAAATAAAACCATACAAATTTTCCTGGGTTTTCCTTAAGTTTTGTACCATTGAAAATTCTGTTTTTTTCTGAGTCGGAAAATGCTTAGGAAAGTGCTCCCAAATAAATGAAAAATGGGAAAAAATGGAAAACGCGCACTCTTTCTAGGTGGCCTAAGGTATCCTTTTTAGAATAGAGACAATCAAGCAAAAATGCGCTAACAAACCTGGTCGTCACACGATATATTTTGAAAATGGGTATTTAAATACCCGACAGTCCATGGTGTGTAGTCAAAATGCAATTTTTTGTTGTATGACAAATATAAATTGAAGTAAATAAAAAGCGCATAGAAATTTGAATTTTTCTTTTTTTTATTAAAAATTGGCAAGGTTTATAAAAAAAATTTTCATTGAGCCATTGCTTTTTTTTGTTGGTCTGGTGCAACACCTTTATGGTAGTCCGAAAAGCAAGGAGCTGGATGCAAGTTTGTCTGGCACTTCAAGCATCCATATTCAGTTTTACCGCCGCACTGCGAACAACGATGACGAGTGTTAAGCTTTCCGATCAAATGATCCATTCGATCATAACGCGTTGTTAGTTCGGCCCCGGAAGTCGATTTTCTTCCTGGATGATGAGAAGTGCGCTTTACCATAATGGATTCACAAACCGCCACTCGGAATTCTACTTGAGACATCAAGGGGTTATTTTCATATTTGCGACAAAAGCAGTGTAGCTTCCACGCATTTACCATGACCGCGTCTAACGCATTTGTTATCAACGGCCAATACCACTTCTTGCCTCGAATCCGAATTCGATAATTATTTATTGCATTGTCAAAAAGGTCCACACCACCCATGCGATTATTATATTGGCTGACCAAATGAGACTGATCAATTAGAACATTTTTTTGTTGCTTTCGATCATACCGCTTTGCATAAGATATTGGCGTATGGCTCATGAAATTCGATAGTAAAGTTACAACCTGAAAATATAGGAATAATGATTAACGCTGGGACAAAATGGAACGTTTCTGAGAATAACTTACTGCATTATCGTTCCAACGCACTGCAAGTATTGAATTGTTTCTATCAAAATAAAAGTCAGATGTCCCGCGAGGTTTCTTGCGCATTTCTTTGATGCTTATCAATGGGGCATGATTGGTCCGATTATCACGTACAGTTCCCAAAGCGAAGTATCCATCCTTTGATAAACGCGTCATTAGCTTGTGACTTGTGAAAAAGTTGTCAAACGTTACAGTGTGCTTAGAGCGGTCCTCTAGATGCGACAAAAGTGATAAGACAGTTCGTTCTCCAAGTCCAAAGTCGGGATCTTTTTGCTCTGATGCACCAGCATCGGGATAAACTGGTATAAGTATCCTTCTGTCGAGGCTAAGCACCAATACTTGTATCCAAATCGAATTGGTTTACTTTTGATGAACATCTTACATGAATGTCGGCCATAGTAGGCTATCATTTGCTCATCAATCGAAAGATTGTGAGAAAATATGCCAAATTGAAGGAATTTTTTATTTAATAAATTATTCAATGGTGCAACTTTTGCAAATTTGTTTTTCGGATCCAGCGCTGAGTTGTCGCAGACGTGAAAGTATTGTTTGATTTTTTTGAATCTGTCCCGCGAAATACATTCCTTTATTAGCGAGCAGCCTAGCGATTCTCGATTTGACCAGTAATAATTTGTTTGCGGCAAGGTGTGGTATCCTGTGATGTACAATACGCCCAAAAATATTTTATTTCGCTAATTGAAGTAGCGAATGATAGACAATTGTTTTCCGCAGCATATTGATTAGTAGAGGTGACCAACAATTGCAACACTTCCTCGTCAATAAACATTTCCCAAAGCTGCACAGGATCCATAGCACCAATGTTTTCATATAACGCTTTGTAAGAAGAAGATGTATCCTCAAACGGAATCTTATCGAATTCATAGTTTTCCTTTCGGGACCATTTTGGCTTACTTTCTTCATCAATTCGGGGTCGTTTTGTTGCTTTTTTCGATTTCGATAGCGATTTGCGGCCACGACCTTTAGATGTTGAGGACATATCCGCATCATTTTCTTGGTCAATTTCGGCTTCGTTTTCCTCATCATCACCCTCCAATGGCATATTTTCGTTCCAATCATAGTAAATACATTCAATTTCAAACTGTCCGGCAATCTCACGGGGCAGTTCCCGCTCATCGCGCAACAATTGGACATCATCATCCTATTCCTCATTGTCACTTACAGCATCGACGGCATCGGGTGGCGTTATAATAACATTAATAAAGTCGGCATGTTGACCTACCTCTTCTCCATCACTATCTCCATCAGATAAATCATTGAGAAAAGCTTCCACTTCAGCAGCTGTTAAAATTTGTTGTCGACGAATCATTTTCAGTTCAAAATACCTCAAGCTAAAAACAGCACTACTCAATGACCACCACTACAATGAAAAGCTTTCTCATGTTTTCGTACGCATACTTTCTTTAGCTTATTTCGGGGAAACCCCTTTTTCTATATTTTGCAAATAACGCTAGAACACATAACGCGAACGAAATGCCGCGCATTTCGTATGCATGCTTTTTCTAACTTATTTCGGGGAAACTCCTTTTTCTATATTTTGCAAATATCGCTCGCGCACATAACGCGAACGAAATACCGCGGATTATTTTTTGGCAAAAAAGTTAAAGCGAAAGCAGGTCACACCATGGCCTGTCGGGTATTTAAATACCCATACCATATCTCAGGTGTGGGTGCAGATAAAAAAAAAATTATTTTTTCTTTCAACTTCTATGATTCACCAGGCACGCCAATAAAAATTTCATCAAAATCGTATGAGCCGATCTATGGTCAGTCTTTAATGGGTTAATGAGAATATTGTAACGAGTATCGATAGTTGATTACTCATCACTATTGTGACTGACACTATTGGCAGCATCGAAACGAATGTCAACAAAAAGAAATGAGCGATAACCAGAACAAGCCAACGAGAAAGGAAGAGAAGAATCTCGATAAAGGAAGATTCTAGGGTGTTGCCAACAGAGTATAAATAGAGCCAGTGTTGAGAATTGAGAATCAATCTAATTCAGAACGTGATTGCGAAAACATTGATACAGAGGCAAAAGTTGCAAGTACATTTAAGTGTTATAGTAAATAGTTGATTGTAAACAGTGTTGATTGTAAATAGAGATTATTAAATAAATTGTTGCTGTATATAGTTGTATAAAATAAGTGTTGCAGTTATCATTAACAGAATCCAGTGATCGAACAAGGTAATTCAAATAGAATTAAACGCTCACAGAATAAAAACGTAACAATTGGTGTCAGAAGTGGGATTCTGTAAAGATGGTGAAAATTGACCAACTAAAAGTGGACCAACTTAAAAAGTTGTTGGTAGAGATGAATCTATCGTCATCAGGTGCAAAGGCGGAACTGCTGGTGAGGCTGAGGCAAGCTATGGAGGCTAAGGGAATTAATGTAGAAGAACATGAGTTCTTCGAGGAAGCCGATATACAAGCAGTTGTGCACGCTGAGGAAGAGAGCAAAATAGATTCGAGTGGTCAACTCATGGATTTTATGAAATCCATGATGCAACAACAGCAGCAGCAACTGCAAGGAATTAATGCGAAGTTACAAGAAAATGCGTCTCGCATTGACTCCAAGCTTCAAGAACATTCGGCTGAATTGCGTATGAAAATTCAAGAAGGTTCGTCCCGCCAAGAAAACGCTATGGGAGAATTCCAGAAAACAATTGACTACAAGTTTCAAGAACATTCGGCTCGCCAAGGACACGTCATCGAAAATCTACAAAAAGGAATTGAACTTAGATTTCAGGAAATTTCCGGAGCTATTAATGACAAAGTCACAGAGCTGAAAGAACACGTGGATGAGTTGGATGATAAGCTGAAGGAACATGTCGACGACTGGGAAGATAAGTTCGAGAAATTACAGCACGAACTCAATCAACTAAAAATAAATGGACCAGCCACATCAGTGATTAGAGATTCAAGTACAATCAAACTAAAGTCACCAACATTTGACGGAAGCACGCCATTCAATATCTTCAAGCTTCAATTCGAGACAACAGCTTCGAAGAATCAATGGGATGATAGCGACAAGACTGCTGCTTTAATAGTCGCATTAAAAGGTAATGCTTCCGAGGTGTTACAGATGATTCCAGAGAAAGATCGTGGTAGCTATGAGTCACTGATGGACACACTCCAGCGAAAATATGGAAATGAATACAAGAGTCAATTACATCGAGTGGAATTGAGATCGCGAGTGCAACGGAGTAATGAGAGCCTTCAGGAATTCGCTTCCGATATTGAGCGCTTATGTCATCTAGCGTTCTCCGGTAATTCGGAAGAGTTCGTCGAAAAAATAAAAATAGAGGCATTCATAGATGGCATACGTGATGGAGAGACAAAGCGTGCCCTAATCATGTCACCCAGGAATACTTATGCCGAAACAGTCAGTAGTGCCTTGACGTTTGAAGCCGCCAGTTTCATGTGTCGATCAATGCCACGGGTACGCCAATTAGAAACAGAAACAACAGATCTGGTTGAAGCAGTGCGTCAGGCAGTAAAATCAGTAGTTCAGCCTGAAGGAAGAACAACAGGTCGACGCGAAAACAAGTTTACTGGTAAGTGCTTCATTTGCGACAAACCAGGACACATGGCGCGTGACTGCCGTCTACGACGAAAGCGATCAAGATCGAATTCTCCAGCAAGACAAAATAAGGAGAATAAGATGGATAGCGATCGCTCCACTAACACAAATCCATCGTTAAACTAAATCGAGTCAGTTCAGCGGGGCGTGAACTGACTCCAACAGTGGGTTGCCCCATCATTCACATTTCACAACTACAGCGTGTGCCAAGCAGCTTGACTATTGATGGAAAATTGGACAATATGGAATTCATGTTAACCCTGGATACTGGTGCATCACATTCGATAATCAAGAGCGATTTGGTAAAGAAGTTTGAGCCTTTAATGGGAATAAAATTGCGTACAGCAACGGGTGAGGATGCACAAATTCTGGCAAGATAAAGAAACGAGTATCTATTGGAAATTGCACATGGGAACATGAATTCATTGTGGCCGACATCATCGATGACGTAATAATTGGTGTTGATTTTATGATTGACAACGGATTTACGTTAGATTTAAATCAACGGATACTGCGCTATGCAAATGTCGAACTACCATTGAACATCGGTTACAAGCGTAGTGGGAACATCAAACGAGTACTGGCATGTCAACGCCAAGAGGTTCCAGCAAAATCAGAAGCGGTGATATGGGCACAGATGAATGTGGATGATGGGACAGGCAAGTTGTGGGTGGTGGAAGCAGATAAAGAAATACAAAATAAAAACATCGTACTTGGTAGGACGTTAGTAGAACCTAAAGAAAATGGAATAGTACCGGTGCGAATATTAAATCCAACTAATACATCTACAGTTGTGAAGAAAGGAATGGTTATTGGTCATTGCCAGGAAGTTACTGCCGTAGTAGACTGCGAAAAGGGTTCGTCGATAAAAAGTGGAAGATCAGGAACTGATAGAGCAGAATTAAAAGCGCAGATGGAAGAATGGGCAGGTGTGCTTACCAACCAGCAAAAAGAAAAGGCTCTACAACTATTGGAGAAGTATAGTTCAATCTTCTCTTCAAATGGAAAAACTGGAGGACGAACAACCATCGTGAAGCATCACATTGACACCGGTGATTCTAGACCAATTCGTCAAACACCACGACGAGTTCCATTGGCCAAAAGAGACGAAGCCATTAAGCTGATTTCCGATATGCAGAAACAAGGTGTTATTGAACCATCAGCGAGTCCATGGAGTTCACCAGTTGTGCTGGTAAAGAAGAAGGATGGAAGTACTCGATTCTGTGTGGATTACAGAAAGCTAAATGATATTACGAAAAAAGACAGCTATCCACTGCCAAGAATCGATGACACTCTGGACACACTATCTGGTGCGAAGTGGTTCTCAACTCTTGATTTGCAAAGTGGCTACTGGCAAGTGGAACTTGGTAAGGAAGACAAAGAGAAAACAGCTTTCAGTATTGGCGATGGTCTATGGCAATTTACAGTCATGCCATTTGGTTTATGCAATGCGCCAGCTACTTTCGAACGTTTGATGGAGCGTGTACTCAGCGGACTACACTGGAAAACGTGCTTGGTGTACCTCGATGACACTATTGTGATGGGAAAAGATTTTAACGACCACCTGGAAAAGTTGAAAGAAGTATTTGAGCGTATACAATCAGCAGGGCTTAAACTGAATATGAAAAAGTGTTCACTCTTCAGGCAAGAAGTTAAATATCTTGGTCATAAAGTAACAACAGAAGGGGTACATACCGACGAGGAGAAAGTAGCAGCAGTACAAGAATGGCCTATTCCATCGAATCTTCACGAGCTAAGAAGCTTCCTAGGCTTATGCACCTACTATAGACGATTTGTTCCTGGATTTGCAAACATCGCCAGCAGTCTGCATGAGTTGACAAGAAAGAACAAACCATTTGTGTGGGGCGAGGACCAACAGAAAGCATTCGAACAGCTGAAAGAAAAACTCTGTTCAGCACCAATATTAGCGTATCCAGTACCTGGTCAAAAGTTTGTGTTGGACACAGATGCGAGTGGCTATGGAATAGGTGGTGTGCTCTCTCAGATCATAGATGGGCAAGAAAAAGTAATAGCATACTACAGTAAAATCCTGTCGAAGCCAGAAAGAAATTACTGTGTCACACGAAGAGAGTTGCTCGCAATACTGGAATGTGTAAAGTATTTCCATAAATACTTGTACGGTCAGTCATTTCATCTACGAACTGACCACTCAGCGCTAAGGTGGTTATTGCAATTTAAAAACCCAGAAGGACAATTGGCGCGCTGGATTGAAAGGCTGCAGAGTTATGATTTTACCATCGAACATCGTAAAGGAGGACATCACGGCAACGCGGATGCTCTATCTCGTCGTCCTTGCAAAATGGAATGTAAACATTGTTCTCGAGTGGAAAGCAAGGAGCACATTGTCGACATACGACTTACGAATATATTGCCGAAGGAGTCATGGACCACCGAACGAGTGCAAGAAGATCAGCGGAACGACCCAGATCTCTCAAAGATCATGAAATACAAGGAGCAGGGCATACGTCCAGATTGGCAAGAAATGGCTAATGAGAGTCCAATAGCAAAGGCATACTGGGCGCAGTGGCAAAGCCTGCACTTACGAGACGGATGTTTATTCCGAACATGGGAAAGTGAGGATGGAAAAATCACTAATGATCTTCTAGTGGTACCCAAGGCAAGAATAAATGAAGTGATAGCTGAGTATCACAATGCCTCCAGTGGAGGGCATTTGGGAATCACCAAAACCGTCGAGAAAATAAAGAAACGATTTTATTGGGTTGGATGTCATAACCATGTCGCTGATTGGATTCGGAAGTGTAAGCAATGTGCAATGGCCAAAGGTCCCACTAAGAAAAGTCGAGGTAAGATGCACCAATACACCGTGGGTGCTCCATTTGAGCGAATTGCTATGGACATAGCTGGGCCATTTCCAATAAGCAACGCAGGAAACAAGTATGTTCTGGTGGTTATAGATTACTTCAGTAAATGGCCTGAAGTATACCCCATTCCAAATCAGGAAGCTAGTACAGTTGCGGATGTATTCGTCAACCAATGGGTTACTCGTTTTGGTGTACCGATGGAGTTACACTCAGACCAAGGTCGAAATTTCGAATCAGTTGTATTCCAAGAGATATGTCGTATGCTGGGTATATACAAAACTCGTACAACACCTTTGCATCCACAATCTGATGCCATGGTAGAACGATTTAACCGTACCTTGGAGGAATATTTGAGAAAAGTCGTAGATAAATACCAAAGAGACTGGGATGTACATATACCAATGTTCCTCATGGCATATCGATTCGCAAAACATGATACGACGGCTACTACACCGGCAATGGCAATTTTTGGAAACGAGTTAAGACTGCCAGCTGATTTAAAATTTGGAGTTGTAACACCAACGAGATCAACCGAAGGAAATTATACTAGCGAAAATCGGGAACAGTTGGATGAAGTACATCAGTTCATCAGAGAGCGGTCGCAGATGATAAGCGATAAGATGAAGGCCAGGTATGACTTGAAAGCAAATTCAAAAGGGTTCTATGAAGGAGAGCTTGTAATGCTTCATAATCCACAACGAAAAAAAGGCCTGTCCCCTAAACTACAGACTCATTGGGAAGGACCATATGAGATTATAGCAAAGATAAATGACGTAGTGTATCGTATTCAACGTGCCTGGAATAAAAGAGCAAAGTTTAAAGTAGTGCACTTAGAGCGACTTGCGCCATATCGAGGGGAAGTATAAAAACTTGTTCGGGACGAACAAGGTTAAGACACTAGTGACTGACACTATTGGCAGCATCGAAACGAATGTCAACAAAAAGAAATGAGCGATAACCAGAACAAGCCAACGAGAAAGGAAGAGAAGAATCTCGATAAAGGAAGATTCTAGGGTGTTGCCAACAGAGTATAAATAGAGCCAGTGTTGAGAATTGAGAATCAGTCTAATTCAGAAGGTGATTGCGAAAACATTGATACAGAGGCAAAAGTTGCAAGTACATTTAAGTGTTATAGTAAATAGTTGATTGTAAACAGTGTTGATTGTAAATAGAGATTATTAAATAAATTGTTGCTGTATATAGTTGTATAAAATAAGTGTTGCAGTTATCATTAACAGAATCCAGTGATCGAACAAGGTAATTCAAATAGAATTAAACGCTCACAGAATAAAAACGTAACAATATGAACCCGAAGTTTCTACCAACACAGATGTACGTTCAAATTTTAAAATACAAGCAGTTTGGCTAGAAAGTGACGATAACAAATGCAATTGCACAACGTTTGATAATAATACCGTAAATTCGATATGTGCTCAACTAAAACTTCGTTCGTTCTTTTGAGAACTTGTTATCAGTGCAAATTGAATAAATGAATTTTCAGTGTTTTTCCAACTGCTACCACATTTATAGGAAATGTTTGTAGGCCATATATTTAATTGTTTAGCATAAACATGCGAAATGTTCAAATAAAATTTCTTAATTTAGTAAAAAATAGACTTGCGTCTAATTAACGGTTGCCCAGTTACTTTTCAAAACGGTCTTTATCATTTGAACCGTAAATCAATGAAATAACGTTATCGTAAATTTTATATTTTTCCCTGATATATGTTTTATTGACCACAAGCTATTGTCTACTGAATCTACCATTTACAATACTTTATTCATTCCTGATACTTTCATTTTTTTTTGTTACCACTTCCTTCTATGTACGCAGCAGACAACTCTCCTGATAGTCCTGAAGCCAGTCTTCGCTTGCTGATTCTAATGTTGAATCCTCGCAACGCTCTTCTTCGCACAATTTTTTTTTGGATCAGACACTAACGTTCACTTTTTTATGTATCACGAATATATTGTTAGACTCTTAAGAAAATTAAACTTTAAACACAAAAAAAAGAAACTTTTCTTTTAAGTCCCTGCTCGGGCGCCAAAATGTTGAACAACAATAATTTTTGTTGTCGACAACGAAATTTACAGTCTCACACCAGCTGTGGTTTTTTAACAATTAAATTTAATATCATATTTCAATTTTATAAGAGCATACAAGTCAACGGTTTACACAGTTGTATCAATATGTATGTACTAAATAGAGATGAATTCATAGTTACTCTATTGCAATAGTAATATAATATAATTCACAATAATAATATAATTAGATACTTATAATAATAGAACTTCATTATAACTTATATATAGGTATATGGCCAAACAAGCACTTTTAGAAATGCCCGTAATTTCACCTAGCTCACGCACCTTCAGCCGGCGATCATCCAATACCATTTTGTGGATTTTCATAAGCGTTTCTGGCGTAGTCACCTCATTTTTCGACCACTATAGTGTTCGTCTTGACAGCTTGTACGACAACGTTTAAACTCTGCCACCCAATATTTTATGGTCGTAAATGAAGGAGCAGTCTCTCCCAGAGTAGAATCTAGTTCGGCTTTAATTTTCGTTGAACTGAGACCATTCAAATGAAAGTATTGAATTACATAACGGTGACCAATTTTTTCCATGTGTACAAATTCACTGAGGTTAAAAAAAATACTAAACGACTAAACAACGTGGTTGCAACTTTTCACCAAAGTAATTTTTTTCAATCTATTGCCGCCATCTATATGTCATGTCGGGTAGTTCTAAATCCTGGGTATGGCCATAATTTAAGAACATTTTTTAAAAACCTACCGCATGAATCGAATTGAAAGGGTTGATCCCACTTTATACTTCATCTGAACTTAATCATAAGTCTTGAGACCGCCCTCGTAGCATTTAATATTGGACATATCGCGCTATTGGAATTTTTTCATAATTTTTTACCCTCTCTGATATACTTATGCGCACATATTGATGTGCATTTATATGCACGTATGTGCATATATTATTTAATACACTCATTCGGAGGCTAGAATATAATATTGGACACATGGCTTTAGTGGAATTTCATCTCTGAATTATGTGTACATTTTTTTCATAATATTTTATCCTATGTGCATAAATTGTGAATATATATTATTTAATACACATGTTACACTTTGCATTGAAGAATCTGAAATACATCCGACCAGTACATTCGTTTATAATGTATATATTTTAAAATTAAATTTATCATTATGGAAAGGTTATAAAATTCTAAAAATATCATGAATATAAATATATTTATTCAAAAGTAAAAATACATTTATATTAAAAATAAATAAATTTTAAATCATTAGCATTATTCAATTTCGTACGTACATAAACAATATATTGTGAACAATACAATTCACATAATGCTTTTTATTTGTAACTTTAACACAATTGTTAGTCACAAAATTATACGAAAATATATTTGCAGTGTTTGCATATCAAATTTTTATAAGAATAAATTGTGTCATTTCAGATCAAGTTATGAAAATACAAATTTCTAGCAACTGCTCATTCATTGTTCTTTAAACTTCGGTTTTTTAAATTTTCTTGTATTTATTTAATTGTCACACTGCTGATTAAACAACAAATGCCATATATCAGAGTTTTCTAGGTCAATTAATTTATCTACTCATTTAAAATTTATTCCGCATTCCATATGACAACTTCTTTTTTTTTCTTGCTTTTTTAGAAATTTAATTATTGTTATATAAAAATAAATACATTAAATACGTCAGATTGAATACTAGCAGACAAAATTCCATGAGGGTATTACTTTTTCTCTTTTTCTATAATATTTTGAATGAGTTATGAGTACTTTCAGAGTATTATGTTAATATGGTCATTCACTTTTCATATAAATAATAAGTCTAAGTATATTTCTGTAGAATTCATGTTTTCTTACAATCAGACTTATTGTAAGATACAATAAAGGCAACATCATATTATATTTATAAATATATTTTTTGTTCGAAAAATAAAATATTATTATTGATTTCTATTTATTACTGAAAAATATATACATAATGTGTAATCTATAATATTGAGTGGTCGAAGAAGTTCAGTTACAAATTTGACCATAAATGAAACACTTTTTTCTTATATTTGAAACGAGCTTTATTAAACCAAATAAGTGCCGTTTTGATCGATAACCTTTTGCCATTTTTGGGGTAAAGCCATTATTCCATCTGTGTAGAACTTTTGGGTTTTCTGAGCGAAAAACTGATCCAAGTGCGTTTTGCAGGCCTCTACGGAATTTAAATCTACAATATTAACAGAGTTGTAAACAGATCAAAACAAATGATAATCTGAACGTACAAGGTCCAGGCTATATGGTTGATGCATCAGAAATTCCGAAGCAAGCTCTCTCAGTTTCTGCCGGGTCATCAACTTCAACATTTTTCATCGCCCGTAATCAGTCGATTAAGAAATGGTTCGATTTCGTTCCCTTTTAGCAGTGAATCGAAATAGGAAATTCTGTTAATTCATGTGGTATTAGGTAAGAATGTTTAGAATAATTCAAGCTTTATGTTTTCGCTAAGCCGAGTTGACTATTCTTCTTCTTGACAAAAATTACTAAATTTGGGAGAAAAACAATTGCTTTAAATATTATAAGCTAACTATTCGCTTTATCTGATGACATCACTAATAGTATAGTAAACACACTAAAACAGAAACGGCACTGCCAGCAACAGTAAGTACAACTCAAATAGAAATCCCTTCAAGTAAGAATACATATCTTAACTTTTGAAGCAAAGATATTCGAATTTATTAGGTAAAGCATTTCCTCTCATGCTAACACCATCATAATTTTCTGTTCAACGCAGTATTTATGCGAGCAGAATGGCAGTTATGGACTTATTTGTGATTTTTCAAGAATATTTAAGTCCATTTTGTAAGGGTGGAAATAGGCAATAAGTATGTTAGTTGGAGATATTGGAGAACGAAATACAAATGGTTGTACGTTTCACCTCACTAGTGGCTATTCCTGAAAAGTTTTGCGGTTATTTGTGGATTTTAAAATGTTTTGTGTTTATTTTGCTTGTTAGTTGTTTGTAAATTGTATGAATTAGTTCCAATAAAAAAAAGAATAAAAAAATTTATAAGGGAGCTCGCATAATGGGTGAAATTACGGAGTACGTATATTTGGAGAAAATATTAATGGATATTTTACTACTCTGGTGTACTTTCTTTGTAACGATGAAATGATATGGTAATTTTAAGTTTCTTTGACGTTCATTTTGTATTTGAGCACCATATAGCGATAAAATGTGTAATCAACCCCTAATAATTTTCCTTTCCAAATATTTCTTCGAACGTACTTACCCCCTATCTCCACTTCTTATGAGGAATTTTCTACAACGAATTGGACGTTTTTCACTGAGACTGTGTTTTATAATATTAGATTCACTTTAATGTACATATCGATTTTTGAATCTTGACAACTAAACCTAGGAAAACATTGAAAACCATGCGTGTTTCTTCCGAAAAGTATATCCAAATCCTCAAACTTTTTTGTTGTCGGACACTCTTGGCCCAGATTGAAAATATATTCCTTATGCGGATTGGAGCATATTGAGAGCAGTATCACATCGTCGTAATTAATGACTGGACATTGTTCCTTTTACAATAAACGCACTAAATTACTCCCTGTAAAAATATTAATGGAAGCATTTCATTCTGCAATATCTGTCAATAATTTTTTTTTTGTCTTAGATTTTTTCAATAATTTCTCACCTAATGTTATTCTTTAAACTAAGGTTCATTTCGTCTAAAAACTGACTATTTCTGAGATTTCCATTTTTTATACAAATTTAAAACAATTGAATATTATTTATGAAAACAAAAACTATTTTTTTCCATTCATCGCTATTTGAAAAGTTTAGACGATTATTAACTTAGCCCATGAGTTTCGTTTTTTTTTATAAGAATTCGTTGAAAAACGACTGCGTTTTGAAACATCTTCAATTTTTTGTACTTCAAAAGTTTAAATAATTGTAACTTACAAATCCAGTCCAAAATTTAACACGCACATCAGTAATTGAAGAGAAACTCGGCCAAAGAGCCCATCGGGGCTTTAAGTGCCACATATTTTTTTTGTTAACTTGCAAATTTTTCATAATATGCTGAAATACAAAAATATGTGTCGATTTATTTTGCATCCAGAGCCTCCCAAAAAAGAAAAATATAATATCTCAGGCAAATCTATTTTTCAGCTGTAAATATGATATGGAATGATCCATAAGAGTATTAACCCAAAAAACTGTAAACTATCTGCATTCGAATTGTGGCGAAGAGATGGATGTCCAGTTGGTGTATAATGTTACGGTGGCGAAAGTTGAAGTTGTGGTATGTTGTGGTAATAGTGGAGGTTACCATTGCGCCGTTATAGTACGTCAGCAAAAAAATGTATAGAAGTAAAAACAGCGTTATCCTCAGCGCCTCTTTTGTTGTCAGTATATGTTTTTTGCGGCGATGGTTAAGATTTATAAATATTACCGCAATGAAAAATTTACAAAAAAAAAGACCTCTCACAATTATCTATATATATAAGAGCCTTCGGATTTGATTAAAAAAAACAACATAAAATTAAGAGAAATGTTTGAAATCTTTATTGTAGTCGATAGAATGATCTATATAATTTAATGATTAAAGATGATTTCACGTAAATGTTGACCGCGGCTGCGCCTCAAATGGTTCATATACTGGGTGCAATTTTGGCATACTCTCTCCAACATATCTGCCAGTATCTCATGAATAAATTCTTCTATATTGGCTTTCAGTGCGTCAACCATTGCGGGCATGCGCTATAGACATGAGCCTTAACATACCCCCACAAAAAATAGTCTAAAGGCGTTAAATTGCACGATGTAGGCGGCCAATTGACCGATCCTAAACGTGAAATAAACTGTTCACCGAACTCGCCTCTCAATTGATCCATTGATTTGCGTGCTGTGTGGCATGTGGCACCGCCTTGTTGAAACTACAAGTCAGCCAAGTCCAGCTCTTCCATTTTGGGCAAAAAAAAAGTTTGTAATCAACGCACGGTAGCGCTCGCGTCCTGCTGCGAACTGCGAGGAGAGTGTACCTCTCACGATGGCCATATCCTGGATTCCGGATCCATACTTGTATACGGCGGATGTTCTTTATTGTCTCTGTACTCAGAATCCGGGCATAAACACAAGGCTTTGGAAAGTCCTAGAGTACACGAAGAGTACCAACCGGAGTGATAAAGAAGGTTGTGCTCTTGTGGTGTTGATAGACCAAGCTTCTGTTGATTATATGGCTTCTTGGTATAGGAATCGTTTGAATCTCTTCTTTGAGGCTGTCAGTTTTCACGTCTTTTCCGGGTGAGCGGAAAAGTTACTGTATAGTACCGTATAGTTACTGTCACATAACAGTAACTCAGATTAACCTGCAACATTCAAAAGCCGCCACTACACTCCTAAGTAGACGGATATCCCAGTTGCACACATTAACTTACATGACAACAATTTAAGGTTTTTGCGGACCGATGCGGCGATGCAGCAGAATTGCCATTGCCCACCAAGAATCCTAGGAAGACAGACTGGCAAAAATTTAGAGATGCCTTGCAAACCAGTTTTGTGATGCCACCTAAGCATTACAATAAGCGAGGCATTGAAGCGGCGGTTGAACACTCCAACTCTGCTCTTACTGTCAGCTTTGAAACAGCCTGTCCCACTCGACCGTCCCTTCACCGTGTCCCAGTCCCTTGGTGGAACCAAGACCTTCAGATGTTGAAACAGGAAATGAGAATACTTTTGAACCGGTGGTTCAAAGGTTGGTGAAAGTCCTGAAGAAGGACCAAACCGCAAGGTTGGGGTCACTAAGAAAACTCAATTAGCACAATAAGCGCCATTTTGATACACTGTTGTGAATCAAAATAATGCTCATCTAATTTATGCATTTGACTTACTACAAATATTACATTCATATAATATAAATAATGATCATCACCATACTATGCTCACGTGATTATCATTAGCTAAAATGGGTTTTAGTATACTTATAAAAATGCGTGGTCGGGGTTATGGTACCTCACTGTATGATTGTGGAATAATTTCGCAACCTTGCACTGTAAAAAGAAAAATAACGAAGAAGAAGAAAAATAATGAAATAAATAAATAATAAAAAAATAAACACTAATAAAAGAACCAACGGGTTATCGTGCCTCACTGTATGATTATGAAATAATTCAACAACCATACACAGTAAAAAGAAAAAGGACCAAAAAGAAGAAAAACAAAGTAGGCAATAATCATGAATACATAATATTTAATGCATGCACAATATTTACAACAACAGGTGTTAAATAGAAATAATAATGATGACCTACTAAGAAGCGGTTGTAATTATGACCTACTGAAGAAATTGCAATGAATCGACCTACTAAAGAAATTGCGATTTCTTAATAAACCTACTAATATAATCTATTTTTGTCTTAGCGTATTTTTGTGGTTGTCCATTACGAATTTTCCTGGTATTCTATGACGCAGAGCGCCTAGACTTGGGCACTTGCATAGAAAATGGAAAACAGTTTTCTGGTCCCTTCCTGATCGCAGTTTCGGCATCTGCCATTGTGGGGCCATCCCATTCTTCTGGCGTGGTCCCCCATCGGCCAGTGGCCGGTTATTGTTGAAGTTATTCTGAAAATGTCTGTTCTTGGCTTCCTTATCATTTCGTCTGTTCTTGACTTATCGTATTTTGACCAAATTTGGTTGCTTATTTTGCAGGTACCAGTTTTTTTCCAACTGTTCGCTGCCTGCTTCTTAAATTTAAGGTGGTGCTCTCTTTTAACGGCGCTGAGGGGACGTCCTGAACCAAAATCCTATGAAGATCTAGTAAGAGTGCAGCTTAATTGATTAGACGAATTAAAAAGGTTGCTTACTAACTTCTCGAAAAACGAAACACTACTTCGTTCAACGTTTAAAAAAACTTGATCAACTATACAATAATTTTATGGAGTCTCACACGAAAATTATTAGCATTGGCATTGATGCTAAACATACATACCATTCCTATGAACTTTACTCAAATTTCGATGAAACATATATCGCTGTATATTGTCTGATAAGCGAACGTGAAGAAGATTTGTATCCTTCAGAGACTCCTCGTGAAACGGCGTCAGTGTCTCCTAATCAATCAAATGGGGTTTCTTCTGTTTCAATGCCAAATTTACCGTTCGATTGGCCATCATTCTATGATTCATTTTACCGATTGATTCACACCAATCCGGATTTGAGTGACATTCAAAGATTTCACTAATTAAAAAAATCACTTCCTAGTAATCAGGACATAGATCTTCATCAAATGCCTTTAACAGAAACAAATTATGATACAGCGTGGCAATTACTCGTAAAACGGTACGATAATCCACGTATATTGTTGACACATCATATGAACGCTTTATATAACTTACCTAAGCTTCAAAAGGAACGATCTGATGACATAAAATTCATACTTAATGCCGCCAATGTCTGCATTAATGAATTCAAACGCCTCAAACTCTACATAGATGAAAGCAAGCATTGGATCTTACACCATCTTGTCACAAGACTACCAAAGGAGACGCATCAAGCTTGGGAGCATGATCTCGGCTACAAAAATGAAATTCCAAGTTTTTATTACTTGGAAGCATTTCTTTACACTCGCCTACATACCTTGGATGCCATCGAAAATCTATCGGTTCAAGTCGCAGCCTCAGATTCAATGGTAAACCGACGTCACAATACGTCGCTTACCACAAAACGCTCATCACAGTTCACGTCATACGTGAACGCTGAGTCATTTCACGCTCAAACAAAGCTTACCAACATTAAACCAAAATCGGAATGTTGCGTTCTCTGTGGCCAAATCCATATTCTTCGCCGAAGCCCAACATTCCTCAGCAAGGACTGTTTTGAAAGAAAGGCCTTCGTGGGCGGCCTGAAGGTCTGTCTAAATTGTTTAAGTCAGTCTCATGTTTTTTCTCATTGCAGCAACCCAAGAAACTGTACGCTCTGTGGAAAACGCCACCACACTCTATTGCATTTGCAAGCAACTGTTTCACCGTACGTCCAAAATCAACGAAAAACTCAACAACGTCATACAAACGAATTTGCAAATAAAGGGCATATCTTCATATCTGACAAATTCATCGTACAAACTTGCAACTTATTCCCCAAATGTATCACCCAAACCACTACATACAAATCCCAAACCTCAGCGAAAGGTGTTATTAGCGACAGCGCTTATCCAAATCGGATACATCAAAACGGGAGAATAAGCAGTGGCTCAAGCTTTATTGGATCAAGGTTCTGAAGCAACCATTTTTTTTTTCGCAGTGCAAAGCCTATGCTTAAGAAAGAACCAAAATGCGACACAAATCCTTGGTGTTGGTTCTCATGCCAAAAATCGGTCTAAAGCCACTGGGAATTTCATTCTTCGTTCATGTATCAGCAGCGATTTCACTGTTTTCGTTGATAATGCCTATGTTTTAAATATAACAACTACTTGCCTGCCAAGTGAAGACATTGTACAACAATGTTGGTCACATCTACATCGTCTAGCATTAGCTGATCCTTTGTATAATAGGTAAATAAAGTGGAAGTGCTCATCGGTGCTGATTTTTCTCACAAATTATTTTACCGGAAATGCGGAGCGGGTCAAATGATAAACCAGTTGCGCAAAATACGTACTTGGGTTGGATTTGGCTTGCAGAGTAGTACAACCTAACAGAACACCTATCACGTTTCGATGCTATTATGGGACGATTGTATTAGAAAACCTCTTGCAGCAGTTCTCAACGAGTTCTATCGAATGAAGACCAATGGTGTGAAGATTTCTTTAAAGGTACATGCACTCGTCAAATCGATGGAAAATACATGATTCGTCTTTCTTTAAAATCGCTTTTTGATCCTAACCTAACTCTCGGTCGATCAAAAGAAATTGCTTTAAATCGATTTCACCAGCTTGAGAGTCGCCTTAAACGCAATCCATAATTTCGCCAAGCTTATACCAGTGCAATTGAAGATTACTTTAAACTTTAACAAATAACACCAGCGTGCTCAACTGAAGACCAGCATCGCGTTATATCAACTGCGGACAAACGAACGTTCACGGCCTGCGTTTTACCGCACATTGCAGTTTTTAAACCTGACAGTTGTACAACCAAGTTGTGTGTTGTCTACGACGCATCTTCAAAGACCTCGAAAGGAAAATCACTTAATGACTTACTGTGCGTTGGTCCACCCTTACAAAATGATTTAGCATCAATATTTCTTAATTGGAGAAGGCATAAATATGTGTTCACAACAGACATACAATGCTCAATATCAGCGAATCATATGAAGAGGCGACAATGACCAGATACAGCAATTCTGATTCACGACAGTTACCTTTGGCACTGCATCTGCACCGTTCACAACAATTCGCGTGTTGCAGAAAATGTGTTAAAGCGCGAAATGTATGTAGATGACATACAAACAGGTAGCTATTCAATCGCAGCTGCTATTCAAATTCGCTACCAGTTGAAGTGCGCTCTGCAACTTGCAACTCTGTAACTTGGAACATCTACTACAATCTATTCCACTGGATCATCGTTATAATCATGAATCTCTTCAACTTAACGACAATGAAACCATAAACCATTTCAGTATGAAAGCGTTCTGTCCACTCCACTATCGCTCGTTTATTCGATCCTTTAGGATTAATAACTCCTATCATTGTAGCGGCCAAAATATTATTAAAGTTTATATGGACAACGAATAGGATGAAATGATTTCTGATGCCTTATGCAGACGTTGTAAAGAAATTACTCAAAATTTAGCCGTGATTCATACAATATCAATACCAAGATACATAAAGCTACTACATTACATTACACACGTTTTGTGACGGATCATCTTCAGCGTACTCCGCTTCTATTTACATACGCTTATAATTCACAACTGCTGCTAGCAAATGAGTGAAAAGTGACTCTAGTAAAACCTCTCACGATTCTAAGGATTGAGCTTTGCAGTGCTTGCTGCCAATTTAGCAGCCTGGATTAAGAAAAATCTATATCTATCAATTGACAACACTCCAATGTTTTACTGGATAGATTTTACGGTAGTTATCTGTTGGATACAAGGCGATATCAACCGATTGAAAACATTTGTGGCTAAACGCGTCAATAAAATTGAAACGTTGACAACTCAAAATCAGTGGAGTCACGTTGGAACACTCGAAAATCCAACAGACTGTACATCACGAGGTTCGACTGTTGGTGACTTACGCAACTCACCGCTTTGGTGGAATGGACCAAAATAGCTATCGAAATCGAAATCGACTTGGCCAAATTATAACGTCCAGACTGCAGACTTTAAGGAAGCAGCAGCAGAAACTAAACCAGCACAATTTCACGTGCATGTTGTTGCGCAAGCAGACTCGATTATATACCATTTCTCATCTCTTAATAAATTATTACGGATTAGCGCATACTTGATACGTTTCATTCATAACGGTCGTCCAACTAATCACAGCGACCACATAGCCGGACCTTTAACTACAGCAGAGCTCCACGTACTTCACTACCTTCGAGAGTGTGTTAAATGTTTTCGGAATAAACCAAAAGTTATGAACCAACTGATGGGAGACCTGCCTTTGCATCTTATTAATCCACCCACTAGACCTTTTTACGCTACTGGAATGGACTTCACGGGTGCAATTGAAATCAAGGCTTCACGTTTCCGTGGCAACACGGCGTATAAGGGCTACATGACCATTTTTATTTGCTTGGCCACTAAGGCTGTACATTTGGAAGCGGTCATCGGTATGTCAACTGTATGTTTCTTACATGCACTGCAGCGTTTCATTGTAGCTCAGTCTCATTTATAGTGACTGAGGTACAAACTTTGTTGGTGCACACACAGCGTTGCAACTGAATCAATGGAATTTTTCTGAAGCCATCGCATGTGACATAGTTCCCAAATTAATACAGCACAACATTCAGTGGCACTTTAATCCACCATATTCACCTAAGTTTGGAGGAATATGGGAGGCTAACTTTAAGTCTGTAAAATATCACTTGAAGCGAACTATCGACAGCACCAGGCTCACATTTGAATTGCTTTCTACGGTTATAGTAAGGATTGAAGCCTGTCTCAATTTGAGACCTATTTGTCCATTGACGCCAGATCCTGGCGACATATTTTTGGATTGGTGATGCATTACTTGTTCCTCCAGAGCCCAATGCAGATACGCTAGGTATTTTTGAACACTATCTCTCGCTTCAACGAATGACCCAGCAGTTTTGGAAAATATGGTTATCTGATTGGCTGTCGCATCTCCAAACACGACCAAAGTGGCGGAAACTAGAAGCTAATCTGAGTATCAACGAGCTGGTCTTAATAAAGGACGGTAGATTGCCTCCATAACAGTGGATGTTAGGAAGAATAATAGAACTGCATCCAGGAGGTGATGATCTCGTTCGCGTAGTCACCCTGCGTACTCAATTCGGAGCTTGCAAGCGATCAGTCTCAAAACTCTGCCGATTACCTATTCCTACGTTTACTGAGGCAAATGCATCTAACAATGATTGCATCTGCTGTCTGATTCCGTTGTTTTTCGTTTGGCTCCTTATAATGACGAATGCACGTCCCCACCAACGATTTGCATATCATGCTGGTTCCAGCATTGGGGGAGGCATGTACAGTTTTGGAAGGATCGTAGTTGCAGGGGAGTACATCATGCTCATACCAATCACAATCATATATATCACAGCCAACCCGAACTTAACTTCGTATTTCAGTCCGACTAAGGTATGGCTTGATACTAAAAGTAGTATTGCTTAAACAGTCTGTCTGCCTTTCATCATCATCGACATCAATGTAGTTTGTGCGATATAAGGAAATATTTGGTGTTAACCAAAATAAACATAATATATGAACTTCAGAATAATGGTAAATTCATCATTGCGTTTTACTTTTCTGTACGCACAAACAAATAATCTTCAGTATCTTCTGAAGGATGACAGGTATAATACCATCTGGACCGGCTGATTTAAGTGGTTTGAAGCTATTTATCGAAAAAGCTACCTTTTATTTATCTACTATCGAGTCGACTATATCACTCGACAAGGGTCTATGGATTTCCCAAGATCTCTGATAAGACACGCAGCCGGGAAAGTGACATTTAACTAGCGTTGCAAGAGATTCCTCTGCATTGGTTGTCCATCCTCCATCCTCACTTTTAACGAAAGTAGGGTTAGAATGCTCTTTGGACAATAATTTACTCAATATTGCAGATTCTCTAGAGTTTTCTATTGATTTGCAGTAGGATTACCATGAATTTGCCTTTGCTCTCCTAACCGCTTTTTTGTATTTTTTTTCGTATATCGTCATACGGCTGTCGTATACTGGTCAAATAACATTCGTTAAAGACCGTTCTGACCCTGATTCTGAACTTCTTCAGCTCTCCCATCACGGCGGAGATTTGGTTTTAGTGAGACTGATTGGCGTAGATCTGTTGAAGGCCACATTTAGGGCTTTCTCTAATGTGTTTACTTTTTTATTTATGTTGGCAGTGGAGTTTATCCTTCAGCAGGGCTTGCTCCCCCCTAGTTTGCTTTCTGATATTATGACAAAACCTTTCCAGTTAGTTCTTCTGGGATTTCTAACTATGGGGGATGTATAAGTTCTGCCGCGAATACTGAACAGTATCAGACAGTGATCAGATATTAATGGGCTCCCCGGCACTGTCCAATACTCAACCTATACGCTATCGTTCTTTGTCAACAGCGTAAGATCCAGGACCTCCTCCCCATCCCTGAAATCCTTCTGAACTTGGAAAACTAAAGGTGGGCTTATTACCCCTATTACATATACTGAACTTAGCATCTAGTAAGAAAAGTAGCAACGACAGCACCAATGTCGTTGGTCGTGGTACTGTTCCATAGTGTGTGCCTTGCATTTGCGTCGCACCCGATAAGGCTGATGTCCGACTTGTGATGCTCCACAAAGCATTTGAGTTCTTCAGGTGGTGCTTCTTCCACCTGCACAACCGTCATATCTGATGTGCTGAAATTAGAACAAAGGAAATCATTTATATCTTTCTCGGTAAGAATGCATGCTCTGGGTTTACCTGCCCCTTTCTTCTAGTAGAGATTGTAGTTACTGATGTTGAGTCCATGATTATATCGTGTCTAATCCGAAGCTCTTGACTAAGACCGATATCGATACCCTCTTCACTGTGTACAACTCTGAGGTTATCGGTGACGCTCTTGGAGGTTAATCTGCACGAGCCTCAGCATCCTTGACTTCTTCTTCTAAGTTTACCTCTTTGAGCAACTGTCCCGCATTGTCGACTTCCTCTGAGTCGTCTTCCCCGGAGGTCACGTCGCCTTTGAAGATCTTCATCTTGGCCAAAAGGAGACCAAAGCAGACTTTGTTGTCGCTTTTGCCAATTCTTCCAGTAATTCTTCACTGATGGCCAGGAGGAGAGGACGGCTGGTGTTTCTGGCATCTTCAACTTTGATGAGTTGCCAGTCATTTATAGCTGGAATCTTGATATTATGCAGCTTAATGCATTTAAGCGCTTTTTGCGAGGTTTTCTCGGTATCTCACTTGTCGGTATCAGCTTGAGCCTGAAGCCCGAAAAAGTGTCCCTAATCTTGGAGACACTGCCGGCAAGGAAGACCAGCGAAAACTGATCTGCGCATTTGATCACCTTATAGCCCCTTTTTGACAGTTGAAAATCGCGCGGACCGGATGGTTTATATCCTATCATGCTGGAGGAAAGTATGGAGTTGACGGTGGCTGGCCTACCTTGCCTTGGCCCATATACCATACTCTTAAAGGCTTGTTAGAGTAGCTTTCATTCCGGAAATCGGAAAGGATGACTACACTTGCACAAAGAGTTTTAGACCTATCAGCATGTATCCTTTAATGCTCAAAGGTCTAGAGAGTCTCGTAGAATTGCACATGCGTAGAAGGTAGCTTAGAGCACATCCACTGTTTTCATATCCGCATACTTACCAAAGCGGAAAATCCTGTGAGTCGGCCCTGCATAACCTTGTTGGTAGGGTTGAGCAGGTCCTCTCAAGGAAATACTACGCAATGCGTATCTTTTTGGACATTGAAGGTGCGTTTGATAATGCAACTATCGATGGCATGTGTAATTCTGCCAGTTGACATGGCGTAAACAGAGTGCTAGTAAATTGGATACGTTCAATGCTAGTCCAGCGAGTTCTAGCGGTGCAGGGTGAGGATGATCTACTAGTCACATCCAGGGTAAATAAGGGATGCCCCAAGGCGGCGAGCTCTCTCATTTGCTCTGTTGTGTGGTTATTGATCCTCTGCTTGTAGTGTTGAATAACTCGGGAAACTACGCGCAGGCACGAAGGTGCAGAGAACTCTGAATATGATTGACACCTGGTGCAGCGCGAATGGGCAATCAGCTAATAACGCTCAGACTGATTTGGTCCTCTTTATCAGAAGGAGAAGACTGATGGACTCATTCTCCCTGCTCTCAAGGGAGTCACAATTCAGCTATCCAAACAGGTTCAGTACCTGGGACTTATTCTGGATAGCAAACTTCTCTGGAAGTCACACGTTCAGCAGAAAACACCTAAGGCATTGTTTACCTTTTGGCAATGCAAGGTTGTTTTTGGCAAGACGTGGGGACTAACCCCTAGGAAGGTCCTATGGATCTACACTGCTGTGATAAGACCAGTCATCTCATGCATCGGTAGTCTGGATAAGTCGACTATCCCTTGTGGAAGTAAAGAGAACCTTATCAAGGTTACAACGCACTGTGGCTTTATGTTGTACTGGGGCCTTCCCTACCACATCTGGCCCAGCTCTTGATGCTATGGTGAATTTTTCCCCACTGTATGTTTTCAACCGAGGAGAGGCCACGAAGGCCATCTGTAAGTTGATTCACAATACACTTGTATGGCCATATTGCGGCCATACTATTACTTGGCTCTCCCTGGGACTCCAGACCATCTACGATCGTACTACAAAAAGCCGTATAAAGTAGATCTACCTGTGGCTAGCTCCTGGTCAGATCTTGAGGCTGAGCCAGGGAGACTTTGGTTCCGCATTTTCGCTAACGGCTCCAGGACCGAAGAAGGTTCTGGTCCTGGAGTCGTCGTGGAAACTGACGGAACTCAACTGTTCTTTGCCTTGGTATGTATGCATCTGTCTTTCAGCACAGGTGTATGCAATACAGAAGGCAATGGATTATATCGTGGAAAAGAGGCTAAAAGGCAAGTCCGCAGAGACAGTTAGGCTGCGCTGCTACCCTATCACCTTTTCCAAGATAGTGGAGTTCTGCAAATCAAGCAGACGGTCATAATATGGGTACATACTCGTACCATATAAATATTTTTATATTATTTTGAAGGTTAGCAAAGATAAATAATTTCATTGAGTTGCTCAATCCTTTAGGCTAACTTTGCTATACACTGCATAGTGTAAAAGGAAATTCATTCTGTTTGATGCTGTTTTGAGAAACACCCTTAATTGTGACGTTAAGCAGGAAAATGAAGTTATTCATGCTGCATTCGGTATCCGTATTTTATGTGCTAATTCGTTTCATTTTAGAGAAAAAAAATATATTACAATTTCATTTTCAAATTAAAAAAAAAGGTACATGCAAGGGAGACTTTTTCTAACACCAAATGCATGTTGCTGCTGCTGGCGGGTTATTCATAATTAGAAACAGGAATATATTTTTTGTTTTTGCAATTTAATTATATCATATATACATTACAAATATAAATTCTGTAGGTAATGATGATTTAACTTCCAATTAGTGGCATTTATCCGATTTTATATAATATATATGTATATGTATAGCATGTAGGGGTATATACCTTGAAATATATGTATACAAAAGTGAAAAGCAGAAAAGCAACACACGAACAAAGTACTATTATGCATTGAAGAAGGTGTGAATAGTGAAATATGAGAGAAATGCAAATAAAAGAAGTGAAGGTACAATAAAGCAGTCGCGATGATTTTGAGCTACTCATAAAGTTACAGCTATTTAAATTAAAAATAAATTCAGTAATTTTGTATGGGGGCTACTATAAACAGTGGGCGAGGCGCATACATTTCCTGCGAGTCTAGGTGCTCTTATAGTACCAATCCAGGCCTTAAATCTTGTTGTTCTACGCTAAATATTTTATAAGTTATGGCGCTTAAAATTTTTTGTTTAATTTCCTTAATTCCCTTTGTATGGGACCCCCAATAATAAGTGTGCAGGCTTATTTTTTGCCCGATTATTTTCGATCCCTATATTAATCTAAATGTTTATTATGGTTATTCTAGACAGAAGATTGCAGAAGTTACAGCTGTTTCGATTTGAAACAAGTACAGTATAGAACAGTAAAGTACACTTTGTATGGGAGCTATTATAAAAGGTAGGCGTGGCTCGGCCATTTCTGCCAAGTTTATGTAGCAGTATAATATAACTTTTTTTTTTTTATTTATAATATAACTCCACTTCCCAAATATTGTTGGTTCAGATGGTATATAGTTATAGCAAGTTATATTTTTTGAAAATTCCGAGGTTAGTCGGTTTGAATGCTTCGTGTGGGCGTGGTTATTGACCGGTCATGCCCAATGTCAATCCAATCCGTACCCTTGGATTATAGGTTACTTATGCCAAATTTCGTCAAAATTGCTCCATATTTACTCAAGTTATCATGAGTTCGCGAAAGTCACCAATAAGAGTGGACGTCTTTATTTTGATTTTTAGAAAAAAAAAAAAAAAAAAAAAAAAAAAAACAAATAAAATAATAATATAATTTGCAAACATTTTGTTTACAGTATGAGTGTTCAGCGCTCTCCTCTCCGGCAACGGCAATCGCCTGTTAATGTGTGTGTAAACAATAATTTGCAGTCACCCGCGCAAACCCCCCCGATAAGTGCATTATCAAATAAAACAGTTGATACACACTGCACAAGTGAAAGTAACAGTGCAAATCTTTTGCCTGCACATATTAAAAATTCATCAATTTTTGCAACAACAATAAATACAGACAAAAAAAATAATTTGTTCTATCGTGATATACTATCTCCCTCTATACCGTGGAGTGTACAATGTGCTTCTCCTGCTGTAACACCAACAGCTACAACATCAAAGCAATCAAATAACGGCACTTCTACTGAAGTGCATGACCCAGTAGTTAAAGCAACTAGTGCGATGACTAATAAAGAACCAGTTGCTGTTCAAACTGGTATTGATCGCTACATTACTGTAGTAAAGCGAAAGAGAAGTCCGCAAAATTCAAAACAAATGAATTCAACAAAAATTCAAAAGCAGAACACTGTCCCTATTAGTTCGGAAAATAGATACGCTCTGCTTTCAGGTGATGAAAGTGACGAAAATATTATCTCCAAGAAAAATTTCAAACCCCCACCCATTTTCTTGAGAGAACGCAACTCAGATAAGTTGATTTCTAGAATTACAAGTCTTATAGGACCAAAGAATTTCCATGTTGTTCCTATTCGCAAAGGCCAAATTGAGGAAACAAAAGTGCAAATCTACAGCGAAACTCATTATCGCAAAGTAATAGCGGAATTTGATGCTGTAAAAAAGAATTACTACACATATCAGCTAAAAAGTAGTAAGGGCTTAATCGTTGTACTCAAAGGCGTCGAACCCAACGTTGATATTAACGAAATCAAACTTGCCCTCCAGGAAGAAGGGTTTCAAGCCAAAACAGTATTCAACATTCTCAACAAGAGCAATATACCTCAACCGTTATATCGTATTGAGCTTCAGCCTGAAACAAAACCCCTAAAAAAAGGTGAAGTACACCCCATATATAAAATTCGATATTTATTGCATCGCAAAATCACAATCGAAGAACCCCATAAGAGAACTGGACCTCCTCAGTGCAGCAACTGCCAAGAATATGGACATACTAAGACATATTGTACCCTGCCAGCTGTTTGTGTGATTTGTGGAGATCTCCATAAATCAAACATATGCCCAAAATCTAAAGGCGATGCTAGCATGAAAAAATGCAGCAATTGTGGAGGTAATCACACCGCAAATTATAGAGGTTGCCCAGTATATACAACCCTAAAGCTAAATTTCTCCGCTAGCAATCAACCTCTAAAACCAGTTGAGCAAACTCAGATAGCCAACTCAAGTAAGAGACAAAATATTGATGCAACACAATTCTTCTCTGCAATCCCGAACAAGAATCAAACCAATTCATACGCTAGCGTGTTAAAACAAAACCCACACCAACAAAGCAATGTAAATAATGAGCAGAAACACTCACTGCCCACCCAACAGCCAAGTACCCTTGAACATTTGCTTCAAACATTGATTCAGAATATGAACCAATTCATGAACTCAATGCAAACAATGATGCAAGAAATGATGAAAAATCAATCGATGTTACTCCAAACATTGCTATCCAGACCATGAGTTGTCTCAAGATATGCCACTGGAACGCCAACGGCTTAAGCCAGCACCGTTTGGAGCTAATTCAATTCCTTGAATCCAGCCAAATCGACATAATGATGATATCTGAGACCCATTTCACTGACAAAAATTGCTACCAAATACCATATTACAAACTGTACACCACAAATCATCCGCATGGTAAGGCACGCGGAGGAACTGCCATATTGATAAAAAGCAGAATAAAACATCATGTTCTTGAAGATTTTAGTAGCGTCTACTTGCAAGCAACATCTATATGTCTGGAAGAATACATCTCTAAGCTAGTAATATCTGCGATATACTGTCCCCCAAGATACAGTATTACCGAACAGCAATATAAAGAATTTTTCTCAACTCTTGGTAGCAAATTCTTGGTTGCTGGCGATTTCAACGCCAAACACACTCACTGGGGTTCCCGATTAATAACTCCAAAAGGCAAAAGACTATGTTCAATCATCACTAACCACGGCTACGATGTTATTTCAAATGGTCAACCGACATATTGGCCGACGGACAAGAGGAAAATACCCGATCTCATAGACTTTGGAGTCGCCAAAGGTTTGCAGATGGAAAATATCTCCACAGAGTGTAATTATGATCTATCATCTGACCACTCACCCACGGTAATATCTATAAAATCACCAAGCCCCCAAGGTAATTGCGTTAGAAAGAAAATAGACTGGTTAAAATTCAAGAAATATATAAATTCCCATCTTCCTCTGAGTACTGTATTAAGAAATGGACACGATGTAGACTCAGCACTCGAAAAATTCAACCAGCTACTCTCATTAGCTCTCAGCTCAGCCACCTGCACAAAGGTATGCAAGCAATCAAACTATAGCCCATACACACCAGCCGATATTGAATTGCTAGTAAGACAGAAAAGAAGACTCCGAAGACAATGGCAAGAATTCAGATCACCGAATCTGAAAACACAGCTACAGCACTGCACTCGAAAGTTAAAGCAAGCCTTAAAAAATAAAAACAACAAAGAGTTAGAAGAGCACATAGCGAAATTAACACCTGGTGAAGCGTCAGACTACTCTTTGTGGAAATCAGCAAAAAAATCAAATCGGCCAATTCTCACTGATTCCCCCATCCGTTTGAGTGACGGTAATTGGGCTAGAAGCAACTGTGAGAAGGGTTTGGCTTTTGCAAACCACCTAAAAAGTGTGTTTACACCCAATCCACCCTCTTCACAGTCCTCATTACCAATATTAACTTCTCAACCTTGCTCAATAACGCTCAAAATTAAAAAAAAGGACATATTCAAAGCAATTTATAAAGATTTAAACCCAAAAAAATCACCTGGTCCAGATAAAATTACCGGTAAAATGATAAAAGAGCTACCTCCGGCTTCAGTAATTCATCTGATGCACATTTTCAATGCTATCCTTCGTATTAAACACTATCCCAAATGCTGGAAAACTTCAAAAATTATTATGATAGCAAAACCAGGAAAAGACCCTACAAAAGTTGCATCGTACAGACCTATCAGCCTCCTGCCTCTACTCTCTAAAGTATTCGAAAAGCTACTTGTCATGAATATAACTCCATTTATTAATCTCAACCAACTGATTCCTCAACATCAGTTTGGATTTAGAAAACAGCACGGCACAATAGAACAAGTCCACCGCATTGTAACTCTGATAAGGAACACTTTTGAAGAAAAAAAGTATTGCTCAGCTGTCTTTCTTGATATCACTCAAGCTTTCGATAAAGTATGGCACGATGGCCTTATTTACAAACTCAAACTATTACTGCCTGCAAATGTCTCCTCATTGCTTAGTAGCTACCTCACGAAAAGACAATTTCTCGTACATCACAAGGATTACACAACAAATCCATTGGATATTCACGCTGGCGTTCCTCAAGGAAGCGTTTTGGGTCCCTTACTGTATCTCTTATACACTTCAGATATGCCCAACAATAACTATACATTCATATCGACCTTTGCTGATGATACGGCAATATTGTGCTCTCGCTCTAACCCCATAGAAGCTACTAAACTCCTGCAGACTCATGTCGATTCTCTCGAAATCTGGCTAGCAAAATGGCGTATAAAAGTCAATGAATCAAAGAGCGTACATGTAACCTTCACGCTAAGGCTAGATACATGTCCCCCACTTAAAATTAATGGCCAATCAGTTCCACAATGTTCCTCAACAAAGTACTTGGGTATTCACCTCGACAGAAGGCTGACATGGAAAAATCACATAGAGGCAAAGAAAACTCAGATCAAGCTTAAAATGAATCAGTTATGGTGGCTGTTACACAAAAGATCAAAGTTGAATCTTGAATACAAAGTGCTATTATATAAAGCAATCCTGAAACCAATCTGGACTTATGGTATTCAGTTTTGGGGCACCGCATCTCCCTCTAATATCGAAAAATTGCAGCGAATACAATCCAAGTGTCTGCGAATTATTGTAAATGCGCCTTGGTATATGAGGAACGTTAACATCCATCGAGATTTAAATGTATCCACAATTTCTGAGGAAGTTGCAATGTCCTGCAGAAGCTACATTCAAAAATTACACAATCATCCGAACCCCCTTGCTAGGCAATTGTTGCTGAGCAAGGGGCATCGTCGATTAAAAAGAAAAGACACACTGAATATGCTGTAAAATTGCTACATCTCGCGACTCACCAAATTGTGATGGAACGTAGGGGATATCACATAGTTTTATTTACTTTGTAAGATTTTAATACTTATTGTTAGTTTCTTGTATAAGAAAGATTCAATAAAAAAAAATAAGCTAAAAAAAAAAAAAAAAAAAAAAAAAAAAAATCATGCGAACCAGCCAGGTGACAGACAGACGGACGGGCGGACGCTGTCTGAAACCTGCGACGCTGATCACAAATATATATGATTTTCTAAATCTCCGGAGATTTCTTCAAGTGGTTAAAAAAAATAAATATGTGGCACTTAAAGCCCCAAAGGGCTCATTGGCCGAGTTCTCTTCCATTACTGTTGTGCGTCTTAAATTTTGGACAGTATTAGAAGGGACCTACTTATTTTAGTCGGTTCCGAACAGCAGAACACTTGACATCACTTTTTCTGAGTTTTGTCACAGAGTTCTTTTAGAAGTTTTTTCATGGCAAGTTGTTACTGTCGGAAGAATTGCAAATTGCTTGCCGACAGGTGGGTACCGTTCGAAAGAAAAATCTTATCGATATTAAATTTGTTATGCATTAGCCGGGGATTGAACCACGACCTACAGATCAGAAGGCGAACACACAAACCACTGAGCTACGGCAAGTGGTTACAAACATTAAAACTCTCTTAGCCATATTTACAAAAATAACATAAAAATAAAAAATGAAAAATAACATAAGAATATGATAATTAAAGTATCCATGGTAACCCCCTATTTAGCAAATATAAGGACTTGCTCTAGGGTGTGATCTTGAATATTATATATGGAAAAGATAAGGTTAAATTTTCTTCAAAAACACATAAATTTACAATTTTTATGTTATGACTCATGAAATTTATATTTCATCATTTGACCAAATTGTCGAATATATATCACTGTAGGCATACCTTATCACTGTAGGCAAATCACTAATGAAGAGTAAAAAAAGTATAGGTCCAAGATTACTTTAGTGAGGAACGCCAGAAATGACATCAATTACACTGTATTATTAAATAACACTCTTTGTTTGCTTTTTATACCCTGCATAATGCAATATGCATGGTATATTCATTTCGGTCAGATGTTTGTGTCCACTTGAAGGAATCTCCGGAGATATAGACATAGATATATATTCGTGATCAGCGTCGATTAAATTTTCGATTTAACGATGTCCGTCCGTCCGTCCGTCTGTCTGTCACCTGGCTGGTTCGCAACTTGAGTAAATATTGAGCTATTTTGACGAAATTTGGCACAAGTAACCAATGATCCAAGGGTACGGACGGGATTGATATTGGGCATGATCGGTCAATAACCACGCCCACACCAAGCATTCAAAGCGACTAACCTCGAAATTTTCAAAAATTTTAACTTGCTATAACCCACATAATATACCACTTGGGACAACAATATTTTGCACATAGAGTTATATTATACTACTATATAACCTCGCCAAAAGTGGGTGAGCCACGCCTACTTTCTAGCGCAGCTCCCATACAAAGTGTCTGTACTTCTTTTAAATTGAAACTGCTGTAACTTCTACACTCTTCTGTCTAGAATAACCATAATAATTGACACTTAGATTAACATGGCAGTGAGAAATAATATGGCAGAAAATCAGTGCGCCATGCCCACTCCTTTTTGGGTCTGCCATACAAAGTTGCGGAAATTAAAAAAAATGTTACCGGTTATAACTTGCAAACTATTCAGCGTAGAATAACGAGATTTAAGGTGTGGATTAGTATTGTACGAGTAACTAGGCTCACAGGAAATGGGCTCACCACGCCCACTGTTTATCGTAGCCCCCATACAAATTTTAAATTGAAACAGCTGTAACTTCGGCAATCTTCTGTCTAGAATAACCACAATTGACACTTAAATTAATATCGTAGTCGGTAATAATCTGGCAGAAAATCAGTGTGCCACGCCCACTCCTTCATGGGTCTCCCATACAAAGTCGAGGGAATTAAACGAAAACTTTTAAGCTCCATAACTTTCAAACTATTCAGCGTAGAATAATGAAATTTAAATAGGAAATAGCTCATAGGAAATGGGCGCGCCACGCCCACTGTTTATCGTAGCCCCTGTACAAAATGAGTGAAATTCTTTTAAATTGAAATAGCTGTAACTTCTGCCTACTTCTGTCTAGAACAATTATAATTAATACTTCAGCTAATATGGTAGTCGAAAATAATCTGACAAAAAGTCAACATGCCACACCCACTTCTTAATGGGGCTTTCACACAAAATTTGGAAAATTAAAAAAAATGTATACCGCTGTAACTTACGAACTATTCAGCGTAGGACAACCAAATTTAAGGAGTGGATTGATATTGAAAAATTAATTAGATATACAAGAAAGAGGTAAGCCACGCCCAATTTTTATATAGCTTCCGTACAAAATCTCGGATTTATCTTAAACATTAAAACACCCATAACTTAATAAATAATACGCCTAGGTCAACCCATTGCAACCTAGGTAGTTTAGTATTATAGGCAGAAATTATTCCTTAAAAATTGGTGAGGTAGCCTGGTTCTTAATGTAGCTCCTATACAAAGTAGTGGAAGAAAAGGATGGATATACGAGCAAACTTTTTATATATACCTCAACATATGCAGGGTATAATTTGGTCGGCCCCAGCCGACTGTAAGGAGATTTTTTCTAAGTAAGATTTAATCTAACCGAGCAAAATTGGCAGGAAGCCAATTATGTCGAACTTTTTTAAAAGAAAATGATTGTTTACTTTGTCAATTGCTTTACTAAAGTCAGCATAAATGATATCAGTTTGACAATTTAAAGTGAAACCTTTAGAAAACTTTAACAGGTTGGCTATAGTAGACTTAAAATAAAAAACCCGTGTTGGGACAATGAGATAATTGAGCTGGCGGATTGAATGATTTGTTTTGTTAAAAACTCCTCAAACATTTCAGAAATAGCACTAAGTTTGGCAATGCCTCAGTAATTGTCAAGAAGAACGACTTCCACTCTTATGAAGAGGTATAATAAAAGATTCTCTTAATAATTGTGGAAAAATTCCATGTTTTCGTGAAGATTTGAAGTTTCCTGACAAAGGAACGGACGAAGTGTAGAAGTTGGAATATTGTCAGGGCCAGAACCTATGGAATGCTTCAGAGTTTTCAGCTGACAAAAAAGGTTCAACAATGAAACCATATGAATCTATTAAAAAGAGGTATGAAGCATCTGTATTGAAAGACAGTAGTTTCACTACTAAATGTGGTATCATTGTTTTTCATTGAAGATGGAAACGCACTGCATTTACGTTTAGAGTTAACAAAATCATTAAAGACTTTCAGATTTCGAACTATATCAGATTTTATTTTATTTATATAATCTTTATAACATTTTTTATTAAGATTGTTGTATCTATGCTGGAAGTGTATTTAGAATAATCAGATATTTTACAGGTTTTTATGTATGCTTTAAAAGAACGTAATTTGATGTTTTTAATTCTTTTCAACTTCTTTGTAAACCAAGCAGCGTCGTTATTTTTGGTTGTTACTTCAAATTTGGGAACACATAATTGGAAAGCGTCATACATTATGTTATTAAAAGTAATAACAGCTTCATCAACATTTTATGACCAGATTATGGCATATAAAATATTCATACGTTTTGAATAATTGGTTTTATCAAATAAATAACGGAAATTCCTATTTCGTTTATTTGACAGAGCTGTATTGCTAGTAATTATTATTGATTTCATAAAATAATTCAAGCGAGGGATGATAAGTATAAGGTCTTTTCGATATATCATCAAAGTATACTAAATCTAAGCACTTGCCAGAGATAATCGTGATTGTATTTATTTGGGAGAGCGACAGATCAGCAATTTGATCTAAGATATCATTGAAGCATTCACGAGTAGACCGTCGTGTTGAATATAAATGCTCAAGTCAACTTGCGGCAGTATGTAGGAGCAAGTTATACTTATATAAAAAGTTGCAACCAAATTGAACACGTACACATATAAATTCTAGTTTTGTATTTAAGCCTCTAACATTTTGATAATAAACAAAGAAGTAACGGAGTGCCGAATTAAGTTTTTTGAAGCAGAGATAGAACATAAAATACGAGCAATATTTTCAACAACGGAACATCAATTTTGAAAGAAGAAATATTTCTGTTATATATAAAATTGAATTTACGAATAGCAAAATCAGATATTTGTGATTTAAAATTGATATAGTAGCTAATATCGTCAGTTGCGGTTTCATTTGAGAACCTTGAATGAAAAGAGACTTCTTGGGAGGAACAACGATTAATTGTTTTGGGGTGACAGATGCTTGCGAAACTACTATGCCCGTTTCGGAAGTTGAAGCAGTAGTTGTGCCTATAGCAGTGACAGAGTTGTTAATACCTCTTTTGGAGGATGATGAAACACTGATGTTTATTTCATTAGAAGAAGGGAAGGGAACTGAAGGTTATCAGTGGTATCGTCTCAATAGCATACGACAGTTGAGGAGCAGACGTACATTTCGTAATTATTTTTCAATACATTTGACTTCTTTCCGAATTTGGAGAGTCCTGCTCTGATTTGCTTGAAGAGTTTGTACAGGTCAACCTCAGTCGCCCTACACTTAATCCAACACCAGCGGAGAATTTTTTCCTTATTTACGAGGTCAAGAATCCCACCGGATAATCCGGCGCACTTGCAATAGGCCAGGCTATCAGATAACCAACATTCCACATGACGCACAGAATCGCTTCTGATATTGGAATTTTCTACAGTGAACGACATTAAGTTTAATAGTAATTATTTAATTATTATAGATATAGAGAGAAAAATGTTTTATAGATATTAGTAAGAAAAATCTCCTTACAGTCGGCTGGGGCCGACCAAATTATACCAGTATTATAGCAGTGACAGAGTTGTTAATACCTCTTTTGGAGGATGATGAAACACTGATGTTTATTTCATTAGAAGAAGGGAAGGGAACTGAAGGTTATCAGTGGTATCGTCTCAATAGCATACGACAGTTGAGGAGCAGACGTACATTTCGTAATTATTTTTCAATACATTTGACTTCTTTCCGAATTTGGAGAGTCCTGCTCTGATTTGCTTGAAGAGTTTGTACAGGTCAACCTCAGTCGCCCTACACTTAATCCAACACCAGCGGAGAATTTTTTCCTTATTTACGAGGTCAAGAATCCCACCGGATAATCCGGCGCACTTGCAATAGGCCAGGCTATCAGATAACCAACATTCCACATGACGCACAGAATCGCTTCTGATATTGGAATTTTCTACAGTGAACGACATTAAGTTTTATAGAAATTATTTAATTATTATAGATATAGAGAGAAAAATGTTTTATAGATATTAGTAAGAAAAATCTCCTTACAGTCGGCTGGGGCCGACCAAATTATACCCTGCATATGTAGATATATATATATATAAAAAGTTTACTCGAATATCCATCTTTTTCTTTTATTTCCACTTTTTGAAAAACCATTTTTGCATATACTACTAATTTACACCCGAAATATGGTTGACTTTGACGAAGTACTTTGTATGTTATGAGGGCAACTATATAATAAGTGATCGTGGCTTACCTCTTTCTTGTAAATCCAATTAATTGTTCAATATTAATCCACACCTTAAATTTGTTTGTCCTACGTTGAATAGTTCGTACGTTATAGCGGTTTAAATTTTTTTACATTTTCGCAACTTTGTATGGTAGCCCCATTAAGAAGTGGGCGTGGCATGTTGATTTTTTGCCAGATTATGTACAACTACCATATTAACCTAAGTATTAATTATGATTGTTCTAGACAGAAGATTGCAGAAGCTGCAGCTATCTCAATTTAAAAGATATTCAGTCATCCTGTATGGAAGCCACTATAAACAATGGACGTGGCTGGCCCATTTCTTGTGGGTATATTTGCTCTTACAATACAATCCGATTGTTCTACGCTGAATAGTTTGTAAGTTATGGCGGTCAAAATTTTTATTTAATTTCCTCAACTTTGTATGGGAGCCCCAATAAAAAGTGGGCGTGGTACTCTGATTTTTTGCCAGATTATTTCCGACTACGATATTAATCTAAGTGTCAATTATGGTTATTCTAGAAAGAAGATTGCCGAAGGTACGGCTGTTTCAATTTCAGTCATTTTGTATGGGGGCTACAAAAAACAATAGGCGTGGCGCGCCCATTTCCTGTGAGCCTAATTGCTCGTACAATACTAATCCATACCTTAAATCTCGTTGTCCTAGGCTAAATGGTTTGTAAGGTATGGAGCTTAAAAGTTTTAGTTTAATTCCCTCGACTTTGTATGGGAGACCCATGAAGGAGTGGGCGTGGTACTCTGATTTTTTGCCAGATTATTTCCGACTACCGTGTTAATTTAAGTGTCAATTATGGTTATTCTAGACAGAAGATTGTCGAAGTTACAGCTGTTTGAATTTAAAATTTGTATGGGGGCTACGATAAACAGAGGGCGTGGTGCGCCCATTTCCTGTCAGCCTAATTGCTCGTACAATACTAATCCACACCTTAAATCTCGTTATTCTACGCTGAATAGTTTGAAAGTTATAACCGGTTACATTTTTTTTAATTTCCGCAACTTTGTATGGCAGACCCAAAAAGGAGTGGGCGTGGCACACTGATTTTTTACCGTATTATTACTTGACGGACGGACGGACGGACATCGTTAAATCGAAAATTTAATCGACGCTGATCACGAATATATATCTATGTCTATATCTCCGGAGATTCCTTCAAGTGGACACAAACATCTGACCGAAATGAATATACCATGCATATTGCATTATGCAGGGTATAAAAATAAGTTAATAGCTTAGCAAGGCTACTAAAGTTGATCGTGTAATGTTCACCTCTAAAATAAATAAGTATAAGCCGCTGTCCATAGAACAGCCTCTGTAAATAGTATTACAACACTACAGATAATTGAAATATGGAACAGGACAATTAGAAGAAATTTCCAAATGAATATAAAAACAACAATAAGCATATCCAAATAATAGGCAAAGATCTTATTAGAATTTTAGCAAATTAAAGTATTGTATAAAAGTACACATCCACACTTCAATATATAAACATAGCTTTTAAGTATATATTTCATTTATGTATGTAATTTAAACTTTAAGCAATTAAAAACTAAATAAAAGGAGAGACGGAATTATGATACTTCTTCACGACACGGTTGACAAAAATATGAAAAATGTCAAAAATATAACACATAAAATATAAAAATCTCCTTACAGTCGGCTGGGGCCGACCAAACTATACCCTGCATATGTAGATTTATATATAAAAAGTTTACTCGAATATCCAACTTTTCTTTTATTTTCACTTTTCGAGAAACAATTTTTGCATATACTACTAATTTACACCCGAAATATGGTTGACTTTGACGAAGTAAAAGGAATTTAAGATAATTCCGAGGCTTAGTATGGGAGCTATATAAAAGTGGGCGTGGCTTACCACTTTCTAGTAAATCCAATTAATTTTTCAATGTTAATCCACACCTTAAATTTGGTGTCCTACGTTGAATAGTTTCTAAGTTATGGTGGTTAACATTTTTGTTTAATTTCCTCAACTTTGTATGGGAGCCCCAATAAGAAGTGGGCGTGGTACGCTGATTTTTCGCCAGATTATTTCCGACTACCATATTAACCTAAGTGTTAATTATGATTGTTCTAGACAGAAGGATGCAGAAGTTACAGCTATTTCAATTTAAAAGAAATTCGGTTATTTTTTATGGCGGCTACTATCAACAGTGGGCGTGGCGCGTCCATTTTCTGTGAGTCTAGTTGCTCGTACAATACTATTCCATATGTAAGTTGTAAGTTATGGAGCTTAAAAGTTTTAGTTTAATTCCCTTGACTTTGTATGGGAGACTCATGAAGGAGTGGGCGTGGCACACTGATTTTCTGCCATATTATTTCCGACTACCATGTTAATCTAAATGTCAATTATGGTTATTCCAGACAGAAGATTGCCGAAGTTACAGCTGTTTTAATTTAAAATTTGTATGGGGGCTACGATAAACAGTGGGCGTGGTGCGCCCATTTTCTGTGAGCCTAGTTGCTCGTACAATACTAATCCACACCTTAAATCTCATTATTCTACTCTGAATAGTTTGCAAGTTATAACCGGTAACTTTTTTTTTTAATTTCCGCAACTTTGTATGGGAGACCCAAAAAGGAGTGGGCGTGGCACACTGATTTTCTGCCATATTATTTCCGACTACCATGTTAATCTAAATGTCAATTATGGTTATTCTGGACAGAAGATTGTAGAAGTTACAGCTGTTTCAATTTAAAAGAAGTACAGACACTTTGTATGAGAGCTACGCTAAAAAGTAGGCGTGGCTCAACTCCTTCAAGTGGACATATTGCATTATGCAGGGTATAAAAATCATATAAGATTTACATATTGAGCCAGGTCTAGAATTGAACAAAATAACGAAAATATAAGAATTTTTTTTTAAAAAATTGTGTCAAATTGACACAAACAGCGCTTGAAGGTTAATTTCAATAAAACAAATAAAATAAATTTAAAAACATATACCCATTTCTGGTATTTTTAAAATCTATTTTGTGAGATTCTAATTTAATTTCAATTAACGTTGCTTGTATTTCTTAAAAAATTAAGTAAGTTACATAAACTGGCAAATTTCAAACTCAGATAATGATTTATTTAATATATTTAAAATATTTGAATTAAAATACCTACTATTTAAGTTAGAATAAAAAAAAGTGCTCGAAAATATGTGAACATTGATAGTTGTCTCAAACAATCAAGTACCTTTTACATTTCATGCATTAGCTGGGGATACTTTCGTATCACTTCTCAAAGTGCAGTTGAAATGTATTCACTTGCTCTAGGTTTGTAAATTGTATATATGTATGTATTTACATTTTTATTACATCATGATGTCTGGGCATTTGCCATGACGCTACTAAGCATCAAAGCCAATGAAAACTTTTCAGATCTTTCTTTGATGGATATTTTTCTTGAGACGAAAAAAGCAAAAATAGGAAAAAGTAAACTTTAAGGGTGCCGTAGCTCAGTGGTTAGTGCGATGGTCTTCTGATCTGTAGGTCAATCCCTGGCCGAAGCGTAACAATTTTAATATCGAAAAGATTTTTCTTTCGAACGGTACCCACCTGTCAGTAAGCAATTGGCAATTCTTCCGGTAGTAACCATTTGCCATGGAAAAACTTCTAAAAAGAACTGTGTGACAAAGATCAGAAAAAGTAATGTCGCAAGAGTTCTGCCGTTCGGAACCGGCTAAATTAAGTAGGTCCCTTCTAATACTGTCAAAAATTTAACACGCACAACAGTAATGGAAGAAAAGCTCGGCCAAAGAGAACTTCGGGGCTCTAAGTGCAATCAATTTACTTTTTTTTTTTTTAATTTTAAGGTATTATATTTCATTAACGAAGATCAGCATCGTCAGGAATGAGACCACAGCGAAAAGATATCATAAATTTATCCATATGAAGATTTCCCGGATTACGGAGGCGTCGCTTATATATATAAAATATAAATAAAAACAAAGGCGACTGGAAGAATGTCATACAAATTTTGATTGTTTTGTAACAATAAATAATACAGATTACTTAGCTTCAAGGTATCAACCATCCATATGGATCCGACAGGTTATGGAAGTACTTCTTCAGATGCATTTAAAAGATGTCCGTAATACAGAATTAATTTGATTTTATATAGTTGCAATAGTGACTTCCTGTACCAGATATTAGCTAAAAATTAACAACGTGAATTAACTTTTGGATACCATAAAGAGATTGAATGAATGTACATCTATACCTACGATTTGGAACCTTGGACCGAATTATTAGATTTAAAAAAAAAGATTAGATGCTTTGAAGTAAATTATTCTTTCGATTGGAGCTATAAAAAGCCATTTTATAGCTTCAATTTATTATTATTTAATATTGGTGTGTGTTACTACTCTGAGGAAAATCACAGAGATGTGGTTATTTATTTATCTATGTATGACAACAACTTTGGTCAACAATAGTATAATGAACATTTTTTCCATCAAAGCTACTTCTTTAGAGTTCTCTTGATGGTTGAAATATAACCCGAGTCCTATTAATTTTTGCTCCTCAACATTTTTTATTTTACTTACCCCATAGATTGATTTCATAGAGTTTACCCTTTAAAATTAACGCTTTGTAAACTTAGCTGCCAACGCGCCCAATATCCCTGTAGAAGAGTAACATGAATGACTGACTTCCATTATAAGTAATGTTTCCTCTCCAACATTTTTCTGAGCATAGTTACTATCTATCTTTAACCATTAGAATGCCTCCCCTACAAAAATTATCGTTTATAACTCCTGTTGCATCAAAAATTCAATATAGGTACATAACATACATTAACAGTTGTAACATACGTATGTATTAACTAGGGGTGTATTTCAATTTTGACAAATGTATATAATTCAATATTAGATAAAATATTCAATAAAACGTCTGCCCAAAAACGGTGAATGAATCAAAACTGTTGGGCAAATCTGGTTGCTTTGCGGTCGAGTTGTGATCAAAAGATAAAGAGAATTAACCGTTTCACCAGGTTGAAGCAGCACGTAATAGAGAATTCCTCTCTAATTCCATGAAACACTTAACATAACCTTGTTTGATGTCAATCCAGTCTTTGACGTCATTTGTGAAGGGTCACCGGCATTCTACCAGGATCGTTCATACATGTATATCAATAATTTTAGGACAGGTGTGGCACCTGTTTCTGTTAACCGATTACCTAAATTTCAAAATATGTTTCCATGTCCAAGTAAATAATTTTGTGTGATGGGCTAGTAAAGGAATACAATCGGTTAATTGGTTAATATTATTATTTTGAAGAAATTGCACCTACGAACACAATAACATTAGTATTTTTGAATGCTGCCTTCTCCTCTTAGTGCATTAAGCTGAAAATAAACGAAATTTATTTGGAAAAATAAAACAAACAAAAAAAAGAAAAACAGAAACAAAAAGCATAAACTCTCGAATATCTTTTTCCACTTTGTGAAGTGCGTTTTCCAACACACTTGTTTACATAAATTTATCCTTATAATTTACCATACATAATATGTACATTTTATTATGTTATATTTGTGTAGTCAATAATTCGAAACTAAACAAATCCTCCTTAAAAATTTATCAAATACACATTCTAAATTCACAATGGAAACAATAAAAATGAAATAGGGAAAATGAATACTAGGGATGAAATTTTCGGGATTTTGTTGATTGCGGCATTTTCGGAATCTGAAAACTCGATCCTAGAATTCCGGATAGTACCAAAATTTAAGCAGTTTTGATTTCGTATTTTTTTTTTGTGCGTTCCATTTTATAAAAAATATCAACTGGAGGCCATTTTCAAAGCACATCTGCTGGTACGGGTCTACCAATCTCCCCACTTTTACCATCGTGCTCGCACCATCGTTTGTGATGGCCACGACATTCTTTGATAAATTCAGATTTACTTTCTTTGTATGAATACGAGGGAAATAACAAAAGTTTGGTAAAATTTTTTAATTTGTTATTTTTAATCTTTTGTATTTTCTGAACTGCTGTGTGTCAGTCATTTTGGCTATAATTTTTCCTTGCACTCAAAAAATATGGTTGCCTGCTGTTTTATCAAAAACAGCAGTAAAACACAACAAAAAAAACAAAGAATGACAACATACAATACCGATATCCTTCGGAAAATTGCAACCAAAGGTGTTTTGGCACATTCAATTGCTAACTGAATACAATTGCATTGCATTCAACAATAATCAGATTATGTATTTGTAAATCCATTACACGTGTTCATTTGCAACGAAAATTTGAATTTTTATGGAAGGATAAAACTACGACAGCAACACAAATACCTTTGTTTTTGAATTTGCAAACGCAATTTAATTCAATAAACTTGTTCTTTAGTGACTTCAATGAACAGAAAACTTTTGGGCTAATCTAATTTTAAATGCAAGTGCGTGAATATCAAAATGCAGATATGGTTATGCATATTGTATATATGATATTAAGAATATATGAATGTGTATCAATACAAAATGCGATGGAAGAATTCCGATTACTATCAGACAATATGCGTTCGAATTTTTTGAAAACGTTTGTGTTCTGAACATACTTTTTGTAGTTTTGTTACACATATCTGTATGTATAATCAGGAACACAACACAACAATATTACAAATAGATACGAGTTCATACAAGGACCAAATAATTCAACCAGCAGGTTTTTAATTTAATTTTATCAGAAGAAAATACTACCGGAATAAATTAAAGAAATTAAAGAATTTCTTTCTTTTTCACTTACTTATGTACTTTTCTTTACTAATACTATATGAGTTGTGATGCAAGCATTTAAAACAGTGTATAATGGTATATATTATGCTGCCTTTATTCATAAACAGTCAACTTTGAAAATGGGTGCAACCGCATGAAAACCACGCCTATCTCCTATAAAAATTTATATTACCGTATGAATGTTTTCACATTTTAGGCTTGAAAATACAAAGCAATGAAACTGAAATGTACTTATATATAGTATTTTCAGTAGTAATATATATCAATTATCGATGTGTGATTAGGGAATCTGATAAAAACCACGCTTACCTTCCATTTAAGACTATGTACGGAGCTGAAACTAGCGACATATAATTATTTTTAACATAACATAATGTATATGAAAATGGCCGATATCGAATGTCGATTATCTACTAAGCATTGTCATTAGAGGAGAGAGTTTTGTAAAATTGTATACGAATGTAATTGGTACAATGGTAGTAAATATTCCATAATTAGGAATACTATATTCGTATTCCACAATCACGGATGAAGGTGAAGATGGTCATTTCTAGGCAGAAAAACAATAAAGCTGCAGGCGCTGATGGCCTGTCTGCCGAAATATCTAAGACCAGTGGCGATGAGTTAATCACCAGCATGGAACTATTTGCTATTTAAGTTTTTCAAACTTCAATCACAAATATCTCTTTTCTAATGGCAAAACAAGCATTATTTCTAATATTATTTGCGCCATAGGCGTTTGCAATACTTTTTATTTAATAAAACATCATGCAACCAAATTTTTAGAGTGCAAGAAAAAATTATAGCCCAAATGACTGACACACTTTAGGTGTCAGGTAGTAGTTCAGGCAAAATATTTATTGGTTGTATAACCTAAAAATTTCGGTTTTTTAATCAAATATTCATATTCATGTGAAGCACGTTTTATATAGTAATATTAAGTATGATCTATCAAAAGCTATGATATTTGCCCATGTTTCAGTCACTTTGCTGATTCCATTTCTTAAGAAGTGATTGTTTTTCGATGTAACCCATCTTTCTAGTCAAATTTTGATACTTCCATAAGAATCAAAGCGTTCTCCAGAATGAGTAGATTGCATCGACCGGAACAAATATGGCGAATATGGTGAACATGGCGGGTATTGTAATACTTCCCAGTTCTGCCCTTCCAAATAATTTTTAACCAGTTGAGCAATGTGTGATCTTGCGTTGTCATGTTGAAAATTTAACTTGTTCTGTATACTCATCAAGTCTGATAATTTTTTTCCAATAACTTTAATAGTTTTAGATGGTTGCAGCAACTCATGGCGCACAAGACCTTTCATATCCCACTAAATGCATAGCATAACCTCAGCACAATGAATATTTCATTCGGGCTGAGATGAATCTGGTTCAACAGTCTTTACCCATGTTTTTGTACGTTTAGTAATATCGTAATAAAATATTTCCATTTTTCATCTCAGGTGATAATTTGATGAAAAAATCCTGTTGTTTTGTCTTTGCAAAAAAGTTTCACAAATGGTTTTACGGTGTTTCGTAATATTTAAAGGAAGTAAATTTGAATTTTCTAAAATTGTCGTGGCTATCACATCTGATGGTGCGAGTACGATGGTGAAAGTGGGGATATTAATAGAGCCATACCAACAACTATGTTTTGCACATGACCTCAAGTTGATGTTCATATTTGGTATACTTCTACCGCTAAACATTCATATTCAAAAATCAGCAGCAATCAGTGCCATTCGCATGAACTTTTTCCACAGTTCAACTTCGAGTTCAAGTCGACACGAAACAATCATCAAAAATATACCAAATATAGAAATATGTCCTAGCTCTGATTCCATGCCTCAAGAACTACGCTATCACAGGCGTTTCTCTACAATCATCCCAGACAGACTGGAATGGAAAACGAAGGACAACTTAATACCCTTAAAACATAATTACGTTTGGTTTACAGACGGATCGAAGACAGACGAAGGTAGAGGCGCCGGGATATACGATCATAATACCCGCATATCTTTCGCAATGGGCTCGTGGCCAACTGTTTTCCAAACAGAAATATTTGCCATAGAACTTTGTGCACGTCATCTACATGCCAAAGGGCTCAAAGGAGTGTGCATTCTTATTTGCTCAGATAGCCAAGGTGACATCAAATCGCTCTCCTCATGGGATTCCTCCTCAAAACTAGTCACCGAATGCTTCCTTATCCTACAAAAACTCTCTATGCGAAACAAGGTCACATCACCACGACAAATACCTACTACAATGAACAAATTCGACAGGTCTCCGCCAAGCGAAAACTCTCATCAGTTTAAATGCAGCTTTTGACAGAATTGGTCTTAGCAGAACAAACCTACGCCTAATAACCGGCTATCTCTCAGGACATAACTGGTTAAAATACCACCTCCACAAAATGGGACTATCCTGTGACATGGGGTGTAGACTCTGTCTGGAGGAGGATGAAACATCAATCCACATACTTTGCGAATGTCCGGCCTTGGCCAGACTACGCCTCAAACACTTTCCGCTGAGTTTCCCAACACCAGCTTCAATCTTCAAAAGTTCGACAAGATCAAGTCTATCCTTCATTAAAATGGTAGAGGAGATTCTAGTGTCGTAGACGGGCTTGGGTACAAAAGATCTCGTTTGGTCGCAGTGCCCGTAACACTTGTGGTTGGCCCTCAGAGGTATCAGCTGTAGAGGTCATGACCTCTAAAAAACCTTGGTCTGGTTTCGCGTGGTCCACTTGATGAACAAGGATTATGTCCTTGTTCTAACGTCACGCTCTCTGATTGATTGTTTTGATTGATTGATTGATTTGGTATAAAAACAACAATTTTTAAAAAGAAATTACGACATCAAAACTGCCTGGGATGATCACGGGATTGTATTTTCAGATCCCAAAAATCCCGAGATCTACATAACCCCGAAAATTTAGATCCCTATATACTGTGATGATATTGAATATTGCAAACATTTACCAACAAACATAATCAATCAACAGTGACACAGTGAATAACACTGATTTGATTTTCATAGATTGTGTAATGAATGAATGAATATAAATATCAATAAGTGCTGTGGACAAATCAAGTGTATCTATAATTCAAGTATACCGACATATGAATATGTATTGTTCTTATACATACTCAGGTTTCTCTCATATACCTGACGGGATAGAATGTTATGAGGGAACTCCAAAACTTCTAGATAAATGCAACCTGATCTTCACGGACGGCTCCAAATTGGTTGGGGCCATGTGCGCAGGGTTTTACCATGTGGTTACACAATGGGCCCATGTTGGTCTAAGTGTACCCTTTCGGGGCAGCCACCCACCACCTACCTACCTATCTATACATACTTCGATGCAATTGTCAACTTCACTTGGTAACCATATCACTGTGGCATGACAGTGTATGATTTGACAAGGCGAGGGAGTTTCATTGAAAAAGCTTATCCTGACACAATTTACAACCACTGCAGATTGTAAATTAACACGCAAATGCGCAAATATCGTTATATCTTAGATATACGACTAGTATTTTACTCTGCAAATGATAAAATAAAATTCCAAAATGTGTTAGTGTTTGCTAATTTCAAATTAAATTTGCTTTCAAATGTGCGTACTTGTTACGGATTATTATCTGTTGCATTGTATACACGTGTATGTATGTATGTAGATGAAAGTAAGTTCCGTGTAAAATATAAAAATAATATTTACAAAAATTGCAAGAAGCTTCTCCAACTTCTCCCACACTTGGTTTTCATTGAACCGTGTATACAAGCAATTTCTGTTTGTGCGACTAATATATACATGTATGTAAAGGGTTAACCATTTCGCGGTTTCAAAAGTATAGGGCTAGAATTCGACATCTGTCAAACTGAGTTGTTAAAACAATTTCTTTCTTTTTCAGTTCAAAGTCTGACATTTGCGAAAATGGATCGCTTAACTATCGCACAACGCATTAAAATTGTAAAAACCTACTACAAAAATGGTGATTCTGCCACAGCCACATATCGTGCTTTAAGAGAAGGTTATGGTTTACATAATCGTCCAACTACGCAAGCAATTGGCAAAATTGTGAAGAAATATGAAGAGACTGGATCGGTTACAGATATTGTAAGGCCTGTGCATCATCGTTTCGCTCGTACCACCGAAAATATCACTGCTGTAAGTGAAAGTGTTGCCGAAGACCCGAATGTGTCGATTCCTCGTCGTTCTCAGGAATTAGGACTGTCTTACGGCACATTATGGCGTATTTTGCATTTGGATCTACATCTACATGAAGCCAGCTGACCATTCACAACGTCGTAGATTTTTCGAACAAAATTTTCTTTAGCGACGAAGCACATTTCTCACTCGGTGGGTATGTTAACAAACAAAATTGTCGTATTTGGGGTTCTGAGAATCCTCAAGTAATTGAAGAGAGGCAACTACATCCACAAAAAGTCACTGCTTGGTGCGCTCTTTGGTCCGGAGGTGTGATTGGACCTTACTTCTTCGAAAACGACGATGGAACGACTGTCACCGTCAATTCGGAGCGTTATGGTCATATGATAACCGACTTTTTTTTGCCTTCTATTGAAGAATACGACTGAGAGAATATGTGGTTTCAACAAGACGGTGCCACATGCCACACAACTCGAGCGAATATGGCTTTATTGTAAGAGAAATTTTCTGGCCGCGTAATTTCTCGTCGTGGCGATATCAAGTGGCCACCAAGATCATGCGATTTGACACCGCTTGACTTTTTTTTGTGGGGCTACGCGAAAGACCGTGTTTATGCAGATAAACCTTTAACTCTTGAGCACCTAAAAACCAACATTCGTCACGTTATGGCTGAGATACCGCCCAATATGTGTCAAAAAGTGGTCGAAAATTACCTCAAAAGAATCGATGCTTGCAACAATTCGCGTGGTGGTCATTTAAATGATGTAGTATTTCACACATAATGTTAACGTTCAAACTTTATAATAAAAAAGAAATATCATGATAAAAAATATTTTATATGTGTTTCATTTACATTTACTTTTGAAACCGCAAAATGGATAACCCTTTATACGTACGTAATATTTGTATTACCGAGTGCGTTCGAATCATATTTGTTCGACTTCTACCGACATTTTTCAAACCACAAGAGAACAGGAGAATAGCATTTGCAGCTTTTTTATAAATTATTGTGCAAAAAGTGCTTGCGTTGACTTTATGATATGAAAATAATAATTTATATACGTTCTATGTCAAAGGTAAATTCAATGTGCATAAATCTTACTGGTACTCTTATGTGTGTGAGTGTGTAAATCTGTGCATTGTGTGCACGTCTGTGTCCAATGACAAAATACATAATCGAAATCAAATTTATTTTAATATCGTTCTTTTCAAGAGTCAACAGTATATTTGTTAACAGCATTGTTCATTGGTAGTTATTTGATATTTGAAAGTTTTGAAAAAATCAAATAAAACAAAATGCTAGTCACAACAATATTGCATACTAGCCATACCAACCTCAAAATTCTTGAAAATATTTCTTATTTATTTGTTGTTATCATAATATGATGACGATGACAAAATGCACTTAATAAATTTTCACTTTGATCACTTCACTACAAAATAATCAGTAAGTCAAGTATTTGTGAGTACGTAAAAAATGTATGCAGTGTGTAAGCAAATTTGATGCTATTTAATATATTTGTTTAAGTATATTGAAAATTTACCAATTATAGTGAAATAATGCAAGTAACATATAATATGAGTCTGTCAAATTGGCCACATTAATCGTTTTTAATATTTTAAGTATTCGTCAGTTAGTAGCTTTGTATAATATTATGTCTCTGAATTTTAATATGTAATTTAATTTGTCGAGAGAATAATGTTTGGTTTGGAAAATCAACGAGTTTGTTTTAAATTTTGCATTTTGAACAAAATTGCTTGTTTATAAGTTTAATTGAACAATTACATTTGAATTGTAGAAAGCATTCAAAGGAGGTCAACTTTTGAGAAAAATCTCAGCAGAGGAAAAAACACTGTTTTTCTGAAATCCTTAATTGTGATGGAACATTTAAACAAAAATAACACACGTATCACTCGAATATGTCATTCAAACAACGAAGGTTATACTGCCGCTTCGAGGAACCCATTTTAAATAATTTGAAAACATAATGATGACTTTGCTGGCATAACTCAAGACATTCCGTGGAAATTACTTGAAAAAATGAATGGATATCAAATTGGTCTTTGGAAGAATTGTTTCACCTTAAATGGGTTCTATTTTCAAGGAGGTTCAATAAGTTTGGATGAATAATTGATATCTTGTGTAATAAATTAAATTGATATTAAATCAACCCAGCCGAGATTCAGTTCTTTAATCAAAAACAGAAGAAGGTTATGTAGTGATGAAATAGTGATTCTACCAAAAAAGGAACGAGCGGAAAGTGGTAATCGAAGAAAAGCTCAAACGTTTGGGCTTATAAAAATATTTTTAAATACATTAGGAAAATTTTTAGTGGGCGCCGTAGCTCAGTGGTAGGTCGTGGTTCAATCCCCGGCTGATGCATAACCGACGGCCGATGATGTCGACGGTACCCACCTGTCGGCAAGCAATTGGGAATTGTTCCGACAGTAACAACTTGCCATGAAAAAGCTTTTAAAAAAACTCTGTGACAAAGCTCAGAAAAACTGATGTCATAATGGTTCTGCCGTTCGGAACCGGCTAAAATATGTAGGTCCCTTCCAATACTGTCCAAAATTTAACACGCACAACAGTAATGGAAAGAGAAGCTCGGCCACATATTTATTTTTTTGTTTAGGAAAATTATTTGTTTTTTATTTAAAGATTTCTTCCCCAAACTTAATACTTGCTTATGTAATTGGAATAGTTCATAACCAATATGGTTCTAAAGAATATTACAAAGTTATTTACATATATAATCATTTCTAGAATTTTTCTAAATTCAAATTAATGATTAAATTAAGCATTTGATTAACGACTATTTTTTGTAGTAACTAGTTATACATGCTGCTTATTGCTGCTAATGCATAGCTGCTTAACCCAAATGAAGTGACCTTTAAACGAAAAAACGAAAGAAAGCATATTACTAATTAAATTCATATTGTAGATTTAATGTACTCTAAATAAACAAGTATTTAAAATACGAATAAAAATATGTAAATGAATTTAAGCTTCTTGTAAATATTTTATAATTTAGCATTCTAAGTGGCTTGTGATGAAGAGATTTGACGTTGAAATGTTTATAATATACATACATATATGCATTCACTAATGTAAATGAGAGTTAAAAAGTTAAGTAGGTATGCATTAACAATAAGTGCATATAAAAGAAAATAGGAAAATCGTAGAAAAATGGAAAATATGTACTTACTAATACGATTTATATTTTGTCCTTGTCCTTAGTGGGTAAATATTTTTATTTGCAATTGACATCAAAGCAAAAATTCATTGAGGTTCGTTTGATGGGTAAGTGTAGTTTTTGCAAGTATATATTGGGATATTGTCGAATATACAATACATATACATATAAGAATAAAGATTAAATTTAATATGAGTGATATACTAACAATATTAGCATAACAATCATTTGCGCTTAAATACAATTCATCATACACATTGAGCATACATATTCTCAGCTGAGCTACACTCTTTATAAAGAATATAGTATTTGGTTGGAAGCACCATGCACTCATGGATATAAGGCCGATCAAAAATATTTTTGAGGGAAAAATAAAATTCTATTATTTAATTCTAGTTCCATGAGTCCTCTCAAGATATGCCACTATATGGAGCTAATTCAATTCCTTGAATCCAACCAGATCGACATATTGATGATATCTGAGACCCATTTCACTGACAAAAATTGCTACCAAATACCATATTACAAACTGTACACCACAAATCATCCGCATGGTAAGGCACGCGGAGGAACTGCCATATTGATAAAAAGCAGAATAAAACATCATGTTCTCGAAGATTTCAGTAGCGTCTACTTGCAAGCAACATCTATATGTCTGGAAGAATACATCTCTAAGCTAGTAATATCTGTGATATACTGTCCCCCAAGATACAGTATTACCGAAGAGCAATATAAAGAATTTTTCTCAACTCTTGGTAGCAAATTCTTGGTTGCTGGCGATTTCAACGCCAAACACAATCACTGGGGCTCCCGCTTAATAACTCCAAAAGGAAGGAGACTATGTTCACTAACCACGGCTACGATGTTATTTCAAATGGTCAACCGATATATTGGCCGACGGACAAGAGGAAGATACCCGATCTCATAGACTTTGGAGTCGCCAAAAGTTTGCAAATGGAAAATATCTCCACAGAGTGTAATTATGATCTATCATCTGACCACTCACCCACGGTAATATCTATAAAATCACAAAGCCCCCAAAGCAATTGCGTTAGAAAGAAAAGAGACTGGTTAAAATTCAAGAAATATATAAATTCCCATCTTCCTCTGAGTACTGTATTAAGAAATGGACACGATGTAGACTCAGCACTCGAAAAATTCTACCAGCTGCTCTCATTAGCTCTCAGCTCAGCCATCTGCACAAGGGTATGCAAGCAATCAAACTATAGCGCATACACACCAGCTGACATTGAATTGTTAGTAAGACAGAAAAGGCAATGGCAAGAATTCAGATCACCGAATCTGAAAACACAGCTACAGCACTGCACTCGAAAGTTAAAGCAAGCCTTAAAAAATAAAAATCTCCTTACAATCGGCTGGGGCCGACTGACGGTAACTGGGCTAGAAGCAACTGCAAAAAGGGTTTGGCTTTTGCAAACCACCTAAAAAGTGTGTTTACACCCAATCCACCCTCTTCACAGTCCTCATTACCAATATTAACTTCTCAACCTTGCTCAATAACGCTCAAAATCAAAAACAAGGACATATTCAAAGCAATTTATAAAGATTTAAACCCAAAAAAATCACCTGGTCCAGATAAAATTACCGGTAAAATGATAAAAGAGCTACCTCCGGCTTCAGTAATTCATCTCATGCACATTTTCAATGCTATCCTTCGTATTAAACACTATCCCAAATGCTGGAATACTTCAAAAATTATTATGATAGCAAAACCAGGAAAAGACCCTACAAAAGTGGCATCGTACAGACCTATCAGCCTCCTGCCTCTACTCTCTAAAGTATTCGAAAAGCTACTTGTCATGAATATAACTCCATTTATTAATCTCAACCAACTGATTCCTCAACATCAGTTTGGATTTAGAAAACAGCACGGCACAATAGAACAAGTCCACCGCATTGTAACTCTGATAAGAAACACTTTTGAAGAAAAAAAGTATTGCTCAGCTGTCTTTCTTGATATCACTCAAGCTTTCGATAAAGTATGGCACGATGGCCTTATTTACAAACTCAAACTGTTACTGCCTGCAAATGTCTCCTCATTGCTTAGTAGCTACCTCACGAAAAGACAATTTCTCGTACATCACAAGGATTACACAACAAATCCATTGGATATTCACGCTGGCGTTCCTCAAGGAAGCGTTTTGGGCACCTTACTGTATCTCTTATACATTTCAGATATGCCCAACAATAACTATACATTCATATCGACCTTTGCTGATGATACGGCAATATTGTGCTCTCGCTCTAACCCCATAGAAGTTACTAAACTCCTGCAGACTCATGTCGATTCTCTCGAAATCTGGCTAGCAAAATGGCGTATAAAAGTTAATGAATCAAAGAGCGTACATGTAACCTTCACGCTAAGGCTAGATACATGTCCCCCACTTAAAATTAATGGCCAATCAGTTCCAATATGTTCCTCAACAAAGTACTTGGGTATTCACCTCGACAGAAGGCTGACCTGGAAAAATCACATAGAGGCAAAGAAAACTCAGATCAAGCTTAAAATGAATCAGTTATGGTGGCTGTTACACAAAAGATCAAAGTTGAATCGTCGATTAAAATGAAAAGACAGACTGAATATGCTGTGAAATTGCTATACCTCGCGATTCAACAAATTGTGATGGAACGTAGGGAATATCACATAATTTTTGTTAGTTTGTAAGATTTGAATACTTATTGTTAGTTTCTAGGTATTTTAGAAAGATTCAACAAATGCATAGCATTAAAAAAAAAAAATTCTAGTTAACTCTACCAATAAAATCGAGCATATAAAATGAAATTTAAATCAGCGAAAAGTACAGAATAATGAGCTCTAAGCATATTGGGTAATTTAAAAAAAAATGCGTTTTTTTAGAACATTTTTGAACAAATATTTTCTTTTATGAAAATAAATTTTAATCAAGTACTTATTAATATCGGTATTACTTATTAATTTTCTATCATTGCTGATTCCAAACTGTTACGTAATTGATGTTTAGTGCTCCTGACAGCTTGCACAAAAAATATAGCGTGAAATGTCACCTTGCAAACACATGTCCGTGACACAATCGGATTAGTATTGCCCGATATATGGGCATCAACATCATCTATTAACAAAAAGCCGCACAGAGATTTTAATTACCCAATGTAAATGCAATAGACGCATTGAATATAAATTACAATATTATTTAATATTCTACCAAATTATTAAAACGTAAAAATAATTTCTTTCAGGCATATAAATTGAAATATGTGATTTGTATTTGGTACATATAAATTCTATTGTTGATTACCAATAATTTATTAGTTTCTCCAATGGAAATATGTTTCAATAATATTTTTTTAATAAATTGCAAACAATCACTAGTACGTATACGAGTGTATGGTATATTCACAAAGCCGATTTAAATTCAATTAACAAAACATTGAACAAAACACCCGAAAAAGAGGAAAACTATAATTCGTGTATGCAAGATAAATATAATAACAATAGTATAAATAACATAATATTATAATTTATTGCCATATTTTTGTTTTAGTCATTTCAATATATACGCATAAGGAAAATCCCATAAATCTAATTACGAATATATATTGTTAATATATATGTACCATGCTGTATTTAATGTTTATGTACGAGGATTAGTAAACAACAAATCAAATCAAAGCATTAACAAAATGAGCATGTTATTAAGCATAAAATTTTATGCGTATAAATGCATGCATGCAGCCTTTGTATGTTTGAGTGTTCATTTTGTATTTGTCACATTCATACATATCCATTATGATAAGCGTTTTCGATAAAACTTTGTATACAATAAAATCGTTAAAATATGCACCATTGATAGCAACGCCAAGAATAATAAACAATACATAATAACTAACGCCATTAGTTGGTTATAGTTTTATATATATATATAGAATCGTACAAATATAGGTACCTATATATATATTCTAGATCATATCTTTTAATAGGTTGCTGTTATATAGTAATAGTAATAACAACAGCTGTTGTAGTAAATGAGAAAAAATCGTGTATAATTGGAGGCAATTCATTGCAATGCCAATTCATACGTGTTTAACATTATTCGAAACGTTTTAATACACAGAACAAAAACAAAATAAAGAAACAAAATATATTGAAATGGAAACTATTTGTTTGACCATATACATATAGGTTATTGTTTAGGGGGGAAAATTGTTAAATAATGGCAACATTTTTCATATGGAAAAATATTTGCTTCACATCGCTAAAGATATTTGTACATTAATGCTGGATGGTTGACATTTTTCACCAACGTTGTTACAATATTATATCAACATTTTTCCCACATTTTGGAACATAAAAATCTTTATTTTTCCTTCGACATTGATATCGAAAAAATAAGAAAATTGTTTTTGACATTATTGCAAAAAATGTTTTTTAAATAATTGCAAACTAATGAAATCTCTATTTTCAATGATCGAAATTATTACAACTAATTGGTAAAAATGCTGAAATTTCTCTACTTTTATTTTTAAGAAGTACTAATTGTAGGGTCTATCAAAATTGTCATTCACTAACGAGATTCACTAGATTATAAAAAATCTCCGAATTTTCCTATATTACCTTTTTGGTTTTTAGTCTTGAAATAACGAGAAAACATTTAACACCGATGAACTTTGGATATTTAAAAATATATTTAGTTAAAAAATATGCTTAACGCAACTCACGTGACATTACCCAACTCACAAGATTTCCGTTAAGAAAATTGGTAAACAAAAAGTGAAACTGAAGTATCAATTCTGTACATATTTCCAATAGAAAATCAAGACTTGCGTGGTATTTACATTCTTAAATGTTGTGGAACATCGTGCTTGACAGTCGAATATCCTTGGGCTCGTTATTATAGAAAAGAGTTTTGCTTATAGTTTCCTCAGAATACTCCATTTTAAATATTTCATATGCTTTCGAAACTCATAATCGTAAACCGTTTTCTTCAGTGGTGATAACGCCCTTTCACGTAAATAAAAATTCTATATTAAATCCTTGAACCTTCAAATATTATAAGCTCGGAGTGATTGATTCAATACGATTAGATTATTTTGCAGCAATTGCTTCGGTCGAAATCTTATTTTTCTCTTTCTTGTTGAGCATCGTAGCATTATCCATCAACAATTCTTTTTTCTTCTGCCTACATACAGATCCGCATTATTCCAGTCTGTGTCGTCTTATAGTCTCTCCACTTTCCATCATCGTTGCTTGACATCGCTGATTCCTTAACTTAACTTTTTTCTTCTCTCGTTTTTGTCTATTCATATAGAATATTTTAACATTAAAACTGTTAGTGAATTTTTTATGTTCAAAAATGCCCATACCGCATGCTCCGCAACTCACGCGACAAATTTCAACAAAAAAATTCTTCATAAGTTTCAATTGGTTTCTGTTGGTTTTAAATATTATTTGGACATTGATAAATTCAGAATTAAAAGTTCAGAAAGAATACTTAAGCCTTTTTTTTTAAATTAATTTTTTTATATTTGAATTTGGAACAATGTTAAATCTTATAAGTAATTTTTGGCTATATTGCTAAAATGTTTAAAACTATGCCAGCCACACGAATACTAAAAGATTCGCATTAGTTTATATGTTTTAAAGGGAGTACGTGCTTCTACAGTGGTTTTATAAAAACTGTGCACTGTGAATAGGGAGCAACCATCGCAGCATATTGTCGTTTACTTTTGTGTTCACTGTTTCTTTCAAACATGCGCAACAGTCTTATAGGCTAGACATTCAGCAGCGACGCACTTAATCCGCATAAAATACTAACCTGACAGACGGCAGTATTGCGGATTAACTAAACAGCTGATTGCTGTTATATTAGGTCTGCTCACTTACATTACTATCACTATCAATTTCAGAAATCTGCCACTCTCGATATGACAAAATCTACAAGAAGTACGTCAACTGAAAACTATCAGAAACTTGTAAATTGACTTTCACAGTTCGTAATTGACAGCTGTATTTATTTTTCGCCAACGCTTTTCATGTCGAAAACTGTTAACAATTGTTGAAAGTTTTTTATAAGCGAACACACCTATTATTTTGTAAGTTGGATCGAGAAAAATTCACAATAGAAATTTTTCAGCATCGTTGGTGTGAAAACTCGAAGACAATGCCACATTGTGCAACTCTTGGCCATCTAGGTTTTATAATATTGTCGAATAATTTGAATCTTAATTGTTGGACACTATTTCATAATTTTTTACTACAACATAATGTCCAAAATATGATAGAAAATTTTCGACATTATTGCAAAAATTTTTTAAATAATGGGGAAACATTTGAATCTTAACTTTGTATTCGATGTCATTTGTTGTATATAATAGAATGAATAGAACAATGATTAAATGTAATTTATTTTAATTAATATCATATTTGGATTTGCAATATGACGGATATCTGACAATAAATTTGTCGGCCTTATTGCAAACATCTCTAGTTTTTGTTAGACGTTATTTCATATTTTCGGACTATAATATAATAACCAAACAAAAACTCATAAAAAATTTATCTATTTTATTACAAAAATGTACCGATATTAGATAATGTTGGCAAGTTATTTCTGACATAAATTGGACATGGAGTAACATATAATTTTTTTTTTAAATTATTCTAATCAAAATAGGTTGCAGTCGTATTTTTTATTTTTCTTTTTCTTGTGCAATAAATCCAGGATTTAAATATTAAATATTGCACAATAACAGTATATAGATATTGAATGTATTATGTATATACTATGCAATACCATTAATTGAGCTTATTATTAGTAAGCAAAAGAGAAATTTTATAATAGAATTTGAAGACTTAAGTATGTAAGAATTTTAAGACATAGAGACATCAATAAAACTTTTACTTATTTGCTACTATTGGAGTTAAAATTTTGAAACTCTCATATATCACTAATGAACTTAGGTATGCATATATTGTACATAGCTCCCATCATTACAATTATATAAATACTGTGGTTACCAATAATATTTTCAATTTCAATCGAATATTGGAGCAAATTTCAAATGTATATTTATTGTACACTACCTGCAGTACATGCACGCCTACTACATACATCTAGAATGTAGAACTTACATGATGCAAATTTTAACCAAAGTGTGGTCTATAGTCGAATTAAGATCAAAACAAAGAAATATAAATATGATGTACATATATATCATCTATATACCTATGAATGCCGAATAACCACATATTGTATTATACAAATATGCATATATTCATACATACATACTTACATATATACTAGTATACCTACTCTTTGTAATGCATATAATTTGTAATAACAACCCAGTAGGGAACACAACGAACTTTAAATATACTCATAAGATGACAATTTGGAAAATAAAACATTCACTTCACTCCATTCTAGTAGCACGCCTGTACTTTATTAACTGAAAATGGTTAAACTGTCGTAGCTATGTTAAAATAATCAGTTCATTCCAAAGGACACTACTGGTAGCAGAATAATCTCCTCATAATGCATTTGAAATTCTTTACTGGGTACAATTGCACATACTACGAAAAGGTTAATAGAGCTATAGATATGTATACTAGATATTGACATATAAATACATTCCTTTCTAGAAAATATTATGAAGTGCATTGAGACCTTGTATCACAATCATGTTTTTGAAATAACGAAAAATATTTCTCATTGATACAATTTTCTACTGTGATAAAGCATAAATACAACAACAGAGAAATCAGCATAACAATTTCTTCTTATTCCGCATTAGGTAATGTCACGAACTTACCTACAAATGTATATACAAGTATAGGTTATATATACTATTGTTTTCGTATCAATACAATACCAGCGGCTTCAAACTTTTGATCTGTTGCAAAAAAAAAAAAATACAAGGCAGACAACTTTGATAGACAGGTTATTGCTGTCACATGCTATTACCTGATGTTTGCCTACATACCTAGGCATAAAACAGGTGCCATGGTAGCAGAAATGTTCATTGGTATGATTGGTAATATTTTACTTTATATTGTTCAGCAATATCATATACCAAAATTCATGATGAAAAGTCAGTTTATGAAATAATTAAATAAAACAAAAATATTTTTTCAATTTCTCATTCAATTCAATTCAAACACTGCTTTTTCTCCAAATGTAATACGAGTCTGTACTATTGTAATTGTAATTGTTTTCAATATTTTATTACTTTTATGCAAATAAATTTATTGAAGAAATATTGTATTATTGGCATTCAATCAGAGTACAACTTCACTAGCAAGTAAATCACTCACAGACCACTAGCTATAAATTGGAAATCTCAACTTGAAAGTGAAAAATGAAATATTCATACCAAGGATATATGCCTACTATATACACATATGTATACGGACATGGAAATAATAAGTTCTTGGTAGTGTAAGAATAAATCAGTTTATAAATAAATGTTTTCCAATTGAAGTGCAATCAAGCATATATATATCGAATATTGCTTTTCACATTTCATTTAAATTTTATTTGTTTTTTTTTATAATTTTCAATTTTTCTTTTACATTGTTACTTTTGTTTTCAATTTGATTTCCATCCTATTCAAGAATACAAATAATTGAGAACCATACTTACCATTCCATCATTGGAATCATATGATTTATATGCAAATCAAAAAAACGTAAAAAAAATATTTGAAGATAACTTATCATTCGGCACTTCATTAACGCTTTACTTGATGAACACAGAAAGAAAAAAACAAAAGATATTTATTCGCATTAAAATAATTTCTTTGGAATTGGATTTACTCTTAAAATATATAGTACAATTTTCTTTCTCATTTCTTAGTTATATTATTTAAGTGCCCAGCTACTTTTTTATTTGCTTTTTTTTAAATCTATAAATTTATATTTTTCTGCTTTTACTTATATTCTGTAAAATATCATCACAGAAAGGAAACAGATTATTCTCATCATATTCTTAACATCTACCACCAGCGCTTGGTGTTAAACTGAGCTATTGTTTTTTTGTTTTATATTTTTTATGACATTGATACATAATGCAATATAATGAAAGTATTTCCTATGTGGGTGCCGTAGCTCAGTGGTTAGTGTGTTCGCCTTCTGATCTGTAGGTCGTGGTTCAATACCCGGCTGATGCATAACAAATTTAATATCGAAAAGATTTTTCTTTCGAACGGTATCCACCTGTCGGCAAGCAATTGGCCATTCCTCCGACAGTAACAACTTGCCATGAAAAAGCTTCTAAAAAGAACTCTGTGACAAAGCTCAGAAAAAAGTGATGTCACAAGTGTTCTGCCGTTCGGAACCGGCTAAAATAAGTAGGTCCATTCTAATATTGTCCAAAATTTAAGACGCACAACAGTAATGGAAGAGAAGCTCGGCCAATGAGCCCTTTGGGGCTTTAAGTGCCACATATTTATTTATTTATTTTTATTTCCTTATTTTTATTTTTTCTTCTGTTCTATCTTTGAATCTAAAATACTGTAAATATAAATATTATATACTTGGTTAAGTTGGTAAAATAATTAGTAGTTCCCCACATTACATACTTCAGTGTTATTTATAGTAAGTTGGAGTCCACATCTTAACATAAACTTACATTAGTATTCAACAGAGCGATTCTATATGCTTTTGGTCTGCGTTTTTATAATCATATTTCTGACAAATTTACTGCTATTCTTGGAGTTGAATTGGCTGCCTTTTTGGAAATCCGTAATATAATTTATCTTCATCGACTTATCACTTGTGAAACGCCTGGGTATCTATATGAGAAATAGCGATTTTTGCAATTTACGCGATCCACTCAACTCATTATCCCTAGGTTTAGTCTTGTGAATTCTAGTCGTTTCTTCTTTGTCAACAGAAGCAATCTCATCCGGCAGTACATTGAATTCCTTTAACTTCCTTCGATTATGTCCTCTCATTCTTTCACTTCTACCTCCTTATCTTTTGTTCATCTTTCCTTAATTTTTTTCTTCTTCTTTTTCTTTTTGAATTTTTCCTCACTTAAGATAGTAAGGGACAATTTCACAGTACCAAGTTAACTCATAGAATGGAGTTAACTCATAGTTTACAGTAGCAAAAAATATAGTTAACTCTATTCTATGAGTCAACTTGTTACTGTGAAAATGGCCCTTAGTGTAATATTTATTAACTTTCATTATATTTATAAGGTTTTTATTACAATTCTCCTTTAAATGTGATGTATTGTAAAAAAATATTTTTATACCCTGCATAATGCAATATGCATGGTATATTCATTTCGGTCAGATGTTTGTGTCCACTTGAAGGAATCTCCGGAGATATAGACATGGATATATATTCGTGATCAGCGTCGATTAAATTTTCGATTTAACGATGTCCGTCCGTCCGTCCGTCCGTCCGTCTGTCTGTCACCTGGCTGGTTCGCACGATAACTTGAGTAAATATTGAGCTATTTCGATGAAATTTGGCATTAGTAATCTATGATCCAAGGGTACGGAGGGGATTGATATTGGGCATGATCGGTCAATAACCACGCCCACACCAAGCATTCAAAGCGACTAACCTCGAAATTTTCAAAATCTTTAACTTGCTATAACTCACACAATATACCACTTGGGACAACAATAATTTGCACATAGAGTTATATTATACTACTATATAACCTCACCAAAAGTGGATGAGCCACGCCTACTTTCTAGCGCAGCTCCCATACAAAGTGTCTGTACTTCTTTGAAATTGAAACTGCTGTAACTTCTACACTCTTCTGTCTAGAATAACCATAATTGACACATAGATTAACACGGTAGTCAGAAATAATATGGCAGAAAATCAATATGCCACGCCCACTCCTTTTTGGGTCTCCCATACAAAGTTGCGGAAATTAAGAAAAATGTTACCGGTTATAACTTGCAAACTATTCAGCGTAGAATAACGAGATTTAAGGTGTGGATTAGTATTGTACGAGCAACTAGGCTTACAGAAAATGGGCGCACCACGCCCAGTGTTTATCGTAGCCCCCATACAAATTTTAAATTGAAACAGCTGTAACTTCGGCAATCTTCTGTCTACAATAACCATAATTGACACTTAAATTAATATCGTAGTCGGAAATAATCTGGCGAAAAATCAGCGTACCACGCCCACTTCTTATTGGGGCTCCCATACAAAGTTGAGGAAATTAAACAAAAATGTTAACCACCATAACTTAGAAACTATTCAACGTAGGACACCAAATTTAAGGTGTGGATTAACATTGAAAAATTAATTGGATTTACTAGAAAGTGGTAAGCCACGCCCACTTTTTATATAGCTCTCATACTAAGCCTCGGAATTATCTTAAAATCCTTTTACTTCGTCAAAGTCAACCATATTTCGGGTGTAAATTAGTAGTATATGCAAAAATTGTTTCTCGAAAAGTGGAAATAAAAGAAAAGTTGGATATTCGAGTAAACTTTTTATATATAAATCTACATATGCAGGGTATAGTTTGGTCGGCCCCAGCCGACTGTAAGGAGATTTTTTTAATGTACAGTTTTCTAACTTAATTAATAATAATAATAATAATAATAATAATAATAATAAAAATTTTTTGTTTAGCTCTAAATCCACTGAGCAGCCTTTTGAATGGTACCGAATACGGTTTTAAACTACGTGCAACCAGTGATACAAAATTGGTCAGCCACTTATTATATATGGATGATCTTAAAATTTATGAGGCAAAAAAAAAAGGAACGTTTAATGCTTCAAACATACCGTTTTAGTAATAATATTAATATGAACTTTGGGCTTAATAAATGTAAGACGCTGACAATTATTAAAGGAAGGATCAACACAGCTGAAGGTCCAAACTGAGCTAAGCGACATGAAGCGCACGATAAGAACAACATTGACAAAGTATAATTTTCACCATCCAAAATCGTGCATAGAGAGAATGGTTATGCCCCGGAAAGTGGGAGGACGTGGGCTTATCGACATATTGACACTGCATGACCACCAGATAGCTAACCTTAGAAAGTATTTCTTGGAAAACGCAGGTAACTCAACCTTAATTCGGGTGGCAACTACTACACGCCACTTAATTTGAAGGGTGAATTTTTTCCACAAGCATTATCGGAAGATCAGCTTAGGAAAAACTGGTCGATGAAACCAATACATGGTCAGCACTACAGAAATCTGAATAGTGAAGATGTTGACAAAGTATCGTCAAAAATAGATATCTGTTTGCTGAGACCGAAGGTTTCATCATCGCTATTCAAGATCGGGTCACACCAACTAAATACTACAAAAACCATATTCTAAAAGATAGATATGTAGTGGACAATTTGTGTAGAGTGTGCAGGAAACATAGGGAAACAATAGAGCATATCATCTCTGGTTGCATGCCACTAGCCCAAACCGAATACACTCGAAGGCATAATAATGTGGTGAACATTCTCCACCAGGCCCTGCGAGGCATGTACAAGTTTGAAACACCGTACACACCGTATTATAAATACGATTCAACAGCAGTAGCAGAAAATGCGAACGCTTGTGTATACTTCGACCGCACTATTTACACAGAACACACAAATCAGCATAACCGCCCCGACATTACAGTCATAGACAAAAGTAGAAGGATCGGCATTATGATTGATGTTGCTGTTCCAAATACAAGTAATTTGAAGAAGTCGTATCTGGAGAAGAAACGAAAGTATGCAGAACTTGCCGTGGAAATTAGAAGAAATTGGAACTTATCGCAAGTACAAATAGTGCCAGTAGTAATGAGTGCAGAAGGATCAGCATTTAAAGAATTAAAGTCAGACATTAGTAAGCTAGGGTTAAGAGAAAACATAATTGACAAAATGCAAAAATCAATAATTATCGATACCTGTCATATTATAAGAAAAATGTTGAATATTAATTAATTTAGTAGTTTACATATTTATTCTGTAATAGACTAAGGTCTTCAGAATATATGTCATTGTACCTGTAACAGAGAATAAACTAAATAAAATAATAAAATATAAAGGGTTATCCATTTTGCGGTTTCAAAAGTAAATGTAAATAAAACACACACACACACACACACACATATATATATATATATATATATATATATATATATATATATATATAAATAAATATATATATATATATATATATATATATATATATATATAAATAAATATATATATATATATATATATATATATATATATATATATATATATATATATGTGGCACTTAAAGCCCCAAAGGGCTCATTGGCCGAGCTTCTCTTCCATTACTGTTGTGCGTCTTAAATTTGGACAGTATTAGAAGGGACCTACTTATTTTAACCGGTTCCGAACGGCAGAACACTTGTGACATCACTTTTTCTGAGCTTTGTCACAGAGTTCTTTTAGAAGCTTTTTCATGGCAAGTCGTTACTGTCGGAAGAATTGCCAATTGCTTGTCGACAGGTGGGTACCATTCGAAAGAAAGATCTTATCGATATTAAATTTGTTATGCATCAGCCGGGAATTGAACCACGACCTACAGATCAGAAGGCGAACACACTAACCACTGAGCTACGGCACCCACACTTTATCATATTTACTTATTTATATTTACTTATTTATAAATAATATCCTTTTAAAATCCAATTACTTGCCAATATTTACTTCATTGTTTTTATTTACCATGCGAAAAAGTGAACACATTGGTGTGTAGTGAATAACTAGAAAACTCAATAATATGAAAATAAAGAAATTAATATCTATGACCCCAATAAAAATGTATTTTTATGATTGCAGTGTCATAGTATAAGATAAAATATATCTATTTACTGAATGCTCATTTGAATTCACCTGCAGCAATGTATCTTCATAAGCATACATACGCTATGAGTACATGCATGTTTGCTTTGCACTATATACATATATTGTAGTTGCATGAGGGCATTTTTCTCTGTCTGTAAACTAGAGCTGCTGGTACGACGGAACTATAGCATTCGCATACAACTTAGGACTTTCATATAACATTGTTACATTTGAAAAAAAGTAATATTATAGTTAGATTGCAGTCGCGACAGAAATATTGTTTAATTTTACTATTTCTTTATGTCTCTGTTCTTGTGTACTGTTTCCCCATATATGCTAAGATATATTTTATCTTTAATAGACAGGTAATAGAAATTGCTAGATACTTATTACACAATTTGTTTCAGCAGAAACGATATCTAAATAGATTCCCACTTGCTATGCAATCACGTCTAATTATTGTTCTTCTGGATCTTGGTACTTCTTCGTCATTTCCGATAGTTTCTTTATTTCAAATGTAAATTTCATCATCACATGACAAGAGACTTGTAGAGTGAAATTTTCGTTCTTCGAGAGAGGGCTCGACTTCTCAATTGCTTACTTAGCCCAAAGTAGCACCTTTTTGCAAGAGTGATCCTTCGCAATATCTCCACTCTCCATTACTGCCGTTAATGCTGGTTCCAAGATAGACAAAGTCCCTTACTACTTCAAAAGCGTAGCTGTCAACAGTGACGTGCTGTCCAAAACGCCGGGAATATTTGCTTGTTGACACTAGATACTTCGTCTTGCCCTCGTTCACCGTAAGACCCATTCGACGCGACTCTCTTTCCAACTCTGAGAATGCTGCACTGACTGCTCGCGTGTTCATTATGTCAATATCGTCGGCATACGCTAACACCATGACACTTTTGTTGAAGATAGTGCCATTATGTCGTAGATCAACAGCTCGTATTATTTTCTCCATAATAAGATTGAAGAAGCCGCATGATAACGAATCACCTTGTCTGAAACTCCGTTCGATATTAAACGGTGAGGAGATGTCCTTCCCAATTTTCACTGCACAACCGGAGTTATGCAGTGTCATTCTACAAAGTCGAATGAGCTTTGCAGGAATACCGAACTCAGACATTGTTGCGTAGACGTAATCCCTTACCGGACTGTCGAAAGCGGCTTTATAATCAACAAATAGGTGGTGTGTGTCGATCTGTTTTTCTTGGGTCTTCTCCAGGATTTGCCGCAGTGTGAAAATTTGGTAGATGGTAGATTTACCAGGTCTGAAACCACACTGATAAGGTCCAATCAGGTTGTGGAGCATGGGCTTCAACCTTTCACACAATACGCACGATTAGACCTTGTATGCGATGCTCAGGAGACTTATTCCACGGTAGTTGGAGCAAATTGTGGAGTTTCCTTTTTTATGTACGGGACGGAGAACAATGAGCCTCCAATCATCAGGCATGCTTTCATCCGTCCATATTCTGCTTATGAGCTGGTGCATGCAGGAGAGCAGCTCATCGCCTCCGGTCTTAAACAACTCGGCAGGCAGTCCATCAGCTCATGCAGCTTTGTTGTTTTTCAGCCTCAAAATGGCCGTTTCAACCTCGTCATAGTCGGGTGGAGGAATATCAACACCATCATCTGTAATTGGGGTTATCGGAGAATCTCCTCCCCTGGAGAGGTGTTACCTCCATAGTCTCAGTAGACTCAAACATTTGTGACCAAACTCCCATTTCCGTCACGACAAGAAGAGACTCAGGGATTTTGACCGCCACTCAGGCGCTTGATCTTTTGGAAGAATTTTCGAGTCTCATTCCTGTCGGTACACATTTCTATCACATCACACTCGCAGAACAAACTACATGACAGCCAGTGAGTTGACTTGCGATGAGTTCATCAAAGATTGTGCTAGCCCCACCCGGTTGAGGCAGTTAGACACGTTACCTTGAGAAAACACCATCACCAAACATACTTACTCCCTATCTGGAATCCTTAAGGCGGTTGCCATACAATATGTATATAAAGTCCCCAGAATATTTTAAAATGCTCACATAGTTGCCCAAGTTGCCCAAGTTGCTAAAGAACTCAATTTTTTTCCCCAGCATTTCTCCCGAATATAACTATAAAATATCTGCCCCTATTGGGGGCTACCTCAAAAAAATCGATATTTTTCAAAATTGGCTCCTATTGCTTCCCGGTTGCCTAGGGGAAAATATATGACTGGTTTCCATTGATTTACTAACCCCAAAATTGTTCAAATATACGTAGGGGTACCCTACAAAATGAACGTAGCAAATAACCTGAACTTCTCATTAACTTCTTTTAAAAGAATTTATACACAATGACTCCAATTAGACACAATGAGCACCAAACAGTCACTTTTTAATTGCAAATTGAAATCTTGAGAATCGAATTTTCGTACATTTATTGCGACACGTTTGGAAGTTTATCTAATAAGAAAAGAAGATTTTTTATTTCGAGAAATCAGCATCAGCTTCTAACTGTACCATATTGGAGATATTTTACGCTATGAGTGTTGGTGATGGGATCCATTTAAATAATACTCATGCTTCAAATTCTTCAAATCTCTATAATTTAATTTACATTTCCACATACATATTGTGAGTATTAAAAAAAATCATAAATTTTTGTAGACACTTTATGTTCTTATGTTATGGCTGCTACGAATTCCTACCATTATGCATGCATTCATATGTCTTATATATGCAATTGAAAAAAGAAGATTATAAAAATACAACAAATAAAGATATTAACTATCACCTAGAGTATATGAAAAGAGTTGTTGGTAACTGTGTTTTAAATAAAATATGTAAAAATCCATACATTCCTATAGTACCGTATCTATAATCGTATGTGTAAAAATGCAGAACCACAGAGCCCAAAAAATCCTTTATTTATGTAAGTATGTATTATTCAGTAAGTATGTATTATTCAATATAGAATTATATACGTATGTATGTACATTTATAGAAAATACTATCATCGTACACAAAATTGCCGTCAGCAAAATGATGAGAATGATATATCGCTGATAGCATAAAACTATTGTATACAGTTTTCGTATATATACGACAACAATCATCAACATTATACAATGTTAATATCCGTATAGTACGATGACCATTTACCAGCAATATCCAGTTGCCGCAATGCAGTCAACATAACAATGATATAGTGTTAATGAAAAATTATAGAAATAATGTGGTACTGTTAAGTGCGATTACAATTAACTCTGAAAAAGCAAAAATATATATTGTATTATCTCCTCATCTATGTGTACAAATATATTTATACACAATATATACTTCCAATATTCTATATTAATTGAAATTTTATCTATGTAGTAATCTTAAAACCTATATGTGATAATGTCAAGCCATTATCTCCCTACTTGTAATAAATTGCTCAACTTTTAATAGGAACACAGCTTTTATATACATACGCATTAATATCAAAATTCCGTCTTAGCTACTACATAAAATTGAAAAAAAAAAAAAATCCAATCATATACAGTTTTCTCTCCATTAATGTCTCTAACTATATCTCCATTTTCTATTTTCTGCGTAAATTTCTATTATCACGAAGTTACCAATTCCAATTAAGCGCTTGTAACTACATAGTACATGTAATGTATATAATTGCTATTGACTTAATTTTTATTAGCTTTAACTTATTTGTGGTCAACAATTGCTATTATTACAACAATTAGGAATGTCATTATTATCAATTATTATTAATAGCTTCTATTGTTCTATTTTTTTCCTGGTAAACAAAATAATAATATTCTTTAAGTTATTCAGATATACGACAAAGGACATTTTCATAATATATTTTATTTGTTTCACATTCAATTCTTATTTTATCATATTTGGATCTAGAAGGCAAGTTTACAGCAGAGTATTTAAATTTTTGACTCTCTGAAATGTGTATGAGTAATATTAATTAAGAACAATTTCGAGTCTAAAAATCGTAAACGAATTAATCTAGAAAAACGGTCAGACACAGGTTTCTTTTAGGCTTGCTTTCAAAATATGTATTAGGTCTAGTAAAAAGTAATCCATTATGTTTGAATTAAATTGAAGGTTTTATTTAGCATAGTTAGAATGATATGACTTAGGACAAATATGCAGCGTTTTGTTGGATAAAGTTATCCAACCAAAGTTATTGCCATTTTGAAAGCAATTTCATAATGCCACTCTCATAGAAACCCTCGTTCCTATTGGCATAAAACTGGGACAGTCGATTTACACAAGCTTCTCTTAAGGCGAATATTTCACCAACAAAATCATTTGCCATAGACTGGAACAGGTAGTAATCACTTGGTGCCAGGTCCGAACTATAAGGTGGATGTATAAAAACCTCCCAACCAAGCTCCCGGAGCTTCTGGCGAGTCACTATCGATGTGTGTGGCCTGGCGTTGTCATGATGGAACATAAGTACTCTGCTATTGGCCAAAGCTGGCCGCTTCTGTGCGATTGCTTCCTTCATACGGTGCAATTGTTGACGATTGTTGTTGAAGCAGCTCATAGTAGATGATTCCCTGCCAATCCTACCAAACACATAGCAAAACCTTCCTGACCGTCTTTGGTCAGGCTTGTTTGGCTTGGCCACCCTTGCGCCGGTTCACCGTGATTCGACCATGACCGGTTTTGCTTGACCTTGTCGTAAGTGACCCACTTTTCATCACCAGTAACCATCCGCTTCAGAAACGGATCGATTTTGTTGATCTTATAGCTGGAAAGAGAAGAGGAGTACCTGGAGTTCGCGCTATCAGTTCGTTGGGGTCTTGAGATAGGGGAGACAATGGTCTAGAGTTGAGCACGGCTTCGATTCTAAAGAGCAAAGTTAAAAACTCTGCGAAGCGGGATATGTGATTGCCGGCAGTCTTCTTGAAATGAGTCTTAAAACTTTTGACTGCCGACCCCTATAGACCACCCATGTGGGGCCCGCTGGGTGGAATAAAAACACAGTCAATACCTTGGGGAGAGTATTGATCTAGAATGTCTTTGTATACCTCTTTAGAGAATTTAGGGAATTCTTTACTCATGGCTCTTTGAGCTCCAACGAAAGTTGTACCATTATCCGACATGATTTTGCGGGGAAGGCCGCTTCTGCCAACAAATCTGGAGAATGCGGCTCGGTATGCCTCTGTAGAAAGATCAGAGCACAATTCCAAATGAATAGCCTTTGTGGAAAAGCATACAAATACTGCCACATACCCTTTGTAGATGCTTAATTTGGCCTGCAAAATCAACACCTGAGGTAGCAAAAGGTACCGACAAGGTACACCGTTTAGACGGCAGAGCTGCCATAATCTGTGATCGGACGTTTTGTTTGTGGATGGTACAAACTTTGCATAGATATATGTATTTCCTTATTTGGGACTTAAGACGAGGAATATATAATTCTAGTCGAGCTAATGCGACGAAAATTCGAATTCCTGACTCTCGCAGGTCGAAATTCGTTTCGCAAAAAGCCGGCTAATCTCGTTAGCCCAATGACAGTATTTTTCAAAAGAGCTGAAGGCTTTTCTCTGCTCATCCACAATCAGCAACAAAAGTTCTTTGCTGACTTTAAATCCTTTTCTCGACAAGGAAAATCTCCTGAGAGTAAATGGTCGATTTGCTCATTCTGATCTTAGTTATAATGAGCGCCACCCCATAATTCTTACTGAAAAATCCCGATTTTGGGTTCTGTATCTCTAGTTTCTCCACACTCTGCTCCTACAAGCAGAACAAAGGCTCATGTTCTAATTAGCTCATGAGACCTCAGAAATTTCATTTTCCTTTGCTCGGGGGCAAAGTTGTGGAAAGTGTTGGTTTTGGCCAGGCTTCTTCGGGGTAATGAAGCCATGCAGGGCCATTCCACCAAAGAGTATTGAACACAAGATCTTGGGGCTTGCATTCACGTGTACCCAAATAAGCTGGATTTTCGCTGCTGATGACATGGCGCCAGACAGCATTTCCAACGTTTTGGAGCATCTGGGCTGCACAATTAGCGACGTAAGTTTTCCATGTTTACGATGGTTTTTCCAGCCATGCAAGAATCGGATCAGTAAAATATGTCTGAGAACTCGACATCTAGAGTTTCTCTAACGGACTTAGCTAGGTGCGAAAGTAAAACGGCGCCACAGAATTCCAAACGCGCATTCATCCGTGTCGCTGCTTTCTACAAAGCTCTTGGAGGAGCAGCTTGTCTTGAGTCATGATGGACAATAATCATCCTGCCGGGTTAAAAAGTTTCGCAACGGCAGATAAAATTTGTCGCTTGGTAGCAGCGGATGTTGTTTCGATGAGCGATACTGAGTACGAGAATGTATCAGTCAATACAATCCATCGTATGCCTGGGGTATTTGTGGCACTGGTACTTTAAAATATTAGAAAATCAGAGTCACGAAGTTATGATTTTGGGATTTTTTCTAAAATTTTAGGGTGATTTGCCGTAATTTCTCTTAACAGAAATCCTGCAAAGTTGAGGACTCCTATCACTTGAGATAGTGATTTTACTGCATCTAGAATTGTATCAGAACCAAATAATATGTCATCCACATAAGTTTCTTTGGAGATTATTTTTTCCGCGAGAGGGAAATTCTTCTTGGAATCCTTAACCAATTTTTGCAGTGTACTAATGACTAAATATGGAGCGCAATTCACACCAAATGTGACAAATCGGAAATCCTGAATTGGAGAATTTGGTGATCTGCGAAAGAGAATTCGCTAGAAATCCTAGTCGTTATGGTGGTAAAGAAGTTGTCGGTACATCTTTCTTTGTCGTCACCATTGAAAACGAATTCATATAGTTTCCACCTCAGGATGAGAATCATGAGATCTAGTTGTAATATGGGACCTATATGAAGTATATCGTTGTGAGAATGGCCTGAGCTGGAGTTTCTTGATGCACTAAAATCAGCACGCACTTTGGTGGTTTTCTTTTCCGGCCTCACCACAGTTAAAACTTGCCATCAGAGATGATTTCATGGGAGTCTGTGGGTTCTATATGATCCAGCTTGAGGTATTCTTCGAGCACCTCATCGTAAATGGCTTTGAAATCGCATTTCTTCGAGAAATTTTTCTCCATACTGAGAAATTGATTATAGGCTATGGTTCGGGAGTTACCAAGAGCCGTAAGAGCGGGAAAACTGGATTTGAATGGAAGCCTGACTACGTATCGTCCATCCGACCTACGAGACGTGGTCCTCTGATAGTAGTCTCAACAGACTTGAGCTGGCTGATACTCTTCTTTCTGTTCCCAAAACCGATTTTGTACTTTGGTAGAAATGAATGTTCTTTGAGAACCAAGCTGTTCTATAGAGAGCTATGGGTAAAATTGTTTTTTCTTCATTTGAGGTGAACAATGATTGCTCCTTTGAAGAAGATTTGGAGCATGATAAACAGGGTTACTTGGAATACTCTCAGCCGCTATGTGAAGCATCGTGTGATGCCTTCGCTGACATTGAATACAGGAATGTTTGCTCTTGCAGTACCATTTGTGGTAAGTGAAAGCCAAGCAGTTCTCACAGAGATTGTGTTCTCGAATTAGCCTCACTCTATCGCGAACAACTAACTTTTTAAACCGCTCATAAAATTTTAGCGGATGAGCAGCTTCTCAGATTGCACAAGATGGCTTTCTGCAAAAAAGTTTTGAGTTTTGTTCAGGCTTCTGTTTTGGAGAAATTCTGGTTTATTCGGCTTGACGCTGTTGATCCTCTCCACGACTTTATACCTGAGAGTCAGGAATTCGATCATTTGCTGCCGTGTTGGAAGATCCTTGCGGGAACTTAGAGATTGTTCCCAGAGAGCCAAGGAATCGTCGGGAAGTTTTGAGCAACAAAGATGCACCAGGATTGGATCCCAATTCTCTGTCGAGACGCCTGGAGAGGATAAGACGGACAGAGAATTTTTAATCGCTGTTTGCAGTTTTTGAATTGCCTTGTTATTCTCGTAACGCACTTGAGGGATGTTCAAGAGAGTTTTTTTGTCGACAAGAATTCAGTTGTTTTCGAAACGGGTCTTTAGCGCATTCCATGCCAATTTCAAATTTTCATTGCTGAGCGCGTACTATTTCACAATAGCTCCTGCTTTTCCTGCAGTTTTGTATCGGAGGTGATAGAGTTTTTGGGCAAAAGAGAGTTTAGGGTGGTTAATGTACCGCCGTAAGCATGTCGCGGAAGGACGTCCATTCTTTATACCCATCGGAAAATATTTCGGTATCACAAGATTGAACTATAAGGCAAATAACGGAATTATTTGCCTGCTCTGTTGGAGATATAAAGGAAATTTCTGCTTGTGATGAAAGTTCTAATCTGGAGGGTGACTGAACTTCCAAGAGATCCGAAATCTGTGCCTTTATTGTGTGCACGCGCTCTTGGCAGAGTTCCATTTTATTTTTTTCTGCCAGTTTGAAACTAGTAGGCAGCTCGTCATAATAGTATGGCATAATAGTTGTACAAGTCCTCAAGCTTATCCTTCAGGAGAGAAAGCGTTAAACCTTCAACCGGCATCGTTGAAAACTTCGTGCAGAAATACACCAGGTTGTCCGCTTCGAAAATTAACTCATTCATGGAGGGATCATAAGCTCTTTTTCTGGAAGTTTTCTTGTTTGGGATGCACCTTTCGGCTTTTATTCCATTGCACCTTTTGGAAAAGCGCTAGCTGACTCTGCTCTACGATCCAGAGAGAGAGACATGTGTTATTGGATGGCTAAAACTAGCTTGTGACTCAACGTTCTGGGTGGAAAGCTTTTCTGGGGATTTTGTAACAGGCATATTTTTAGAGAAACTATTAAGATTTATAGAGCGATAGAGATTTCACTTTGTTTACGAGAGTGAGTTTACAATTATGGTAAGCAAATCAAGAAATATCGATAATAGAGAAATTTATCGATTGATAATAGATTATTATATAATTGTAATTTGTATGTGATATCTATCGGTGATAGCAATATAACGAAACAATTTAGCGACAAAAGTCTGTAGGTTTTTGTTGTGTCAGAACAATAATAATTTGAATTGTGGTGGAAGAAAAACCGAGTGAAATGCGTGGTTTTGTTTTTTTTTCCAAATATGCTGCTGCAAGGAGATTGCAGTCTCAACGTTTAAATTGTAAAAAATATATATCAGAATATATAAAAATCACCTTACAGTCGGCTGGGGCCGACCAAATTATACCCTGCATATACTTACTTTACTTATGTGGCCATAACAACCGAATATCGATTTAGGCCGAAAATAACATGCTTCGCCAGCCATCTCTGTTCTTCACTAGCTGGCGCCAGTTAGAAATTCCAAGCGCCGTCAGGTTCTCCAGTACTTGGTCTTTCCACCGGAGATTTGGTCTTCCTCTTCTGCGCCGTCCTCCAGCGGGTTCCGAATATAACACCTTCTTAGCTGGAGCGTGTTCTTCCATTCGCTCGACATGACCTAGCCAGCGCAGCCGCTGGATTTTGATGCGCTTTACTATGTCAATATCGGCATACAGCTCGTACAGCTCATGTTTCGGTACTCGCCACCAACGCAAATAGGACCAAAGATCTTGCGTAGGACTTCTCTCTCGAAAACTCCAAGCATTCGCTCATCCGAGGTGGAAATTGTCCAGGCTTCAGCGCCATATGTTAGGACAGGTATGATGAGAGACTTGTAGAGTGTAGTTTTCGCTCTTCGAGAGAGGGCTCGACTTCTCAATTGCTTACTCAGCCCAAAGTAACACCTGTTAGCAAGAGTTATCCTACTCATGATCTCCAAGCTGACGTCATTACTGCTGTTAATGCTGGTTCCAAGATAGACAAAGTCCCTTATTACTTCGAAAGCGTAGTTGTCAACAGTGACGTGCTGTCGAAGGCGCCGGGACTCTTTGTTTGTTGACACTAGATACTTCGTCTTGCCCTCGTTCACCGTGAGACCCATCCGACGCGACTCTCTTTCCAACTCTGAGAATGCTTCACTGACTGTCGGCACACGCCAACAGCATGACACTTTTGTTGAAGATTGTGCCATTATGTCGTAGATCAAGAGCTCGTAGAAAATTCTTCATAATAAGGTTGAAGAAGTCGTACGATAACGAATCACCTTGTCTGAAACCCCGTTCGGTATTTAACGGTGCAGAGAGGTCCTTCCCAATTTTCACTGCCCATCAGGAGTTATGCAGTGTCATTCTACAAAGTCAAATGAGCTTTGCAGGAATACCGAACTCAGACATTGTTGCGTATAGGTAATCCCTTACCGGACTGTCGAAAGCGTCTTCATAATCAACAAATAGGTGGTGTGTGTTGATCTCTTTTTCTTGGATCTTCTCCAGGATTTGGCGTAGTGTGAAAATCTGGTCGATGGTGGATTTACCAGGTCTGAAGCCACACTGATACGGTCCCATCAGGTTGCTGAGCATAGGCTTCAACCTTTCACACAGTACGCTCGATAGAACCTTGTATGCGATACTCAGGAGACTTATTCCACGGTAGTTGGCGCAAATTGTGGGGTCTCTTTTTTTATGTACAGGACAGAGAACACTGAGCCTCCAATCATCAGGCATGCTTTCATCCAACCATATTCTGCTTATGAGCTGGTTCATTCAGGCGAGCAGCTCATCGCCTCCGGTCTTAAACAACTCGGCAGGCAGGCCATCAGCACCTGCAGCTTTGTTGTTCTTCAGCCTTAAAATGGCTGTTTCAACCTCGTCATAGTCGGGTAGTCAACACCATCATCTGTAATTGGGGTTATCGGGCAATCTCCTCCACTGGCGGAATTGTTCGTAGCATCGCCATTCAGTAACGTGGAGAAGTGTTCCCTCCATAGGCTCAGTACACTCTGAACATCTGTAACCAGATTCCCATTTCCATCACGACTAGAAGAGGCTCCGGGATTTAAACCTCCACTCAGGCGCTTGATATTTTCGAAGAATTTTCGAGTCTCATCCTTGTCGGTACACATCTCTATCTCCTCACACTCGCGTCTTTCCAACTCCCTCTTCTTGCGCCTGAAAAGACGTCTCTCTGCACTCCATTTCTCTCTGTACCGCTCCCTAACAGCTCGCGTTGCGCCTGCTTGCAGGGTTTTTCTGTAGGCGGCGTCTTTCTCTGCGGTAGCGTCGCGACACTCCTGATCATACCACTCATTCTTCAGAGGCCGGTAGTAACCGATGTGGCGGGTCCCAAACCCAACGCACAACCTCTAACAGAGGATATTTTGTCCACTCACTTCTGCCGCCTCCTATCGGGTGCCAGGAAGACGTTGCCCGGTGGTCGCCACATGGAGGGCCCCCATTAATAACAATGAAAGCGCCATCACATAGTAAGCAGAGCAAGCTATATGACTACCCCTCATTAACAAATAAAGGTATCATCACATAGCGCTCAGATCAAACTACATGACAGCCAGTGAGTTGACTTGCGATGAGTTCAACAAGGATTGCGCTAGCCCCACCCGGTTGAGGCAGTTAGACACGTTACCTTGCGAAAACACCACCAGACCACCACCCTGCATATGTAGATATATATAAAAAGTTTGTTCGAATTCCATCTTTTTCTTTTATTTCCACAACTTTGTATGGGAGCTTCATTAAGAAGTAGGCGTGGCTTGCCTAGTTGAGAAACAATATAATATTAATCTACACCCGAAATATGGTTGACTTTGACGAAGTACTTTGTAAGTTATGGAAGTTTTAAAAGGGATAACTTAAAGGAGGTTTTTAAGATAATTCCGAGGCTTAGTATGGGAGCTATATAAAAAGTGAGCGTGGCTTACCTATTTCTTGTAAATTTAATTAATTCTACAATATTAATCCACACCTTAAATTTGGTTGTCCTGCGCTGAATAGTTCGTAAGTTATAGCGGTTAAAATTTTTTAATTTCCGCAACTTTGTATGGTAGCCCCATTAAGAAGTGAGCGTGGCATGCTGATTTTTGCCAGATTATTTCCGACTACTAAATTAACTAAAGTGTCAAATATAGTTATTCTAGACAGAGGATTGAAGAAGTTACAGCTGTTTCAATTTAAAAGAAATTCGGTCACTTCGTATGGGGGCTTCTATAAATAATGGTCGTGGCGTCCATTTTCTGTAAGTTCAGTTGTGCTTACAATACTAAGCCATACCTGAAATCTCGTTGTTCTACGCTAAATGGTTTACAAGCTATAGCGCTTAAAAGTTTTTATTGAATTCCCTCGACTTTGTATGGGAGCCCCAATAAGAAGTGGGCATGGTACGCTGATTTTTTGCCATGTTATTTCCGACTACCATATTAATGTAAGCGTCAATTATAGTCATCCTAGACAGAAGATTGCCGAACTTACAGCTGTTTCAATTTAAAACAATTTCAGTCATTTTGTATGGGGGCTACTATAAACAGTGGGTGTGGCGAGCCCATTTCCTGTGAACATAGTTGCTCATACAATACTAATCCATACCTTAAATCTCGTTGTCCTACGCTAAATGGTTTGTAAGTTATGGAGCTTAAAAGTTTTAGTTTAATTCCCTCGACATTGTATGGGAGCCCTAATATATAATTAGTTATATAATTTAAGACAAAAGAATATGTGTAAAAATTTAGAATCCACGAACAGGACCAGTATGGCGCGCACGATGATCAAAACATAAAAACCCAAAACATAAAAAGGGAATTTATGTGTAGAGATGAGTGGCCATATGTTAAGTATGAAAATAGGGTAAGGTAAGTACAATGGTAATTAAGGTAAGTATAATAAATTCATTTTATGTTTTTTATTTCTGTGTTTCAGTGACCAACCATATGGCTTGTCTAAAGGAATTTAGATAGTATTATATCTACAATAATTAGGACAGAGTAAATTGGTACCAGCTCCAAATTATAACTTAGTAATATGTCCTAAGTGGTTGGTGGATGCCGCAAAAGAGGCAGACTTAACGTACGGTAAAAACACCGAATATTGGAGAAGTTGACAGCGCATAGAATTTCTAACTTGCGCGAGCTAGTGAAAAATCGTATTGCGGTTGGTATACCCACATAAGTCAGTAAGTAAGTAATACGTACATAAATATATATCGAATATGAAAATTACACCGTGTGCTTTAAAAGTTTCATACGTGGCGTCCAGTAGTCTTATCAAGTGCGCCATCTATCGATATATTTTTATATATTGATATGCTGATAGATTTTATTGCAGCGATATATTAATTTCAGAGCATCATTATGGCCCAATGAACAACATCCAACAAAGGCTAAAGCATAACAATGTTCATCAGAAGTCCGTTAGAAAAAAATGTAGTGTCTTTCTTTTAATTTCTGCCAATGATTAATCATAAAATCACCCGATGTCTACTGTCGACATCTTGATGATTTGGGTTTCACACACAAGTTTCAACACTTGTCAGAAACTAATTGAAATTGACTTCGTAGATTTATAATTCCTGTCTATGTCAAAGGGTCTGTCCCCTTTTTAGGTAACATTTGTTCCAGTTGCTACAAAAATGTTTGATAAATATAGGTATGTTGGGTAAATCTTGCGAAAAGGAGACATCACAAGATAGCATCTCATGCACTTCTTGCCAATGAGACAAAGAGACCTTTATGAAGCTTACTAATAGACAATATTTTTCAACTCCACCTTTGAATTTGTTTAAAAAAATGAACTTTCTTATGAATCCAGTGATCCATGTCTCCTGCTTTGCCGCCTTCTTTTTTCTTTCTGTCGGATTTAGCTTCCAAAATTTGTGATTAAAATTCTTGTATGTTCTAACAAAAATCCTTCATACTTGTATTTGACTTAAAGCATTGTCATCCAACCAATATTATAATTTAACCTTTAATAGACTGCTATTTGCTCAAGCAGAATGATTCTCACACACGTCAGAGGGAAATAAAATCCGGAGCACCACAAAGCATTAGCCTTGTATCTTGTGATCAAACAAACACCTTTAGCTGAAACAGTTTCCTGCATTTACGTTAGCTACGTTAATATCAAAATGAACATCTTTTGAATTTTCCAAGAAAAGTACATCGACTGCGTATTTGTTTATTTACAAGTACCGCAAGCCATTTATTTTAGTACCTACATTATTACAAAAGGTAAAATATAGGACACTAACCTAAAAGTATGTATTTACAATTAAAACTTTTCACTTTATATTCGAAAGAGTTTTATTTACATAGGAAATTAACAGAATAATTTGTAATTAATAAACAAATATATTTGTTCAAATTAGTTCAAGTGAAATAAAAGAACAATTATTGTATAACTGTAAAATAAACAAAAGTGTTGGATATCTTAAATAGAATTGGTGAAAACCAATTGTTATACTTCACTACGTATCCTTTTGCTTATTTCTCTGTTTATGGGTATTAATCGATGTATTTAGCTTTAGGACAATTCATTTGTAGGTATAATATTGGGTGATCCAAGTAGACATACTTTTTTCAATAGCCTTTTTTTGACAGATCACGTGTGAGTTGTGCCATGTTGTCATGTTATTTTTTTTTTTTATTGTTTGGCATTTCATCATGGAAAGACTTACTCCTGAACATCGTTTACAAATCGTTCAACTTTATTACGAAAATCACGTTCTGTGAGGAATGTGTTCCGTGCACTTCGCTCAACTTATGGTCAACATAATCGGCCTACTGAGCGTACTATTCGCAACACCATCACTCATCTTGAGACCCAGCATTCATTATTGGATAATATTCGACCGAATAGACCACGTCCAGCACGCAGTGAAGAATATATAGCGGCCGTAGCTGAGAGTGTACACGAAGACCGTGGAGAGTCGATTCGTCGCCGTTCGCAGCAACTCGAACTGACAAAATACAGCTTGTGCAAGAACTGAAGCCGCCTGATCTTCCCAAGCGACATCGCTGCGCTCTATGGGCTCTTGAAAAGTTCCAAGAAGATCCGACTTTTTCGAGCCAAGTTTTGTTCAACGATGAGGCACATTTCTGGCTCAAAGGGTATGTAAACAAGCAAAATTGCCGCATTTGGGACGAAGAACAACCTAAAGAGATTCAACAGATAATTTCACGTTTTGGGCCGGTGGATGGCCACCAAGATCGTGTGATATCACACCGTTCGACTTTTTCCTGTGGGGATATGTAAAGTCTAAAGTTTATGCGGACAAATCCGCTTAGATTCAGTCCTTGGAGCAAAACCTCACGCGTGTCATTCGCCAGTTACCAGTCGAAATGCTCGAACGAGTCATCGAAAATTGGACTCAACGGATGGACCATCTGAGACGTAGCCGCGGCCAACATTTGAAAGACATAATCTTCTAAAAATAAATGCCAAAGAATGTTCTTTCAAATGATAATAAACATTCCCTATTCAATTTGAATTTTCTGTGTTTTATTCTTTAAAAAAGTTGGGAACCTCGAAATGGATCACGCTTTATAATTAGAGGTTTTTACTATTTAACATTTTTCTTAAACTTTCCAAAAGAATGAAGAGCATTGTGATCAAATATATATCGGAACAAGGAAGAGAGAGTTGGGAACGAGGATATCGGAACACGAATTGGACATGAAAAATAAAAAAAACTACAATGGCGCTCACATAGCACATACAAGATACCAGCCACACAGCTGATTATGATAACCTGAGAATACTAGACAGAGAAAAAAGAGAAAACGAACGTTATACATTGGAGACCTTACGAATACAGGAGAATATAAAAGTAGCTATGAAGTACCAAAGAAGACAAAGCCAATATTCTGTATGTTTCTTTACCATTACATAGTTCATATGTTTTTTGTTTATATGTTTTTTGTTTATATGTTTTTGATGGATTTTGGTGTTTTTATGAACATGTATATGCTTATGTTTGTTATGATGAACAACCTTTTGTGCTTATGTTTTTCAAGTGTAAGAAGTGTATTTATGTTACGTTATGATATGACATCTACAAATTTTTATTATTTTCATTATAGATTAATAAAACAAAACCCCTGAAAAAATTGGCAAATAACCAACGAAACGACAGGTAAAAGATGATATGAATAGATCTTTTATTCCTATCTAAACGTTGATTGACCATATAGCCTGATAGCAACATTTCGTTGTAATATATTAAATTACACTGCACTTTAGCCACATTTATTTTAATTGCTAAAGAATTTAATCAATTCACGATATTTGAATTTTTTCATTTGAAAAAAAAACATGCAAATGCAATTATAAAATTTATTTTTTATTTGTAAGACTAAAAATGCAAAGAACCACAAAAATCTCTATAAATCAATTCAAAACATAAAAAAAAAAATAAATATATGGCACTTAAAGCCCTAAAGGGCTCATTGGCCGAGCTTCTCTTCCATTACTGTTTTGCGTCTTAAATTTTGGACAGTATTAGAAGGGACCTACTTATTTTAGCCGGTTCCGAACGGCAGAACACTTGTGACATCACTTTTTCTGAGCTTTGTCACAGAGTTCTTTTAGAAGCTTTTTCATGGCAAGTTGTTACTTGCCATGAAGGCGAACACACTGACTATTGAGCTACGGCACCCATACATATTCATACAAATTCAATACATATTTTACCATAAAACAACAAAAAAAAGTTACAAATTTCATTGGACTTTTAGTACTAAGTATAATAGTATTATTACGTATGGGGTGCATTTCGTTTAGCCGAATGCTATAAATAATATCAAAAAACTATTGAAATAACATTACTGAATACTTTACTTTGTCTCCATTACATTTAATTAATTCGAAAATGCGATGTAGCATACTTTCGTTAAGTTTTGGAAGATTTATCACGAATTTTTTCCCAGCTCTCCCTAATGGCTCTCTTTAGTTAGAAATTGACGTCCATTTTTATGAACATTTCTAGCCAGTATGCGCAATGGGTTTAAGTCAGAACTGAGAGTCGGCCATATCATTAACAGTACGTTTTCTTCTTCAAACCAGTGAATGGATTGCCGTGAGACGTGGATTGAGCGGAGCGTTATCCTGTCGGAAAACTATTTTATTTTGATGTGAATCCTCGAGAAATGTAATTTATATTGCTTCCAACATATCCATGTAAATGTTATTGTTCATTTTTGTTGGAACATAACATGTTCTGTATCTTCCGTTAAAAGGAAAGGCTGCCAAAATCATGACACTACTACCACGAAAGTTTCTGGTTGTTCTTTTGCTTCCAAGTTGTTTCAGAAGTAGCCAAATCAATTTGGATCTTCGAGATTGAATTTTTTCGTATTGAAAAAATAACACATTTCCATTAGGATGTCCACTTCATATGCGATTTTGAACGTTTTAAATTTCAATTGACACTAAATATTTAAAAAAATTGTATAAGCAAATATTGTCAAACTGTCTGTCATTAAGTTAATTTGACCCCTTGCCCTACGATGTATACTTAAAGAAACAGATGCGTGCTGACAAGTAAATTTTATAAAACTCCTTGTGTGGAGTTATTATTACAAATTTAAATATTCCATATTTGTTCTTATAAATATAAATATATTTATATAAATATAAATATATAAATTTCGTAAGATCTAGTCGAACTTGTTGAAAAGTAGAGAAGATAATATAACATATCGGAATGTTAAATTATGCCTGTTTATGAAAATATGATTACTTTGTCAAAATTTATATTGAAAAGCTTAATTATATTGATAAGTATTGCCTCCAACTTCGCAGTCATGACGATAAGTCATGATGGGGTGAAAATTTAAAAATTATTGTTCAAATTATCTTTTTTCACACTATTCACATTTTTTCTCCGTCGTATTATGTATTTATGACTCCCCATGAGGTCAAGTTGTATTTTTATGTTCAATTGTATAATGACAAAAAACAATGTTTTCCATGTTTTCACTATTTCACGCTTCTTCTAATAGTAGCTTTCCAAAATATCATGAGAATATTTTATATTCATATTATTTACATTACAAATTGAAATGTAAATATTTGCAACACATTTATTGATTGCAATAATGCTTTTGTTTACATAAGCAAGACAGCCAAGGTGAATAAGCAATGACTAGCAATGATTAAATTAAATGTGTGCCAACAGAGATGGTCTATTCGTAGAACTTGTTCGTAGAAATTGTTACAATTTTTCTTCGTTTTTTTTTTGTAAAGAATATGTAAATTATTGACGATTGTCTACGCCAGAATGTGATACACGCACACTGTTCTGTAAAATTACTTTTCTTTGATGACCGTGTTGGCAACATTGGTTTTACCAAATCTCCGTTGCCATTATTATGATGATTATTATGATTCTCAAGTTAAATCTATATAGTTAAAACAATAACATCAAAAAAATATTGTATATTTAAAAATAGTAAAAATCGCGTGCTTTATCATCCAAATAATAAATAAACAATACCATCTTTCATAGCATCAGCAGCATTGCACAAACAAACATCCCCACACTCACACACACCACGATCACCTGGAGGAAGCAACCATCATTGGAACGAGTTCACCTGGCACCTCATCCCTCACACTATCAATAATTAATGAAGTGAATTACTCAAATCGATAAAGTATTTAAAGAAAAATATTCTCACTCTAATGTGGGTTAATTTACATTAAAAGTTAGAGAGAGGGACTTGATTAGGAGAAATTCAGGGGTATAATTTCAGGGGCATAGTCGTACAACCTTCACTAAAAATTGTTGCTAGCGAACTATTTCAAAAACATTATGGTGGCTTATTCGCTAATATTCATAACTCCTTAGAAATAGTATCCAAATGATTTTCCTAAATATTTTATAAAATCATTATTTTCATTTATTCTGCTGTGACACTGTACTGTACTGTACTGTACTGTACTAGAAAAACACGCTTTTATTCTAAAAATTTTATATCTCTATACAGGTTTTTTAATAAGTTTTTAAAATTACACATCGATGATGCAAGTAGGTCCACCATTTCATTTTTCTAAAAATGGTACTAATGTTTTATGAACACATGTAAAATTTCACGTAGATCTACCAACTGAGTCTTATATTTACAGCTGTTCCAAGTAGACGAGTGACAGTGTTTTTTAATATGGAAAAAACAAGTATCGCGCTGTGATTGAATTTTTATTTTTGGAGGGTGTAGAACCAAAACAGATTCATGAACGATTGTTAAAATTGTATAAAGGCTCTTCACCTTCATTTGCTACAGTATACAATCGGGTTGATGGGTTGCAAAATGTTGCCGCATTCGTTAAAAATGCGAACTTCTCAGCAACATTTGGACCGTTGGAATAAACGTGTGGAACTTTTGGGAGAATATAAAAAAAAAAATAAATATGTGGCACATAAAGCACCAAAGGGCTCATTGACAGAGCTTCTCTTCCATTACTGTTGTGCGTCTTAAATGTTGGACAATATTAGAAGGGACCTACTTATTTTAGCCGGTTCCGAACGGCAGAACACTTGTGACATCACTTTTTCTGAGCTTTGTCACAGAGTTCTTTAAGAAGCTTTTTCATGGCAAGTTGTTACTGTCGGAAGAATTGCCAATTGCCTGCCGACAGATGGTTACCGTTCGAAAGAAAAATCTTATCGATATTAAATTTGTTGTCAGCCGGGGATTGAACCACCACCTACAGATCAGAAGGCGAACACACTAACCACTGAGCTAATGCTCCCACTTGGGAGAAAATACTCAATAATAAAAAGCATTTCAAATTATAAAATCGTATTTCTCATTTATATATTATCATTTAAATGCATCTAGTGAAATTGTTCTCAACAACATTTGGAACGTTTAAAAAGGATAAACAGAATATTTTACGTCGATTCATTACTATTGATGAGACTTGGGTCTACCACCATGATCCTGAATCAAAACAAGAGGCTAAAGAGTGGTGTGAACCTGGTAATTAAGTTTCAAAATGTGTTAAAAAATCCGCTAAGAAGAGTGGTGTGAACCTGGTAATTAAGTTTCAAAATGTGTTAAAAAATCCGTTAAGAAGGTGTTAGCGTCAGTCAGCAAATCTTTTATAGTTGTTATTGTTTCCATTTTCCTTCCGAAAATTTATACTTGTAGTTTTTCTTTGGTCTATACTATATTCGCTTCTCTAGTCTTATTAATTTCAAATGCACGACATCACAATTATTCGAGTTGTCAACCAAGCAGTTTCTCCAATTTATGAAATTATAGAGCTTCTACAATATATTGAGGTATATAGTACAGTATTTCTAGCGTGTTCAAGCACACGCACAAATACTCACACCCCACAAAGTATTACTAACAATTAAATGTGTTTTCACGGTGGAAGGATTGTCTGTGGGGTTGCCGTTCCAGTAATGGCAACGTTGTCCTCCGGTAGTTTTGGATTCGTGACGCGTTATGGGTCTGCTTAAGATGAGATGAGATGAGATTTCTGCTGTTGATGTTGCTGATGGTATGATGTATTGCTGACGTTGTAATTGATGCAATGGTACACTTTAACCAATGGTTTTTCACAAATTACATATTGCTGTTCTTATCGCTTAGTATTTTTGAATGCCAATAGAAAATGTAATCTACGTTTGCCTCTAATATGCAGCTTATGATATTATTTTAATTATAAGTTAAATTGTATATAAATTATATCGAATATTTACATTTATTTCAATTATTTATTCATTAAACTATCGGTTTCAATTCATATCATTCGTATTGAAAACACTCACTCAGTGGCGAGTGTGTATACTGACCTCGACCAAATATTGAAAATAATAATAATACACAACTTTTGAGGAATATTTGTTGCACATTTCTGAGCTAAATATGGTTCAACATAAATATGCATGTAAAGGATCGGTTACAGATATTGTAAGGCCTGTGCATCATCGTTTCGCTCGTACCACCGAAAATATCGCTGCTGTAAGTGAAAGTGTTGCCGAAGACCCGAATGTGTCGATTCCTCGTCGTTCTCAGGAATTAGGACTGTCTTACGGCACATTATGGCGTATTTTGCATTTGGATCTACACCTACCTCCATATAAAATCCAGCTCACACAACAACTGAAGCTGACTGACACAACAACTGCGAACTGTCCATTCACAACGTCGTAGATACGTGCTTGGGTGCTTGAACAACAGGCGGTGGACGGCGATTTTTCGAACAAAATTTTCTTCAGCGACGAAGGACATTTCTCACTAGGTGGGTATGTTAACAAACAAAATTGTCGTATTTGGGGTTTTGAGAATCCTCAAGTAATTAAAGAGAGGCCACTACATCCACAAAAAGTCACTGCTTGGTGCGCTCTTTGGTCCGTAGGTGTGATTGGACCTTACTTCTTCGAAAACGACGATGGAAAGACTGTCACCGTCAATTTGGAGCGTTATGGTCATATGATAACCGACTTTTTTTTGCCTGCTATTGAAGAATACGACTTAGAGAATATGTGGTTTCAACAAGACGGTGCCACATGCCACACAACTCTAGCGAATATGGCTTTATTGCAAGAGAAATTTTCTGGCCTCGTAATTTCTCGTCGTGGCGATATCAAGTGGCCACCAAGATCATGCGATTTGACACCGCTTGACTTTTTTGTGGGGCTACGCGAAAGACCGTGTTTATGCAGATAAACCTTTAACTCTTGAGCACCTAAAAACCAACATTCGTCACGTTATGGCTGAGATACCGCCCAATATGTGTCAAAAAGTGGTCGAAAATTACCTCAAAAGAATCGATGCTTGCAACAATTCGCGTGGTGGTCATTTAAATGATGTAGTATTTCACATATAATGTCAACGTTCAAACTTTATAATAAAAAAGAAATATCATGATAAAAAATATTTTATATGTGTTTTATTTACATTTACATTTGAAACCGCAAAATGGATAACCCTTTATATATTTGGTTCATATAAATATCATATTTGCTCGTTTTCTTTCTATTCTTTTTTTACGAATATACATATTTGACTATATATTTATCGTAATGTGAGGATATACCTTATATTAATAGTAATATTGTTGTATTGATATACTGATAAACAATTCAATCGATTTTATATTAAGCAATTGCCTATAGAAATAAGCACTTGCTATGTTTTATTTATAATATTTACAAATGAATGTCATTTATTCAAAGATCTTTAAATTTCCATTAACTTCAAACTTCATACAACATAATTTTAGATACTTTTTTGTGCTTTCTATCTTATATTTTATATCAATCAAATATCCGTATTTTCTATCAATTTTATTTTTATATTGGTATTTTATATCAAACTAATATCCGTAGTGAATGGTAGAACACGCTCCAGCTGGTAGGGAGTTATATTCGAAATCCCTGGTGGATGACGGAGAAGAGGCAGACCTAACCTCCGGTGAAAAGACCAAGTACTGGAGATCTTGATGGCGGTTGTAATTTCTAACTGACGCCAGCTAGCCTAAATTCGGACTAAATCGATCATCGGTTATAATGAGCAGATAAGCAAGAAAGTAATAATATCCGTAACTCACATTGATGTATGATGAGTTTATATTATATATGACGTAAAAGAAGTGTAACATTTATTATATATCAAATATAAAGCAAATACAAATACCAATCAAATTCATGAGTTTATAGAGATATACTTACACACATGTGAAGGTACAAATAATAATAATACAACCCAAATAATCTTCCATATGAGTAAAATAGGAATAAAATTGATTGAAAAATAATTGAGGATGTCACAACCTAAATACATAGACTTCGTTTGTTACAAAATCAAATACAAACACTCAAGAACGTAATTGTACACGTTTCTAGACGACAATTATAATAAATTGTGACATTAGCAATACAATCCAAAATTGCCTTCTCACCTACATTGACATATACTTGTATAGTACATACGCGAGTACATAAATAGAATTGTGTATAAAAAAATAATCCAGCAACTGAAAATTACTTTTTGTATTGATAACTTTTGTTTTCAATATATACATGTCACTTGAAAAGTTTCAAGCCTGACACATAGATAGCACTAGTGGAGCAGTGAATTTATGTGCAATGTATGATTCCATCTTTCGTATGAACACGTGCAAAGCTTCAAATCAATCTGGCAACTCATTCTTTGTTTAACAGCAGCTTGAAATTGACGTGCCGCAGTGTTTTTGTAAAATGGAAAAATTGAAAAACTGTGCATTTAAACGTGGACGTCCAAAAAGTGAATTAACACCAGAAATCATTGAAAAAGTACATGTGATTGTTTGTGAAAATCCAAGCGCAACTATGTGTGAAATAGCTGATACCATAGGCATCCCAGATGAACGAGTATTTCATATTTTGCATGAAGAATTACGTATGAAAAAGCTGTTTGGAAAACTGCTTTCGCATTCGTTAGCAATTCAACAAAAATTTAATCGAAACAAATTTCTCAGCGTAATTTGCGATTTCTTGCGTATCGTACTTTAATGATGAATGTATTTATTGGAGAAGCGCTGCACTAAATGTATTGAACTGTTAGGAGATAAAAAATCAAAACTTAAACCAAAATAATTGTGTTTTCATATTTAGGTTAGAAACTTTTCAATTGGCCTGTATTTTGTCATTCCATTTTTGTCTACTTCTCCTTTTTTATAATATCACTTCATGGAAAACTCATAACACATATATTTGCACATGCTTACATGAGTATAAAAGTAAGACATGACGGGATATATAAAAGGTTGAAAAGCTAAAGATCTTACAAGTACTGAACATAAAGTAGCAAAGTAATGGTAACAAGCAATGGGTTGTTGAGATGAAAACTACAATATATACAAGGAGTCATTCATTAAAGTGTGTGAATATGACAAAACCCAAATATGTTAATACCCAGAGTTGGCTAAATTTAAGCATACCCACAACACAGTAAAAGCCAATAAGATTGTGATATTTAGAAAGGGTTGTATTTATATAAATACTATGAAAACCTGCATATACACAAATACGTAGTAAAAACAATTGTGTGCAAGTAAAATTCTAATTAGATCCTGATATTTACAAAGAAAGGTTACATATAAATAAATACCAGCATGTCCATTAATACGTAGTAACAGAAATTGTGTGAAGTAAAAGGTGTTAAAAATATTTGAGAGAAAACATATCCTATGGTATTCGATTTATTTCAAGTCCCACTTAATATACCACTTTTCTGGGTACCTGTTCTGGATTCACCATTATTTCCGCAACTTAACTTAGGTAACTATTTTGTCATAATCACTTCAGTGACTTATTTTCATTGAGTTTCTATACTTGGTTAGTCACACTAGGCACAACGATCCATCAAATTTTTTAAGAATAAATTCGTGTGTTACTCAAATATTAAGATTTTTTCAAATGATTCAAAACATTTGCAGTCGATCACAAATTCTTTGCTGATTTTTTGCACTTTTTTGAGCTTTGTCACAGAGTTCTTTTATAAGCTTTTTCATCCGAATTGTTACTGCCCGAAGAATTGCCAATTGCTTGCCGACAGGTGGGTACCGTTAGAAAGAACAATTTTTTCGATATGAAATTTGTTATGCTTCAGCCGGAGATTGAACCCACGACCCACAGATCAGAAGGCCACCACACTAATCAATGAGCTGCGGCGCCCGCCGTAGCGGTTGTGTTAACAAATAAAACTGCCACATCTGGGAATCGAAAAACCCGCACGTGATCATCGAGAAACTAATACATCCTCAGAGAGTGATAGTTTGTTGAGGATTTTGGAACGGTGGCATCATTGGCCCATTTTTCTTTGAAGATGCTGCTGAAAATACGGTCAGCGGTACATGCTACAGATACATGCTTTACGATTTTTGGTAATTAAAGATATGGACTGGGACGATCTTTGGTTCAAGTAGCCCGTACCACAATCGATCGTCTCGGCGATGTCAATTGACCACCTGCGATTTGACGCAGGTACACTTTTTTGTGGACTGCCGTTAAGGAATGATGTTACGCAATCAATCTATTAACGATTTAGCCCCTTGAGGCGAATATCGAGCAAGCCATTCGTGAGATAGAGCCACAAACCGTCACCAAGTTTTTTGAAAACTGGGTTGACAGGATGCGCTTCTGCGAAGCCAGCCGATCTAGCCACATGAATGAAGTCGTGTTCCATAAATTATGAGAATGTTTGCACTTTCGAATAAACCAATGGGTGTGGTAGTTTGGGGTCTATTTGTATATGAAATCATCGGCAATTTCTTAGTTGCCAATATTGGATTGGCAATTAGAAATTAAACACTTTTTCCTTTGAGACATTGACACACTATTATTTATTATTGTTTTTCTGACTTCAGTAAATTTTGATGCGCTTCTTAAAATATATGAATAGGAACCGCTTCTATTTCGCATCTAAAGAACTGATTTTGATGCGCTTCTTTGCTGTGCTTTTAGTAAGCAATAGGCAGCACTTCAAATCAGTGCTTGCGAAGTTTACTTAGAATTAAAATTCAATTTCACCAATATGGCACGCCGACATGGCGAGAGCATTCCAATATTAAATTCAGCGCTATTTGAGGGGAAAGCGATGCGCTTCAGTACTATTTTAGAGCGCTTCAGAAGCGCTATTGATACGCTCAATTCCCGATTGGGAAGTGAGAATATGAAATTTAAACTTGGAATATCTATGATGTATTTAAAGAAAAAATAATTATTTGATTTGTTTGAAATATTCAACAATTCCAAATTTAAACTTGGAATATCTATGATGTATTTAAAGAAAAAATAATTATTTGATTTGTTTGAAATATTCACTATATCTTAATAAAATCTATATCTTAAATTAATCTTACAGCTTCGCAGTTAATCTGCCATGTATTACCGAATTGAATGGTTTAAGAATTTTTTAGACCTTTTTCACAGTCTTTTCCAAACCATTTTAATTATATATTCTGATGTTAACAAATTTTATTGCACTTATATTGTATATTCAATTTGTTTTTATTAGCTTTTAATTAAACGTATGTAATTTTATAATGCTAACTAACAACTATGCAAAATTGGATGTTAAATTATGCTCCTTTTACGTGATATGGTGTTACTGATAATATTGTGACACATCATAAAGTAGAACACATTGTGCTAGGTGGTTGGCGCTAACCAGAATAGACATCACGTTCACACATTTTCACAATGTGCACGTATACCGAGTAGACTGTCATATGCTATGCTGATGTTTACTGAACATTTGTTAGTGTAAATGTGTACTTAAAAATGAGAAAGGAGAAAAAATAGTTGGTTACATAGGTTAAGTCTTACCGAAGGTACTCATAAATGAAAGTTGATCAAGTTGAAATCGTTGTACTCGTATATTTATGGTCCTGTTATGTATATATTGTAGATGTTAAAAATATGATATATTTTCAGTATTAAAACAAGAAAAGAACAACGAATGATGTATAACAAAATATATTTTATTAAAACCAATTTATTTTACACTTAAATAAGATGTTCTACTTATTATATTTATGTAAATAAATATCTGTTATTCAGATTTTTATTAATTTATGTATTTATTAGTAAATTACGATACAAATTAATATGTCATTAATTGTATTAATTTTTCAAATTGTGGGTCTAATAAAAAAACAAACACCCATTAACCTCACTACGAATATGTACAAATATAATTGTGAAGAAAATTCTTCATAATTTTTATGCAACATAAGTTGACTAATGGTTTTCGAACAATTTTTAATTTCTATGCAAATGAATACAAATTATTCTCATTCTTACTGATGATTTCGAAAATACTAGTACTACACATAGTTATAAAATGTTGTTGTTTTATATAATTCTTATTATTACTTTTATTGATTATCTTAACTCTCGAATATTGTACAATTTTATTCGTACAAAGACATAATGATAAGAAAGGCCTGAAGAAGAACAAAAGCAATATAATTTATAATTACTCATGGAGTTCATGTACACAATGATAATTATAAATTGAATTATAATCATAATTCTATTTATTGCAGAAATAATTGTTAACATTTCTTTTACTTTTGCTTTTTTTTGTCCTACAGTACAGAGAATAATTAATGCACCACCCCACACTGAACTTTTTAGTTCTGGATTCTGCGGAGTACAAGATTTATATATAATTTTTTTAACCCTCCAGTAGGTTAGTTACTAATCCCTTGCATTCGCAGAACAAAGATTATATTTGTTTGAGTTTTTGCTTTCTTTTATAACATCCTTAAGGAAAAGGATCAAAAATAGAAGAGTATATTATATTATCACTATCCGATTTTATTAAATCAAGTCCGTCTCTGTCTCTCTCTTCCTCTCTTTTTGCACGATAACTATCATACATTTATTACAATGCGATCAAGCTAAAAACTGGTACATTAGAACATTTTTATTAAGGAATTTACGAGTATATAAATGGGCGAAATCGGACGAAAACTACGTCTCCGTATATGTGTATATTTTTACAATTTGCGTACGCAGCTGAAACTTGGTACGTGCGATTTTATTTGCTTATAAATAGACAAATTCCAGAATGAGCCTAATCGGACAAAATTTCATTTACCTCGCACACAAAAGTATAGACTCTTTCAGATTTTGTACACTACAATATACAGTAATCACACTGAACTTAGTACATATGATTGTATTTACTAGTGAATATACCTATTTGAGAATAAAACCACACACCTTCCACATAGAAGCATGTTTCGATAGATATTTTGATTTTTCAGGTAAATACCTAGAAACATCTCATTTCAAAGCGATCATGTGATGTTGAAAATTAAGTGAGCTTGAATCATATTTGTTTGACTTTACTGCTGACGAATTACATATATACTTCGTTTTCTATATGTGCGTGTCATATGTGCATGTGGATATTATTCCTATATTTCCGGTATATATATATGTATATATACCTGTAGATAATAATCTCCCTTGAAATTACTTAAAATAAATGTGCTTGTGATGTCATTTATATTATGATGCAGAAGACATATCAAGAGCAATGGCTTTATCAAACATGACTAGATTAACTGTGTAATAGCACCATATGATAGATTAAAGGGGAGTGCATGCTATTTGTTTTGTTTGTATATTAAATTGAAATAGAATCAGAGAAGGAAAGAGAGAGCGATAGAGAGAGAGAGAGATAGTATCTAAATTAATAGCCCAATATATCTATCTATAATACTATAACTATAACTATAACTATCTATAATATAATATAGATACTCTTATACCCTAGATAATATAGATATCTTATGCCCTTATAAACTAGCTACCACTTTAAAATTTATATATATATATATAAATATATATATATATATATGTATATATATATATATATATATATATATATATATATATATATATATATATATATATATATATATATATGAATTAATATCACAAAATTAAATGAACAAATTTAAACACACCCAAGTTGGTGATGACACTTAAGTTTAAAGATTTTTAATGTTTGACAACTCTTAATAAAGTTTCAGCGATTAAACTTTCGTGAAGTGGGTGATACACGTACAATATAGTTTGCACACATTACAATAATATACGAATCCACAATATTTAGTATACATGTGTCATTTATACACACTAGTGAAACAGTGTGAATGAGACGTGGTGAAAATTATAAGCAAAAGATAATTATTGTCTTGTTTAGTATTTCTAAACAAAGAATCACATACAAATCTATATGTATTTTCACACATGATAAATTGTACTGGATGGGGATTATTGTAGGTCTTATAAATATTGGGAGTGCAGGGAGGAGCGGAGTGAATGCCGGCGGGCTTGCTTCGGTGGTACACTGGTATACTTGTCTGCAACTGTTGTTGGCGGTATAGCTGCTTCTACTGACGTCGTTATTGTTGAAAAAACTTCAAATGTTTGGCACTGTATTTAAATTGCCGTTTTTTAAAAATTAAATACATATTAAATAAGTATAATTAAGTATAATTAAATACATATAAGTAAGTATAGATATATCTGGAGACGGAAAATGTCGCGCACTGCTCGATAAATTGGGTTAGGTTTTTGTGTGTTTGCCTTTTATAATTTTTAATTATTTATAATTTTTATTTTTTTGCATCTTCTAACGTAGACAATGAACATGCGGGTAGCTATTTAAATTCACTATTTGTTATATGCTATAAAATTTTTCTAACATAGAGGCTAGTAAACTTATTTCAAGTACGGATATCTGGTAAAATGCTTAAATGAAATATTTCTAGTATTTAGTTGCTATCAATAGGGGACTTTTCTTAGCAACCAATGAAATGAAATGAATATTTTTGTGGGGATTGTAGCCATTTATATATTTCCTTTTATACTTTTTTTACCATTACACTTTTATGAGTACATAGGTGCTGCTGTTCCTTCTTCTACTACAATGAACAAAAAATAATCCTTAATCGGACTTTAAAAAAAATTTATGAGTGGTACAAAACATTCCAAGACGTGTTAAATGTGTTGAAAATGAAGTTAGAGCTTAACGGTTATTGATATCAATTAATGAAAATAAAGTCCAGAATATACAATATATTAAATTATTTGATGCTCAAAAGATATTACTGAAATATTTTATGGTTTGATCTTAAAAAGGCCAAACGATTCTTGTTTCGTTTCCAAAACACCCATTTTAAACAAAAAAAAATCTCCTTACAGTCGGCTGGGGCCGACCAAATTATACCCTGCCTATGTAGATTTATATATAAAAAGTTTACTCGAATATCCATCTTTTTCTTTTATTTCCACTTTTTGAAAAACAATTTTTGCATATACTACTAATTTACACCCGAAATATGGTTGACTTTGACGAAGTACCTTGTATGTTATGAGAGTTCTAAAAGGGATAATTTAAAGGAGGTTTTTAAGATAATTCCGAGACTTAGTATGGGAGCTATATAAAAAGTTGGCGTAGCTTACCTCTTTCTTGTAAATCCAATTAATTTTCCAATATTAATCCACACCTTAAATTCGTTTGTCCTACGTTGAATAGTTCGTAAGTTATAGCGATTTAAATTTTTGAAAATTTTCGCAACTTTGTATGGTAGCCCCATTAAGAAGTGATCCTGGCATGTTGATTTTTTGCTAAATTAATTCCTAATACCATATTAACCTAAGTATTAATTATAATTGTTCTAGACAGCAGATTACAGAAGCTGCAGCTATCTCAATTTAAAAGAAATTCAGTCATCCTGTATGGGAACCACTATAAACAATGGACGTGGCTGGCCCATTTCTTGTGGGTATATTTGCTCTTACAATACTAATCTACACCTTCAATCTGGTTGTCCTACGCTGAATAGTTTGTAAGTTATGGCGGTTAAAATTTTTGTTTAATTTCCTCAACTTTGTATGAGAGCCCCAATAAGAAGTGGGCGTGGGACGCTGATTTTTTGCCAGATTGTTTCCGACTACGATATTAATCTAAGTGTCAATTATGGTTATTCTAGACAGAAGATTGCCGAAGTTACGGCTGTTTCAATTTAAAAGAATTTCAGTCATTTTGTATGGGGGCTACAATAAACAGGGGGCATGTCGCGCCCATTTTCTATGAGCCTAGCTGCTCGTACAATACTAAGCCATACCTTAAATCTCGTTGTCCTATGCTAAATGGTTTGTAAGTTATGGAGCTTAAAAGTTTTAGTTTAATTCCCTCGACTTTGTATGGGAGACCTATGAAGGAGTGGGCGTGGCACACTGATTTGCCAGATTATTTTCAAATACAATATTAATTTAAGTGTCAATTATGGTTATTCTAGACAGAAGATTGCCGAAGTTACAGGTGTTTTATTTTAAAATTTGTATGGGGCCACGATAAACAGTGGGCGTGGTGCGCCCATTTCCTGTGAGCCTAGTTGCTCGTACAATACTAATCCACACCTTAAATCTCGTTATTCTACGCTGAATAGTTTGCAAGTTATAACCGGTAACATTTTTTTTAATTTCCGCCACTTTGTATGGGAGACCCAAAAATTAGTGGGCGTGGCACACTGATTTTCTGTCGTGTTATTTCTCACTGTCATGTTAATCTAAATGTCAATTATGGTTATTCTAGACAGAAGATTGTAGAAGTTACAGTAGTTTCAACTTAAAAGAAGTACAGACACTTTGTATGGGAGCTACGCTAGAAAGTAGGCGTGGCTCACCCACTTTTGGTGAGGTTATATAGTAGTATAATATAACTCTATGTGCAAAATATTGTTGTCCCAAGTGGTATATGATGTGAGTTATAGCTAGTTAAATATTTTGAAAATTCCAAGGTTAGTCGCTTTGAATGCTTGGTGTGGGCGTGGCTATTGACCGATCATGCCCAATATCAATCCCCTCTATACCCTTGGATTATAGGTTACTATTTCGTCGAAATAGCTCAATATTTACTCAAGTTATCGTGCGAACCAGCCGGACGGACGAACGGACAGACATCGTTAAATCGAAAATTTAATCGACGCTGATCACGAATATATATCTATGTCTATATCTCCGGAGATTCCTTCAAGTGGACACAAACATCTGACCGAAATGAATATACCATGCATATTGCATTATGCAGGGTATAATAACATCTCTGAAGAGACTTATAATGTTCTATTGTTCAGATTATTTTGAAGACAATAAAATAACTTAGGTTAAAAACAAAATAAAAATCAACCACTAACAGGAATGATTTATCGTTAACACGACCTATCTTATGGGAATGTCGTGTTAACGAAAACTCACCACCGTATGACGGTGACGTTCCCGTAGCCCGTAGCGGAGAGAATCAACTGAAATGTAATTTTTTACGTAAATCCGTGTCAGCTGATCGCTCTATATGTATACAGGGTTACCAGCTTAGACTTTTATAAATAAATAAGAAGTAAACTAAGAAAGTTTAGTTTTTTTTTTAATTAATCAAAACTATCATCGTGTTTAGTTATTTATTAAAATATACTTCACGTATATTAATTTTTTTTTTTAGTTTCTAACATCTATATTATGAAATTTGATCATGAAAATGGTAAGTGTGATTAAGAGCATGCACGCATAGTGTTACATGGCAACATTGTTATGTATGTATATAAGAAAGGACAGTCGATTTCTCCATCGCTGCTACGGGCATAACTTTTGACAAATTTTTGTTCTTACGTACGGGCGGTACGTTCGTGGCTAGTTGCAGCATGAGAGTGTAGTTTCGCATGTACGCAGGTGACAAGGGATGTATCGTAGTGCACAGGGCACCTACTGGTTTGTAACTGCCATAGGACCCAGACATTAGTACTAATACTAATTAACCACTAACACCATCATCTTCCATAAAACTCACGAGCCGAGGTTATGTGAGAGTCAGGAGAAGAATAATTGGGCAGAGAGGGTCTAGCGGTTCGAAGTACCAGAAGTGTGGAGCGCAAACTTGGGGTAATCAACCATTTCTTTTGTGATTTGCTTGCAGTATATTCATAGGTAATATAATAGCTAAATTAAATAATATAACAAATAAATGAAATAATATAATAAATAAATGAAATAATATAAAAAATAAATGAAATAATCTAATAACTAAAGGGAATAATATAACAAAATAAATAAATTCGATCTGAACCCTGGCACCGACGAGTTTTACCAGCAGAGAGCATTACATTATAATATATATATGTGTATATATATATATATATATATATATATATATATATATATATATATATATATATAAATATGTATATATATATATAGATATATGTATTTACTCGTATGAATGTACCCTTCAGTATGCCATTCTTCATATTTATCATTCTGTTCCTACTATAACTGGCATCACTAAACCCATTATATGTAGTTAAGTATGCAAATACAGATGTCATTTCAAGAAATAGTTGTTCTTTGCTATGTTATATTAATGCAGTCTAAAAGCTTCGAAAATTCAATTATCTCAAATTATCCTCATATTGCTATTACTAAAAGCGTTATTGTGTCATGGGACAACACACATAATATTCTTAATAGAAAATGTCGCACCGTAATTGATTTACAGCATAAAGTAGCATAATGCAAACAATTTAATTAAACTGTTGAATGAACTGTACATAGATAATTATATGTGTTCATATTCCGATACAATATGGGAATATGCTTCATTATGAGTATTATTTGTCGAAAAAATAATGTATTATATACAATTTTATATAAATTAATATATGTATGTAAATTCAAGAAATAAAAAATAAAAGTATGTGTTTACAATTACATATACATTTTGGCCTTCCATATGTGTTTCTGAAATAATGTCACAGTGAAATATGATTGCAATTTGTTTGTCTTAAAAATCGAAAAAATATCATTTTAAATAGAAGTGAAATGAGAAACAAAAATAAAAATTGTAAACATGAAAACAGCACTTTTGACATTGACATAATTACATACAAGTATTCGAGTACACTCACATAAATGAGTAAAAGTGAATGAATTATATACATTATACCGGATGTATATATAAATTTGTCAACCCAGTCGGTTGTGTAAAAGCTTCTTATACAGTTACAGCAACAAATTTCAAATGCATGGCAAATATTGTAAGCTACAGGCATTTATTGTTGCTCACCTGCACATTACATGCAAATCTATATAATTCGGTAGTTGTGTCCATTGCAAATTCTTTGCAAAACCTATTTAAGTTTAATGAGAGTTAATCAGATGCGTATTCGATTTGTGCTATTCGTAGGGAGAAAGAACTGCTACGAAACGAATTAAAAAGCAGTTTTTTTGCAGTAGGGACTAGAGTCTATAATACAGCTAAGTATGTACAACATGTTAATATGTATGTTATAATTGAAGAATCAAGCAGCTATGAATGAACAAACAAACATGCCCTTTAACACACGTCATGCTTACTTAGTTTCCATGGGTTTTTCGTACTATCGAATTTTATGTAATTTGATTTTTAAATTTTATCGTGACTTAATTAAATACTTTATTTATTTACAATTTTTTTATCATAAATACATTGGAAAACATTAGTCTTCTAATATTCATTAAAGATTTTAATGTTAATTGCAAAAGTTGATTAAAGTTGATACAACACTTTGTTCGGTGGTTGATGTGTTTTCATTGTGCGGTTACCTATTATGTAAAATAATTTTTATTTACAGTGAGTATGTTGTTTATCATAGCTGTATAATTAAAGCCAGGGCAGGTAGATAGTTTATAAACGTTATTACTCTGCTTTCAAAACTGAGTTTGGTTTTCACATCAATACGGCAATTAAACGTTGTTGTAGTTATTGCTTGCAAGTGTTTTGGTTTTATAATGATCTTATTAATACTTCGTTGATTGTTTTCCACAATGTTCCTCAACAAAGTACTTGGGTATTCACCTCGACAGAAGGCTGACCTGGAAAAATCACAAAGGCAAAGAAAACTCAGATCAAGCTTAAAATTAATCAGTTATAGTGGCTGTTACACAAAATATCAAACTTGCATCTCGAATACAAAGTGTTATTATATAAAGCAATCCTGAAGCCAATCTGGACTTATGGTATTCAGTTTTGGGGCACCGCATCTCCCTGAAATATCGAAAAATTGCAGCGAGTACAATCCAAGTGTCTGCGAATTATTGTAAACGCGCCTTGGTATATGAGGAACGTTAACATCCATCGAGATTTAAATGTACCCACAATTTCTGAGGAAGTTGCAATGTCCTGCAGAAGCTACATTCAAAAATTACACAATCATCCGAATCCCCTTGCTAGGCAATTGTTGCTGAGCACGGGGCATCGTCGATTAAAAAGAAAAGACACACTGAATATGCTGTGAAGTTGCTATACCTCGCGACTCAACAAATTGTGATGGAATATCACATAATTTTAGTTAGTTTGTAAGATTTGAATACTTATTGTTAGTTTCTAAGTATTTTAGAAAGATTCAATAAAAAAGCTTATTTAAAAAAAAAGATTGTTTTTAAATACAACAAAATGAATTGTTTGTATAATTGTAATAATAAAAGTGATGTTGATCAATTGGTTATTTGTTGGTTACGTGATGGGGTGACCCACATTAAATGTGCTGGACTGAAAGGTAGAACGTATGATCAGCTAAACGGTGGGAAAGGTCTTCATTGTAGTAGAACTGAACGTTTACAACCACTAGAGGCGTATTTTTGGAGTTTGGCAGGAATCTCTTTGCACACACGGCTAAATTTAATAATTACGTAAAATTATTTATTGAGGTCAAGAGTGTTGAGGTGTCGTTCCCAACACGACAGTCGGGTAAAAACCCACTATTGATTGACTTAGCGGAAAACGCAAATTTCGCGGAATCTGGTATGGTTAATACGGTGACGACATTTGTTCCATCTGTCTTAATTACTGTGCCTACTCCTCCGCTACATGCTTTTGACATAACATAGTCGAGCAAGCAGTACCGTGGAAACTAGTGGTGGCTCTTCCAAGGAAGTTTGTCATTATATCCAGGATAAAAATAAAATCTTCAGACCTTTCTATCTGTACCTTTAATTTCGCCTATGAAAGTAAAATTTCGTCCTTCAAAATAACTGCCTGGTCGAACGATTTCAACAAATTAATTTGTAAAAATTTCTGGCGAGATGGAGTGGTAGTTTGAGAATTCACTTAGAAGCCTAGGATGGGTTTAAATGCTATCAGTGTTCCACGTACAGTAAATGTTGCAAAAACTAACTGACACTTTTACTTGCTTTAACATTTTGTACCAGCATGTTAGAGGCTTAAACTCGATATTGTGTAACGTTTATGTTTTTGAAAAGTTTTAATTATTACTGTTAGGCCTTGATATTTGCAGAAACCTGGCTTAAACCGAATGTTTTTGATTCTGAAATTTTACGTAGTGATTATCAGATTTTTAGACAAGATTATGGTGTCGTGTTAATAGTTGTTAAATTTACACATCCCACTGACGTAATCCCTATTCATAATGTTGAAGATTCTGCATTTATTTTTGTCAGAATCCGTGTCAATATTAATTACTTGTACATTTCATGTTCCTACATACTTTCAAATTCTAACATAGATTAATACCTTAAGCACGCGTCAGCTATACTACTACTAAACTGGGTGGCAATGACTCAATATTAAGTTTTAGTGACTTTAACCTACCTCGTGTTACCTAGAATTTTCTTCAATTCTTACCTTGTATACTGCGTGAGTGTTAAATCAAATATCACCTTACGAAGCTTTTGTATTACCGGAGGATGGTCATCATCCCACTCTCTGTGTGGGGTATAAATGTTGTAATTCCATAACTATTAATTCTGAACATAAGACTATGTTACAGATTTACAAATTCTGTAAAACTTAATCAAATTCTGTCAGCAAAAAATTGGCGCGCTTGGTATTTAAATTTAGACGACTGGGCCTCCAAATTTAATAATATACTTTACAATAGTTTTAACCAATGTATACCAAAACTGGGGGACTCACCTAAAACAGAAGGTCATCCTTGGAAATATTTCTCAAACATATGTATGTATATCATATATATAGGTCATTATTTTTTAAATCGCGCAACTTTCAGGATTTGATGTCTCAGATTCGGCCGAAAAAATTTTTTTTTTATTCTTTACGTAAAATAAGTTTACATGTCTTTCGGGATTCTCTCGGAAAAATTTTTTAACAGAATACCGTTAGGTCAAAATTTTGAAAAATGACAAAGTTTTGTCAATTTCTGTGTTACTTAAATTGCAATATCTCGGGCTCTACTGGTCCTAATTAGTTCGTTTTACATCTATTGGAAAGATAACATGCTTTACATGCTTTAATTTTTTCGTATATTATAATTTTCTACGATTTAAAATAAATGTATTAAGAATTGAATGAATTTTTCAAACGGCTTTTTCGTGCCCGTCCCCAGGGGTAAATGACTTTTTGACAGCACCAATGAACGTGCCATACATTTTTACAAAATACAAATTTTTCGAAACAGTGGAACGATTTATTTATATTTTATATACATTTTTCTTTATCGCGACCTATATGTGTATATGGTAAAATTTGCATAAAATTTAATGTTTTTCAATTGCTTGCTGAGATACTAAGTATAATACATCACCGTATAAAACGACAGCGAAGTGATGTAGCACCATACATTTTTGGTAAAAATTAGCAGGGATATTGTGATTTAAGTAACACCTAACTGTATTCTGCTAAACATTTTTCCCCGGGAAATCCCTTATTTTACGTAAAGAATAAAAAAAAATTTCGGCCGATTTAAAAATGTCAAATTTTTTTGGCTAAATCCGTGCAATTTATGACCAATACGTACAATATTTTCTTGTTAGAAATTTATATTACATTACGCTTTCTCGTCTCAACATTTTATACTAGACACTTTGAAATCAATAAAAGTGTCATTGTGAATGAAGGTGTCTCAGTATCGTAATAGTTGACGCATAGAAGTAGCAAAAGAACATTAAAATATAGTAGCTACAAAGGAAAGTAGCTAAAGTAGTAATAAATGTTAGGTACTTCATAATTAGTATTGGTGTCTACTTGTTAAAGTTTTGAAATAAATATTATAGATAGTACTATAATATTAATGTAAAGTTAAAGTGCAAATTTGAAGAGTATATACTTCGTTTGTAGTATGATATTTGCATATAGAATATATTTGTGTGTGTTTTTTTTTTTTAAATTAATTGCTTATGAAATTTTTAAAAATAAAACATTATTTGAATCTACATGTTTTGCTTTTCTGTAGCCCAAAATACCCATTCACTTCACTTTCAAATATATAGATTCAAAAAGCCATGAGAATATGTGAAAACATTCACATATGCATAATGTATTTGACCTTGTTGCTAGCAAAGACTTATTTGCTTCCTCGTGAATATGCATCAATCAACCATTAAGTCATTTATGTATATATGTGTCATTGTTAATTATATTTTAATGAAATTTCAGTCATTGTTGAGTTCACAGTTGAGGCTCTTTTTGTACATAATGTTATTGAAGAAAGCTCCGCTTCTTTTACATCTGAATTTTATAAAATTACTGTATTGTATATATTTGCACCTAATGTCATAATAATTAATTTAGAATATTTTTGTCATTATTTATGGCCATTCTCGAAGGGCAATAGTCGATCAAAAATAGATACGAAATAGCACACAAAATGATAAAGATTTGACCCATGTTTGTATAAAAAAATAAATATGGAGTGCTTATAAGCCTCGGAGGGACTTTTGGCGGAGTTTTTCTTCCAGTACTGTTGTGCGTTCTAAATTTTGCACAGTATTAGAAGGGACCTACTTATATGTATTAGCCGGTTTTAAAAAACAGAACCCTTGTGACATCACTTTTCATTATTACTGCCTGCAGAGTTACCAATTATAATTAAAGCGTAAATATAATGAGATTAATAAGTATTGACATAACGATGTAATTTTAAAAATAATATTTAAAAGAAAATAAAAAGTCAAGCAAATTTATTATCACCGCTCTTTAAAAATATTAATTGCAGATCTAATAATAATTGGTGTACATAAGGCCGCCATATGGTTGGGAGCAAGAATTTGTGATCGAATTCTGGTTCTCATGGCCTAAAAGTTGGGTAGGATAAAAAAATGATAAAATACAAAGTTTTGTCCTGATTCATGGAATTTTGGAAATCGCTCAAGAACCCTAAAATTTGGTTTTTCATCAATAACCGTAAAATCTTGTCCTTAAAGTGATCAAATGTATGACTCATCCCTACGCCCCTAGAGAGGTAAAATATATGATCTGAAGCAAAATCTATTCTTTAGATTGGTGAAATTTACGACAAATCCCTATCGATTTTTACTTCTCAACATTTCTCCCAAACATACTTTACGTAGCTTACAAGCTTATTTAGCACAAAATTGGAATTATAATATAATTCTCGACTTACAGGGTGCCTCTAGAGGGATAAAATATATGAACAACCTTCATCCTAATATATCACCTGAACATACTTACTTTAATCAAATTATATTGTATTTACCCCTATATCGATGCCGTAAGAAAGCTTCCATAAAAATGATCTTGAAATCTACAGAAAATCGACAAATAACACTGAACTGCCCAGGAAACACTTCTACGAATGCGAACTATGCCTTTTCCTTCCCTCGCTATATTTTTCTTGAGCATACTTACCACCTGCACCATTTAAGAGGGCTGCCATACAAAATGAAAAAAAAAACACATGAATATTGACACATAATCCCATTGCTGTCCAGGAACCGCTCCTAGAAAGGTGAAATGTATCTGTATTATCTATTTAAAAAAAATAACCTTACAGCCGACTGCATATGTAGATATATATATATATATATATATATATATATATATATATAAATATATATATATATATATATATATATATATAAATATATATATATATATATATATATATATATATATATGTCATGTTTGCTCGAATTCCATCTTTTTCTTTTATTTCCACTACTTTGTATGGGAGCTACATTAAAAAGTAAGCGTGGCTCGTCAGTTTTTTGAGAAACAATTTTTGCATATAAATCTAATTAACACCCACGAAGTACTTCGTATGTTATGGGGGTTTTAAAAGGGATAACTTAAAGGAGGTTTTTAAGATAATTCCGAGGCTTAGCATGGGAGCTATGTAAAAAGTGGGCGTGGCATACCTCTTTCTTGTAAATCTAATTAATTTGTCAATATTAATCCACATTAAATTTGGTTGTCCTACGCTGAATAGTTCGTAAATTATAGCGGTTAAAATTTGTTAATTTCCGCAACTTTGTATGGTAGCCCCATTAAGAAGTGGTCGTGGCATGCTGATTTTTGGCCAGATTATGTCCAATTATCATATCAACCTAAGTATTAATTATGATTGTTCTAGACAGAAGATTGCAGAAGCTGCAGCTATTTCAATTTAAAAGAAATTCGATAATTTTGTATGGTGGTACTATAAAGAGTGGGCGTGGCGTGTTAATTTCCTGTGAGTCTAGTTGCTCTTAAAATATTAATCGACACCTTAAATCTTATTATCCTATGCTAAATATTTTATAAGTTATGGCGCTTAAAAATTTTTGTTTAATTTCCTCGACTTCGTATGGGAGCCCCAATAAGAAGTGGGCGTGGCACGCTGATTTTTTGCCAGATTTTTTTCAACTACCAAAAGTACTTCGGATTCCAGAAGTACAGCTGTAACTTTAAAAAAATTCAGTAATTTCCCATTTCTGGCAAGATTATGTGGCAGTATAATATAACTCCGCATGGCAAACATTGTTGTCCCAGATGGTATATTAAGTGAGTTATTACAAGTTAAAGATTTTGAAAATTCCGAGGTTAGTCGCTTTGAATGTTTGGTGTGGGCGTGGCTGTTGACCGATCATGCCCAGTATCAATCCCCGCCGTACCCTTGGATCATAGATTACTTATGCCAAATTTCGTCAAAAAGCGCAATATTTGCTCAAGTTATAGTGCGAACCAGCCAGGTGACAGTCAGACGGACGGACATCGTTAAATCAAAAATTTAAGCGACACTGATATCTCTGGAGATTTCTTCAAGTGGTCACAAAAACCTGACCGAAATGAATATACCTTGCATATTACATTATGCAGGGTATAATAAATTCATCGATAGACGATTTTTGAGGAGTCGTCAAAATCCGCCGAAACATAACTGTTTCCCCCCATGATAGAAAAATAAGAAAAAGACAGAGGAAAAAGCACAAAGTATTAAGGTGAGGTCAGAATTGCGTGAGAATTAAAAATCAAATATTAAAAAACAACAATTGTAAACAATTTGTAATTCAAAGCACAAAAGTAAGTTTACAGCAAAATACAATTTTATGTTTTAAACAATTTCCTTCTCTGTTCTCTTTCGCAATATCAACAATTTCAATTGAACCACGTTCGCACCAAAATCTTCAACGCTAAGAACTTTTTGCAGAAGCAATCTTTACTATACTTCTATGTGCTGTATTTTCGTTATCAACATTCACCAACAGCGTATGTATCCGTTAATACGCAAGCAAGAAAATTATGGAATGAAATGTTTATTTTGTTTTATTTGTACAAGAAGCAACAGTGACAGGTGCGACATACGTACCTACGTACATAACTTAAGAAAAGTGTCGCACGCAAAGTGCTTACTCAAGTGTCAGTAATAAATGTCATTTGCATATATATTTATTCGCTATAGTCCTGGTTTAGACACAAAGACATTTGCATGAAAACCATTTTCAATTTTATTTTGATGTTTCGTTCGGGTTTACACGAGCAAAAATGTTTCTCGGCGACATGTGAATTCGTTTCTATGTTTTATTAATCTTTCACATAACGAATGATGAGCACAAAGCGTGTCTCATGTTTGTTAAACAAAAACTCTATGCTCTTCCCCGTGCGTCCCTCGCTTTCTTTTTCACACAAATGTTTTAGTGTCTAAATGGAGACTTACACAAAGGCATCAAGAGTAAATAGAAAGTAGACAAACCTATGGATATACATAATTTTACCTTTAATTTTACATATTTTTTTATCACTTTATGCGAATGTACTTTAATGTTCTACAGAAAATAGTATTTCATGCTGAATAAATTTACTACGTACTATATATAACATTCAGCAGTTTACTTTTCGGAAATATTCAAATAAAAAAAATTAACTTACTGACTCACTTATTTGGCCATAACAACCGAATATCGATTTAGGTCGAAAATAACATGCTTCGCCAGCCATCTCTGTTCTTTGCTAGCTGGCGCCAGTTAGAAATTCCAAGCGCCGTCAGGTTCTCCAGTACTTGGTCTTTCCACCGAAGGTTAGGTCTTCCTCTTCTGCGTCGTCCTCCATATAACACCCTCTTAGCTGGAGCGTGTTCTTCCATTCGCTCGACATGACCTAGCCAGCGCAGTCGCTGGATTTTGATGCGCTTAAATATGTCAATAACGGCATACAGCTCGTACAGCTCATGGTTGTACCTTATTCGGTACTCGCCACCAACGCGAAAACTCCAAGCATTCGCTCATCCGTGGTGGAAATTGTTCAGGCTTCAGCGCCATATGTTAGGACAGGCATGATGACTTGTAGAATGTAGTTTTCGTAATTCGAGAGAGGGCTCGACTTCTCAATTGCTTACTCAGCCCAAAGTAACACTTGTTGGCAAGAGTTATCCTACGCATGATCTCCAGGCTGACGTCATTACAGTTGTTGATGCTGGTTCCAAGATAGACAAAGTCCCTTACTACTTCAAAAACGTAGTTGTCAAAATTAAAAGGTAAATTAAAAATTGAATTGTAGAACAATAATATAATAATTGAAAATTAAATTTAGGATAAACTGAATAATTATACTATCCTAATATCTGGCTGCTATTAAAGCGTAGGCTTACCTTGTTTTGTTGGTGTATGTAAAATGTATGTAAAAATGTTATATTAAAATAATTTTTAAGTCTTAAATTGTGAAAAATTATAATTCTTAAAATATTGTACATACGTATATTAGATACATTTTTTTTAAATTAACACATCAAAACTACTTACCATACAATATACTTGAGATCAGATTCGTAATTAGTGCATCGGACCTGAATGATTTCTACAACATTTGAAAAAATTAAAATATTCACGTAATAAAATTTAATTGAGGAAAATATGTTAGTAAGCCAATTTTATGAAAACATAAAATATATGCAGGCGAGTCCGCTTAAGTGGAGGAAAAGGCTAATATATGCATATCTGACCGACCCCCATTAACCCTCCGCAACATTTTCTCTAAACATACATTTCCGCTATCTGCATTCCTTAAGGTGACTCCCATAAAAAGTGATCGGAAAAATATCTGCAAACAGACAAATAACCTCCTGCCTGAACAAAAATTACATCGATAGTGCTAAAATGTACGACGAACAACTATTAATTTCTCCTTCTCACTTCTTAAGGGGACTACCCTACAAAATCAACACAAACACAAAATACTAATATGTATCGCAGGTGCACTGTAAACTCTTTATTATGGGTCATTATATGTTTATCGCACTCGTATTGGTGCTCCTTCAGTTGTATCAACAAAGGCAGTAGCAACAACGATAGAAAAGCAAATAAAGCAACATAATAATCTCATTAACATCTTTCAACTTTTATAAGTATTAAGTGCTCGCTAAGTACACTCTCTCATCCTCTGTTTATATTTATGAATAGTCTATGAAGAGTTTATGATTTGGTTGCATACAACGATACTAACGAAGTGAATTAAATAATAATCAATTTGAATTAATATAAAAAGAGATGGGTCACGGACGAAATGGGTACGATAGTAATACTGTTATTGCTATTTAAGAAAAATGTGTAAAATTCAAATAAAATGTCTCTAAAAGTGTATATTTCTAATTTGTAGGTTTTTGGAGCATCAAATTTTTATATACACAAGGAGTATATCTCTAATTGATTCTGTATTGAAGAATGGAGTGTCCAACATTTTTTGAGAAATGGCAAAGCGTAAATTTTGTGTAATTTCGTTTCCAAATTATTGCACCAATTTTTGAAATAAGGCTGAAATAACTGTTATTTTCGTAAAATTTTGTTTGGACATTAAGAGAAAATACATTTTTTTCAACATTATTGCAAACAATTTTCATAATTAAATAATGTCTCCGCGCATAGCTGGTGAAAAATGTATATTTATAGCATCGGCAACTATTTTACAGTGAATTTATGAATTTCTTGCTATATCTACAGAACATTTTCTATGTAGCTGAAGTAAAAAACATACATTTTCTTTATAGGTGTACATGGTGTCACCTGAGTAAGCTATATAATGCGATATAATGATAATGCGTATAAAGTACTTGGGTACATCATTTATAATCAAGAATATTACTTTCAATCCTTGTTGTAATCAAACACTCGTCGCGTACTTTGATTTACATGTTAGTCTTATTTAAATCACATTTTATTTGTCTTTTGTTTCTATATCAACACTCACTCAGCCACATATAAAAGAAAATAAAAAGTCCATTAGGGAGTATCAATTTTATCGAGAATCAAATTTTCTACATAGGCATAACTTATGCACGGGGTCCTATAAAAAAGACTAGAAGAAAAACAGCTAAAAAATTGTGTTTAGGGTTGCGCCTCGCCACTTTCTATTTTGGTTTCAAAGACATATTTTATTGATAATTTTTATGACTTTCAATGTATCCTTTCGGTAAAACCTCTAGTAATATATTAATTTTCGTAGAGAAGACCGCATAGCTTTTGCAAAAGCCATTAAACATCAACATTTTTTAATTTCTACTATATTTTTAAGCAGAATCAAATTTAGTCAATAATTTGAAGAAAATACTATTTTTGGTATTTTTAGAATACAGTGTATAGCAAAAAATAAATTCACTAGACATATTATTTCTGATCCAGTTTCTAAGAGTATATAATCTAATACTTCTTTTAGATCCAAGAACGTCAAAGTCGGTCGAGATTTTCTCTTTGTTGTGTATTTTGTCTAACACAGCACTTACTAACTTTCCTAACTTTCAACGACACAAAATCTAGCACAGTACATGAACTGAGAGAAACTTGCTTTCTAAACGAAGAGGTATGCTCCACCATCGTACTTGAACAGCCTAATTCCCTTAGCGCCGACAGTCCCTTCGGAGTTCCAACCCTGGTTAGCTGAAAAATCGAATAGTTTCTGCTTTTCACTTGTACACTTTCTTTAAGCTTTTATAATAATACTGGAGGGCCTCGTAAGGGTCGCCGTATTCACAAGAAATGTATGTAGTCATTGGGTGGGAAAGTAACTTTTCAATACTCACATATGAGTGGTCCACGTGACGAGTTTTTGTGGTATCCCTAAACATTGTTGGTATGTTTACGTAAGCGCAGAACTACGAATTACGTGGGAAAGTGCTTTGTCAGCTTTTTCACACTCAACTGCAACTCAGTAGCTTCAGTGTTCCGGCACTCACAATTATCGATTATGCCAGTTCTCCACTCACTTCTACCATTCCCCTTTTTTCCTTTCTCTCCCTGTTTTTTTTTTTTTTTTTTTTTTTTTGCTTTTAATTTTTCCTTTGGTTTGGTTATTCGTTTCGGTCTACCTTATGGTACAGATTTTTTTGATAGATTATTGATCTTGGAGAAATAAGAGATAAAACAGTGCGCGACATGTTACTTTCTTTTTTTTTTTACTTTTCCCCAATTGATATGTGTATGGATCAATATGTATTTCACAATTTTAGTAAATATGTAGCGAGGCAAAATATGCATATGCCCGTATTTCATATTTTGGATTGCAACACCTTAAAGAAATAGCTTCAAAAGTTTGAAAGCTAGTAAAAGTTCGCACACAGTGTTTTTCGAGACCTTACATATTTATATATATATATTTTTTTTTTTAATAAGTTTTTTTTATTGAATATATCTATAATACTTAGAAACTAACAATAAGTAATCAGATCTTACAAACTAACTAAAATTATGTGATATTCCCAACGTTCCATCACAATTTGTTGAGTCACGAGGTATAGCAATTTCACAGCATATTCAGTGTCTCTTTTCTTTTTAATCGACGATGCCCCGTGCTCAGCAACAATTGCCTAGCAAGGGGATTCGGATGATTGTTTATTTTTTGAATGTATTTAGCTTCTGCAGGACATTGCAACTTCCTCAGAAATAGTGGGTACATTTAAATCTCGATGGATGTTAACGTTCCTCATACACCAAGGCGCGTTTACAATAATTCGCAGACAATTGGATTGTATTCGCTGCAATTTTTCGATATTTGAGGGAGATGCGGTGCCCCAAAACTGAATACCATAAGTCCAAATTGGCTTCAGGATTGCTTTATATAATAGCACTTTGTATTCCAGATTCAACTTTGATCTTTTGTGTAACAGCCACAACTGAGCTTGATCTGAGTTTTCTTTGCCTCTATGTGATTTTTCCATGTCAGCCTTCTGTCGAGGTGAATACCCAAGTACTTTGTTGAGGAACATTGTGGAACTGATTGGCCATTAATATTAAGTGGGGGACATGTATATAGCCTTAGCGTGAAGGTTACATGTACGCTCTTTGATTCATTGACTTTTATACGCCATTTTGCTAGCCAGATTTCGAGAGAATCGACATGAGTCTGCAGGAGTTTAGTAGCTTCCATGGGGTTAGAGCAAGTGCACAATATTGCCGTATCATCTGCAAAGGTCGATATGAATGTATAGTTATTGTTGGGCATATCTGAAGTGTATAAGAGATACAGTAAGGTGCCCAAAACGCTTCCTTGAGGAACGCCAGCGTGAATATCCAATGGATTTGTTGTGTAATCCTTGTGATGTACGAGAAATTGTCTTTTCGTGAGGTAGCTACTAAGCAATGAGTAGACATTTGCAGGCAGTAATAGTTTGAGTTTGTAAATAAGGCCATCGTGCCATACTTTATCGAAAGCTTGAGTGATATCAAGAAAGACAGCTGAGCAATACTTTTTTTCTTCAAAAGTGTTCCTTATCAGAGTTACAATGCGGTGGACTTGTTCTATTGTGCCGTGCTGTTTTATAAATCCAAACTGATGTTGAGGAATCAATTGGTTGAGATTAATAAATGAAGTTATATTCATGACAAGTAGCTTTTCGAATACTTTAGAGAGTAGAGGCAGGAGGCTGATAGGTCTGTACGATGCAACTTTTGTAGGGTCTTTTCCTGGTTTTGCTATTATAATAATATTTGAAGTTTTCCAGCATTTGGGATAGTGTTTAATACGAAGGATAGCATTGAAAATGTGCATGAGATGAATTACTGAAGCCGGAGGTAGCTCTTTTATCATTTTACCGGTAATTTTTTGGATTTAAATCTTTATAAATTCCTTTGAATATGTCCTTTTTTTAATTTTGAGCATTATTGAGCAAGGTTCAGAAGTTAATTTTGATAATGAGGACTGTGAAGAGGGTGGATTGGGTGTAAACACACTTTTTAGGTGGTCTGCAAAAGCCAAACTCTTCTCACAGTTGCTTCTAGCCCAATTACCGTCACTCAAACGGATGGAGGAATCAGTGAGAATTGGCCGATTTGAGTTTTTTGTTGATTTCCACAAAGAGTAGTCTGACGCTTCACCAGGTGTTCATTTGGCTTTGTGCTCTTCTAACTCTTTGTTGTTTTTTATTTTTCAAGGCTTGCTTCAACTTTCGAGTGCAGTGCTGTAGCTGTGTTTTCAGATTCGGTGATCTGAATTCTTGCCATTGCCTTCGGAGTCTTCTTTTCTGTCTTACTAGCAATTCAATGTCAGCTGGTGTGTATGGGCTATAGTTTAATTGCTTCCATACCCTTGTGCAGGTGGAGTTGAGTGCTAATGAGAGCAGCCTGTTGAATTTTTCGAGTGCTGAGTCTACATCGTGTCCATTTTTTAATACAGTACTTAGAGGAAGATGGGAATTTATATATTTCTTAAATTTCAACCAGTCTATTTTCTTTCTAATGCAATTGCCTTGGGGGTTTGGTGATTTTATAGATATTACCGTGGGTGAGTGGTCAGATGATAGATCATAATTACACTCTGTAGAGATATTTTATTTCGGTTGACCATTTGAAATAACATCGTAGCCGTGGTTAGTGATGATTGAACATAGTCTTCTGCCTTTTGGAGTTATTTAGCGGGAGCCCCAGTGATTGTGTTTGGCGTTGAAATCGCCAGCAACCAAGAATTTGCTACCAAGAGTTGAGAAAAATTCTTTATATTGCTCTTCGGTAATACTGTATCTTGGGGGACAGTATACTACAGATATTACTAGCTTAGAGATGTATTCTTCCAGACATATAGATGTTGCTTGCAAGTAAACTCTACTGAAATCTTCGAGAACAAGATGTTTTATTCTGCTTTTTATCAATATGGCAGTTCCTCCGCGTGCCTTACCATGCGGATGATTTGTGGTGTACAGTTTGTGATATGGTATTTGGTAGCAATTTTTGTCAGTGAAATGGGTCTCAGATATCATCATTATGTCGATCTGGTTGGATTCAAGGAATTGAATTAGCTCCAAACGGTGCTGGCTTAAGCCGTTGGCGTTCCAGTGGCATATCTTGAGACGACTCATGGTCTGGATAGCAATGTTTGGAGTAACATCGATTGATTTTTCATCATTTCTTGCATCATTGTTTGTATTGAGTTCATGAATTGGTTCATATTCTGAATTAATGTTTGAAGCAAATGTTCAAGGGTACTTGGCTGTTGGGTGGGCAGTGAGTGCTTCTGCTCATTATTTACATTGCTTTGTTGGTGTGGTTTATATGATATAAGAATTATACTTAAATCGGTTGATTTTATCAACTTTTGTCTTTGCTTGTGGATTTTAAGAGAAAAGTATACATGAGCAAAAGAAAAAAATTCGCACCTGGGAAAATATATTCCCGTTCGGAATTTTTTTTCCCGGAAAAGGGAGTTTTATTGCTTTTTTAATGCTCTTTAATAGTCTTAATTATAAAGTGGGAGATTTGATTGAAAGCATACCTCGAAAGTCATAAAATGGTCAATAAAATATGCCTATGACCACAAAACAGAATGTTGCGAGACGGCAAACCTAAACATAATTTGTTATGATTTTTTATGATTTTCTTTATAAGACCCTCTGCATAGGTCATGCCTACGTAAAAACTTTTTTTAAAATCGATACATTTGATACATTTGATACATTTGATACATGGTATCTAAAAGATAATAATACAAATGAATAATATCCAACCAACCATACCAACCAATAATTATAACAATAATAATAAAAGGACGAAAACGGTATAAATCGGAAGTAAAGTTTAGCAAGTCAAATAAAAAGTTAGGCAGGTGGGTACTTAAAATTACCGTTAAGCAAGCTAATATGTGTTGAGCAGAGTCATAGGCATTTGAGTATGTGGTATACTCGTATGTTTGTAAGAAACAAAATGAAGGTAATGTTGAATTTTATGTTTAATGAAAAGGTATGATCGAATTTATGTAAGTTTGAATGCTTTATTTCATCTTAAGTTGCTTGTCTCAGTGTTTACAGTGGTAGATATAAGAATATGGAGATACATGCTGCATTATTTACTGTTGTTGCTTTAACAAGATGTATTCTTTTGAGTTACACTTAATTACTCTTTCCCCAAATATTCCGATTGTCTCTCGGAATCCCAGTATCATTTGGGATGCCAGACTATTTCAATGTTTTTCAGATACTGGTGCTGGGGAGAAACAAAGTAAGGACAAATATTAGGTATAATAAGTATGTACCCAGATACAAGTGTTTTATGAATTAATATCGAAAACACTTAGCATTATTGTCGAAAATTTGATTTCGTTATCCTTGCAAATAATGGTAAATAATAAAAAGAGTAAATACAAGGTGCGACAACTATGTATTAAGAAAACACAATTAAAACTCGATATCTGCTAATTTTTCGGTATATTTATTCGAAAGCTCATTTTCTGGAATTACCTACAGTGCCTTCGACGAAGCCCGTTGTATGATCTGAATGTCATCAAAAAGCATCCATTCAAGTTCAATTTAAGTTTTGGGAACAAAAAGAAGTCGTACGGTGCCAAATCAGGTGAATACGGTGGGTGATTCAACACACAGACCTGAACCCGAGCCAAAAATTTACGAAAAATGAGTGCTGTGTGTTAAATTTCATGTTAAAATTTCAACATCAAACGAACAAGTGTTTTGTAAAATGAATGTCAATAAACATTAAATGTCAACCAAGTACCATGAAATTTAGTAGAGGAAGGTTGAAGCTTCAAAACGCATGTGCTCACACATAGATGGCGCGCTTGGTTGCTGAGATATGGTTCGAGTCTTAATATATAATTGTCGCACTTGTATATATATAATACATATTTAGCCATGTAGGTATTATTCAAGCTTTTTATTAAATAAGATCCTTGAATAATTTTGAAATACAAGGCCACGTGTTACCTCATGTTAATAAAAATTAGATTAACTTTTTGATATGTCACATATAATTTGGTTAACTTTTAATGTAAATGCTTTCAAAACAAATTTTGAATAAGTTCAACGTTTCCCTTCATTGACTACATAGACATAGATTTTAGTATATTAGATTATACAAAAAGATTTGTACGTGTAATGCATTAAAGATAGACTATACTAAAGGTGTATACACATACTCATGTTCATTTAGCAATGCTTATACATTTATTTGAGTAAGCACAAATGAAAACAAGAAGGTACATACGAAAACTATACAATGATGTGAGCTTGTGTGAAGAGACTTTATAAAATTACTTTTTCCTAATTAATGTAATTTAATTAATTTACTACCTATAACGCAGTACGAAACAGTAATATTTCAGCAAGTCAAATTTTACTTAGATTTGCTCTTGAAGTTTTTAAAAGCTCTACACAATATTGCGCAATAGTTGGAATTTACAATCAAATGCGGTAATGTGGATTAAGTTGAATCAAAATTTTGTCAGCCATGTTGATATTCTTCTTTTAAAGAAAAGGTATTTGGATTTCAATTCTCTGTTTGGCCTTAAACATTTTCCGGCGTTAAATCAAATAACTACAAAGTCGTGGCTGCTATCACCATTTTAAGTGAGACCGATGTTATATAATGTAGTTCGACAACTTTTCTTTAACTTTAATATATATATATATATATATATATATATATATATATATATATATATATATATACATATATATATATATATATATATATACATATATATATATATACATATATATATATATATATATATACATATATATATATATATATATATATACATATATATATATATACGCATATATATATATGCATATATATATATACAGTATTGTGCAAAACTTAAGCAACTGGCATAGTGCTCTCATTGATTTCAAATTTACTAAAAAATAAAAGCGCTTAGATTGAATGTTTTAATATTTATTTGTTCCTTCATTAAATACATAAAAAACAACAACAACAAAAGTTCGGTATTCTTACGAAATTAACTCATATTTCATCTGTGCAAAACTTAAGCAACTTTTAATATTTTGTGTAGTATCCCTTATTTTTAATTACTGCAGCACACCTTTTGGGCATAGAAGCTACTAATTTCGTTAAATATGATTTATTTATATTTTCCCATTCAGTTTTGAGGCCTAAAAATAGTTCGTCTTTATTTTTAAAGCGCTTTGAGCCCAAGCCTCGTTTTAAAATTGAAAACAAATTTTCAATAGGATTCAAGTCGGGCGATTGTGCCGGCCAATCAAGCACTTGAATCTTATTTGACTGTAGCCAATCCTTCACATACTTCGATGTGTGTTTCGGATCATTGTCGTGCTGAAACACCCATCAAAGTGGCATATTCCATTCCGCAAAAGGCAACATTGCAGTTTCTAAGATGTCCTTATACATAAATCTGTCCATTTTGTGGTCAATCCTATGCAACGGACCAAGTCCACTCCCCGAAAAACACGCCCACACCATGACGTTCCCTCCTCCATGCTTTACAGTCTTTTTACAGTATCGCGGATTGAGGCCTTCACCTTTCGCATGTCGAACTCTTATTATTCCGTCTGAATTAAATAAATTTATTTTAACTTCATCACTGAACAGTACGCCAAACCACTTTTTTATGGACCAGCCCACGTACTTCTTAGCAAATTCAAGTCTGTAAAAAAAATATATGTTGTTGTTTTTGTTTTGAAGGCATTAAACCAAACATACCTTTTTTTTACATGTTTTGGTGTAAGCATTGGTTTCTTTACCGCTTTGTAGCTTTTTAAACCAACTTTAATCAAATGCCTTCTTACTGTGCTTGAATCGACATTTAAATTAAGAGTATTTACTATATCTTTTGAAGACATTAACGGATTTTTTTTAATCAATTTTTTAATTTGAATAGCTTCCCTATAAGAAATTTTTTGGGGTCTTCCTCCTGAATTTCGATCTGTAACGCTACCAGTTTTTTCAAATAATCGTATCCATCTTGATATCATAGAGTTGTTGATATTTAATGATTTTGCAATGTCATTCTGTGGTTTTCCTTCCTTAAATAACGATATAACCTTCATCTTAAATTGATGACTATAAGGGACACGTTGCATTTTGGATTTCAATATGTTTGAAAGAACTGTGCGCTAAGAAAGACTTTTTTGTATTGAGTTAGATCAATGTTAATGCACAAAGCAGAAAAAACTCCGAAAAAGATCCGTTATTTTCTGAACAAAGAAATATCGAACACCTTTGCACTCCGAGTTGCTTAAGTTTTGCACAGATGAAATATGAGTATAATTTGTTTTTTGTTGTTTACAGTTAATTTCGTAAGAATACCGAACTTTTGTTGTTGTTGTTTTTTATGTATTTAATGAAGGAAAAAATAAATATTAAAACATTCAATCTAAGCGCTTTTATTTTTTAGTAAATTTGAAATCAATGAGAGCACTATGCCAGTTGCTTAAGTTTTGCACAATACTGTATATATATATATATATATATATATATATATATATATATATATATATATATATATATATATATATATATATATATATATATATATATATATATATATATATATATATATATATATATATATATATATAGATATAGATATTATCTACGCCAGAGTGAAGGTGTAGCACTGCCATGGTGATTTTGGGGTGAATTGGGGGAATGGGTTGAGATGGTCATCTGGCATCACCATTAATCTCAGCTCTTCCCATTTCAATAGTCACCTCCCCCCCGCCAATTGATTTTCTTCTTATTGAGATCACTTATAATTTGATATCTCTAATTTATTTATTTATTTTTATTTAACTAAGTTAAATAAAAATCTCATTTGAATTTGTAACGTAAAGGAATTTGAAGTCTTACAAATTCAAATGAGATTTTTAGTTAACTTAGTTAAATTAAATAAACTTATAATACTAATACTGTTACTAGGAGATTAAGTATTAAGAAAGAAGTCTTAGGAAGAAGAAAAGATCGCGCACTGTTACTAACTGTTATTGCTGGCAGCGACGGCAACAAATCCGGACCCTTAAGCAACAAACTATTCAATGATATACCATGTGATTTGACGGCGGCGTTCCAAACGATACGCACCTTTCCTGGCTTGTTTTTATTGTGGACACAACTGCAAAGCACTCTTCTTCTTCATTTATACAAATATTTCATACCATCAATATACAGACACACAAACGTTTGCATTCCAATAGAATCAATACTCCTCTTCTTATATGTGCTTCTTCTTATACATGCAGTTAAAAACCAAAAACAACAATGTATGTATACCGATAGTATTTATGCATTCTTCTTCTACCTAATGTTTTTTTTTGTATATATGTATTTAGTTAACAACCAAGATAGATTCCATAGGAATTATCTCCAAAGTTCGTGTCCTGAAAGGAGCTCATCGAGCGATTTAAGATAGCCTTCTGAGAGCCTTCTGCTCTGAAAATTAATACTGCCCAGGTGTAATCAGTCGCCATCCCGCTGATTATTCACCTTTTCGTTAAAGGTAATCTCCCTCTTCAAGGTTTGAGAAAAATAATAAGTTCCGTAGGTAACCCCTACAGAACTACTTCACATATAGACACCCGTGTGTGTAAGCTAACGATTGCGCTACCACAAGCGGTAATTAGTCTTAGATCCTTCTGCTCCAATAATAGGTCCCTTTAAGACCTAATAAACGGCCTCCTACCAAGGCAAGTACTAGGGATAACCAATTGGCGTTAGTTATCTCTTCCTACAAACCGCTTTCTATATAGTACAAGGTATTAGTATACATATTGTAACATATAAACATAGATGGGATAGTATTTGTAATAAAAGAAGTGGATCAGATACACCAATCGAGCCGAACACTCCCAGTGTCGGCGAATGTACTTATTCATAGAATAAGTAGTGTGTAATTCGGTTCTCTTTCAACAACAAGAGTTTGTCTTCGTCCCTCTATGAGTTTTCTTCTCTTCGCTGAATATGGCCAGTCCTATTGCTTGAGCAATTTCATTGCATTGTTTCTTGCAAATGATACAATTTGTGTTCGGCAGAATTATGCCCATATACATTGAGCGGCTTACTTGCATTTTGGTTGTTTGTGCTATTTTGAAGTGAAAAACTTGCAGTCATACTGACGGGCTGCCCTATGGCAAACATCCAGTCGGGAAATTCGATCAGGTTAGCTTTTTCTATATCGTCTAGCAACTGAAGCTATTTACTACCCCGTTCTAGTTGCAGATTAGATGAAAGCTTGTCAGCCAGCTGCTGGAGCAAAGAGGAATTGTTTAACTCGCCGTGTATACCGCAAGCATCAAAGGTAGCCAAGTAGCTTTTAACTATATTATTATTATATTTTAAATTACTTTACTTTAAATTACTGATACTTTCTAGCTTGTTGGCGTTTACTGATGGCGTAGATTTAATTTTAATTTTAATAGAATTTAAAATATGTTTCGGATGACCGAATAAGAATTTTAATGTAGAAAGCACAGTTCGTGCACACTATGGATGAATGAGAATACTTTGAACAGCCTTTAGTGCATCGGTTTTTAGTTATCGCTGCAAACGAACTAAATTTTCTGAATTGCTTAGGCCGCAAATCTGAGCTGAATAATGACCATTCTTCAGGCCTTCCTGTAAAAGTGGGTAATTCTTTGAGAACTGATCCACGTACTTGTACTTGTTCAGTAGATAAATTGTGTGTTTGTAAAAATTACGGTTGAAAGCTGTTAGGAAATATATTTGTGTCGCGAAAACCAAAAGATGTAAATTTTGTGTATGTATTGCTTGAATGTGGCTCTCTATTAATTTCATTTATGCCCGGCTGACCAGCGACATTATTATTAGTAAAATTTGATTGAATACGGCACGGGATTAAATTGTGATATGTCGTTGAGTGTGTCGGAAAATTATTTCCAGCGTTTTTAACACAATTCCAGCTTGGTAAAAATTCGCTAGTGGCTATTCTCGATGACCAATAGGTCAAAGGAAGATAATTCTGGAATATAAGCTACGACGAAATATTACGTATAGAGATGCTTGACGTTCATCTTGTTGGATACGCATATAATTTTGGGCGCATATAGAAAACTCGATTCTTCTGTACGGAAGCGAACTGTGGGTAGACACGTTAAAGTCAAAAGGCCGCCGGAAAGTGCTACATTCTGTAGCACCTGCGCACTCAGAGTAGCCTCCTCATACCGAACGGTGTCTGGAGCAGCGGTCCTTGTTATAAGCGGAAGAATTCCCATAGACTTGTTAGCTGAAGAACGTAGACAAAAAAGGAAAGCAAAAAGAGATTTAGCAAGCAACATGGAACACCGAACCAAGCGGAAGATGGACAGCGAAGTTAATACCCGACGTTAGAGAATGGACTCAAAGAAAGCACGGTGATGTAAATTATTACCTCACGCAGTTTCTATTCGGTCATGGCTACTTTAAAAAATATTTGACAGAATTTGACGATGCAGAACATACGTTTTTTAAATGTGAACGACTGGAAATATCATAGAGAAAATGATGTCAAACGAAGAAAATTGGAATGCGGTAGCAAACATTGTCGAAGACGTGATTAAATGAAACGGGGAGAAATGGAAAGAGTTCCTGAATATCAATCTGACGTAACTTAATACTGCTACGACATAACCCTGCAACAACTGCACATCAGCGACACAAATATTATAAAATAGAATGGCGGATGAAGGGAGAGTAACAGAATTGGAGTCCTTTTCAGGACGTAATCGCTATACTTCGCAAACAAGGAATCAGCAGTGAAATCATAGAAGTAATAAAAGACCTCAATACAAACAATAAGACATCCATCAAGGTAAAAATGAAATATCATCGGAACTTCCAATTGCAGAGGACATCAGGGAAGGTTACAGTTTAAGCCCTATTATCTTCAATCTTATAATGGATGAAATTATATCTGAGGTGAAAGCAGCGGGACGAGAATATAAGTTAGGAGAAGAAATCAAAATTGTTTGTAATGTTGATGGTGCAGCTTTAATCTCGGATAACGAGGATGACCTACGGCGCTTATTGTAACGCCATCGAGTAATCTGCGAAGATGTACAATATGCAAATATCTGCATCAAAAACAAAATCCTTAACAATCTCACAAAATCCTTTGCGATGCAAAATGGCTGCTTACGGCGAAAGCATTGAGCAAGTTACGGAATTTAACTACCTTGAAACAAAAAAATATCGCAAAAATGTCTCAATATCTGGCTGCTTAAACAAAAGCCGACACGAAAAACACAAAGCGCATTGCATCAAAAGTTGAGATGCATACTCTGCGTTCTATAGCAGGCTATACACGATGGGATCATATAGGCAATGAGAAGATTAGAAATGCGAAGTACAGGACGTCATCAAATGGAGCCGAAAGCGACGTAAAGAGTGGAAGAACCACGTTATGCGGATGTTTAGCAACCGTTTAGCAAAAATCGCAATGGTTGGTTAACCAACAGCAAAGAGGCCATTGGGAAGGCCGCCATAAAGATGGCAGTAATGCTGGACATCTACATCTACAGAAGACTGATCATTTGCTTTTAAATTTGAAGGTGTAATATATATTTATATATATGGGTATATCTTTGTAAACGTAGAACGTATCTAAGAAATTGTTGTAATTAACAGGATATCATTCTAAATAAAGAAGGAGAAGAATTGAACACTTCAATAACTGCATCCAACATGCTGCTTGGAAGTCAACGCCCCCCTTGAACAAGTCTAACCGTAGAGATATATCTCCTCCTTTTAAAGAAAAACTCCTAGAAAAACGCCAAGCAATAAAAAAGGGGCAAAAGATCAGACACCCTGGAGACAAGGAAATATTAAATTCACTCACAAAAGATCTTAATGACCTCCTCCAAAACGAGCACAATTCACAACTCCAATATTATCTCAGCAACCTTGATGCAAGTGTTGCCTCTGAATACTCCATTTGGAAAGCAACTAAACATTTAAAGAGGCCAACTATGGCAAAATAGAAACGAAAATGCTGAATGGGCTAAAAGTGACCTAGAAAAAGCATTCACATTTGCTCGACATCTAAAAAGAGTTTTCACTCCTCACGAATTCAGATGCTCACCCAGCACTGCCCAATGAGTAAGAGAAACCCTGGAACACATCTAACAGATGGACCCACCCATTAATAAGTTTTCGAAAGGAGAAGTTATAGAAGCAATAAAAAAACTTAAAGATAAGAAAGCCGCGGATATGATCTCATCACTGGAGAAGAGTTAAAACAACTTCCAAAAGAGGTAATCACTTTCCTAAACTATATATACAATGCTCTTTCATTATTTGGCTTTGTTCCACGCAGTGGAAAGTTGCCCAAGTAAAAATGATTCTCAAGCCCGGACAAAGTGCAGACAAAGTGGAGTCATATCGCCCTGTACTGTACTGCTGGGTTTCTCGATATATCTCAAGCTTTTGACCGTGTATGGCAGGACGGTTTACTCTATAAAATAAAGGACACTCTTCCGATAAACTTTTACATATCTATCAAGTCCTATATCGAAAGTCGATACTTTTTCGTCAGCAAGGTGAAGAACAGTGCGAACTCTACGAAAGTTCAGCCGGTGTACCTCAAGACAGCGTCACGGATCCCATTCCATATCTGCTTCACACATACGATTTACCAGCCTCTGAAGGATCCATAATTGGCACTTTTGCAGACGACACTGCCATCCTCGCAATGGATACCCTTCCATAACTAGCTTCAGCTAAGCTCCAAAAAGGGTTAGACAAGATTACTCAATGGTTGAAGGATTAGCGAACCAAGTCAAATGAAACCAAATCTGGCAAGGTTACATTCACCCTTAAATATGTTATTATTCGATATTAAATATGTTATCCTTCAGTCGGGGTTTGAAACCACGACCTGCAGGTCAGAACTAGGGCACTCACTTAAAATATTTTACAAACTAACTTACATTTTAGTGCAAGTATTTACAATATTATGCAACAACCTAATTAGCCACGCTCCTAATTCTAGAACGTTTCTTACAAAAAATGCTGACGCAATATTTATAATAAAGTAGCATAGTATACTTGAACTTAGCGCTACGTTAGAGCAAAGAAAGCAAATATATAAAAAAATGTGTGAAGTGTAGAATTGGACAATGGCAGTAACAGGCTACATGTTCAGTCTATAAACAGCAAAAGCATTTTCTGCAATGCCTTTTCATTAAAGATGCAATGAGAACAACATGCGTAGAACATACAGAAAACTTGTATATCTTAAAATAGAAAGTCATTACTTGCAATAGAAGTGTCAAACATACAAAATATTCCAAATTTTATGCTAGACAAACTCAACGGTAATTTGACAATAATAAAAAAAGATAGGGCAACGATGAGCAACCAAAATCTAAAATCTAAAAAATACAATTAGTCATCCTTCAGTATAGATTAGAGTGAGAACAAAAACCTACATTCTTATAGAAGGATGCCATATTTACGTTATGGCGCTATGGAGGAAATAATACGCCCTGACTACACACTTAAATCTTTGAAAGGATGGTATTATTTTTTATTTAAAGCTTTACTCTTTAACCGCGTTACAATCACATTGTTGGACCGTAACACAGATAAAACAAAAATTAATAATCAAAGAGATAGTCTTGAAGTTGTAAATGCTTCAAAAGGCTAAGATTTCAAATAAAATCATAACTTCAATGCCACCATAAAACAAAGTAATTTGGATTGATGTCACAAAGGTCATAGTACTAAGGCAGGAAGGAAGGAAGTAGATGGTAAAGCAAGATTTTCAACACAAACTCTTAACATGGGACCCACCCCACTCTAGGGTTTCTTAAAACACACCATAAAGTCATCGCCTATATGGCTGTCGAAGAACGAACGCACCATTTGAAAAATGCTTGCTTTTAACTGAAAAAATAAGAATAGGCTCTCAAAATCAATCAAATACTCCTCTATGTAGTAACAATGAAACGTTATTTTTGCAACTACGGTGCTGTATACTACAACGGTGAATGGAGTAAACGTTACAACTACGAACTGGTGCAGCTGTACCAATTTTTATATGTAGCCATGATTATAACGATAACCAGCTTAAGAAGGCAGGCCATAATTTGCGAGTTCTCTACTCTTATCCACCACAACAAATAATCTTTTGCAAATGATATAGACAAAGAAAAAAGGAACATCATCGACTCAGACGCGAAATAGGGATAACTGGAAGCAGATACTACAGCAGGCGAATAGCCAACCGGGCTTGTCCAGCCAACCATGATGATGATGATGGCAATCTCTTACATAAATACTTAAAATATATTATATTTGTATACCGTAGCTCAGTGGTTAGTGTGTTGACCTTCTGATCTGTAGGTCGTGGGTTTAATCCCCGTCTAAAGCATAACAAATTAAATATCAAAAAATTGGGTATCATTCTTTCGAATGGTATCCACCTGTCGGCAAGCAATTGGTAATTCTTCCGTTTTGCCATTCGGAACCAGCTGAAATAAGTAGGTCCCTTCCAATACTATCCAAAATTTAACACGCACGACAGTAATGGAAGGAAGCTAGGCCAAAGAGCCCTTCGGGGCTTTAAGTGCCACATATTTATTTTATTTTAGTATATTCGTATAAACCATGATAGAATAACATAGACGTGCTAATGGAAATGCTGTGTACAATTTGTGCTTACTTTTCAAAATTATTGTCACCAAAATTGCTATCATAAGAGTGTCTCACATCCATATGTACCTATGTACTTCCCATATCCTCTATTATATATTTTTTAAACACACGCGCATACATACATACATACATGCAAACATATCCAAAATGCTGCAACAACAAAAATAGTAGAACTAAAATCGTGACTTGGAAATTTTAAAAATATCTAACATACATAAACGATTATACATATGACCTTATGTCTGTGCTTGTTGGCGGTTAGTTTTGGTGGTTAGTTCGTTCGTTATTGTGGTATTATTTTGAAATTTAAACAGAAATTAAGTTTATAGCTAAAAGACATGTTAATTAGTAACAACCAGTATACACGTTCAAAGGAAGAGAAACATGTATGTACATCTGTATTCATGTATGTAGGTGTAGCACGTAATCATTTTCGAAAACTTGTGGTTGGAGCGTTTTTAATTACATATGTGTATTACCTCATTGTTCCAATATAAATATATATTACTTATGTACAATGTACAAACATATTTTGAAAATATTTATACAAAACATATATACATCTATACAAAGTAAAAAAGATTTTATTTTGCTTATTGTCAGTATTTTGATAAAGGAAGTGTTAAATGCATACAAGTACAATAAATCTTTCATACCATATTTGCCATTAGTTTGAATTACATTTGATAGTATGCATTTATACATGTCTACACCAGAACACGTGTGTCGCACACTCCCCGTATAAAATTTTGCATGGGTTAGCAACCCTAATTTAATTCTCGCTATTTTTCACTCTACCTATTTTTCTCTCTCTCGCTCTCCCGATCTTTTCTTTTTACTTTTTTTCTTTTCACTGTTTCTGTTTATATTACTTATTATAGCTAGTAATATATTATATGTATATATTACTTGCTATGGTTGTTGACTAACTCCTTCGATAGAACAAGTGCGCGTTTCTACAGATATTAAAATTAAAATTAAAATTACAAACAAAAAATAAAAAAGCCCCAATTTCTTGAGCAGTGCGCGATATTTTTCGATGTAATTATATACATTTGTTTTGAATTAAATAAATAATCATAGAGATTAAGTGTTAAACATTGATTAAATATATACAAAAATATAAAAGTGAAAAACAAGTATCCGTGTTTTATCATTGCCAACAACAACGTCTACAGCTATCGTAATCATCACCATCTATCACGTTACCACGGCTTTTATGCAAGTGCACCACATTGAACGAACCCATCGACATTCACTCGCTCTCCGCTGAAACATTGGTCCTTTGAGCCGGATAGGCTCGCAAAGTTTGGTAAGCAAATCTTGCCACCCCAGGTACATGCATTCCATGCTTTACACATACCCATATATGTACACATAAGCATCTGACATACATAAATTGCATACACCCGATACGTATACATGTATATTATACTCCCGATTATCATAAAATCAAAAAATTTGGATCAAAACAGTGGGTTTTTGTTTTTGTACTCTCCCGTTCTTTCTTGAGAAATACGTATACCAGGTGTACAAGCTTAAATCCGATGTTTTTCGGTAAAAAAAAACACTTTTTTTTTCATAGAAAGCCAAAAATTAATTTATTCAAAGTATTTGCCCTCACTAGCTATACATTTTTCCCATCTCTCGAGCAATTTGTGTATACCATGCCAAAATAATTCCTCATTTTTCGAGGTAAACCACTAGTCAAGCCATTTTTCGACGTCTTCATACGAATCGAAGTGGCGGGATGAGGTAGCACCTCCCAATTGAGTGTGTCCAACTAGTTTTGGACCAGTTTTGACGTGTGCTTCTCATGTTTTTGTTCATAACCAAGCCTTTTTTCACCCAAAGCACGGCGCAATTCCACTAGTTGTTGGTGGTGTCGGTGAGCATTGACAGTTTCACCAGGTTTCAACAGCTCGTAGTATATGACACATTGCTGGTCCCACCAAACGCACAGCATCGTCTAGCGTCCAAAGCGATTTGGTCTTGGAGAAGAAGTTGCGGGTTGGCAGAGATCGACCCACGATGTTTTTCGTTTAGAATTCTCAAAGTATATCCACTTTCCATCGCAAGTCACCACAAGATGCAGGAACGACTTTCTTTTTTGTCTAGCAAGCAAGATTTCGCATGTGTCTATTGTTCAATTCATATGGCACCCATTTTCCAATTTTTTGAACCTTCCCTATGGCTCGTAAACGTATGGAAATTGGCTTGTCGAGTAACACCTAACTGTTCGGCAAGCATTTTTTGCGATTGCATGTCGTCCTCATCCAAAAGAGCCTGCAAATCATGGTCCTCAACTTTTCTGGATCTATTTTGACTCAAGTCAAAAGGGCCTTTTTTGAACCGACGAAACCAGTCTCTGCAAGTGGTTTCCGATAGCGCACTGTCACCATAGGCTTCCACAAGCATTCCATGCGACACAGAAGCAGATTTCTTCAAATTGAAGCAAAAAAGTAGAGCTTCTAAGTAAAAGTAAATAAAATGGCGCGTTTCATGTATACCGTATGATCCGAGATTTCTGCCAACTTTACCAGGCCATGTGGGATTGTATTTGTTTTGGGGTTTTGCATCTCTGATGCTGTTGCCGATGTTTTTGCTGTTGATTTTCTTCCATTTGTTCTGCGTTATTAATTGTTGTTGTTATTGATATTGTTGGGGTGATGGTGCTGCTGCTACTTGCTGTTGTTGTATTCGCAGTAGCACACTTTTTATCAATTTCTAAATTGTACAGTGCAGTACATAGATATGTTTTGGCGTAGACAGTACATAAAACTAAATTTATACAAAAGAATCGAACTAGCTTAAAACAAAACAAAAAAGTGTATAGCATAACTTTCTCAACACGAAATTTCCAAACGTTTCAATCAATAATTCAATATTTTCATACAAAAATTGACCCTAAACTACCACTTTCAAACAATAATATGTGCAATTTGATTCTTACTAAGGGAAAATGTGACAGGTAACCAATGTCAGAAAGAAAATAGCATAACATTGTCAAAAAGTTTCAAAAATATGTGTATAGTCAGAAATACCCATGTGTGAAATCTGCACTTACTTAGTTGCCAACCCTATATTTGAAGACTTTAGGCAAAAGTTTGTGCCAATTGCACCTATCCATCTTAAGATAATACTAATTACAAGCAATACGCTTATACTACGATATATGGAATCAGTGTTCTTATCGATGAAGAAGCTGATGAACATGTTGTATGTAAAGGGTGGTCCATATACAAGTTTCATTTTAAAACTTTTATGGGACTAATTATGACACACGACTTTATTCATGTGCTTGCCTCGGCTGGCTTCGCCGTGGTGTATCCTCTGAACCCAGTTTTCCAAGAACTTGTGGGCGGTTTCTGTTTCTATCTCACGACTGGTTTGCCTGATATTTGCCTCAACGGCCTGAATCTTCAATGGATTGTTCGCATAACAAAGGTCCTTATTAAATACTTTATTAATTAACAATATTTTTATTGTACTTATATTGGAAAACATTCGTCTATTGTCTATTGTATATATTAAAGATTTTAAAGTTAATTGAGTTTGTTGATGCAGCAGTTGGTTCGGTCGTTGTTGTGTTTTAATTGTATGGTTACATTTTGTGTTAAACAATATTTACTTACAGTAAGTTTGTTGTTTGTCATAGCTACATAATTAAAGCCAGGTTATTTCAAATTGTGTTTTGTTGGTAGTTTTGTTGCACATCCATATGGTAATTAAACGTTGTTTTAGTTATTGCTTGCAATGTTTTGGTTTTATAATTGCCTTATTAATACTTCGTTGTTTATTATACCCTGCATAATGTAATATGCAAAGTATATTCATTTCGGTCAGATGTTTGTAACCACTTGAAGGAATCTCCGGAGATATAGAAAATTATATATAGTAAATGTTACAAAAACTGACAAAATGTTAAAGCAAAGACTTTGAGGACTTGACATTTACAGAAACCTGGCTTAAACGAAATATTTTTGATTCTGAAATTTTATGTAGTGATTATCAGATTTTTAGACAAGATGGTGGTGGCGTGTTTACAGTTGTTAAATTTACACATCCCACTGACGTAGTCCCTATTCATAATGTTGAAGATTCTACATTTATTTCTGTCAGAATCCGTGTCAATAATAATTACCGTACATTTCATGTTCCTACGTACTTTCAAATTCTATCATAGATCAATACCTTAAGCACGCGTCAGTTTTACTTCCACTAAACTGGATGGCAATGACTCATTATTAAGTTTCAGTGACTTTAACCTTCCTCATGTCACCTGGAATTTTCTTCAAATCTTACCTTGTATAATGTGTGAGTGTTAAATCAAATATCACCTCAAGAAGCGTTTGATTACCGGGGGATGGTCCAGAGAACTTATAAGCTATGAAAGCAAGAATAAGTTTCGATGTGGCGAGTGAAAACTATGTGTATATTGCGCTCGACCACTGATAGAAATTTTCAAATCGGTATGGCCTGGAAGATAATTCTTCTGATCCTTATAAGTTCTTCGCTCTGGTTTCACATATTTAATAATATACACACGTTTTTTCGAGACCACATTTTTTCCAGTTTCACAATCGATTTTAGAACTACAATTTCTATATAAATTTTCAAATCAGTTCAGTTGCTGTGATTTTTTGTAGCAAGCATCAATGTTTCTAATGTGTTTTTGTGAAGAAAGTAATGAAAAATGTGTTCAACTTTTCGAGAAGATGTGTTTGTATGGGTGTAAAAGTAAATGTGTTCTGAAATACTTTCTTCTTGATTTATCTTGTCTTTTTGTTGTCTTTCTTCATATTGTTCTTCTTTTTTTGTGCCTTTTTAAACAGTTAACGTTGTCTGCTGAAGTCTTTTTGAAAATGAATGAGACAATGAGAATGTTGGAGGCTTCTTCGGATAGGAAAGAAGGAGAAAATGTGGCGGACGAAGCGGTTTCGAGCTCTCATATTATCGCACTTGAAACGCTTCTCAATCAGCTTCAGGAGCGGACGGACCCCGTAATTGAAGAAATTGATGTAACTGCTGACGATTTGGATGATAACGGTTTAGATTTGGGTGACGTGGTTGATGTAGTCGACGATTCTACTGAGGGAATATTTACGAAGAAATGGCCGGAAATCCGAAAAACGGATTGGGAATCCCATTTTTATGACAACATGGCGATTCACCGTTTTCATGCGCTTTGCCAAAATCTTCACCGAGTCGACAATTTTTCTCGTTCTGTTGATTGCAAAGATCGTTTGTTCAACGTTCGACCAGCAATGGACGATGTCCTTAATCGTCTTTTGCAGTTGCCACTCGAGGAAAATCTGTGTGCCGGCGAGCAAATGATTCCGAATGAAGAATGTTCATTGCCAACCAATATGTAAAATTAAAACTATGTACATGGGGAATCAAAGCGGAATGCCACAACTGCTTTAAATGTTGCGCTGGGTCTGCGATTGTCTTCAAACTGGTGAAATGTATTCCGTGTGAAGAAGTTGGTCACAAATTGTATTTCGACAATTATTTTCATCCCACCAATTGTTTGAAATATTTTTAAACAAGAAAATCAATGCCGTCGTGTGAGTCGCTTTGTGAATCCGCCTTTAGCGAGTATAAAGCGAAACGATGGAGCAAAGAAAGTAATGAATTCATCGAGGTGAAATGGCCACAAGCTGTGTGAATACATGGGCAGTGTCGCTTGCCTGGACCAAATCATTCAATAATTTGTCGACTTGGCAATCACTGCTGCCTGGATGGAATACAAAAGAGATCGCATGTTCCTGCAAGACAAAATACAAGGCTGTAAAGATATAACATTCGTAAAATGTTCAAAATGCCTTTTTTTCTCATTTTTCTTTTTCTCTCACATTTTTGACTCAAATTTGCTTTATTTTCCTTCTGAAACAATTAATAATAATTAAAACAGTGTAATCAAAACTTTTTTTTTTAAATAAAACCAAACAGAACAATAAAAAGCGTGTTGTTTACATACATTTTCATCTAGGTGTCGAACAAAACTTTAAACCCTTTCGGTGGTTTTGTACTATTTATAGCACCTCGCGTATCTGCCAGGTGAGACATGCTACCAGAAATTTGGATTTGGATGCCTAATTAGCCTAGGTACGAAGTTTCAGATTTTTAGCTCGAAAGGCTGATTTTTCTCACGGAAATGGTAAATTTACATTGGAAATATTGGTGTCCGAGATGAAGTATTAAGTGATTTATAACGGATTCAAATTGTTAAAAATATCGAAGTTAATTGTTATAGTAACACTCTTATTCCCACGTTATCACAGACATGATAACGCTTTCGCTCATACATACATTCACATACACTTAATTTTACTTGAATTTGCAGTTTGTAGTTTACACAATTCCATAGTTCATTAATTCATCGAACCCGAATTTCCGCTCTTATTTAAAACAATTCAAAAGAAATGCAAACTGTATTTCCGTTGTTGAAATTATTAAAATCAATTGCAAAGAATTGCAAAATAAAGGGTTATCCATTTTGCGGTTTCAAAAGTAAATGTAAATAAAACACATACAAAATATTTTTTTATCATGATATTTCTTTTTTACTATAAAGTTTGAACGTTGCATTATGTGTGAAATACTACATCATTTAAATGACCACCACGCGAATTGTTGCAAGCATCGATTCTTTTGAGGTAATTTTCGACCACTTTTTGACACATATTGGGCGGTATCTCAGCCATAACGTGACGAATGTTGGTTTTTAGGTGCTCAAGAGTTAAAGGTTTATCTGCATAAACACGGTCTTTCGCGTAGCCCCACAAAAAAGTCAAGTGGTGTCATATCGCATGATCTTGGTGGCCACTTGATATCGCCACGACGAGAAATTACGCGGCCAGAAAATTTCTCTTGCAATAAAGCCATATTCTCTCGAGTTGTGTGGCATGTGGCACCGTTTTGTTGAAACCACATATTCTCTAAGTCGTATTCTTCAATAGCAGGCAAAAAAAAGTCGGTTATCATATGACCATAACGCTCCGAATTGACGGTGACAGTCGTTCCATTGTTGTTTTCGAAGAAGTAAGGTCCAATCACACCTCCGGACCAAAGAGCGCACCAAGCAGTGACTTTTTGTGGATGTAGTGGCCTCTCTTCAATTACTTGAGGATTCTCAGAACCCCAAATACGACAATTTTGTTTGTTAACATACCCACCGAGTGAGAAATGTGCTTCGTCGCTGAAGAAAATTTTGTTCGAAAAATCGCCGTCCACCGCCTGTTGTTCAAGCACCCATTCGACGTATCTACGACGTTGTGAATGGTCAGCTGGCTTCAGTTGTTGTGTGAGCTGGATTTTATATGGATGTAGGTGTAGATCCAAATGCAAAATACGCCATAATGTGCCGTAAGACAGTCCTAATTCCTGACAACGTCGAGTAATCGACACATTCGGGTCTTCGGCAACACTTTCACTTACAGCAGCGATATTTTCAGTGGTACGAGCGAAACGATGATGCACAGGCCTTACAATATCTGTAACCGATCCAGTCTCTTCATATTTCTTCACAATTTTGCCAATTGCTTGCGTAGTTGGACGATTATGTAAACCATAATCTCCTCTTAAAGCACGATATGTGGCTGTGACAGAATCACCATTTTTGTAGTAGGTTTTTACAATTTTAATGCGTTGTGCGATAGTTAAGCGATCCATTTTCGCAAATGTCAGACTTTGATCTGAAAAAGAAAGAAATTGTTTTAACAACTCAGTTTGACAGATGTCGAATTCTAGCCCTATACTTTTGAAACCGCGAAATGGATAACCCTTTATAATAATCATCTAATAAGTTACTAGTATCTAGTATCTAGTGTCAACAAACAAAAAGTCCCGGCGTCTTGGACAGCACGTCACTGTTGACAACTACGCTTTTGAAGTAGTAAGGGACTTTGTCTATCATGGAACCAGCATTAACAGCAGTAATGACGTCAGCTTGGAGATCATGCGTAGGATAACTCTTGCTAACAGGTGTTACTTTGGGCTGAGTAAGCAATTGAGAAGTCTAGCCCTCTCTCGAAGAACGAAAACTACACTCTACAAGTCTCTCATCATGCCTGTCCTAACATATGGCGCTGAATCCTGGACAATTTCCACCTCCGATGAGCGAATGCTTGGAGTTTTCGAGAGAAAAGTCCTACGCAAGATCTTTGGACCTATTTGCGTTGGTGGCGAGTACCGAATAAGGTACAACCATGATCTGTACGAGCTGTATGCCGATATTGACATAGTAAAGCGCATCAAAATCCAGCGGCTGCGCTGGCTAGGTCATGTCGAGCGAATGGAAGAACACGCTCCAGCTAAGAAGGTGTTATATTCGGAACCCGCTGGAGGACGGCGCAGAAGAAGAAGACCAAACCTCCGGTGGAAGGACCAAGTACTGGAGAACCTGACGGCGCTTGGAATTTCTAACTGGCGCCAGCTAGCGAAGAACAGAGATGGCTGGCGAAGCATGTTATTTTCGGCCTAAATCGATATTCGGTTGTTATGGCCACATACGTAAGTAAGTAAGTAACCCCAACATGTATTCAACTTATCATGCGAATCAGCTATGATACAAACAGACGGACAGACGAATATCTGTAATCGGCTAACTGTAATATATATTCACTAATTTTCCATGTCTTCAAAGCATCCTTCAAGTGATTGCATACGTGTCAAAGAAATTAATATACCATTGCATTTGCCCAGGGTATAAAAAATATATCAATTTAGCAGCTTAAAGAAAGTTATTGGTAATAAAAATTTTAAACTTTTCGGACGACTTTAAGAAATTGTAATGTGCGATTCTGAAGACAAAACGAAGAGGTCTTAAAATTGGCATTACCAATGTGTATGTGTGCCATTAGTTTCATTTAATTATTTTATCATGAATGAAACTTTAATTTTTTTTTCATATTTATTTTCAATAATTTCATCTGATTTTAACTCCGAGTAATTAAGTTCAGTATCAGAATATAAGTTTGAATTTTAATGATATGGTAAATATTCAATTTTTCATTCAATCCACTGTAGAGTTTGTAGTTTGAAATTTTGTATAAATATTGACCAACTTAATGTGATTAATGTCTCAAATTAATATGAAATTTCAAAGGTGTATTATACTCGTATAGCTAGAAATTTGTCTTAAATATTGACAGTATGTTAATGTGTGTATATTATCGATGATACTGACATCATCATTTTGATATTGCAATCTATTTTCGTTGGTCAGTATTAAAATTATCATAAGTAAATCCATTAAAGCTAGCACATTTGCAAAGCTGAATGACCGGTCAAGGAGAATGAATATAGTATCCATTTTGTAAAAAAGCAAATAGGACTTAACAACATTGTATTTAACAAATTTTTAAATTTTTCAATATCATTTAGTGAAGTATTTTGCTCAAAATTCAGTGAACCAAAAACACTTTCTCTTCCCAATGAGTCAATCAATCAATATACGACACTCACCAACAACTAATCAAAACGTAAACAGATAAAAAACATTCAGCAACAAGAAGATAAAAGACAAAATAATAGTAGTGAAACATTTAGCACACAATAAAGCAAATAAAAGACAATTCAAAATCGTAAATGTCGCATTTCTACCACACACATAGCATACAGTCAGTATTTGCTTACTACCATTAATATTCTAAGCTTGTCTCTATTGAAACCACATGATGGTTGGTAAAAAATAACGAAATATCAAGAATATAGTTCGTCACTAACAATGTACAGATATAATATTGGCATTGAACATTTAATGATATGTTGCGTATTCTCTTTGTTAGTGTACACTTCCCATCCTGATGAACGGTGTACATACATTTAGAGTAACACAATTTGAGAAACTAAGCAGTACTTCCTGAGAAAGTCAAAATTGTGTTTCACTTTTTGGCAAGCAATTGGCAAATTTATACGACAGCTATATTCTTTCGCCACGAGAAATTATATAAAAAAAAAATCTCCTTACAGTCGGCTGGGGCCGACCAAACTATACCCTGCATATGTAGATTTGTATATAAAAAGTTTACTCGAATATCCAACTTTTCTTTTATTTCCACTTTTCGAGAAACAATTTTTGCATATACTACTAATTTACACCCGAAATATGGTTGACTTTGACGAAGTAAAAGGATTTTAAGATAATTCCGAGGCTTAGTATGGGAGCTATATAAAAAGTGGGCGTGGCTTACCACTTTCTAGTAAATCCAATTAATTTTTCAATGTTAATCCACACCTTAAATTTGGTGTCCTACGTTGAATAGTTTCTAAGTTATGGTGGTTAACATTTTTGTTTAATTTCCTCAACTTTGTATGGGAGCCCCAATAAGAAGTGGGCGTGGTACGCGGATTTTTCGCCAGATTATTTTCGACTACGATATTAATTTAAGTGTCAATTATGGTTATTGTAGACATAAGATTGCCTAAGTTACAGCTGTTTAAATTTAAAATTTGTATGGGGACTACGATAAACACTGGGCGTGGTGCGCCTATTTTCTGTGAGCCTAGTTACTCGTACAATACTAATCCATACCCTAAGTCTCGTTGTCCTAGGCTAAATGGTTTGTAAGCTATGGAGCTTAAAATTTTAGTTTAATTCACTCGACTTTGTATGGGAGACCCATGAAGGAGTGGGCGTGGCACACTGATTTTCTGCCAGATTTTTGCGGACTATGATATTAATCCAAGTGTCAATTATGGTTATTTTAGGCAGAAGATTGCCGAAGTTACAGCTGTTTCAATTTAAAATTTGTATGGGGGCTACGATAAACACTGGGCGTGGTGCGCCCATTTTCTGTGAGCCTAGTTGCTCGTACAATACTAATCCACACCTTAAATCTCGTTATTCTACGCTGAATAGTTTGCAAGTTATAACCGGTAACATTTTTTTTAATTTCCGCAACTTTGTATGGGAGACCCAAAAAGGAGTGGGCGTGGCACATTGATTTTCTGCCATATTATTTCTGACTGCCGTGTTAATCTAAGTGTCAATTATGGTTATTCTGAACAGAAGATTGTAGAAGTTACAGCAGTTTCAATTTAAAAGAAGTACAGACACTTTGTATGGGAGCTACGCTAGAAAGTAGGCGTGGCTCAACCACTTTTGGCGAGGTTATATAGTAGTATAATATAACTCTATGTGCCAAATATTGTTGTCCCAAGTGGTATATTATGTGAGTTATAGCAAGTTAAAGATTTTGAAAATTTCGAGGTTAGTCGCTTTGAATGCTTGGTGTGGGCGTGGTTATTGACCGATCATGCCCAATATCAATCCCCTCCGTACCCTTGGATCATAGATTACTTATGCCAAATTTCATCGAAATAGCTCAATATTTACTCAAGTTATCGTGCGAACCAGCCAGGTGACAGACAGACGGACGGACGGACGGACGGACGGACGGACATCGTTAAATCGAAAATTTAATCGACGCTGATCACGAATATATATCCATGTCTATATCTCCGGTGATTCCTTCAAGACACAAACATCTGACCGAAATGAATATACCATGCATATTGCATTTTGCAGGGTATAACTATGTAACATATGAGGGCTGTCCCAAAACTACCCGACCTGACATATAGATGGTGGCTGTAGTTTGAAAAAATTACTTTGGTGAAAAGTGGCAACCTTAAATAATATATTGTAACGAGTATCGATAGTTGGTTACTCATCACTATTGTGACTGACACTATTGGCAGCATCGAAACGAATGTCAACAAAAAGAAATAAGCGATAACCAGAACAAGCCAACGAGAAAGAAAGAGAAGAATCTCGTTAAAGGAAGATTCTGGGGTGTTGCCAACAGAGTATAAATAGAGCCAGTGTTGAGAAGTAACAATCAATCTAATTCCGAACGTGATTGCGAAAACATTGATACAGAGGCAAAAGTTGCAAGTACATTTAAGTGTTATAGTAAATAGTTGATTGTAAACAGAGTTGATTGTAAATAGAGATTATTAAATAAATTGTTGCTGTATATAGTTGTATAGAATAAGTGTTGCAGTTATTATTAACAGAATCCAGTGATCGAACAAGGTAATTCAAATAGAATTAAACGCTCACAGAATAAAAACGTAACAATATGTTTTAAGTTTCAAGGCGCCACGTTGTTTAGCCTTTTTTTTGTAGCCATCGAATGTTAACGACCTCAGTGAATTTGTACACATGGAAAAAATTGGTCACCGTTATGTAATTCAATACTTTCATTTGAATGGTCTCAGTTCAACGAATATTAAAGCCGAATTAGATTCTACTCTGGGGGAGTCTGCTGCCAAAAAAATCAACGGCGAGTAATATGCTAATTCGTTGCTGCGTTTAAGTGATGAAATTAAAGAAAAAAGGTCGGTATTTAGCGAATAAGAAAGTGTTGTTTCATCGTCTTGATGCACCAGTTCACACATCCGCTATTGCGATGGCCAAAATCAATGAGTTAAAGCTCGAATTGCTACAGCACGTACTTTATTCGCCATATTTAGCTCCTTCGGATTATTTTCTAGTTCCAAATTTGAAAAAATGGCTTGGTGGTAGAAGATTTGCAAACAATGAAGAGGTGGAGTCTGCGGTAGTTGGATATTTTAATGAGCTAGACAGTTCATACTATAAACAGGGTATCGAAACTATAGAATATCGATAGGAAAAGTGTATAAAGCTAAAAGGAGAAATGCAATGCAAAATAATGAAAAATTTGTTGTGTTTTTTTTTTGTTGTGTCGGGTCGTACTGGGACCTCCCTGCACGTGGGAAAAGCACTGCAACAAGAGTTCTTACGAGATTAAATAATGCCACTCCGACGAAGAGAAAGCGCCAACGTTTGGAAGAAGGACCAAGTACTGGAGAGTCTTTCATTAATATTAATGTTAGCTGGCACCAGCGCGCGAATTGTTTTACTTTTATTCTATTGTTAGACTATTTTAAATATGATGTAATAAAATTTTTTAACTCGTCCTGTTGTTAAAATCGAATATGAACGTAGATTGCTTCAAAAATCATATTGCAATATGTAGGTGCCGATAGATTGATATTAATCAAAATGGAATGTTGTGGTGTAATTATATGTTTACAGTAAATCAGGAAATTCGTAATGATAAAAAAAGTATTGAACGCATTTAATTAACAATATTACTTTGCTGCGATATTAAATAAATTAAATAAGGATCGAAATGTTATTTTTCATATAGTACATACTACAGGGTGATTTTTAAGAGACCCCGGATTTGATTAAAAAAAACACATAAAATTTAGATACATTTCTCTAAATTTTTATTTGAAAAAATTTAAAATGATGGGATACATATCTCACATTATGATGTAATATTAATTAATTCTTACCTGTATTGTTTGCTTCAAGAACATACACCATTCATTGTATCGTACTGGAAAATATTAGTACATAAGTAGTGGGTGGCAAAGTACAAAAAATTGAATATCTAAAGAGCGATATCGTTGCTCAAAATTTTTTGGAGTACATTATCAACCAATATTGTAAGGCATATTTTGACACTTAAACGCAATAAAAATTCCAACGAGAAAAAAAAGTTTTATAAAATTTGGCAAAAATTTAAATTTTTTTTAAAGTTTGTTGTTATTATCTCTGAGAAACGTAGTTTTTTTACATACTCACAAAGTTTCGTAAAAATCGTATGAAACGTTTGATCGCAATTATTATTACAAAAATAAGGTTCATAAATATTAAATTATCAATAAATAATATACCATAAAAACAGCGAATATTGGCGAAATATTTTACCGATATATTTGTGGATACTCAAGATAAAAAATGCTAATACTTACTGCAATATTCGGTACTTTGTGAAAATTGAGGGGGCCACTTGAGACATTTTTACTCACCTGTATAAACAATATGCGAACAATTTTTTGCATCATATACAATAAATATATAGGCACGCATGTAATGTAAGGTCTAGTAAAAAGAAATCCATCATTTTTGCACTAAATTGAAGGTTTTATTTAGCATAGTTAGAATGATCCGAATATGCACCGTATTGTTCAATAACTTGTTGCCATTTTGATGGTAATTTCATAATGCCACTCTCATAGAAATCCTCGTCCTTATTGGCAAAAAACTGAGACAGTCGATTTTCACAAGCTTCTCTTGGATCGAATTTTTCACCAGCAAAATCATTCGTCATAGACAGGAACAGGTAGTAATCACTTGGTGCCAGGAGGATGCGTAAGAACCTCTGGCTAGTCACCTGCGTGTGGCCTGGCATTGTTCTGATGGAATACAATTCCTCTCCTATTGGCCAAAGCTGGCAGCTTCTAGGCGATTGCTTCCTTTAGACGGTCCAATTGTTGACAGTACAGGTCCGAATTAAGAGTTTAGCCGTAGGGGAGCAGCTTATCGTACATAATTCCCTGCCAATCCCACCAAACATATAGCATAACCTTCTTGACCGTCAATCCTGGCATGGCCACGGTTTGCGTCTGCTCACCGCGATTCCACCACGACCGTTTTCGCTTGACGTTGTCGTAAGTGACCCACTTTTCATCACCAGTAACCATCCGCTTCAGAAATGGATCGATTTAACTCGTATGGCACCCAGACATCGAGCTTCTTTTTGTATCCAGCCTTATTTAAATGGTTCTAAACGGTTTTTTGTGCAATGTTTGGCTCCTGGGCAATAGAAACAGTGCTCACATGACGGTCAGACTAGACGATTTCCATTGTTTTATCGATATTTTCGACAATTGGCCTTCCAGAGCGTGGTGCAGCTTTGACATCAAAATTACCAGAACGAAATCGACGAAACCAAAATTGCACATGATTGGCTGTTACAGTATCGGGACCATAAACACTATTCACATGTTCAGCCGTCTAGCTTGCGTTTTCGCCTTTATCGAAGAAAAACTGTAAAATATGGTGTATTTTCTCTTTACTGGTGTCTATCTTTGACGCGTGTTCAAACAATACTGAGTCAAGCAATCACAAAACTGCCTACAAAGTTTATTTATCGTATCTTTCTAACGTCATCTAGCACTTATACAACGCGAGATACAGATTACTAAAGCCATCTATTGGAAAAATAATGGATTTCTTTTAACTACACCTGATATTTTATGTAATATTGATTAAGAAAGTAACTTCTTTTGTTTTTATAAAGGTTGATTTTTTGCATTGTTTAAATAAACATTTTTAATTTGTTCTTTTTTTGTTGACATTAATGCATTTTTTTTTTTATCTGTACTAAATATTGATATTTAAGTTATAGAGCGTTTTGATAAAAAAGTTTGAAATTGAAAGCTTTCCATTTCAAAGATCAAATGGGATTCAAAAGTACTCATACTGACCACCAGAGCCTATCAACGACACTTAGGGCATTGAAGCTTCAGCCATTTCGATATGGCAAAGTCCATTCTTCATATCAACGAGAAACGCTTCTTACCATCTAAGTAATGAAGGTGGTCATCTATCAAGAGTAGTGGATAATTATCACAGACTATAAATTATTAAATGAGCGATAATCGATGCACATTCGCAGATCACCGTCTTTTTTCCATCCAAGACAACTGGTGATGCATGTACAATTCATCTATGGTTTTATTAATTTTGACCTTTTCACTCATTGGGGACAGGGCTGCTTATCTCGCAACACTGGTGAGCACGAAGAAGTGGTCAATAAATCTATGAAGACCATAATAAGACTTAATTCGTATTCGATCACAAGAATTGCAGAAAAGATTATGATCATTTTTGGACAATTCTAAGAACAACCAAAATCATAATTTTTCCATGACTTTGACTTTTGATGGCCAAGTAGCACAAAACGTTGGTCGTTAAAGAACTATCGATGAGCACTACATATTTTTCAGGGGTAATTGGCCCCTAACATTCGAATTGTGTTATTCAATTCAACAACACAGCCAAAATATGAAATATGCATATATGCATATTTCGCCTCGAGACATATTTCCCGGAATTGGGAACTACATATTTGTCCATTGCTCGAAGTTGTGATATACACAATCCATACTAATATTACTTATAATTGTGGAATGTCAGAACATTGCGCCAACTGAGTTGCAGTTGGGTGTGAAAATGCTGATAAAGCACTAAAAGCATACATGACATGTGTAAACATACATGACAACTAAAATCAGTGTTAGCACATAAGAAAAAGTGTAAATACTGCGATCCTTACGAGGCCCTCCAGTATTAGTGTAAAAGTGCTCAAAACGAAAAACCAGCAATAAAGCGAAGAGCGAAAAAACCGCAAGTATCTTTAATAAAATATAATTGTTTTATTTCAGCCAACGAGTATGTTAGACTCGAAGGACATTTATGAGCTTAGGTCTACGTGGTAATCTTGTGCATAGTCGTTAGGTACTTAGTGAGTGTTGTGGAAAAATAGTACACAACAACAAATATTTAAATACTTAAAAATAGTAGTATAATGCAACTTTATCCCACTTTAAATAATTTTTTTCTATGAAGACTTTCAAATCGTCAGTACTCAAGGGAATTTTTTTTCGAATTTTTACCAGAATCAGTTTTCATAACCTTGATATGTTTGTTTTTATTTTTTTCATATACAGAGCAGTGTAACGTTCATACGAGAATATCCATAAAGAAGCCAATTTCGATGCTTAATAATTTTTTGTTTCTCAATTGAGAAGCATAAACTCTTATTGTTTGCATACTGTTGCCTATACGATGAAATAAGGAACAAAGTTGTTTATGTTCAGTTGCCAAATGCATGCTGGTCAATAAATGATTTACAACGTAATATTCGCCTTGGCTTTATGTTTGTTTTTTTTTTTTATTAGTTCTTTGTTTGGTAATGTTTTTCATTTCACGGGTGGGTGGCGTAGCTCAGTGGTTAGTGTGTTGGCATTCTAACCTGTAGGTCGTGGATCAATCCCCGGCAGATGCATAACAAATTTAATATTGAAAGGATTTTGCTTTCGAACAGTACCCACCTGTCGGCAAGCAATTGGCAATTCTTCCGATAGTAACAACTTGCCATGAAAAAGCTTCTAAAAGAACTCTGTGACAAAGCTCAGAAAAAGTGATATCGCAAGTGTTCTGTCGTTCGGAACCGGCTAAAATAAGTAGGTCCCTTCTAATACTGTCCAAAATTTAACACGCACAACAGTAATTGAAGAGAAGCTCGGTCAATGAGCCCTTCGAGGCTTTATGTGCCACAGATTTATTTTTATTTATACGAAATCAAAAAATCTACTCCACATTTAAGAAGGGTCGTAGACCACGAAGTCTAAAATCAGTGTGTGCATTTTTAAACGATACGACGTACGCTTCACGGGCATTAACCAACCAAATGCGTTCTCGTAGAAGCGCTACCAATGCTTTTGCCTCAGCATGCAGTGCGAGCTCTTGCAATGGAAACTTGACATCATATTGGAGAGGCACGTTTAATAAGCGACCTCGTACTCTGAGTAAATTAAACGAAAGCGACAGTTCTGAGTAGTCATGCAAGAACGGATTTAGTTTTTGCAAGCTTCTGGGTAGGGTGACACATTTAGTGGGTTTCAGAATTCGCCAAATTCTCTACGTTAAACTTGGTTAAATTTTTAGAAAATTCAAGTTTATTCAAGTTTGTCAATTCTTTAACTAAATTTTCAGTTGCATTTTTAATATAAACATATAAATGACAATTTGATGATATTTTGGTGAGAAGATAAATTTTCAATCAAGTCCATAATTGGATTGGGTTCAATAGTATGAGAAACTAAAACTGTAATATTCTTCTTCTTTTCTAATGCTTTGTCTTCTAGAGAGAGGTTGGAAATGCGTATTTGTACGCAGCAGCCGTATGCTCTTATTGAGGCGTTGGAGAAACCGTGAAATTGACAGATTCCACTCGATTCTGTGTTTACGTATCGAGGAATACAAATCGACGATAGCAAGTTGAATTTGAAGTGTTGCCAGCTAGTGTCCAGGCGCATTGGAATCGATTCATCCCAATCTAGCTTTTGAAGTCAAAGTTCTTTTATTAACATTTTTGGTTTGGTAACTAATGGGGCAAGTTATCCAAGACGACCCAAAAACGAGAAGAAACACATAGTATATTTCTTTTGGTTTCACGGTAGTTCACTAAAACTGTCGTCTAAACCGAATCGAAACAAATCCTCTTTCGGCAATCAATGGATAACTAGTGTTTTTGTAGATTCTATGTCATTGAAGCTTTATGACTTCTCAGCGCTCTCACTGTCGAAAATTGATGAGTGATTTGAAAACCACTTTACTGGTTTAAATCCGGCCAAAACTAGTATCGCTACTACCTCTCTTCTAATAAGATCTAAAGACTGAAAATCTTCTGCTCCTGTAAGCATGCCATCTACGTAAAAGTCTCTCTCAAAATTTGAAGTGGCTCAGAATGGTGGTTCCTCCACACCATTAGCTGAAAGTTTTAGTTATCTTTGTGTATGAGAATTTGACGGAGCTTTTTAGTAATTTCTGCCGTAAGTGCATATTTATGCAAACCAAAACGAAGAAATGTTGGACACAGTTCTTCTTGAATAGTCGGCCCTACCATCAAGATATCATTCAACGCCATTTGAAGTGGGTAGGACTCGATTTGTCGAATACAACACGTAATTTTGCCGTCGTACTATCAGGCCAAAAAACGTATTGATACGGAATAAAGTATTGTGGCTCACTCGGGATCTTATTTTTTCTTAGACTCATTTGACCCAATTCAATATACTCATTCATGAGTCGATATACATTTTACAAAGGTCTAGATATTTCAATATTTTTCTGTACAGGGCCTAGGTACGATTTCTTATGAATGGCCGAGCAGTTTACGGCCAGTTTTTAAAGGCGTTCTGATTTGAAGTCTTCCTGACGGCAAAACATGAGTAGTTTTAAAGAAAATTTGTTCACACTCTATTTGCTCAGGTGTGAATTATGTGAAACTTGTCTTTGAAGGTAATTCTTCCAACGTCCAGAATCTTTGGACTCCGGAATCTATTGATCATAGTTCACCTTCAGTTTTACATAGTGTGTTACTAATTGTGAGAGTAGGGCATTGGCTGGTAGCATATTTGCCAGACACAATCCAACCTAAAAGTGTCTTCTATAATGACGCCAAAGGTTGCGGTACAGTTTCGAAATATATTGGATACTGGTGCAGCATCATGTGATGCTAGTGATTGCATACACTGCACCGATCTGCCCTGGATTGTGAAACTGTCTGCCCTTCTCGCATACAATTTATTAATAAGGGGACTGATTGAGGCTTCATCGACGGCTTAATGTTGATAGCGTCGGTTTAATGCTGCTTTGTAATCTCGCTACAACGGTATCTTGTCATAATCCAGCTATTAAGCTGTCCAGAGCTTTCGGTTAAATTTCGTCCGACATTTGAAAGGCCTTAACCCTTCCCAAGGCTTCACCAGACAGACAGTTAACGAAGTTCAATAAAATTACTGAAATTTTATCATATCTAATATTATAAAAATTATAAATAATATTGTGAAACACCTCATATATTATATAGTAAGTGCATATATTTATAAATATATACATATGTACATTGCGTGAATGGAGTATACCTAAAAGTACTCCATAAGCATGTACATACATATACATATATTGAACAATAGTAAAAATTCTTAATAAAAATGTGTTTAACGAAATAACACTCTTAGTTGTTTGGAGGGATTAGTAAACAAAATTAATGTAGTAATAAAAACACCAATGTAAAACAAATTGGGGATCGTTCAAAGGTGTGCGTGAATGTATGTATGTAGTTCGTGTAGTCTATCTTGAGATAACTTGATATATTTTTTCTTTATCTTTTCTCTTATCAAAATGTACTTATGTATATGGTATGTGCATGAGATATGAGATATGATTTCGGGAATTGTTTTTGCACATTTACCAATTAACAACACTTCGAATAATGAGAAGAAGGAAATAAGCGGGAAATAATAAAAATGAGTCGGCAAAGCAATATCTATTGTATCACTATATATTATGTTGTAATTTCTTAATTTTTGCAACTATATGGGAGAGTTTATTAAGCAGAATGTAATATTTAACTCAGCGAGAGATTCGCTGTAAGTTAGAGGGATGTTTAAGCGGGATTTTTTATAAAATGTACGTAAGACGTACTCATGAACAATGTAGACAAAAATTAAGTAATCAACAAAAATTATGCTGTATTATTTCTTGTTGATTTTATCGGGATATGATGGGATATATGTACAAAAAATCAACTATTGTATATACAAATGCACCTTATTTTTCATACATACATGTATGTAGGAATGTTCAGTTCGTTTTTACTCTACTACTCTTTACAAGTAAAGTTAAGTCAGTCGAGAAAAGAAGTAAAGTACAGTCGAGTAAAGTTGAGTCAGTCCGCGTAAAGTCAAAGCACGAAAAGAGTCAAGCCTTTTTTTTTTTCTTTATTTAATCTTTATCAAATTAACAATTGAACTACATATTTTAATATATTTTGACAATAAATTGAATTCCCACACGAAGCAGAAAATATTATTATTTGTGAACATTTCTACATGGTGTCAGAAGTGGGATAGCCAAAAGAAAAAAAATTTATAACTTCTGAACGATAAAGAAGAGACTCCTTATGAGTGAAGGTGACCTAACATCGCTTACCACAAGACAATTACAAGAACAATTGAAGAAGCGCGGATTGTCTTATCGATACAACAAGAAAGAAGATCTCGTCGTACGGCTGCAAAAATTTATGCAAAACAACAACATCAGAGAGAAACCGCAAGACGTGACCTTAGAAACCAACGTCTGTGCAGAAAATTTTGCTGAAGGAGAAGGAAGGTCAAGCGAAAAATATAATATTAGAACGAAGCCACTGGAAGTAAAGCTAGACGTCAACGTCGACGTAAGAGGTATTTGTGCAGAAAAAGTTGATCATCAGCTAAGTGACAACGCATCGGTAAGCAGCGCAATGACGAACGAAAGCAAAGAAGAAAATGCAGAAAAAATGGTGACAAAAAATATGGTACAAAATAATATCCATCTCAAAGACGTACAAGAGGCATTAGAAAAATTCAACGGAGAGACTGGAAAGAGCGTAAGTGAGTGGCTGGAAGAAATGGAGAGTGTTGCTTCGGTTTGCAGATGGAATGACGTGCAAAAATTTTTGTATGCTAGACAGCTGTTGATGGGAGCTGCAAGATTGGCAGTTGAAGCAGAGTTAAATATTTGTAGCTGGCAAGATTTAAAATCTGTTTTGCAGACGGAATTTGGTTCACGTGAAAGCAATAATATACACAAGCTATTAGAGAGGACTAGCAAGAGTGAGACCGAAACTTTGCTCGAGTACATGTACAAAATGAAGAAATTAGCATCAAGAGGAAAGGTCGAAGAGCATCACTTAATCAATTACATTATTGATGGTATACGCGATGAAGCTACGAATAAAACAATTTTATACCAATCGCATAGCCTAGCCGAACTCAAGACAAATTTTCTAGCGTACGAAAAAATGAAAGCAGATCAGTGCAAAGAAAAGAACATTTGCGAAAAGGATAAGGACAAGCACAATCATGACAGGAGTGGTGGTAGCAGTGGTGGTGGTAAGGGCTACGTTAGAGAAAAACACGGCGAAAAATGCTCGAATCACTGGGCTCGTGATTGTCCAAGTAGAGAAATAGGAACACGATGTTTTAAATGTACCAAATTGCCCAGCAAAAGTAAAGGAAAGACAAAACGCAAGTGGAGATACGAGTGCTCGCGTTAATAGAATTAAATTTCCAGATGTGATCGTGGATGTTAAGATCCAAGATAAAAATTTTAAAGCAATATTGGATACCGGTAGCGACATCAGCATCATACGGCATTGGGTGATGGATGATTTCAAAATCAAAAACTTTGACGGCCCTGGAACTGGCGTAATAGCGTTTGGAGACAGCTGTAAAAATACTCTTGGTTTCATCAATTTAGATGTTGACATTGAAGCTGAATCATATCGACTTGACTTCGATGTAGTGCCTAACAGTTGGATCAGCGAAGACATAATATTGGGTAAGAATATTTTGCAATACGCATCTATCCTTATCGAAAAAGGTAAATTGACAACTTATAAGGACCCCGTCAATGAAGATAAAATTATGTTAGCAAAAGTTAATCTTATAAAGTACTCGCAGGTGACCGAAAAATTTGAGAAACTGCAGAATATAAGAAACGCTGATTTAAGACCGACAATTCATAATATGATTTTGTCCTATGCACCAAAAGGCATTGGGTCCTCGTGTATTAAAATGCATATCCATTTAGAAGATGAAAAGCCAATTTACCAGAAACCGAGAAGACTAGCACCTAAAGAAAGAGAAATCGTGAACATGCAGGTACAAGAGTGGCTAGAGAGCGGCATAATTCAGCATAGCGCATCCGATTTTTCGAGTCCCGTTGTTCTAGCGCATAAAAAGGACGGTAGCTACAGGCTATGTGTGGATTACCGAAAGATAAATTCGAAAGTTATTCGTGATAGGTACCCCTTACCAAATATCGAAGAAATTTTGGAAGGACTTTACAACTCTCGAATTTTTACGACATTGGACCTGAGGAATGGCTTCTTCCACGTAGACCTTGATGAAGCCAGCATGAAGTATACATCTTTCGTCACTCCAGATGGCCAGTATGAGTTCAGGAAGGCTCCGTTCGGACTTTGTAATTCGCCTGCGGCATTTCAAAGATTCATCAACACTATTTTCAAAGACCTGATAAGAGATGGCGTCGTACTCGTATATATTAATAATACCGGCAAGCGACGAAGTAGATGGTATCGATAAGCTGAAAAGAGTTTTACATATTTCTGAAGATAACGGTCTGATGATTAAGTGGGAAAAGTGTGCGTTTTTGCAGAAATCCGTCGAATTCTTGGGCCATGTTCTAGAAAACGGATCTATTCATCCATCTGACGTTAAAACCAAAGCAGTGAAAAAGTTTCCAACACCAAAAGATGTCCACAGTGTAATGAGTTTTTTGGGTCTTACCGGATTTTTTCGAAAGTTTGTAAGAAATTATGCGCAGCTGGCAAAGCCGTTAACTGATCTGACAAAACGGGATGTGCCATTTAGATGGGGTGAAGCCGAAAATGAAGCATTTATTTTACTTAAAGAGCAATTATGTACGGAATCTGTATTGAAACTATTCGATCCAAACCTGCCGACGCAGCTTCATACGGATGCTAGCAAAGAAGGATATGGCGCTGTATTGTTACAGAAACATGACGATCACCACCCAGTTTTTTATTTGAGTTATAAAACAACAGTTGCAGAGAAAAACTATTCTAGCTACGAATTAGAAGTTTTAGCAATCATCAAGGCGTTGAAACGACTTAGAATTTACTTATTGGGACTAACTTTCGACATATTTACAGATTGTAAAGCATTCCAGTTAACAATGTCGAAGAAGGCACTTAACAGCAGGGTTGCTCATTGGGCAATGCAGATCGAAGAATTCGACTGCACAGTAAAACATCGGTCCGGCAGCTACATGCGTCACGTAGATGCTCTAAGTCGACACCCAACTGTATTAAGGATTGAAGATGCAATCCTTTACGCTATTAAAAAATCTCAAGCAACAGATGAGATGTGCCAGGCTGTAACAAAACTACTGGAAGGTGGAGCATATGAAAACTTTCAACTACGAAGCGGTGTGCTGTGTAAGTTCATCGAAGGTGCTTATCTTCTAGTCATACCGAAAGCAATGAGAAATGAGCTGATCACAAAATTACACGAAAAGGGGCATTTAAATGCCAGTAAGGTTGAGGCAATGGTTAAGCGAGATTACTATATGCCTAATTCGCGAAAGCACATTGAGAAGATTATTTCAAATTGTATCGCTTGCATATTAGCAAATCAGAAAACGGGAAAGCAAGAAGGATTTCTAAATCCTATCGACAAAATGGACGTACCATTACATACTTTTCACATGGACCACGTTGGGCCATTACCTTCGACAGCAAAGTCATACAAATATTTACTTGTAATCATCGACGCGTTTACGAAGTTCACATGGATATTCCCAGTTAAGTCTACTACTACGACAGAGGTTCTATGTAAGTTGGAAAAATTGAGCGAAGTATTTGGAAATCCGCATCGCATCATAACCGACAAAGGGACAGCTTTTACGGCGAACGTCTTCAAAGAATTCTGCAATATTCAAAATATCAGTCATCATACCACAACAACAGGAGTCCCCCGAGGAAACGGACAAGTTGAGCGTATGAACAAAATCATAATACAAATGTTGACGAAAATCTCACTTGATGATCCTTTAAAGTGGTTCAAGCATGTAAGTCGCTTACAGAGAATAATAAATTCTAATATTTCTAGAAGCACTAAAAGGACTCCATTCAAGCTATTGTTTGGCACGAAGATGTACACCATTGAGGACCTGGAGCTAAAGCGAGAATTTGATGAAGCTGTTATAAAAGATTTCGAACAAGAGAGACAAGAAATGCGTGACGACGCGAAGCAACAAATTCTGAAAATTCAAGCGGAGAATAAGAAACAGTTTGACAAGAAGCGAAAATCGGCTAATACTTACAAGATTGGAGATTTAGTCGCTATTCAGCGCACACAGTTCGGTGTTGGGCTCAAGCTAGTTCCGAAGTACCTAGGACCATATGAGGTTACTAAAACGAAGCGTAACGATCGATATGAGGTGCGTAAAATTGGCGAACAAGATGGGCCAAAACTCACTTCAACTGCAGCTGATTATATGAAACCCTGGAGGGACTACGAAAATGAAAGTGACAGCGAGTCGTCTGAGGCATCCGACATTCAGAATGGCCGAATGTAGGAATGTTCAGTTCGTTTTTACTCTACTACTCTTTACAAGTAAAGTTAAGTCAGTCGAGAAAAGTCAGTCGAGAAAAGAAGTCGGTAAAGTACAGTCGAGTAAAGTTGAGTCAGTCCGCGTAAAGTCAAAGCACGAAAAGAGTCAAGCCTTTTTTTTTCTTTATTTAATCTTTATCAAATCAACAATTGAACTACATATTTTAATATATTTTGACAATAAATTGAATTCCCACACGAAGCAGAAAATATTATTATTTGTGAAAATTTCTACATGTATGTAAAAGATAAGTAATACATGGGAGCTTTACACTTCATACAAGTATGTATCACAAGACGTACCTCCATGGGCAAAATTGTCTTACCACACGTTGCGAGCCTAATCCGGCTCGAAGGACCAATGTTTCAGCGGGGAGCGAGTGAATGCCGGTTGGATCGCTCAATGTGGCGGCACACTTGCCTTTAGGTAGTTGGATGTACAGTTGTTGGCGACGGGGACTGTGGAAGTTGTTATTGTGGCAACACAAAACACTTCTTTTTCACTTTTATTTATTTATTGTATATATTTAAACAATGTTTAGCACTAAATTTAAATTCTTGTTTAAAATTAAATCTATTTATTATATTAAAGGAAATCGAGATATGGGAAATTGGGTTTTTTATTTTAATTTCAATTTTATATATATATATATATATATATATATATATATATATATATATATATATATATATATATATATATATATATATATATATATATTGGATCTACAACTTAATTCGTGCGGTTTTTTTCCCAAATTTGTACGTTTATTTAAGAAAAACATGTACAATAGTATTTTTCAAAGTATTACCCATCTCAAGCTATGACTTTTTCCCATCTTTCAGGCAATTTGTGGATTCCATCCCAAAAGAGCTGCGCCGGCTTGGCGGCCAAGAATGAATCAAGCCAATTTTTAATACACTGTTCTGATGTGAACCTTATTCCAGTGAGGGCGTTCTGCATCGATCGGAATAAATGGTAGTCGGATGGGGCAAGGTCTGGGCTATAAGGCGGGTGAGGCAAAACTTCCCAACCGCTGTTTTCCAAATAGTTTTTGACCGCTGTTGCAACAGAAGGCCGAGCGTTGTCATGATGAAAAATTATGGACTCATGTCTGGTCGCATATTCCGGGCGTTTTGAAATGGCTGCTTGAGTGACTCCCAAAGATTTTGCAAGCTCTCCTTGTGTTTGGCAACAATCTTCATCGAGTAATGATTCATCTTCAAACTTTTTTGGCTGCCCAGGACGTTCTTCGTTTTCAAAGCCAAAATTACCACTTTTAAATCATGCAAACTACATTTGGCACGTTCGCTCAGTTAGAGCATGTTCACCATAAACTTCCACCAAAATACGATGACTTGCGGCAGCAGTTTTCCTCATATTAAAGTAATGAAGAAGAACTCCCCGCAAAAACACTATTTCAGGCACAAATTTCGACATATTTAAGTGAAAAAAAAATTATTGTTGTTTACGCATCATGACATATACTGAGAAAGACTCACAATGACAGTAGCTTTCCAACGCATGTTCGGAATATTGGAACGATGGAATAATAATCAAGTTACGCCATCTCTTAGCAAACCACACGATGTAAGTTATAGATCCAATAGAAGAAACTGGAACTTATCGAAAGTACAAATAGTCCAGTAGTAATGAGTGCAGAATGATCAGCATTTAAAGAATTAAAGTCAGACATTAGTAAGCTAGCTTTAAGAGAAAACATAATTGACAAAATACAAAAATCAATAATTATCGATACCTGTCATATTGTAAGAAAAATTTTGAATATTAATTAATTTATTAGTAGTATACATTTTTATTCTGTAATTGAGTAAGGTCTCCACAATATATTTCATTTTTACCTGTAACAGAGAATAAACTAAATAAAATAACAATAATAATAATAATAATAATAATAATAATGAGATACCTATGCAGAAGGCATATGAATTATTTTGTGACAATTCCACTATAATTCTACATAGAAGAGACAACTTATCAATTCAAATAGTATATTCTTGTAGATTCTTGGCGGCTGGTGATTATAACGCCAAACATACGTATTGGGGCTCTTGTTTAATAAATCGTAAAGGAACATGGGTGCCGTAGCTCAGTGGTTAGTGGTTCGCCTTCTGATCTGTACGTCGTGGTTCAATCCCCGGCTGATGCATAACAAATTTAATATCGATAAGATTTTTCTTTCGAACGGTACCCACCTGTCGGCAAGCAATTGGCAATTCTTCCGACAGTAACAACTTGCCATGAAAAAGCTTCTTAAAGAACTCTGTGACAAAGCTCAGAAAAAGTGATGTCACAAGTGTTCTGCCGTTCGGAACCGGCTAAAATAAGTAGGTCCCTTCTAATATTGTCCAAAATTTAAGACGCACAACAGTAATGGAAGAGAAGCTCGGCCAATGAGCCCTTTGGGGCTTTATGTGCCACATATTTATTTATTTTTTTATTTGTAAAGGAAGACAACTGTATAACACTATAATAAATCAACAAAACATGCTCAATTTCGTGTCTCCTGGCCAGCCAGCATATTGACCAACAGACATCTCGAAAATTCCTGATTTGATTGATTTTGCAGTCGGTCGAAATCTTAATCGAAATATTGTCACTGCCGAAATAAGTTACGAACTATCCTCAGATCACTCTCCTGTATTATTTTATCTAAATGAAAGCCCTCCATTGTCAAAACTACCATTTAGGCTGACATCCCCAAAAACAGATTGGCTGAAATACAAAAAGTATAACAGTAGTCATATCAACACCAGTCCTGTAATCCAGTCTGAGATCGACATCGATGATAATCTAAACATCATCAATACCATGCTCACTACTGCTGCAATAGTTTCAACCCCACGAGATTACCAAAAACAAAAGAATGTTCGTATAGCCACCAACACCCAAATTGAAAAACTCGTTAACGAAAAGCGCCGGCGTTGAAGAGAATGGCAGACATGCCGATCACCTGCATTAAAACAAAGACTTAAGTGTGATGAAAGAGCTCTGAAAGAAGCATTAAAACAGGATGAGGAATTTGAACAGCTAAAGTATATCGAAAAGCTTTCGATATACTTTAGCTGTATAGCTGTTGATGCAGAATTTCCAATCAGAAATCATGTCGGAAATTGGTCACGCACTGAAGAAGAAAAATCCAACACATTTACTATACATTTATGTAATGTGTTTCAGCCCAATCATTGTAAAATGATTTAATCACAAGTAACAATGATCCTAAAGCCAGGAAAAGATAAAACATTGCCGTCATCCTACAGACCCATAAGCTTGCTACCATGTCTCTCAAAATTATTTGAAAAACTGCTGTTAGCGAAACTCAGACCTCATCTTGAAGAACGTGACATAATTCCTCAGCACCAATTTGGATTTCGCGAAAAACATGGGACGATCGAGCAGGTCAACAGAATTACCAATGCGATACGGAAAGCATTTGAATACAAAGAGTATTGTTCAGCTATATTCCTCGATGTTGCTCAAGCATTTGATAGAGTGTGGCATGAAGGGCTAAAGTATAAAATAAGAAAACTTCTACCAGAAAGCTCCCACCAAATACTGGAATCATACCTAGATAACCGTCGTTTTGTTGTAAAATATAAAGACTTATCCACAGAAGAATTCAATATCAAAGCCGGAGTTCCACAGGTTAGCGTTCTTGGCCCCATTCTATATGTATTATATACTTCCGATCTGCACGGTTGTTGACATCTACATTTGCTGACGATACTGCTATTCTAAGCCGTAATCGAAACCCAATTAAGGCATCCACAGATTTAGGGGAGCATTTAGTACTTGTTGAAAAATGGTTATCTAACTGGCACATAAAAGTTAATGAGTCCAAATGTAAATATGTAACGTTCACATTAAACAAAGATAACAAAAGCACATGCCCGACAGTTACACTAAATAATATCGCCATAACTCATACAAATGAAGTCACCTACCTAGGGATACACTTAGAGAGACGGCTTACATGGCGCAAGCACATCGAAGCAAAAAGAACTCAGATGAAAAGCTTCTTGTCTGCACTGGTTCATCAATTTCAGATCACCATTAAACTTGAAATACAAGGTCCTACTGTACAACAGCATAATAAAGCCAATTTGGAGTTACGGAATTCAATTATGGGGGAACATTAGTAATAGCAATATTGAAATCATACAGATATCTCAGTCTAAAATGTTAAGGATGATAACTGGTGCACCATGGTATATTAGAAATGAATGTATACACAATGACTTAAATATCCCAATGGTAGAAATTGAAGTTAAAAATATTAGACAAAAATATACTAGAAGGTTACAAAGTCATCCAAACACACTAGCAAGAACCTTGCTCAATACCTGCTATACTTCGCGCTTTCAGAGAAAGGACCTGCAAGCCTTCCAATAAAAAGAAGAGCATCATACAAAAAACATTGCTCTAGATAATAAGGAGCTACTGTTGTTGAATTAGATTAAGATTTTAAAACTTATTGTTAGATTCTTTAGGAATAGATTCAATAAATAAAGAAAATGTATAATAAAAAAATAAAAAAAAAAAATAGTAATTTTTCTTAATAATTTTGAAAATAATTTTTTTTAATACTCCAAAATATTCTTCATATAGCAGAAGCATTTTTTAAAGGTTTTTTGTTTGTGTTTTAAAATCTAATTGATATTACGACCGGCTACGATAATGTTTTGTAGATATTTGTGCAGACGAGATTATTGTGATACAAAAGGGAATTGTATAGCATAAAAAGCAAGATGGTTTTATTGTATACCGTAGGATACAACAAAATAGTTAAAACCTTAAGGAGAGACAGAGAGAATGATAGAGAAATAAAAGTAGCTATTATAGTGGGAATAGGTAAATATGATTTTGCAGCGTGAAATTTCATTTTCGATTTTTTGTGCTCGTATGTAGTTTTCTTACTTGTTTATATTGGAATTTTTAGGAAGTAAATAAGTAGAATACCTTAAAATGAAAAAATTGGCATGAGAAATTACTAAATAGAAGTTTGAATTTAAATTTTCTTTAAATTGACTCTAATAAGTACAGGACTTTTGCCATTATTGGTATCATCAATAACCAAATGCAGTGAATGTATCTAAATCCACTGACTGAAATCGCCTCACAATAATATTACTATGGACCTTAACAAGTATAGCACAGCTGCATGACGTTTCATTAATCAAACCCAAGTAAATGTATCCAGGAGTCCAAGCGCCCTGTAAAAATACTTTTTGCGCAACTACCACAATCCAAAATCCAAAATATCTCCACAGCTATTTAGAAGCAACTCACATTAGGTTAAAATGTACTACCCACATCCATTATTTTTTCTCTGCAATGTGTTTTTGGAACATACTCAAACTTTTTCTCCATAGGATGGCTCCAAAAACGATAATAGCTAATAATAGCATTCTGAGGGTATGCGTAAAATAGAATTTGTTTGCAAAGCTTACTATCTGAAATGAATGCGATACGTTTCGCAATCTAGTGTTTACACATGTGGTATCCAAACATATCATTTGAACTTTGATAGTCAAATGCCATCCTTTAGTGTATCATAAATGAAATTCGGGACCGTTTGTACGAACTATTGTGATATCAACAACAGTTTTTATAAGTATTGCGGCTCTTAGATCTCCTTTTAATAGAATTTCGAGTATTGGAGTACCAGAGTCTCAAATTTTCGTTCCAAAGCTTCTATCTGTGCTGATAGTTGGGCTAAATAATAAATATTGTTTGATTTACCATTTTCATGAATTTGATGGTACCGTAGCGCCATTATTTTGTCTACTTGGGCAGCAAGACCAAAAATATTTGTCACCTGACTAATAAGAATGATTGAATGAACATCTTCCGGCAATTGCTCTAGAAACATTGTGGGCAGAAGTGTGTGTGTCACTAAGATGAGCAGAAGTAAGATGGTTTGGAGGCAATGCAATTGTGTTTCATCTCTACTTCATGTCCCTTTAATATGCGACGTAGTTTCGTTTCATCCGACCCTTCACGTTTCATCTCTTGTTGATGCTATTTTCATGAACCAAAGCTGAGGGTGTTGTCTCCAGCAGGATGGAAGTTTCTGAGTACTGCTTGAAGCAACGTGAGCTGTTGAAGAAGCAATACGAGCTTCGCTAGCTGCTGATATTTCCGAAACTGGACAAATTAAAGATAATTATTGAATCCTTTCTAGAGAACGTAATAGCGGCGTGGTCAGAAGGGGTCAATAAATATCGTGATATTTAAAAAAAAGTGAATTTATTACACGACTATTCTTTTTGTTCTGCAGTTCTGCAGTACTTGGGCTCTTCACCGCCATCCTTCACCGCGTTCCGAATATATCTCCTGAAACTGAAGCGTGTTATTTCATTCACTCGATGTGACTTAGGCAGCGCAGCTTCTGAATTTTAATGCCGTGGTTGCCCTAGCTCAGTGGTTAGTGCGTTAACCTTCTGATCTGCAGATAGTGGGTTTAATCAATTTAATATCCAAAAGATTTTTCTTTCGAACGGTAATAATACTCAAGTAATTGGCAATTATTCCGGCAGTAACAATTCGCCAAAAATACGTCTGAAAACAACTCTGTGACAAAACTAAGGTAAAGTGATGTCACAAGGGTTCTGTCGTTCGAAACCGGCTAATAAAAGTAGGTTACTTCTAATGTTGTCAAACTTTAACACTCACAAGAGTATTGGAAGAGAAGCTCGGTGGTATCACAATGGGCTTTTTTGCCTAAGTGTGTCCTTTTAGAGAGAGGGCAGCCACAATAACATAACTTAACCTACTATGTCGGTGTCAGAAAACAGCTCATAGAGCTCATGGTTGTACATTATCTGATACTCGCCACCTTTCCTAAGACTTTTCTCTAAAACTCTGAGCGTTCTCTCATCTGTGATGGACATTTTTCAATGAATTTTGTAAGGACAGCCATAAATGCGACTTTCAATGAAAGCATAATTCACATTTTTCTAATATTTCCTCATGGTATCTTTTCAACAATGGCGCTTACCATTTCAGACTAATTTTCTCAACTTAAATCTACGTAATTGATTATACTTTTTTGCAAATTGTACAATTGTGGGTGCCATAGCTCAGTGGTTAGTGTGTTGGCCTTCTGATCTGTAGGTCGTGGTTCAATCCCCGGCTGATGCATAACAAATTTAATATCGAAAAGATTATTCTTTCGAACGGTACACAGAACAATATTGAAGAAGATTCTACTTGTGCTCGTACATTTCATTCATTCCGTTTTATTATTTTTGAAAGTTCGCTAATGTACAATACTTATTTTGTGTGCACGGCATTATTACGCATTATTTAAAACTAGAACATGCGTTTGCAATAGTAATTGTTAATGTGCATTCATTACATGAAATGAATACATATTTTTTTTTTTTTTTTCATTTTCTTCTATTTATTGTATCTTTCTTACGAAACTAACAATAATTATACAAATCTTATATACATGGAATACATATTGCCAACAACAAAATAGTAAGAGCATTAGACCCTTTCAAAGCTTTACACGTACAATGAATGCATTCAAAATCAAATGGTGCGCGTAATTAGATTTGAAATTTATTGCGAATGTGTTGGTATTCTATGCTATCGTTTTATTTAGTATTCTCTTTTGTACTCTAACGAAAGTTAAATGAACAGAAATTCCTAATTTTTACGATACTAAGCAAATAGGGTTTCACATTTTTGCGAGAAAAAGAATGATAAAATAAAGTAAATCAGTTCAAATGATAACACAAGACAAGGCAACATGTAAAATTTTCCGGGGAATCCAAATATGGTAGTCACATATTTGAAATTAGAACGTTTTTCGAGATATTTCAAAATATTGGTTTTTTGACTTTTGAAAGAGGTAAATCTATTAAATTTTCGAAATCTTTGCCCCCAGTGAAACGAATTTTATGTTATTTTATTTTGCCTTTCTCTTATTTGAAATAAGAGACCAAATTAGTTATTTCGCCAATGTGTTTTTGACACCTAAATATAACAATTTGGCAAATAATAAAAATACTTAAAATAAAAAGGGTACAAAATTTGATGAATACGTGTTAGAATCAAATAAAATAAGCACTTTATTTTTACCTTATTAAAATTAATAAAAATTTATCAAAATGGAATTAATAAAATTCTATCAATTTATTAAAATTGTTATCAATATTATGTAGAACCAAAAAAAGAGGAAATAAAAAATTTCTCTTCTGATCCTATTCCTTCCCTAATTATTGTGCTGAAATGATGCTTATTAAGTGCACATTCAATATAATCCAATAAGCTTGACATTCCTTAACTTATATGTTCGTTTTGTGTAAGTGTTGTACTACATTGTAATTAGTAAATGCTTAATACTCAATAGTTTCCAATTTTCTTACTTCTACATGTCGTAACATTTTAAACATATACGACCTAAGTATACCTTTACATATACTTGGCTATAGTTGGTAATTAACATGTATTTAAGCTTTAAACTTCTGATAAATTTATCTATGCTGTCAGCCAACCAGATAAGCATCATTACCTCAGATGAGTAACAGATAAATGTAATATGTGTAACACATATTTAAACTAGTTTTTGTTCTTGAAATTTTATACAAGTTACGTTTTAGTGCATCTAAGTTGCTGTAGTAAAAACATTAAGGCAAAAAAATCACATCCATAGAAAAGCATCTTGTACAATTCTAGTGACATTTAGCTTTATTTTCTTGTTAAAGTATGAGTACATAAACATATATGCGAATTGAAATGGCACACAATTCATTTAATGTTCAATTCTATGTTAAAATACTAACTAATGGAATGGTATAAAATGAGATTAAAATTTTACTACAAAAATAACGTGAGCATATATGATAATTATATTTGTAAGATTTAGTTCCAACTAAGCTTTTACAAACGACGTGCTTAGGAAACTTATAAAAATGAAGATAACTTAGGGAATATAACAGTTACAGACATGAGCATTTAGATATATATCTTCAATTCAGCGCGGGGTGCGGTCGAGTCAGAGATGACTGGACACGGGAGATAAAATTCTCTATAAAAGTGCTGCATTTGTTATATTCATTCTGATCAATTATATTTTTATTGTATCTTTATTTAGATACTACAAAACCTATTTGCTGACATATTTAACCAAGTATGAAATATGGACTACTCAATTACAGAAAACTTTAACATTTATATCATTTATTGTTATTACTTGATGGAACTTACATGGGGTCTATTAATAAATTGTCAAATCAAACAAATGTTTAATATGTGCGGAAGCCAATATCAAAAATATTCGTTTTCTTACTGTGCCATAAGGACATATCTCACGGCTCATTGACCTTACAAAAGAATAAGAAGAAGTTATGTAGACAAAAATAGAAGGACATATTTCTAATCAAATTTGCATAAAATAAAACGTTAATAAAGGGATAAAGAAAAAAATATAAATTCGTCCTTATGCAGAGCATTTGATTATTTGTACAATAAGTCAAAAGTCGTTTATCCTGATTTGTGATTATGTACTTACTTACTTACTTATGTGGCCATAACAACCGAATATCGATTTAGGCCGAATATAACATGCTTCGCCAGCCATCTCTGTTCTTCGCTAGCTGGCGCCAGTTAGAAATTCCAAGCGCCGTCAGGTTCTCCAGTACTTGGTCTTTCCACCGGAGGTTTGGTCTTCCTTTTCTGCGTCGTCCTCCAGTGGGTTCCGAATATAACACCTTCTTAGCTGGAGCGTGTTCTTCCATTCGCTCGACATGACCTAGCCAGCGCAGCCGCTGGATTTTGATGCGCTTTACTATGTCAATATCGGCATACAGCTCATGGTTGTATCTTATTCAGTACTCGCCACCAACACCAATATGTTCAAAGATCTTGCGTAAGACTTTTCTCTCAAAAACTCCAAGCTTCAGCGCCATATGTTAGAACAGGCATGATGAGAGACTTGTAGAGTGTAGTTTTCGTTTTTCGAGAGAGAGCTCGACGTCTCAATTGCTAACTCAGTCCAAAGTAACACCTGCTAGTAAGAGTTATCCTACACATGATCTCCAGGCTGACGTCATTACAGTTGTTGATGCTGGTTCCAATTAGACAAAGTCCCTTACTACTTCAAAAGCGTAGTTTTCAACAGTGACGTGCTGTCCAAGACGCCGGGATTCTTTGCTTGTTGACACTAGTTACTTCGTCTTCGCTCGTTCACCGTAAGACCCATTCGACGCGACTCTCTTTCCAACTCTGAGAATGCTGCACTGACTGCTCGCGTGTTCATTCCGATTATGTCAATATCGTCGGCATATGCTAACAGCATGACACTTTTGTTGAAGATGGTGCCATTATGTCGTAGATCAGCAGCTCGTATTATCTTCTCCATAATAAGATTGAAGAAGTCGCACGATAACGAATGACTTTGTCTGAAACCCCGTTCGATACTAAACGGTCTTTCCCAATTTTCACTGCACAACGGGAGTTATGCAATGTCATTCTACAAAGTCGAATGAGCTTTGCAGGTGTTTATGACACGGATGAGGACTAGATGAGTATTCCACAAAGAAGTTGATTTAAAACGTAAAAATATTTAACGTAATTATTTCAACATGACAATATCTTAGTTTGCTCTATATTGTCGAGTATTCTGTTCACTGTCAATCTTCTAGAAAATGATCCAAATATTTTTCCCATAATCCCTTTTCAGCAACACAAGCAATATTTTTAGCAGTTCAGATTTATATAAATAATGTAATATTATTTTCAAAATCAACATTTAACATGTATATTATGACTGAATTAAAGAATGCATTTTTTGTAAATTTCCCTTTTTAAAAAAGACAAAAAAAAAAAAAAACATAACTTCATTATTCAATAGATATCATTATTTTAATATTCGGACCTTATTGTTGTTTTACACTCCTATAAGAACTTTGCACAGAAATTTGTCATTAATTTCCAAATGGGTAAGAGTACCGATAAGAAAGAACACTAACTCGAGCAGTAATCATGGGTCTGCTGTAAGCTGCTTATTATAAGCTCATTATTTTGTTATTGTTGTTGTTTTGCCGTTATGCTCTTGTTGTTGTTGCTATAAATTTACAACTGTAACTTGTATTCACACATAACCCACAAGTGTATTACTTGGAAGTAAAAGAAACAAAAACAAGAAGTAAAAGAAAAAATGCACAAATTTGCATGCACAACAAATGTAAAGAAAAAACAAACAACAAATAAACTACCGAAACAAAAGAATTGTATGGTGATAATGCTTTGAGTGGAAGTCGCAAAATGTATGGTCACAAATGTAAATGGTAATAAAATTTGATCAATGTATTACTCTTGCTTGTTGTTGTTATTATTGAAAATGGATTGTAGCAAAATGTTATATAATAACAATGGTGTATTTCAAGGCAAATTATACAAATATATTTTTTTTTTGCATAAGCAACATTAAAAGATTTATAAGGTAATATACTATTGGCTTATATGAATGTAATTAATTTGGTACTACTGGTTTTCCCCAAAGCCTGTAAAATTGAAAAGTAATTTCAATTGGTTAAGATGCTAACTATAATATTAAATGGAAGAAATTGTATAAGCGCAATTATATTCTGGAATTGATTAAGTAATTTTATATTAGCGGTAAGCAAGCCTTTTCACTTTTCTCCAAAACTTTTTCTAATCTCATTTCTTTTATTCATATTACCATTACAATACGATTATCAATTCAAATATAAAACCATTGCAATAAAACTGTAGCTTAACGACTGACTGCAGCCAAACATAAATCTTCATTGAAAGCTTATTTGCATTCACTACCGATGTAACTACGTATTTCTAAGCAGCAATTGTAACGTATCGAATGCATAAGAGTTCATAAAGAGACCAAAAAACACACAAACAAAAAAGAACCAACATAGGGAAATTGCGATTCGATGAAATTGCTTCGAACTAACTTCAAAACAGATATCGATATAGTTCGTAGAAATAGTAAAGTGCAAGTACAGCGAAAACATATGTACTATGTGCAGTATACGAATTGATTTGTGTATTCATTGTGGTAGCGGTAGTGGTGGTGAAGGCGTGAGATATCACATGTTGAACATTTGTTTATTGCATGTAAGTGAATCCCAATAGTCTTATATTGGATAGAATTCAGTAAACATATGTGAAACAATAGTAATTCGTGAGCTAATAATATTTTAACACCACCCGATGAAGGTTTTTACATATGAGAAAATCCAAAAGAATCTCAAAATATACATACATACTAAAAAAGAATACGTATTTTGGTGATTTCCTGTAACACATAAACATTTTTCAAAAATCGACTGTAAAGTTTGCACTTAGCGATGAGAGTCTTGAAGGAATTTTAAATAAAAGAATCATAATTTTTGCCTTTCTTCTGCCTTCTTATATTCGTATTGACAACAATAACAAAACACGAGTTCATACATAGCCCTGGTAATCCCTGGGGTGAGATGTTTGTAACCACTTGAAGGGATCTCCAGAGATATGGAAAAGTATATATATATGCGTGATCGGCGTCGCCTGAATAGTAGATTTAACGAAGTCAGTCAATCCGTCCATCTGTCTGTCACCTGGCTGGTTCGCCAGATATCTTGAGCAAATATTGAAATATTTTGACGAAATTTGGCATAAGTAACCTATGATTTTATTTTTTTTTTTAACCTATGATCCAAAGGTACGAAGTATATCGGTCAGCTGCCACGCATATACAGAGCATTCAAAGTGGCTCTGTTATAAAAAATGAGCCTTTCAAGAGAGAGCTAGTGTGTTTATTGGCAAAAAATTGTAAATTGAATATGGCCTGAGAATGCCAAAAGTTTAGGAGGTTTTACAATGATGTATTTACTGAATTTTCAAAGAGTTTATATATAGGAAAAACATTATTTAATTAAATTATACACAAGTAATTATTCGAACTGATGAACATTCGTAAGTAACTCAGCGTTACTTGTTACAGAATGATATCTCCATTATAACAATACAAGTGTATGTCTATTTTGAAAAAAATTATATATTTTTTAACTTCTAACAAATAAATACAAATTATTCAAATATGTTCTGATGACGAACACGTATACGCCCCATATCACGGTATAAATAAGCACATAGGATTGGTATATGGTATGTATTCATACATACGATTGTGTATTGTTCGTATCCATACATATTATAAAAACTTTATAAAAGTTTTATGTTTTATTTTTCCAAAAACTTCATAAGTTTCACTGCCATTTCATATACATATATTCTTCTTCATATTCAAGAGTGTTAATAATAAAAAGTATTCTACGAACAAGTAGTTAGAAGCCACAAATGCTTGAAGCTTTTCACCTTATTTCCTTTTAGCACTTTCTTTTCTTGTTGAAGCTTTTTAATAAAGAAGTAGTAAAATTAAAAAAAAAATTTTGTTTTAATTTTATTTCTAGGAAGTGAAGAGACATTTCCTTAAACATTTTTTCTTTTTGCGTTTAATAGTTTATAAACAAGTTAAAGAAATTTCTTAGTAAACTTCAACATCTTAATAAGAGTTGTTTCTTTTTGTAGTGATTTCAGTGTTGATTAATGTGTATATGCACTTTTGTGAAATATCTACTCAAGTGGAAATTATGTGATATTAAGCAGAAATGTAATGATGTAAGAAATGTAAGAAATGTAATAACAGTACATGTATGAATAATTTGACATTGATATAAATTGTATTGTTTCTTCGAAAATTCAAGTTAACATATACTCTTGCATATTGTACTAAATACGTACACATATGTGTGAGATGATATCTCGTTGACATTTCATAATAAAAACACGTAAAAAATTATTTTCATTTTTTATTAGAAAATATGGATGCTACATTATTCCTACTACCAATAGTTGAGGAGAAAATGTAGAAAATAAATACGTCATCGTGCTATAATTCATCATATCATATTATAGAATACTACAGTACATGATCAAATTAGTTATCATTCTGAAATTTAATATTGTATTTACTTTTTTGTTGTAATATCAATATTATTTTGGAATAGTGAATTGTGGAGCTATTGTCTCAGATATCGGTTATTTGATCAACAATTTCATGTTAAACCATCAGATGTAAGACAGGAGTTAAGATATTAAGAAGAATACACAGCATACTTCTGAAGAACAAGTAGAGTAATAATTAGGGCAACCTAAAAAAAAGGGTTATCCATTTCGCGGTTTCAAAAGTATAGGGCTAGAATTCGACATCTGTCAAACTGAGTTGTTAAAACAATTTCTTTCTTTTTCAGTTCAAAGTCTGACATTTGCGAAAATGGATCGCTTAACTATCGCACAACGCATTAAAATTGTAAAAACCTACTACAAAAATGGTGATTCTGCCACAGCCACATATCGTGCTTTAAGAGGAGATTATGGTTTACATAATCGTCCAACTACGCAAGCAATTGGCAAAATTGTGAAGAAATATGAAGAGACTGGATCGGTTACAGATATTGTAAGGCCTGTGCATCATCGTTTCGATCGTACCACCGAAAATATCGCTGCTGTAAGTGAAAGTGTTGCCGAAGACCCGAATGTGTCGATTCCTCGTCGTTCTCAGGAATTAGGACTGTCTTACGACACATTATGGCGTATTTTGCATTTGGATCTACACCTACATCCATATAAAATCCAGCTCACACAACAACTGAAGCCAGCTGACCATTCACAACGTCGTAGATACGTCGAATGGGTGCTTGAACAACAGGCGGTGGACGGCGATTTTTCGAACAAAATTTTCTTCAGCGACGAAGCACATTTCTCACTCGGTGGGTATGTTAACAAACAAAATTGTCGTATTTGGGGTTCTGAGAATCCTCAAGTAATTGAAGAGAGGCCACTACATCCACAAAAAGTCACTGCTTGGTGCGCTCTTTGGTCCGGAGGTGTGATTGGACCTTACTTCTTCGAAAACGACGATGGAACGACTGTCACCGTCAATTCGGAGCGTTATGGTCATATGATAACCGACTTTTTTTTGCCTGCTATTGAAGAATACGACTTAGAGAATATGTGGTTTCAACAAGATGGTGCCACATGTCATACAACTCGAGCGAATATGGCTTTATTGCAAGAGAAATTTTCTGGCCGCGTAATTTCTCATCGTGGCGATATCAAGTGGCCACCAAGATCATGCGATTTGACACCGCTTGACTTTTTTTTGTGGGGCTACGCGAAAGACCGTGTTTATGCAGATAAGCCTTTAACTCTTGAGCACCTAAAAACCAACATTCGTCACGTTATGGCTGAGATACCGCCCAATATGTGTCAAAAAGTGGTCGAAAATTACCTCAAAAGAATCGATGCTTGCAACAATTCGCGTGGTGGTCATTTAAATGATGTAGTATTTCACACATAATGTCATGCGATTTGACACCGCTTGACTTTTTTTTTGTGGGGCTACGCGAAAGACCGTGTTTATGCAGATAAACTTTTAACTCTTGAGCACCTAAAAACCAACATTCGTCACGTTATGGCTGAGATACCGCCCAATATGTGTCAAAAAGTGGTCGAAAATTACCTCAAAAGAATCGATGCTTGCAACAATTCGCGTGGTGGTCATTTAAATGATGTAGTATTTCACACATAATGTCAACGTTCAAACTTTATAATAAAAAAGAAATATCATGATAAAAAATATTTTATATGTGTTTTATTTACATTTACTTTTGAAACCGCAAAATGGATAACCCTTTATATTCCAAAATAATTAAAATGTGCCATAAAAATGACAAAATATGCCAAAAAATATTTATTTGTTTGAAATACTGGTAGCATGTATAAGTTAAATATTGCATATTTAAATATACAATTACATATAGAAAGTTACAATAAACCACAAAAATTTGACTAAGGTTTTCAAATAGAAAACTTTGTCGGTTTGGACGGAATACACCTTTATACATAGAAAAACTTCTTTCAATATCAACTGTAGAAACCGAAATGAACTTAAAAGAGCAAATTTGCGAAATAGTATACCTTGGTTTGCAAATATTTGTTGAAGATCCACGGAAATATTCCGCAATGGCTTCAAGTACTGTGCAACAGTATTAAGTTTTTGCCTTATATATTCTCCTTATTGCTTAGGGCTGGAAAGTGCTTCTAATTGATCTAAAATAGACATATTTCAAGTTTCTAGTTTTACAATGGAACACGGCAAAAATCCATAATTTGACACTATGTAAATCAAGTATTTTTTTTATAGCAGAGCCCTGCAGACATAATAATAATAAAATTAAAATGTGTTATTTTGGTAAATATTTTGAATAGCCCATCGTTTTTCTTTAAGCGAGGCTGTCTGTATTCGATCGCTTACTTAAAGTAGTCGCCTGCGAGCCATCAGCTCTGCCCGGGGTCATGTTGACCAACCGCATATACCAGGAGCAACCATCCGCTACCTCGTTGGATGTTCCTATATATTGCTATAAAGGTCTCCCTCTTCTAGGTGTGAGGCCAGGGTGCTGGACACAGGAGACCCCTGTATCAGGCTACCCTACACAACTATCAGTCGCTTGGATACTTCTGCTGAGGAGGATCTACCAGACGACTAATTCGTTATATGCGACCAGGTGGCACTGGTCAATCCTATAAATTCTCATTTTATAAGTAAGGTTAGTTAGGGATAGGTACTCCATTAGGGCATAGAGTAAGGAATTGAATTTGTATTCTTGAATTGTAAAAAAGGAAAAAAAGAAAAATTAAATTAAATCAAAGTAGTAGTAGTTCCATCGGTACCGAGCCGAACACTCTTCTAGTGTCGGTGAATTGATTGCCAATAGGCAATAGCGCGGAATTCTGTCCTCCTCCTGCAACAACAGTTTTTACGCTGCCCTCTTGTTGAACCCTGGCTGACTGAGTAATACCCCAGCTGGGAAACAAAAGGCATGCGGTACACCATATAAAGAGCGGCGCCTGCTAAATTTATTCGAATCGAATCGCCTTCCCCTAAAGGTCTTATAGATGGTGTGATTTGCAGTTTCTAATATAGATACGTTAAAAAGAAACCTTTGCTTAGATACATCAACGTTTTCATGTAAAATACCAACTATGACATTTGCCCGTAGTTTCGCAATCAAAATATTACTAGTATTACTATCAAAATAATTTAACATAATTATTTCGAAGGCTTGTCTCACACCACTATTTTTAAAAAAACTGCACAAGTTGTTACGTATTTTTAATAAAGGTATATCAGCAGAATAAACGCACTTCATAAATTCTTTGCAAATTCAACATGAGGCGATGACAAGGTCTTGGCAACAAAGATTTGTGATTGAAAAACATTTGCCGATTCTTTGAGTTTAATATGTTTTTCAATTTGGAAGTCAGGAAAAGTCAGTAAAAAATCAAATTTAAATAAAAATGTATCCAAGTTTCGTTAGAAAGTGAAATGTGCATATAGATGATGCAGTGTTTCGGTAGTTCTATTGAACAATCGCTCATGGCATGGTTGCATTTATGTGCTCTTATTCGATATTTTTTTGGAAGCTTCGAAAAAATAAAATATCATCTCCCAAATATATAAAATATGACAAAATATGTCTTTATAACTGAAATATGCATTTAAACTAAAATATGCTAAAATATGGCTTAAATACGGTCAAAGAAAGGTGTTTCTTTCTGGAAACACCTTTATATTTTAGCCATTTTATAATAGAACATAACAGAAAAAATTGATATTTGTTTTGCGCATACCACAATTGTAACCATCTACAAGATTTATGATGCGTAAAATTAATGCTTTTGTAAACAACATGTATAGTCCAAGCATTATCATTTACATTATATGTTATTATTATTATGTTGTTGAAACTTGCAGTGCATATTTTTTTATATACATATTAAATTAAATTAAATTTCTGCACCATATAACTATGCAATATAAAACAAAAGTTCAGTGTAAATACAAATAACACAAATATCGAGGAAAACAACCAAGATTTATAAATTGCATGTTAACTCTGCAACTGTAATGAATTGTAAATAATATGCTTTTTAGTTCATCATGGTGTTTTATTTATCTCTATTCGTTTAGTTTTACTAATTTTTGCATTACATATTCATTTCCGCTTTTCAACGCGTAAACATTTACGATACTACAACTTTTCACTGGCAACATGTTTCAATTGTCATCAGAATTACATGCATATGTATATACTTTTAATTGTTGTAAATATAATATTAAAAATTATAATTCGTGTAAATATTTAAACGCTTTAAGTTTTGCGTCTTAAAAATTTGTAGACAATATCATTATTTCATAAGTTGACACGAATAACATAGAAGTATGTATACAGACAAAATTGAGTGTCCATTTAATAGAAATTTTGACTTGTCTGAAAATGCTGAAGTGAATATTTTGCAACGAAAAAATTTAATATTTTTAGTCTAGAGTATACTAAAAGAGGTTGAAAAATATATAAGAAGTTATTGGGTGTAGTGGTAGAAATATGTATATACTATGTTATTTAATGTAGGTTAATAAGTAAAGCATGGTATAATATATAAAATGTATGAGACTTTAAAGTCTGTTAAAAGTCAACAATTTCAAAAATTCAAAAAAATAGAAGTACGCGGAGATAGAGGAAAAGTTAATCGTTTGGCGTGGTTTTTGTTGTTGTATTCACTAAGGGCAAATTTCGATTATATAAAAAACACCGCTGTATGCAATCATTCAATAGTGAATATTTCCATATCCTATATCCTAATAATGGTGAAGAAGCACCGCAGCAACTGATCTTTGAGGACTATTTAACCACAATAAGCATAATTTTATAGAATAAGGAAAATTTCTCTGAGGTGAAAAATTATTTATTTTACCTACAAACTACTCCTACATACCATACCAATTTATATACAAACATAATTCTCTCATGTTTTTCATGACTTTCATCTTTCATATCATTGCCTTTGCCATTTATCGGATAGATGATGGGTCCCGTCGCAATAGAAACTTGGTGATTTCGAGGTAAAATAGCCATCGAGCAATTTCCGCACACTTTCAAGTTTGGAGAATTTCTACTCAGCTAAATAAGACCGCATTGATCTGAGCAAGCGATAGTCGGAAAGTGTGGAGGATATGCTGCATTCTGCAGAACTTTCCAACCTAACATCACTTTCCGACCTCCTTGGCCAGTAAATGGTCTTTTTCCTACACATCATTACTTAATTTAATCATTTGTTGATATCCTTAGAAAATCCTCTTAGAAAATTGATACGAGTACACACTGAGTGACAGCTTTTAAACGACTGAAACTTATATCATATAAACAGCAATGACTAAGCTAAAAATACGTTTAAGTAAATGGTTAATGCAACCAACGCATGATATAATTTATGTGTACACCTCTTACATAAACCTACATATTTTATATTATTCACCTTTCGAGAAACTACTCGCATTCAAAATATAAAAAGAGAAAAATAACACTTTAAAAGTTTTCAAATTATTTTCCGGTTCGATTGATATACTTCGCTTTGGATATAATATTCATTTCCTTGGGTTTTCTTCCAAAATTCTAACTAATTTCAAAGGTAACAATAACACGAGGAGTATTATATGTAAAGGATATGTATAAGAGATCCGAGTCAATACAAATGAATGAAATAAATGAGAAAAATCATATCCATTTTCCGCCAACTAGCAATGCAAGTAATCCATTAGATTCATATTTTCCATCGACACATACATTTTTAAGGTATTTTATTAAATAATACGATTTTATATTTCATAGAATATACTTTCATTCTTCCATCAACCTACTACATCATAACTTTTTTTCACTCTTTTTGGGGAGTGAAAATTAAAAATTGCATATTTAATGCTCACACAAGTGGTATCATATGTTCACCCTGTGAATTTAATCAATTTGAGTAACTTTCTATGCACCCTATTTGAAGCTATTAAAATATTTGTGCACATATGTGGAAATAGACACATCATCACTTTATTCGTATTTTACATAAATTTTTTCCACGCGCTTATGTTATATATATGTATATATACAATAATAATTCAAATTTGAAATATTTTCCAAAAGGTGAAATACAAAATGGAATTGCCAAACCATTTTATTAAAATTATTTGCGTTTCACTTCGTTTACTCATTGAACAACTTAACGTGGTATATCACACCTTTTACGCATATAAATTTCAATAATAGTAAAACTTTTGACTTTGTATTATACTTGATAGTCTGCTGATAGTTAACTATTTAAGTGTAGTGTGAAGAGGAGTGGATTATCGTAGCAAACGTTCTTATGAAAATAATGCTGCAATTAGTAAAGGTTGGCGGACGACACAAACTTATGAATGCCGCAGCGTACTCAGAAATTGAGCTTCCGTTATTGGTCATAAAATAAAATATTGAATACTGACGTACATTTTCATCCTTCTAAAGTTCAAATTACTCAAAATTGAAGACCGCTGACTATGAAATATGTAAAACTCACTGTTTGGTGTACGACTTGGTATGGTGGCGTTTAAGGCACACATTATTACCATGATGACGAAGGACCCACGGTTAGTGTCAATCCTCAGAGCTATAACCACATAATAACTAAACTTGAATATATGAATCTGGCCGATATGAGCTTTCAAGGAAATGACTACAAGCACCACGGCATGACGCATTTTGACTCTATTAAAAGAGAAATTCCCCAGACGTGTAATTTAAAAATTTAGTAAATGTGAATTCAGCAAGATGACGCCTCAAGCAATACAATTTAATTTAATGTTGGTGCGAATGTTCATAATATCATGGCCGAAATAACTACCAAAATGTGCCACAAACTCTTTAAAAGTTACCTGAAAAGGTAAATTTAAGATATGAGTCTTAAAAGTCATGATAGTCATAAGTTTAATAACAATATTAATAACAAAATTTGATCGAAATTTGTGTGATAAACGCCAGAAGAATGGCTTAATAAAAGAGAAGTAAGAAGAGAAGAAAGATTAACTGATTCTCCAAAGATAGTTTAGACATGATTTCCATCCCCTGTGAAGAAATTATTCAGCCAAAGAGAACAGTTCAATACGCAGAAATAAAAACTTTTACCCTATGGCACGTGCCAAAATTCATTCGGAAGTTTGAAAGAGGCTGCAATCTGGCTTCTGCATTGATAAAAATCAAAACGTTGAAAATACTGTAATATTGTAGTGTTGTGAACCTTGTAATATGGCTTTACTCATACGGTAACCCTCTACCGTTATACTCGTCTGTAGACTGTCACTTGTTCAATGCTTATATACTATTTAACGATAAATCCATTATACCGGGATTTATATGACATATAAATTGTTAAATAGATCATTACTTTTGTTTCTATCGTTGGCAACGATGATCAATTGAATGACGTTAGTCAAACGAAGAAAGCGTAATAATAATGGAGTTTATGTTGTCTCTTGATATCAGTAGCGATGATTTTGATAGCGATATACATAGCATTGAGAAGTAACAGTGTATTAGAGCAATCTTTTCTGAACTTAAATACTCCAAACCAATTTTTCAAAAGCGTCATCGACTTCGAAATACTAACACTCCTCGCTGAGGAAATCCGTGTGAGGGCTCGACAAAAAACATCAATACTTTGTTTCTGAGACCCAGATGAAGAATTTCATAAGTATGGTTTTGTATATGAATATTGTTTTGCATATGGATTTTGTTTTGTATATGTATATCGATACCCAAACATGGAGAGCTATTGCAGCAAGATTGCATTTGATCCGATTTGAAATACCACGTCCGAAATCATTAAGCGGTATTTGTCGTTTGCGTAGAAAAACGTATAAATAGAGTGGTACTAGAAATTATCCTTTGTACCGCCTTAGTACTCTGAACTTCTCAACGCACGGTTCTAATCAGTGCCTAAAACAGCTCGTCTATGTGTAGATGAGCATATGTATCCAACAAATATGAAATGCCATCTACATCAATATATGATCTACCAGCCCCACAAGAGGAGTATCAAATTGTTTGTTTTGTGCGACAGTTATGGGTATTCGTATCGTTTTGAAATGTGAAGCGCCAGATGTGGGCACTACTTGTATTAATAAAACTCGTAACTGCAAGCTGCTAACTCAAAATCATGGGCAGTATAAAAAAGCTATCACATTTTGATATTCTGACAAATATGTTGGCGGTTTGCGACAGCGTTAATCGCGGTAAATTATACAGTGCGATGATTATACAGTGATGAGTGAATGTATGAATATTCATGAAATTATAAGTTCGCTAGAAAGAGAGCATTTTCATTGTCATTTTAACTTTAAAAATGATACAATGGTTGAACAATGATTTATTCGCATGAGTAAGTTATGTAATTTACAATAATTGAATGCGCGGAACTGAAGATCTAGAGCTGAAGGGTGTGAGTAGGTATAATCGTATGTGTGTGCACAATTTTGAAGTATTAAATTAAATATATACTTTTTTGATATATTCCTTTTTGAATAATGGGTGAATTTAGTATCGGGAACTTGAAATCAATATGGCTTCACTTTTTTTTTAACCACAATACAATCCCAACTTAATGTGCGTTTATTTTTCACCGTTGATTTCTAATATATTGTATAAATAAATTGGCAATGTTTGCATGCAATGTTTGACACTACAAAGCACATAACTTAAAAGGGCAATTAAAAAGTAATATTTATTATTTATTTAATATACTATTTACATATTTATCTGTTTATTAATAGAATATTTATTCATAAATGCATACATATATAAATGGTTATTCATGGTATGCTCACTTTCGGCGTAATGTCTTCATTAACTGAATTTTTCTATTGCAATGCCTTTAACTATAAGAACGTGTGTAAGAAAAAAATGATTTTATACATTAAAGAAAATTTTAAATATAAAAAATAATGTTTCAGAACAGCACATCTAAGGCGTATTAACACGATGTTAGCACAAGTGAGTGTAAGGCACGAAAGGACATTAATAGGCATAACAATGCTCATTAGACAATTATCATTTACTTTAATTATATATTTAAAAATACAAATATACATAGATACTACATACAATTCTGTTTTACACAGGACATAATTTTATAATTTTTTTCCATTTTCTAATTCACGTAGTTAAAATATTGTATATCGAAATTTACAAAAAGCATTACTAATTAATGTTGAGAATTTAAAAGTAACTAAAAGAAATGAGGTCACTTATATTTTGATTTGGTCAGCAAAGGCAATTAATAGTTTTAATTTTAATTAAAATAGCAACGAGAAAATGTTGGAATAGTGTAATTCTTATTTATTATTTTTCATATAAGGATACTGTATTTGTGGGTGAACGGACGAAAATTAAAAATGATGTATATTCACCAGATACTGCACAAAGTTACGCATAATATTCATCATTTCATCATTATGCGAACATTTCAGAACAGAAATTGTTTGAAAAAATCAGACGCCTAAGTGAGTCCTTGGAAGAAATATTTACCCAAGTTAATGGATAACGATGTTAACAACAATTCAGCCAGTGAATAGAACTGCATACATACTGTATTTAATATTCTCTACTTGGTCACCACTATTATCGTTTTGTTGAACTATATCGAGTTTACAAAGAATAAAGATAGGGGGAATTCAAAAAAAATAGTCTGTTCATTTAGCCACTCATTAATTGGCTATTCTAACAAGCATTTTTTTATAACTTTAATAATTGGTATTGTTAAATTATATACGTACCTACATAGTACAGAGCGTGTTTAAATTGATTTCAATTCCTCTTCATCCAACTGCAACACTTTCAAGCGAATATTCCTTTCAATCCTTATATTGGCTAGCATTTATAGGAAGATTGATTTCAATTGATTTGATGTTAACCTCATTGTTTGTTATTACTCAATATTATATTTGCATTTTACACAAATGAATCAAGAAGGCACACAAATCAATTTTGATATTTCTGTGCAGCTGTAGCACTTGGGTGCCGTAGCTCAGTGGTTAGTGCGTTGGCTTTCTTATCTGTAGGTCGTGGGTTCAACCCCCGGCTAAAGCATAACGAATTTAATATCGAAAAGATTTTTCTTTCGAACGGTACCCACCTGTCAGCAAACAATTGGTAATTCTTCCGGCAGTAACAATTTGCCATGGAAAAACTTCTAAAAAGAACTCTGTGACAAAGCTCAGATAAAATATGTCGCAAGAGTTCTGCCGTTCGGAACCGGCTAAAATAAGTAGGTCCCTTTTAGTACCGTCCTAAAATTTAACATGCACAACAGTAATGGAAGAGAAACTTGGCCAAAGAGGCCTTCGGGATTTATAAGTGATACATATTTATTTATTTTATGTAGCACTAAGACCAACAGAATAAATCAGTTGTGGTTGTACGATGGCAATTCTCGTAAATGATATTTTAAATCAATTGAATTGAAAAGTACGAAACATTATAAACGTTGAAGTAGCCTGTTATTATTAATAGTGGACTTTGTTATGAGCAGTGCCATATTTCAAGTGATGATATTGAATTTGAAGTATTTGCTAATTGGAAGTTAACATTATATTCTAGATTTTCTTTTTTATATTTGGTACACTTTTATATATACATATTGCTTTATACTAATTTGTAGCATTCAAGGTTATTATTAAAATTGTGAAGGATGTTGGGTTAAGATTAACATTTTTCATATTGTGTAAATGTAAATAGAAAATTAAAGCTCATGTGGTAGAGGCAGATTGCACCTTCAGTTGGAGAACAAATTAAGTACTTAAGAACCATTCAACGACAGTCGAAATGCATTATATGCTGCTAAAATCGATGATCAGTTGTAATGGTGACAAAGTTTCTTAATTTAATTTCTAAAGAAAATACATCACATTATGTCTTACATATAAATATAGTTCAGAAGTTAGCATAAATTGTAAGTACTTCATAGCAAATGCTTATTGCCTTGAGACCTGCATATATTTTTACTACAGGGGGAGCTGGTTAATTTATAGCTTGTATCATACACATGCTCGAATATATATATGTACTTATGTGTACAATGTTGATGAAAATGATAAATATAAAATGTCATTAAAATAATATTTTCTTCATTGAAAGCGAACTCATGATGGATTTATATTTTCAACAATTTCATAATGGGCATATACATACATATGTAGTGTATACAATGTAGAAGAAGTACAATATGATAAATGAGACCAGATTTATGCAACTGTGAAAGAATAAAAAAGAGCAATATGATTTAATAGATACAAGTTGATACCTTCAAATTAATAGATTTGTGTAACGAAATATTTTTATTATTATCACATTCCCAAGCTTTAAAAAAATTAATTATTTTGATTGATGACATAAATTTGATCAAATGATTACATGAATTATGGATTAAACGTCAGCCAGAGTGAGATAATTATAGAAATTATTTGAAATAATTTTGAAATATATGTAAAGAGTATTAAATGGGTAAATTTTATTTTCACAATTTACAATTATACATCATGTGTAGTGATGAAAAAATGACCTTGCAGTCGGCTGGGGCCAACCAAATTATACCCTGCATATGTAGGTAGGCTAGGTTAGCTTATGTGGTTGCCCTCTCTCTGAGAGGACACACTTAGGCCTGAAAGTCCCATTGTGATACCACCGTGCTTCTCTTCCAATAATGTTGTGCGTGTTAAATTTGGACAGCAGAACCCTTGTGACAACATTTTAACTTAGAGCTCTTTAAAGAAGCATTTTTGGCAAATTGTTACTGCCAGAAAAATAGCCAATTCTTGCCGGCAGATGGATATCGTTCGAAGGAAAAATCTTTTCGATATGAAATTTTGTTATGCTTCAGCCGGGGACTGAACCCACCACCTACAGATCAGAAGGCCAACGCACTAACCACTGAGCTACGGCACCCACATATCTAGGTATATATATATATAAAATTTGCTCGAATATCCATCTTTTTCTTTCATTTCCACTATTGTGGATGGGAGCTACATTAAGAAGCAGGCGTGGCTCACCAGTTTTTGGAGGAACATTTTGTGCTTATAATACTAATTTTGTTAGTATTGGGGTTTGAATGGGTTTTTAAGATAATTCCAAAGCTCAGTAGTGGGCGTGGCTTGCCTCATCCTTAGAAATCTCTTTATCTTTACAATATTTCTCCACACCTTAAATTTGGTTGTCCTACGCTGAATAGTTTGTTAGTTATAGCGGTTATTGTATGGTAGCCCCATTAAGAAGAGGGTGTGGCATGCTGGTTTCATGCCATATTATTTCCGACTACAATATTAATCTAAGTGTCAAGTATGGTTGTTCTAGACAAAAGATTGCCGAAGTTACAGCTATTTCAATTTAAAGGATATTCGGTCATTTTATATGGGGCCTTCTATAAACCCTATGCAGGGTATAAAAACTTAAATATTCTTGAATAAATATACACAATTAGTATTCCGATATACTTATATTTATTTTTTGATTCACACGTTAACGTTTCGTATGTTTATGCACTTAGCTTATTAAATATAAGAACGGCGCGGAATGGCACGATCTCGCTGGAAAAATCTTGGACCGAATGTGAAGATGATAACATCGGTCGATCATAACGCGAACCGCGAGAACCCAACATAAAAGGTGGATTTATGTGGAGAGTTGGGTTGCCATATGGTAAGTATGAAAGGTAAGGTAGGTATAACTTGTTTTAGGGGGACGTAAGTATAACTAATTCATTAGATAAATTCTATTTCATTATTTATTTTCTTCTTTCAGGGACTGACCATATGGCTTGTCTAAAGGGATTTAGACATCGCGGGCCGCATGCACTCTTGTATTAATTGAGTGCATCTCGTAGACGAGACAGTGAGCCGATCGCGTCCTCGATCGCTCGAGCTGTCCTCCGACGAACATTGGGAGTCGGTCGTTGTCTAGGATGGGAGCTTCTCGGGGTGGAAGCTACATGTCGTTGCTCGAGGCGACGAGAGCGCGGAGGGTTTCGCTGCAATCCGTGGCGGAGATCCTCAGATCTGGGCCGATGCCGGGGTTCAGGACGATGCCTCGTGCGTCCGCCTTCAGGTTGTCCACGTGGCGCACGATTACGTCGTCGACGCTGTTGGGTGGTGCGGCTATTCGGCGGCCCCTGCCCAGTAGCGGACCGGACCGGATGGAGGAGCGTGTGATGCGCCAATCTGCATTTTTTGCACGAGTTTGGTGAATCACACGAGGCAGTTGCGGCAGTATCGATGCGCTCGCACCACATCCTCCCTCTGGCTTGTGCTCATCGCCGCCGTAATACCGCAGAGCGTGGAGCCGATGACAAAGTTGGCACCGATGATGATCGCTATGGGCGGAACTGGAAAGATAGAATTGAAAAAACGAAATTAGCTTAAGGGCTTGAGCCAAAAGCTGATAGCGAAAACAAAGAGATTTTTTTGGATATTACGATTTTACACGAGCGGCAAAATACATAATTTTACTATGGACCGCTTGAGAACGGCCGATTTGGTCCGAATATCTGCGACACGAATGTGGCCGTCAGATACTCGATACAAATGAGTGACGCTTCCGAGACTCCATTCGTTGGGGGGCAGCAGCTCATCCTTGATGACCACCAGTTGACCTACTTCCAGCTCCTTTTGAGGGTGTTGCCATTTGTAGCGTTTGTGCAGATCCTGTAGGTACTCAGTTTTCCATCAGCGGCTAAACTTGTGGTGAAGCGCCTTGAGTTTTTCCCATCGGTTTATTAGGGATATATCTTCCCAGTTGGGTTCGGGCAAGGCCGTTAGTGAGCACCTCGCAGGAAGTGACCTGGAGTTAGCGCTATCAGTTCGTTGGGATCTTGAGAGAGGGGAGACAATGGTCTAGAGTTGAACACGGCTTCGATTCTACAGAGCAGAGTTGAGAACTCTTCGAAGCGGAATTTGTGATTGCCGGCAGTCTTTTTGAGATGAGCCTTAAAGCTTTTGACTGCCGACTCCCAGAGACCGCCCATGTGAGGCGCACTGGGAGGAATAAAAACCCAGTCAATACCTTGCGGAGAGTATTGGGCCAGAATATCTTTGGACACCTCCTTAGAGAATTTGAGGAATTCTTTACTCATGGCTCTTTGAGCTCCAACGAAAGTTGTACATGAAAGTTATCCGACATGATTTTGCAGGGAAGGCCTCTTCTGCCAACGAATCTGGCGAATGCGGCGCGGAATGCCTCTGTAGAGAGATCAGAGCACAATTCCAAGTGAATGGCCTTGGTGGAAAAGCATACAAATACAGCCACATACCCTTTGAGAAAGGCAGAAGTTCGAAGCGTAGATGCTTTAATTTGGAATGGGCCTGCAAAATCAACACCTGTGGTTGCGAAAGGTACCGACAAGGTACACCGTTCAGGCGGCAGAGCTGCCATAATCTGTGATCGAACCTTTTGTTTGTGGATGGTACAAACTTTGCATAGAAATATGCATTTCCTTATTTGGGGCTTAAGACGAGGAATATAGAATTCTTGTCGAGCCATTCGGAACATGAGCCTTTGTTCTGCGTGTAGGAGCAGAGTATGGAGAAACTCGAGGTACAAAATGCAAGATTGGGATTTTTCAGGAAGAATTATGGGGTGGCGCTCACTACAACTAAGACCAGAATGAGCTAAACGACCATTTACTCTCATGAGATTTTCCTTGTCGAGAAAAGGATTTAAAGTCAGCAAAGAGCTTTTATTGCTGACTGCGGTTGAGCTGAGAAGAGCCTTCAGCTCTTTGGGAAAATATTGCCATTGGGCTAACGAAATTAGCCGGCTTTTTGCGAAACGAATTTTGTCCTGCGAGAGTGAGGAATTCGAAATTGGAGAAGATTTTCGCAATTTAGAGAGTCCGTTATGGACAAAACGGAAAACGTAAGAAATCACACGTAGTGCCCTTGAAAATGATGAGAACCGATCGAGAATGTCGGTATGGTCATCTAACGTGAGAAGAACCTCTACTTTCCTTTGCTCGGGGTGCAAAGTACTGGAAAGTGTTGGTTTTGGCCAGGCTTCTTCGGGGTGATGAAGCCATGCAGGGCCATTCCACCAAAGAGTATTGGACACAAGATCTTGGGGCTTGCATCCGCGTGTACCCAAATCAGCTGGATTTTTGCTGCTGATGACATGGCGCCAGATAGCATTTCCAACGTTTTGGAGTATCTGGGCTGTACGATTAGCGACGTACGTTTTCCATATGTGAGGTGGTTTTTCCAGCCATGCGAGAACGATTTGAGAATCGCACCAGAAAAATATGTCTGGGAATTCGACATCTAAAGTTTCTTTAACGGACTTGGCTAGGTGCGAAAGTAAAACGGCGCCACACAATTCCAAACGTGGTAAGCTGACCGTCTGCAGAGGTGCAACTTTTCCTTTAGCCACCAGTAAATGACAGGATGTTTGATTATTCATGTCCATTCATCGTATGTACAGGGCTGCACAATACGCTTTCTCTGAAGCGTCACAAAATCCATGAAGCTGGATTCGCTTCTTGGGAGAGAATTGTACCCATCGAGGGATTTCGATGAGACCAATGGACGAAATATTCTCCAGAAATACATTCCATTTGATGAGCGATCTGGGTTTCACGCATTCATCCCAGTCGGTGCCTTCTAACCAGAGCTCTTGGAGAAGCAGCTTGGCTTGAGTCACGATGTGCGAGAGCCATCCTGCCGGGTCAAAAAGTTTCGCAACGGCAGATAAAATTTGACGCTTGGTAGCAGAGGATGTTGTTTCGATGGGCGATACTGAGTACGAGAATGTGTCAGTCAATGCATTCCATCGAATTCCAAGGGTTTTTGTGGCACTGGCACTTACAAATTTTAGAAAATCAGAATCGAGAAGTTCTGATTTTGGTATATTTTCTAAAATTTTAGGATGATTTGCAGTAATCTTTCGTAATGGAAATCCTGCGGGGTTGAGGACTTGTATCACTTGAGATAAAGATTCTACTGCATCTGGAATTGTATGTGAACCAGATAATACGTCATCCACATAGGTTTCTTTGAAGATTATTTTTTCCACGAGAGGGAAATTCTTCTTGGAATCCTTAGCCAATTGTTGCGGTGTTCTAATGGCTAAATATGGAGCGCAATTTACACCAAATGTGACTGTCTTCAACCGGAAGTCTTGAATTGGAGAATTTGGTGACCTGCGAAAGAGAATTCGCTGACAATCCTGGTCGTCATGGTGGACAAGAATTTGTCGGTACATCTTTTGTACATCACCATTGAAATCGAATTGATATAGTCGTCACCTCAGGATGAGAACCATGAGATCTGGTTGTAATGTGGGACCAATATGTAATACGTCGTTAAGAGAATGGCCTGAGCCGCTGCTTCTTGCTTGTTGCATTAAAAACAACACGCACTTTGGTGGTTTTCTTTTCTGGCCTCACCACTGCATGATGTGGCAGGTAAAAGGAGAAATACTTGCCATCAGAGATGATTTCATGCGAGCCTGTGGGTTCCATATGATCCAGCGTGAGGTATTCTTCGAGAACCTCATCGTAAATGGCTTTGAGATCGCCTTTCTTTGAAAAATTTTTCTCCATACTGCGAAATTGATTATAGGCTATGGTTCGGGAGTGACCAAGAGCCGTAAGAGCGGGAAAACTGGATTTAAATGGAAGCCTGACCACATATCTTCCATCTGACCTACGAGATGTGGTCCTCTGATAGTAGTCTTCACAGGCTATATCTTCTTCCGATACTTGAGCTGGCTGATTGACTTCTTCCTGTTCCCAAAACTTCCTTAGTTGAGAACTAAGAAGTTCATTGGAAACTTCCTCTACCTGTGTCGAGAATGTTGACACTTTTTGAGAGATAGGGCCACTAATTATCCAGCCAAATATCGTATTCTGTGCGAGAAGGCTTCCACAGATATTATGGCGGATTCCGGTTAGGAGGATTTGAGGAATCAAATCACTAGCTATGACCATGTCATTTTGCGCCTGCACGAACCAATTCGGGTCAGCCAAATCTAACATTTCGAATTGCTGCAAATCGAGCTTAGAAATTTTAAATGTGGGTAGAAATTTGGTCAATTGTGAGAGTACAATTGCCCGTGTCTGTAACTTTTTATTAGCCTTTGGGGCGACTAACGTAACGGTACAAGTTTGGTTAGAGTTTTTAATGGTTTTGCCACCCATTCCAGAAATTTCGACGTGAGTTGCTTGCGAAGGAAGCCTCAGCCGATTTTGTACCTTGGTAGAGATGAATGTTCGTTGAGAACCTTGGTCGATGAGTGCTCGAAGCTTGTGAAGTTCTCTAAGATGCTCTATAGAGACAAGAGCTGTGGGCAAAAGAGTTCTTTCTTCATTTGAGGTGAACAATGCTTGCACCTTTGAAGAAGATTTGGAGCATGATGAGCAGGGTTGCTCATCTTCGGACGATCGGTCCTGAGATCTCCGGCTTCTCGAGTTTCTTGAGAGGGTTATCGTCTGCTGCGTGCTCTTTTTCTTATTGTGCGGCTGAAGCGTGGAGGTTTGCGCCAAAACCTTGGTGTTCCTACTGGGAATATTGTCTGCTGGTATGTGAAGCATCGTGTGATGCCTTCGCTGACATTGCAAACAGGAGTGTTTGATCTTGCAGTCCCGTTTATGGTGAGTAAAGGCCAGGCAGTTCTCACAGAGATTGTGTTCTCGAACAAGCCTCACTCTATCACGAACAACTAACTTTTTAATCCGCTCACAGGATTTAAGCGAATGTGCGGCTTCGCAGATTGGACAAGAGAATGTCCGATTGCTTTTAAGTTCAATTCAATTCTATTAAGTTCATTTATCAAACTATCAATATTGATTTAAATTCTTTTAAGATATGTGCTATTATTCATACTTCACCTATTATGTAAATTCACTTTTTATGCAAATTCAAAGTCTTGCATAATTCCCAACGGTTTGTAGATTAAAGATATGTTCGATAAATAGATTTTGCAGTTTTGTAGTACAAATTTGGGATTAGTCGTAATGTAATCTGCCATAAAGTATTGGGTAAAGGATTTTTTCAATAGTCGCAACAATATTAGGCTAATTTAATACACAAAAAATGTCTATGATCACGCTCAAATATAAAATTCAATTTAGCTGTTTGGGGTAGATGATCGTTCTCGCATAAAACACTGTCTTTATAAATTTGGTTTTTAATATTTTACTGCTAACTTTTATTCAAAGAATTAGTAAGTTTAATGGCGATTGCAATTTTTCTTTTGATAGACTTATTGTAATTTGTAAATTACGTAAAATTAGCATCGTTTCTTTTGTTCTTAATGAGGTGTTCATATGATTTCGTAAATATTTATCTAGAAAGGCATCAACAACTCCTTTTTCTACTTATTTCTCCTTTACTCTGTCTCTCTTTTTCTTTTAATTTAAATTTTAATTCAACTTTCTCGCTAAATGCGTTATATCTACCTGGTATGTTAGTTAACCTTAAACTCACATACATTTGTTAAGTTTGTTAGACTCCATACACATTTAAAATTATATAAACTCAATTGGAATTATTTACACTTCTTGCAATACTTACTTTTGATGAGATTATTAGACTAGTTAGCTTGTTAGTTAGTGTATTAAAGTGTATACTCTCTAACATACTTCAAACCCAGAGATCCATTCAAGATAATTGGGCTGCCAATATTTCACGGAATGAACACAAGAATTTTATTTTTAAGTATAAAACTTCCCTGTATTCAGTGGCGTAGCCAGAATTTGGCAAGGACGGATTAAATAAAAAACATGTTTGAAAAAAAATTTTAATTAATATTTTTAAATATCTGTATATTATTATTTTTATACCCTGCATAATGCAATATGCATGGTATATTCATTTCGGTCAGATGTTTGTGTCCACTTGAAGGAATCTACGGAGATATAGACATGGATATATATTCGTGATCAGCGTCGATTAAATTTTCGATTTAACGATGTCCGTCCGTCCGTCCGTCCGTCCGTCTGTCTGTCACCTGGCTGGTTCGCACGATAACTTGAGTAAATATTCAGCTATTTCGATGAAATTTGGCATAAGTAATCTATGATCCAAAGGTACGGAGGGGATTGATATTGGGCATGATCGGTCAATAACCACGCCCACACCAAGCATTCAAAGCGACTAACCTCGAAATTTTCAAAATCTTTAACTTGCTATAACTCACATAATATACCACTTGGGACAACAATATTTTGCACATAGAGTTATATTATACTACTATATAACCTCGCCAAAAGTGGGTGAGCCACGCCTACTTTCTAGCGTAGCTCCCATACAAAGTGTCTGTACTTCTTTTAAATTGAAACTGCTGTAACTTCTACAATCTTCTGTCTAGAATAACCATAATTGACACATAGATTAACACGGCAGTCAGAAATAAAATGTGCCACGCCCACTCCTTTTTGGGTCTCCCATACAAAGTTGCGGAAATTAAAAAAAATGTTACCGGTTATAACTTGCAAACTATTCAGCGTAGAATAACGAGATTTAAGGTGTGAATTAGTATTGTACGAGCAACTAGGCTCACAGAAAATGGGCGCACCACGCCCAGTGTTTATCGTAGCCCCCATACAAATTTTAAATTGAAACAGCTGTAACTTAGGCAATCTTATGTCTACAATAACCATAATTGACACTTAAATTAATATCGTAGTCGGAAATAATCTGGCGAAAAATCATCGTACCACGCCCACTTCTTATTGGGGCTCCCATACAAAGTTGAGGAAATTAAACAAAAATGTTAACCACCATAACTTAGAAACTATTCAACGTAGGACACCAAATTTAAGGTGTGGATTAACATTGAAAAATTAATTGGATTTACTAGAAAGTGATAAGCCACGCCCACTTTTTATATAGCTCCCATACTAAGCCTCGGAATTATCTTAAAATCCTTTTATTTCGTCAAAGTCAACCATATTTCGGGTGTAAATTAGTAGTATATGCAAAAATTGTTTCTCGAAAAGTGGAAATAAAAGAAAAGTTGGATATTCGAGTAAACTTTTTATATATAAATCTACATATGCAGGGTATAGTTTGGTCGGCCCCAGCCGACTGTAAGGAGATTTTTCTTTTTTAACAAGTCCACCGATCAAGAGGGATCTGTCCCCCTGATCTTCTCCCCTGCCTACGCTTCTGTTTGATTTATCTTGACATCAGCGAGTACACTAATGAATATACGACTTTCACGAGTAATACCGGAACAGATCATTAATATAACTGCCTTTAAAAAAAAAAATAATAAATAAATATGTGGCACTTAAAGCCCCAAAGGGCTCATTGGCCGAGCTTCTCTTCCATTACTGTTGTGCGTCTTAAATTTTGGACAGTATTAGAAGGGACCTACTTATTTTAGCCGGTTCCGAACGGCAGAACACTTGTGACATCACTTTTTCTGAGCTTTGTCACAGAGTTCTTTTAGAAGCTTTTTCATGGCAAGTTGTTACTGTCGGAAGAATTGCCAATTGCTTGCCGACAGGTGGGTACCGTTCGAAAGAAAAATCGTATCGATATTAAATTTGTTATGCATCAGCCGGGGATTGAACCACGACCTACAGATCAGAAGGCGAACACAGTAACCACTGAGCTACGGCACCCTGCCTTTACTGGCAAGTAAATTTAAATTACTTTAGAAAGTGCTTTTTGTCCTATCTCAAATAAATAACTACAATCACTTTGACTCTGACTTTGAATCACCTATTGAATTGTGAACATTTCCTCACTGAAAAACACACATTGGAAAACAAAATATTCCTTCTGCCACTATTTTAGCCACTGACATCTTTTAAATACCTGGGCTATTGTTTTGTATTTCGATATCATTTTTGCTACTTTGAAGTGGATTGTACCACATTGATTGACTGATATATCACTGTCTTCACCATATCGGGGATAGTAGCAGTTTAATTCCACTCTATGTGCAAATGTAGCCAGGAAATCCGTTAAATGATATAAATTATAAATTTATTAAGGTTAGTCATTGGTTAGCTAGACCAAGATCAACGATATTTTATTTTTGGTAGTCGATTATACTTTTGTTGAACCCGTTAATGTCATCAGTTAACCATTAGCTAACCTACAGCTTTTACCATATTTTTCTCTTGTCAGTACTTTCTTTAATAAAGGACTGTGGATAAATAACATTACCTAAGATTTGGTTAACTCTTTTGTTAACTGATATCTTGAGAAATAATTGTGAGACTATCTCAATCAATATTATTCTCAATCATTTTGAATCACCTGTCGATTATGAAAAAATATATTTTATATTATTATTTTTATTATTATTATTATTACTATTGTGTTTCATTATTATTAAAAATATTGGCCCAAAAAACTTCGAATTAACGAATTATTTTATTATTTGGAATATTTGTTATTTAAAATTCGGTTAAAAATGAACAATAATAAAATATATGTTTACAATACGAGTATTTATGTACTTGAACTTATACATAGAATATTGTAATATAACTGGAAGAGTTGTAAAATGTACATGCGGATTGTAAAATGTGTTGGTCATGAATGCCATACAGAAAGCATAGCATACTAAAGTGAAATGAAATATTGTAAAAAACAAAACAAAAAAGTTATATGTACAACCAAAGAATTGTTGCTCATCTCCCTAGTGGCACTTCATTTTGATTTTACCGCAACCATAAGCGGTATCGTAAGCAGTAAATAATGAGAATACAACAAACACCAGTTGTTATGGATATATTCAAGTATGCGAAACACATGGAATATAAATTAAACCAAAAATCTCATAAATAAATATGCAACGAAGTAAAAAAACAAAAAGAAAACTAAAATGCGAGTATTGTACAATATGAAGTGTGAGATGAGATGAAGTGTGTACAGAGTGGACTATTTAGTGCTATTTTATTAAATATGTTATTCTTACAGTAATATGTCTTTCCCACTGATAATCTTCACAGAAAGTCAGTATCATATCTCCGAGGAATGAAATAAATCACTCTACGCTTGAACAACGTTGGGAAGTAATTCAAATTTATTTCCAAAGTTGTATAGTTTATTAAAAAGTTGATTAAAAAGAAGTTTCTTTCATCAATTCTTACGAATCGAATTTTCATCTCGGCGACTATGTTAACAAGCAAAACTGACACATCTGAGAATCAGAAAATCCGCACGCGATGGTCGAGAAGCCAATGCATAATCAGATAGTGATAGCTTGGTGCGGATTTTGGAACGGTGGTATCATTGCCCCATTTTGCTTTGGAAATGCTGCTGGAAATGCGGTAAATGGTATATGCTGCAGATACATGCTATACGATTCTTTAAGGCCGGAAATTGAAAACATGGAATAGGACGATCTTTGGTTTCAGCACCACGTGCCCGTGAATTCCTCGAGATCCGTTTCGGCGATGTCAATTGACCACCTCGGAGCTGCGATTTGACGCCGGTAGGCTTTTTTTGTGGAGTGCTGTTAAGGACTGATGTTATGCGAAAAATTTATTAAGGATTCAGTCCCTTAAGGCGAATATCGAGCAAGCCATTTGTGAGATAGGGCGAGAAACCGTTATAAAGGTCTAGGAAAACTGGTTTGACAAGATGTGCTACTGCGAAGCCAGCCGAGGCAGCCACATGAATGAAGTTGTGTTTCCCAAATAATAGAAATATTTGCTCTTTCGAATAATCCAATGATATACAGGAAATTTTATTTTTTCATTTTTTAAGGTTTAAAAAAAATTTGTATATATTCCACCCTGAATGTATGTATGAATGTAAGTACATCTTGTAAGTATATGCGAGATTGTATGAATATATAAACTGGACTAAATTATGACCAACCCCTATGGAAAAACATTAATTACTAAAAGAGGTGGCAAGACAATCTATACATTCTCAGTGATTAGATTAGGTTAAACAAGAGAATGATGTGGCATCATTTGGAACATTGTGAATTGTAAGAGTGTGGGTAGATTATAGGCTTTTGGGTTGACAGTTTTGCTTTGGAAGCTATAAAATGCAAATCTTCTTCTTTATTTGCCAATTCGATCCCCAATGTTGGCGATCATACGAGTTTACATTACATATAATTATAAATTTTTTTTCTTTTTTGTTGGTTTATTTGTGTTACAATTTCATGATTTATATATCCCCATCCCTTGCAGTTATTAATAGTGTTCCCAAGTCCTTAATTCCGGTCCAATGCCTTATATTCGTTAGCCAAGAAAGTTGTTTTCTACCAATTCCACGTTACCTTTCCATTTTTCCCTGCAATATTAGTTGCTGTATATAGTGCTTATCATTTCTCATAATGTGGCCCAGGCACGCTGACTTCCTTCGCTTTATAGTTACAACCAGTTGCCGATCTCTTTTGAGTCGGCGCAATGCTCCTGTATTAGTCACTCTATCTGTCCAAAGTATTTTCAAATTTCTACGATAAATCCACATTTCGAATGATTCTAATCTATTTAAGTCTGTGGCTTTAATAGTCCATATCTCCATGCCATAAAGTAAAACGGACCATACATAGCATTTAATGAATCGCATTTTCAGATGCATGTTAAAGTCATAATTGCTAAGAACTTTTCTAAATTTGTAAAAACTTGTTCTTGCAGCTTCTATTCAGGCTTTTATTTCTTTTGTTGGAACCCAATCATCATTAATCCAACAGCCTAGATATTTGAAATTTTTCACTCGATCTACATTTGCATTTTCAACTGTTAGACTTACATTTGTGTAAGTGTTTTTTCTAATAACAATCATAAACTTTGTTTTGTTAACATTTATTTTTAAGCCGAATTTTTTGCTGCACAGCGTAACATCGTCTAATAGTGATTGAAGGCCATTAAGACTGTCGACTACAAGGGTGGTGTCGTCTGCATATCTGATATTATTGATGTTAGTGCCATTCACTCTAATGCCAGCTTGTGAGTCGTGTAGTGCTTCTTGGAATATTCTTTCAGAATATATGTTAAACAGTGGAGGGGAAAGTATACATCCTTGTCTAACTCCTCTTCATATCCGCACTTCATCAGTAGTTTCGCTGTTAATGTTCACGTCTGCAGTTTGGTGCCAGTAGAGATTTTTTATACATTGGATTTCTTTGGAATCAATATCCATTGTTTGAAGAATATCAATAAGTTTGTCGTGCTGTACAGTATCGAACGCTTTTCAATAATCTATGAAGCATATAAAAACGTCTTTTTGGACATCTCTGCAATTTTGAACTAGCACGTTAATACCAAATAACGCTTCACGCGTTCGCATACCCGCTTTGAATCCGAACTGTGTTTCATCCATTGCCAACTCACACTTTATATATACTAGGTTATGTATAATTTTTAGAAATATTTTCACAAGAATTTCGATATTTTTGTCATTTATTAGTTTCAAAATCTCTGAGGGAAGTTTGTCAGGCCCTGATGCTTAGTTTTCTTTGCTGTTTTAATGGCATTCTTTATTTCTTCTTTTGTTATAGCTGGACCTGTCAGAGTCTCTGGAGGTATTGGTTCATACAAAGATCTATTGTCATCCGAAAAAAGCGTGTGGATATATTCCTCAAAGATTATTTTCTTCTCGCAAGGTTCTACCACAATTTCATTATCATCGTTGACTAGGAAATGAGTCATTGTCGTACGATATACCCCAGCCGCGTCTTTAAGCTTTTTATGGAGATTGAACTGGTCATGTAATCTTTGTAATCTTTCAATCTCTTCGCATTGACTATTCAACCATTCTGTCGTTGTTAAGTTCCCGATATCTTGCTTGGTTTTTATTTTTGTGAGTACTTCTTTCTTTCATTAAAATCATTATTTCATTCGTCATCCATTTGCTTTTTGCTTCATGGTTTTGTTTGCCTAAATCGTTGGTTGTAATCGTGTTGAACGTTGTTTTAACTCGATCCCATAATATGTCTGCATCTTCAGTGTTGGAATTTAATCTGGCTCTGAAGAACTGTTCATTAATTTTTGCCGCCGACGAGTTATTAGTGATTTTATCTTCTTTTAGCTTCGTTAGATTAAGTTTTTGTTTCTTTGGTCTTTTTCTGATCACAGCGAGTTTTACAAATACTTTTGCTAATAATAGATTATGATCAGATGGAACATCTGCTGCAGGATAAGTAGAAACTTTGCTAATTGACGATCCGAAGCGTTTATTTATGAATATGAAGTCAATTTGGTTTCGGACAACATTTTGATTGCTATCTAGGGATGATTTCCACGTATATAATCTTCGGGCTGGTAGGCAAAACCATGTGTTGGTTATTTTCATATTGTATTCTTGGCAGAATTGTATGAGTCTGTTACCTCTTTCGTTTCTTTCCCCAGGACCATAACTTCCAGCTATTCCGACACGTCCTTGACCAATTTTGGCGTGAAAATCACCTTGTATAATATTTATTTCATGTGATTTTGTTGTTTTCATTAATTCGTCAATCTCTGTATAAAAATTCCCTATTTCATCTTCGCTCTTTTCTGTCATTGGTGCATAGGCTTGAATTATATTGCTAATTATAGGTTTAGCATTAATTTTTAGAAGCATTGCCCTATCAGATTTAGGAATAAATCCGATAACGCGTTTGGCGACTGTGTCTTTAACAATTATTCCTAATACGTTTCTGTGATTATTTTTTTGGTTACCTGAATAAAATATTTTTGTGTTTTCGCTTCTAATTCACCGCAGTTTGGCCACCATGTTTCGAATATTCCAAGGATGTCTATATTCAATTTATTCATTTCCATAATGGTGTTTATCAATTTTCCAGACTCGTATAGACTACGGACGTTCCACGTCTCTATGTTTAGTTGTTTGTTTGTTTTACCTCGGGGGATTCTTAGCACCCTCGATTGGCCGGAGGCTGAGGGCCGTTGTTCTGGTTGTATTTGCATAATTGTTTAAGTTGTATGATTTTCGTGGGATAGTACTGCAGTGGTTTCCCGTTGCCTTCTGAAGGGTTTAAAAAGTTGTCCATCTTCGTGCGCAGCCGCCCATTCTGGGTCAGTCACTGCATAAGGGTACTATGGGGTTTGATTCTTATTTTGAGGCGGAATCGGCTCGCCTCGTCGGTGTAGTACTCGACACTGTGGAATTTTAGTGTTTTAAGCTTTACAGAAGCCACTGTGCGTCCTTCCACGCCTATGTTCAAACACCCGCTGATTGTCCAGGACTGCTTATTTGTAAATGTTACTTATCCGCAGCTAATCTTTTTTTTTGCCGTCCACTATCCCCAACCTGTGACCCGCCCGGCAGCCTTCAACTTTGCTCCCGCGGAATCCCATATATTCCGCGGACCGGAAAAAAAATGCAAATATGAAGAACAAAATGCAAACGTAATTTATATAGTGTGATAGAAATAAACTAATGTTTAAAACAAGGTTAACTAAGCGCTAAGACAGGTATTGACATTGTACAATATGCAGAAATTTAAATATAATGCTAATCGCTTTGTCATTACATTGCTAATCCATTTTATAACAAATAAATTTAACTAAAAAATGAAATTTTATATTAATTGCATCAGATTCAGACTATTCTTACATAGTATATTCGGACATAACTACGGATAGATAAAATTTGTGATTTTGCCATAAAGCAAATTTAATACACACTATATATATAAGATAAATGTTATAAAATAACTATGATGATAGTTATTTTATTATTACTTTATTATTATTATTATTATTTGTTTTTTTTTTTGCGGCAATTTGCCAAACTCTTATAGAACAAGTATCACTATAAATTATGAGTATATAAAAGAAATATAAACAAGAACGAATAAAAACAACATTTGCAATGGATATGCTGCCAAAAAAGGTCATATGTCGCCTTCTATCTTAATTGCATTTATTTTTATACCCTGCATAATGCAATATGCATGGTATATTCATTTCGGTCAGATGTTTGTGTCCACTTGAAGGAATCTCCGGAGATATAAACATAGATATATATTCGTGATCAGCGTCGATTAAATTTTCGATTTAACGATGTCCGTCCGTCCGTCCGTCCGTCCGTCCGTCCGTCCGTCCGTGAAGGAATCTCCGGAGATATAGACATAGATATATATTCGTGATCAGCGTCGATTAAATTTTCGATTTAACGATGTCCGTCCGTCCGTCCGTCCGTCCGTCCGTCCGTCCGTCCGTCCGTCCGTCTGTCTGTCACCTGGCTGGTTCGCACGATAACTTGAGTAAATATTGAGCTATTTCGATGAAATTTGGCACAAGTAACCTATGATCCAAGGGTACGGAGGGGATTGATATTGGGCATGATCGGTCAATAACCACGCCCACACCAAGCATTCAAAGCGACTAACCTCGAAATTTTCAAAATCTTTAACTTGCTATAACTCACATAATATACCACTTGGGACAACAATATTTGGCACATAGACTTATATTATACTACTATATAACCTCGCCAAAAGTGGTTGAGCCACGCCTACTTTTTAGCGTAGCTCTCTTACAAAGTGTATGTACTTCTTTTAAATTGAAACAGCTGTAACTTCGGCAATCTTGTGTCTAGAATAACTATAATTGATACTTAAATTAATATCGTATTCGGAAATAATCTGGCAGAAAATCAGTGTGCCAGGCCTACTCCTTCATGGGTCTCCCATACAAAGTCGAGGGAATTAAACTAAAATTGTAAGCTCCATAGCTTACAAACCATTTAGCCTAGGACAACGAGATTTAAGGTATGGATTAGTATTGTACAAGCAATTAAACTCACAGGAAATGGGCGCACCACGCCAACTGTTTATCGTAGCCCCCATACAAATTTTAAATTGAAACAGCTGTAACTTCTGCATCCTTCTGTCTAGAACAATCATAATTAACACTTAGGTTAATATGGTAGTCGGAAATAATCTGGCAAAAAATCAGCGTACCACGCCCACTTCTTATTGGGGCTCCCATACAAAGTTGAGGAAATTAAACAAAAATGTTAACCACCATAACTTAGAAACTATTCAACGTAGGACACCAAATTTAAGGTGTGGAAAAATTAATTGGATTTACTAGAAAGTGGTAAGCCACGCCCACTTTTTATATAGCTCCCATACTAAGCCTCGGAATTATCTTAAAATCCTTTTACTTCGTCAAAGTCAACCATATTTCGGGTGTAAATTAGTAGTATATGCAAAAATTGTTTCTCGAAAAGTGGAAATAAAAGAAAAGTTGGATATTCGAGTAAACTTTTTATATATAAATCTACATATGCAGGGTATAGTTTGGTCGGCCCCAGCCGACTGTAAGGAGATTTTTAATATTTTTAATGGCCAACAAAAAAGGAAAAGATAATATAAAGCAAAATTAACTTAAACTCAACTGCATCAACTTCGCTACTAAGGCCATATAATAGTTTATAAGTAAACATGTAGCAATAACAACCGATGATCGATTTAGGCCGAACATATAATGCGGCGTCAGTCTTCTCTGTTCTTTGCTTGCTGGCGCCAATTAGATATTCCAAGCACCGCCAGGTTACCCAACACTTGGTCCTTCCAACGGAGGTTTGATCTGCCTCTTCTTCCGCACCCTCTAGCTGGTGCCGAATTAAATAATATCTTCACTGGAGCGTATTCTTCCATTCGCTCGACATGACCTAGCCAGCGCAGCCCCTGAATTTTGATTCGCCTGACTATGTCTATGTCAGCGTACAGCTCATACAGCTCATCGTTGTACCTCATTCGATACTCGCCATCAACGCAAAGAGGTCCAAAAATCCTGCGCAGAACTTTTCTCTCGAAAACTCCAAGCATCCTCTCATCCGTGGTGAAAATTGTCCAGGCTTCTGCGCTATATGTTAGGACAGGAATAATGAGGGACTTGTAGAGTGTGATTTTCGATCTTCGAGAGAGGGCTCGACTACTGAATTGCTCACTCTGCCCAAAGTAACACCTGTTAACAAGAGTTATCCTACACATGATCACCAGGCTGATGTCATTACAGTTGTTGATGCTAGTTCCAAAGTAGACGAAGTCCTTCACTATCTCAAAAGTGTAATTGTCAACAGTGACCTGTTGTTCATGACGCCGGGACTCTTTGTTTGTAGACACTGGGTACTTCAGATTGCCTCGTTCACTGTAAGACCCATTCAACCTGACTCTCATTCCAATTCAAAGAATGCTGCACTGACTGCTCGTGAGTTGATACCGATTATGTCAATATTGTCGGCATATGCAGCCGTTGTAAATCTGTAGCTCGTATAATTTTTTCCATAATACGGTTGACGAAGTCACACGATAACGAATCACCTAAATATACATACTCTTTTTTTATTCATGATGTTAATGTGAAGAACTGGCTTATCAGCTGCATAAGTATCGTTTAAACTCTTTTCATGAATTGTTTACTTTTCAAAGCAAACCACAAAAGCTTTTTCTTATTATTTCTTGATGATACTCGTATACTACACAGTTAAGTATGCATACTACTTACTTAAGTTAAACCGCATCAGCAGAACATCGTATGGCATTTTCATATATAGATTATGTAGTAAAATCTTGAGTAAGTAAATACGCCTAAACTGACTGCTGCATTACTTTTTGGAAATAGAGAATAAAAAACTTTTTTGGTATGTAAATAATAAAACATTTGCTATATTGTCTGCCGCGGTATTCTGCATACAAATGATAGAAATAAATTTAAGCAACGAAAAGTACTTGATAGAAAGCTGGAGATTTACTTGCGAGTTACATCTGTAGTGCACAGAGATGGGCTTTATTAGACCATTAGACCATTACAAGACCATTAGTACGTGGTGCTGCGTCATATCAAGAAAAGAAAGGAAGCCTACTACGGCTTTCAAAGTCTCGTAGCTGTGAAGGCCACAACCGCACACTGATACAGACGTGTGTGCCGAAAAAGACTTTCACAATCCAGGATGGTATGCCCTATCCAGCCCACTGGCTTGGAGTTTTGCAGACAGGTGGAATAACTGTATTATATTCGAACCCACTTTGTACAAAACCAATCCACCTCTAGCAGTCGTTACGACTTTGCCATAGTTTTGCGTGCTGCCTTGATCTACTATTTTCTTCGAATCTTTGGTCATTTTGGAATCGTTGAGAGGTCAATCCTATATTTCAAAATATGAACAACAGCAAAATAAATGTCTGTGCCGACGAGCAAACCGCACTTCATATCGAACTGCAAGACTCGGATGAAAACGTCGGATAGATATTCAGCCCTATCCTTGGTCCTATCCCCAACGAGAGTAGCTCCATAAAACTTCGGATTGATGCCAAAAAAACTTAGACAGTAGAGCCCTAGATCATCAAAATCAAAGCACCGGGAAGAACAGGAAAGCCTCGGCTTGACACTAAAGAAGACAACACCGCCAACAGCGACCAGATGTTAGCCCACAAGTTTTCAAATGGCTATTGAGATCGTCATATGATGTACCAAGTATGTTCCAAGAGGCTCAAAGCAAAGGAGTTAGTACTCGGCACCTCGCACCTTTGCGATGGTTATACCATCGCAGATTCGTTTTGGAAATCTTAAAGACGCCCAAGTTACACAATATTCATTTGAAGAAACTCTTCTTCGAGGTTATGAAAGAGGAGCGTGCTCGGACCAAAAGTCTTTGCAGCTCCGCAAGTTCTCCATAGCTCAACTCGAGGAGATTTTTCCTAACGTAAGGCTTAAATATTATTCAAAAAATTATGTATTTCATTTTTGTAGTTTTTTCAAAGGAAGTTCAATTTTGTTTTTAATTATTATACTTTACTTGTATTATATTGTACTTAGATGGCACAAGTACATTGAAGATATTTGTGCAAGTAAATGTGTCCCAATGTCCCCACATCAATAGCATGACATGTTTTGATATATTTGATTACTATAAATTTCCCCTGTGAACCATCAATAAATTGCCTGAAACAATTACGGATACACATATAGGAAATGCCCATAATCTGGAGCAGTCCTTTGAATGGGTAATGAGTCGTATATGATCATTTTTTCTAATATTTATTAAGTGAATATCTTTTATAAAAGGTCATCTTTGAAGTTTACTCTTTTATCTGAACTATACTCTTAATATTAGCTCTCAATTACGTACATTAAGGAGGTTGCTTGTGCCAACATCTATTCATTGGAATTATAATTCTATAAAATTGTATTTGATCAAAAATACAAAGCCCAGACGAACGTACGTACTTTCCTCCTATACACTTATCTATCTGTACGTACATCAGGTCATATTACATTGTTCTATTATAAATAGAAAGCACTGTGTATAGGATATGTTGATTGAAATGATAGGTGTCATATTTGCCACATATCTGTCAGAACATAATTTCCATTTGTTTTCGAACATCTGCAGGTATGTTGGCATTACAAATTATCATCATGATGAAATTAAATACAATACACTGAATTTGATTACCCAATGGAGTCTATACATATAGATGAATAAAATGAAATGTCTCATGTCACATGTGCTAATGAATTTGAACAACTTATTTGATTGTAAGATGATGTTTTTGATGTTATTGTTTTTATTGTATCTCATGTACGAAATTCCAATTAACAATTTTCAATAAATTGGCATGTAATGTTCAGAATCATAAATTAAAATTAATTTCTCAGTAGACTTACATAAGGTACGTATGTAATATATATGCATTGAATATTAAGCACAATGATATGCAAATGATCAAGCTTTCTGATGCGTTATTGGTCCGAAATTAATTTAAAATATTTATGAATTGATTTACTTTATGCTTAAGCAACGAGTATTGTAAAAAATTGCATAAACGTTATATTAATTTCATATTTCATCTGCTATTATTGCTACCTTTCATGCAAGTCAACAAACAATGCGCCATAATATTGCCGAAGGTATTAAATACCAATGCAAATGACCCCATCATCATTATAATTTTCGTCTCCAATTATTATAAGCCAGTATATGTACCATCGCAAACATTATCATCATCATCAACATTATCAATATCATCGTGGAGTCGAATTTAACATATACGTATTGTAACAATTATCATATATCAACTAAAGTAAATCCATTTTTTTCAAGCATTTTATTTATTTCATCCTTATTAAGTTGTGTTATCGATATGTCAGCGATATGAGATTTTTGCAAAATCAGTAATTATAAAGGGTTATCCATTTCGCGGTTTCAAAATTATAGGGCTAGAATTCAACATCTGTCAAACTGAGTTGTTAAAACAATTTCTTTCTTTTTCAGTTCAAAGTCTGACATTTGCGAAAATGGATCGCTTAACTATCGCACAACGCATTAAAATTGTAAAAACCTACTACAAAAATGGTGATTCTGCCACAGCCACATATCGTGCTTTAAGAGGAGATTATGGTTTACATAATCGTCCAACTACGCAAGCAATTGGCATAATTGTGAAGAAATATGAAGAGGCTGGATCGGTTACAGATATTGTAAGGCCTGTGCATCATCGTTTCGCTCGTACCACCGAAAATATCGCTGCTGTAAGTGAAAGTGTTGCCGAAGACCCGAATGTGTTGATTCCTCGTCGTTCTCAGGAATTAGGACTGTCTTACGGCACATTATTGCGTATTTTGCATTTGGATCTACACCTACATCCATATAAAATCCATCTCACACAACAACTGAAGCCAGCTGACCATTCACCACGTCGTAGATACGTCGAATGGGTGCTTGAACAACAGGCGGTGGACGGCGATTTTTCGAACAAAATTTTCTTCAGCGACGAAGCACATTTCTCACTCGGTGGGTATGTTAACAAACAAAATTGTCGTATTTGGGGTTCTGAGAATCCTCAAGTAATTGAAGAGAGGCCACTACATCCACAAAAAGTCACTGCTTGGTGCGCTCTTTGGTCCGGAGGTGTGATTGGACCTTACTTCTTCGAAAACGACGATGGAACGACTGTCACCGTCAATTCGGAGCGTTATGGTCATATGATAACCGACTTTTTTTTGCCTGCTATTGAAGAATACGACTTAGAGAATATGTGGTTTCAACAAGACGGTGCTACATACCACACAACTCGAGCGAATATGGCTTTATTGCAAAAGAAATTTTCTGGCCGCGTAATTTCTCGTCGTGGTGATATCAAGTGGCCACCAAGATCATGCGATTTGACACCGCTTGACTTTTTTTTGTGGGGCTACGCGAAAGACCGTGTTTATGCAGATAAACCTTTAACTCTTTAGCACCTAAAAACCAACATTCGTCACGTTATGGCTGAGATACCGCCCAATATGTGTCAAAAAGTGGTCGAAAATTACCACAAAAGAATCGATGCTTGCAACAATTCGCGTGGTGGTCATTTAAATGATGTAGTATTTTACACATAATGTCAACGTTCAAACTTTATAATAAAAAAGAAATATCATGATAAAAAATATTTTATATGTATTTTATTTACATTTACTTTTGAAACCGCAAAATGGATAACCCTTTACGATTTCCCATAAGTTCCTGTGGCTTTCGAATATGGAAAAATTGTTTTTCCATAAAAATAATTGATTAGACATTCTCGATTTCTAAATATTTGATAATCTAACAAATATAATAATCTTCCAAAGCAACATCATAAAAAAAAGATGTTTTGAAATTTGTTATTTTATTTTTATTTTATTTTCTAAAAGGACAACAGAATCACATTAAATGTGAATAGCCGTTTTTGTACGTGTATCGAAATTGTTGATGTCAGAATAGATAATCAAGAATGGTAATTTTTATTATTTTCTCTTTAGCCAATTATTCTTGATTTAAGCAATACTTATTTTCAAGTGTTGTGAAAAATAAACTGTATAAGATATTTGGAAAGTAAAACATACTGATAAAGATCACATTAACCAACTCACAAGGTAAGTAAGTACGTCTTCTTCGAATTTTGCCGTCCTTTAGAGTCATCATAAAATTTATAGAAAGGACATACATTTGAGACCTTGGAGAGTTAGAGGCTTTTATTTCTGGTGCTATTGGCTCCACGAATTAATCTCGAAAACTTTTACAATATGTTTTTTTTTTCATTTTATTTTATTGTATCTTCTATTCCGATATTGACAATGTTTTATTAAATCTTAAAAACTAGATTTTAGAAGTCAAAAAGCAAGCATTTTACATTTATCGTCAGTATCTTTCAGTAAGCAATCGTTTCTTCTTAAGTCGACTTGTTGAAGGGGCAGTAGTTAGTTGCCGAGCATGGACGTTAGGATGAGTTCGAAGCTTCATCATGTATATCGATATATAAGCACGTTTCATCAACTGTAGCAATGTTTAGGTCATTGTGCAAATTTATATTTTTAATATACTAATATGCAGAAGTTATTTGCCGAACAACAAACGAACGAATGTTGAACCCTTTGAATTTTTCCAATACTCGAAGAACAAGCGAAGCTCTATATTTCTATTCCGTATGTCCGTATGTTTATTATCCAAAGTTAACTTTTACTTTTTGATTAATAGCCAGTGCAATTGCTGCATTTTCAGTTTAATTTGGGTTTTTTTGTTATCAATATGGGTTTTCCAAGTTAGAAGCATTTCCAGGTATTGTACCTCATTTGCTTTGGGAATGATTATATTGTTTAGCTTTATTGCAGGACACTTTTCTTTTCTAAGTTAGAATATGACCTGGACAGAAGTTGAGATGCTTTGACTAGTTATGAGATGCTGCTTGGCAATCTCTGTGAATATTTAGAATTGCCGTGTCGTCGGCGAAAGTTGTAACTAAGTTATATTGCAATAACGGTAGATCTGCAGTATAAATTACAAGTACACAAGGGCCAAGTACTACCCTGCGGAACGCCTGCACTTATCTCAAATTTCTCTGAAATAAATGTATTATATTTGATTTGAGATTTACGTGCAGTTAGGTAGGATTTGAGGAGCTTATGAACGTTTTTAGGCAGCGAGTGCACTATTTTATATAACAGGCCATCATGCCAAATTTTGTCGAAAGTTTGTGCAATATCTAGGAATACTGCAGCGCAATGTTTTTTAGTCTCAACTGGCTCATATATTGCTTTAATGATTATGTGAGCTTGTTCCACCGTTCCATGCCTTTTTCGAAATCCAAATTGGAGGCTTGGAATTATGTTACGCTGTGACACATAAGGTGAGATTTTTTCGAGCAATATTTTCTCAAAGATTTTTGATAATGTACTAGAGGACAACCGTTGAGATAACCTGAGGATTTGGTAGAAAAACATTCTTTAAGTGAAGAGCCAATATAGTTCCCTTTTCTTCGTCGCTACGAGCCCAAGATCCATCATGTTTGCGAGTAGTGGTGTAATAGAGTAGTGGTTCGAGTAGTTTTGGAGTTTTGAATTTTTTTTGCTGCTCTCCACAAAGCGTAATTATTTTCTTTAGATGGGCCCAAATTTTTCAGATGCGATTGAACATCACAGTTTTTTTGGTACGCGGAATAACAAAATAGCTCATTTATTTTCCAAAGATTATTGAGATATACGAGAAAAACCTGTGTTTTTGCAATCTTATTAGTTACTGGCGAGAATCTCTAAAACGTACATACCATTTGTGCCGATCGAATTAAATTTGACTGAGTTATAGGTGATAAAATTCGATAAAGGGAATTTTTTTAGTTGATTCATGGACATGAAAAAGAAATTATTTCACATATTATTTCACAATAACTATACATTCATATCGACTTTTGCTGATGATACGGCAATATTGTGCTCTCGCTCTAACCCCATAGAAGCTACTAAACTCCTGCAGACTCATCTCGATTCTCTCGAAATCTGGCTAGCAAAATGGCGTATAAAAGTCAATGAATCAAAGAGCGTACATGTAACCTTCACGCTAAGGCTAGATACTTGTCCCCCACTTAATATTAAGGGCCAATCAGTTCCACAATGTTCCTCAACAAAGTACTTGGGTATTCACCTCGACAGAAGGCTGATATGGAGAAATCACATAGAGGCAAAGAAAACTCAGATCAAGCTTAAAATGAATCAGTTATGGTGGCTGTTACACAAAAGATCAAAGTTGAATCTCGAATACAAAGTGCTATTATATAAAGCAATCCTGAAGCCAATCTGGACTTATGGTATTCAGTTTTGGGGCACCGCATCTCCCTCAAATATCGAAAAATTGCAGCGAATACAATCCAATTGTCTGCGAATTATTGTAAACTCGGTATATGAGGAACGTTAACATCCATCCAGATTTAAGTGTACCCACAATTTCTGAGGAAGTTGTCCTGCAGAAGCTAAATACATTAATAAATTACACAATCATCCGAATCCCCTTGCTAGTCAGTTGTTGCTGAGCACGGGGCATCGTCGATTAAAAAGAAAAGAACCACTGAATATGCTGTGAAATTGTTAAACCTCGCAACTCAACAAATTGTGATGGAACGTAGGGAATATCACATAAGTGTAGCTAGTTTGTAAGATTTGAATACTTATTGTGAGTTTCTACGAATGGTGGAAAGATTCAATAAATGCTTAGTATTTAAAGCATTTGGGTGCCGTAGCTCAGTGGTTAGTGTGTTCGCCTTCTGATCTGTAGGTCGTGGGTTCAATCCCCGGCTGATGCATAACAAATTTAATATCGAAAAGATTTTTCTTTCGAATGGTACCCACCTGTCGGCAAGCAATTGGCAATTCTTCCGACAGTAACAACTTGCCATGAAAAAGCTTCTTAAAGAACTCTGTGACAAAGCTCAGAAAAAGTGATGTCACAAGTGTTCTGCCGTTCGGAACCGGCTAAAATAAGTAGGTCCCTTCTAATACTGTCCAAATTTAAGACGCACAACAGTAATGGAAGAGAAGCTCGGCCAATGAGTCCTTTGGGGCTTTAAGTGCCACATATTTATTTTTTTTTTATTTTTATTTAAAAAAAAACACATGTTTTTAAGATTGTAGGTGAAAGATAATTATATTGCAAAATTTTAAGTTTAATATTACTCAATTCAGACCAGAAATGTAGAAGCTAGGAAGCATTAAGTGATGATAGCCAAATTAGATTTTATACACAAACTTGTTTGTATATGCAATATAGGTGCAAATATAAAGCTATCGAAGTGAAACTTAGTACGCAGGGTTTGTGTTAGGAAATAACTTATATACCTAAAAATGGGCGAGAGTGAAAACTACGCCTACCTCAAAAGTGTACTACAAAAGTGTACTGCTATGTATCTACTTTTCTACTTTGGCACGAAAATATAAAGATATGAAATACAATAGATTAGGTTTGTTATATATGAAAGCATATCTATATGGAAGTGGGCGTAATTAATAGAAAATCAAGTCTACTTCTTATGCAAGAATATTTTATCGGGTGGAAATCATATAATGAGGATAAACCGTTTTCGAGATGTTTGCCATTAACTAATAAGTGTGCAAAAAACCACATTTTTCGCTAATATCTCCAAAACCCTTCATTTGAGAAATGAATGAAAGCAAATTTCTAACACTTTTGCATTGAACGAAAACCCAGCACAATTAAAGAGTGCAAATTATGAGACAACAACAATAAAATCGCCCGTGCAAATAATTTCAACGAAAATAATACACACAATCAAATTTCTAATTCTGTTCTCATTTATCTTGGAGTGCGCAATGTTCCTCTTCCGATCCGTTACCTCAACAGCATGCATCGAAACATTGTTGATGACCGAGCAAATCAACTATTGTATATGACGATGAAGATGGAACTTATTGCAAATTCAACACATAAAAATTGCATCTAACCCTAAAAGCGCACTATCCAATCCAGGTACTGCAAGTAGTTAAGCCAAACATTCCAAATTATATGATGGCTTTCAACTTCATCGACGGACGGACATCGTTAAATCGAAAATTTAAGCGATGTTGATAAGGAATATTTCTATTTTTCTATATCTCCGGGGATTCCTTCGAGTGGTTACAAACATTTGACCGAAATGAATATACCTTGAATATACTTATACAGAAGAGCATCTGGTGAATACACAATGAAAGTACTAAATGAGAATGAAGAATCAATCTGCCACGGCTGAGAAATATTCCGAAATTGCTGCTGACTGAAAATAAACACAGAATTTCACACCTACAGGCTAAAGTAAATCAGGAATTTTAATTTTATCCTTAAGGGTATACAATGCGTAAGATCAGTTGCAGAGGTACGAGTAGCTATAGAAGAAATAAGCTAATGTTTGTAACGTGCGCTGAAGGATCAAACATCTCTTCCTTTGTTTTATGATGGTTTAAAATCATAAAACAAATATTTCAACAAATATTAATATATATTCTACAAATCATCCATAAGGGAAAGCTCGTAAAAACAACATTTTACATACGGTACAAACTGATTACACGGACGCATATCTGCAGTCAACAATTATAACTCTTAAAGACTTTAATGGTCATCTTACACTTTCATCAGTTTATTGTTCACCAAATAATCCAACAAGAAGTTCTGTGTATCCAAAGGTATCATATATCGAAATATCACACAAGTATTAATTGCATAAAAAACGACCGGAAGGATTAAGACAACCCATTGAAAGTGTAGTAAATACCTTAATTCCACTAAAAATTACAGACGACATCGATAGTTGTGTTGAGGTGTTCACTACCCTAGTTAAACAAGCTGCATGGTCATCCACCCCGCAAGTAAGTCCAGTAAATAATAACCATGACCTTAACAGCGCTGTTAAATTGCTACCACAGCAAAAATTTGGTCAACAAAGTATTGGACATAAGGAAAGCTCCAAGATATTACCTTATTACGGGGAAAGTTTTACAGAAAGCTACCTGATTCTAGATATATCATATCTATTTAATTCCATTATTCGACACTTTCCAAAGCATTGGACGCTTAAATTATAATTATTCCTAAACCGGGGAAACCTTTAGACGAAGACACGAAGATATATAGGCCAATAAGTCGACTACCCATCCCATCAAATGTTTCTGCAAAGGCTTCATGTTAAAGAGGTTGATCGCTGCACACCAATTTATCTTCAGAAAGAAATTTTCAACAATAGAACAAATAAATCGGGTATATAGTTACGCGAAATACACAGGAGAAGAAAGTCATTTCACTGCAGCTTTTATCGACATGACACAAGCATTTGATAAAGTATCCAGGTTTGTTGTACAAACTTCTTCACCTTATTATTTCTTCATCATCATATAATGCATCTCTATTCAATTAGAGCGGATGTTCCTCAACGTAGTGCGCTGAGACCAGTACTTTATACTCTATCCTCTGCCGATATATTGCATATGACACTGTTACAATGGGCAGTAGTAAGGAACCACACGTAGATACGAATCGACTGCATAAAAGCAAATGCGACGGAATCAGTCCAAACAACTGCCATCTGCTCCAATCAGATCATAGTAAATATTTTGGACTTCGATTCGACAGAAAACTCATATAGCAATGAGTATATGAACCGACTTAGAGTACACCCGAATCATCAACTGTAGTGTTGCATAGTGAAAATATCACTCCAAAATTAAAAGGATCTTTGCCACTGAAAGGTGAAATGTCAGGCTATATTTTTTTGTGAATACAGTTCTATAATACGTTGCTCGTGAAAAGAAGAAGAAGAAATCAAGGAAAAGCGACCAGAATTGGCCTACAGAAAAGAAGTTATGTTCCATCATTACAATGCCAGGCCACACACATCTTTGATAATAATAAATTGATGGAATTTGATTGGGAAGTTTGATGCACCCACCGTGTAGCCCGGACCTTGCACTGTCTGAGTATCATTTGTTTCGGTCTCTGCAAAACTCTGTTAATTGCAAAGAATTGGCCGACCGAAGATCCGTTAAAAATCACTTGGCCAAGTCTTTCGCCGATAAACCACAGCAGTGCTACGCCGATGGAATTCTGAAGTTACCCAAAAAATGGCACGAGGTCATAGATAATAATGGTTAATAAGTACTTGATTAAAATTGATTTTCAATAAACAAAATGTTTGTTCAAGCATGCATCAAAAAACCGCGGATACTTTTTAAATTACTCAATACTTACCGCCTAAACCCTTAAGGAGCCTTTCATATAGCCTGAAACGTATGAATGACCTCCATTCGTTTCCATGGAAAATTACCTCAAAATCGAAAATAGCTGCCCAGGAATCGCCCCTAGAGCGATGAAATATGCACCTAATTCCATTAATTTTGCTTTCTTAATATTTCCTCTGAAGATGCTTATAACATTTCTTAAAATTGAAAAAATAGACTGGTCCAAACTAGGAATTTTCTTATACTGTTTTGCGTTGATCCAAGCTTTATGTTTTCCACAGTTAGTCAAAATGTTGCACCATGCTATTTAACACACCTTAATGTATAGGTATAAAAGTGTAGATGAAAAGTGTCGTGTTAGAGAAATGATCACATTGTTCGGAACATACAAAAGAAGAAGAAGCAAATTAAGAAATTATTTAACTATTTTCGGTAAGGTTGCAAGCATATGAGGTACATATAAATAATAGGTTTCCCATCAGGAACGATAGAATTTGAAATTTAAGTAAAATACAGAAACTTTAGCCAAATTTGGTAAGTTTTGCTTTTATTAGATGGTATATTTTATGCCATTTTTGATTTGAACAAAATATCATTGAAATTGCCACCACAGCTCTTCTTGCATTGGCTTATCCTGTCACTCCAATTTTCGATCAACTTTGTGCAGCTGTTCGGGTTGCGTGGCGGCTATTGTGATTCGTATCTTGGCTTCTAGCTCTTCAATAATTTTGGGTTGTTTGGTGTAAACCTGTCGTTTAACATAACCTTACAGAAAATAGCCCAATAACGTTAAATTACACGATCTTGGTAGCCAGTTGTTAGGGCCATTTCTTAAAACTTTCGAGTCACCGAATTTTCTGCGCAAAAGAGCCATCGTAACGGCGGATGTATGGCAAGTTGCGCCGTCTTGTTGAAAACAAATATCGTCCGACTTGATTTCATCAATTTCCGAAAATAAAAAAATCTGTTAATATGTTCCGATAACGCTCGCCATTCACAGTAATGGAACATCCTTTTGTGTTCTTAAAAAAATATTTGTACGATTTCCAAACGTTATGAAAACGTCAATTTGTTCATGATGAAATGGCAAACTTTACTGAACACAAACAACATCAAATGTCAGAAATTAAATAACAAATATGGCATCCATAAGCTGTCAGAATACTATCATTCCTATTGTGAAACACTGTACTTATTATATATTACAGCTTATCACAGCACTTTTTATTATTTCAAAAAAGTTCTCTCATAAGTTCAGTAAGTTCTACATTACAAAAAATTATCTTTATTAATGATCAGAGAGTCACATTGTATCCCGCATTGCTTTGAAAAACCACACTGCTGGTTGATACTCTAAATAGATTTAATTTAGGAATTGTCCAAATATTCCCAGATTTGTGTTACAAAATAAGTATTTATTTTAATTTAGTTGCAGTTTCTTCTTCAACATGAAAGTGCTGTCAGTCATTGTATGTAAGATGAACAAATATTTCAACATAGTCTCATATATCATTCCCCTTTATGTTATACACAAACTTATACGTAAATATATGCGTGGGTAGAGGAAAATAGAGTGAAATTAGGTCCAATATTTTGTATCAAAATATTTAGTAAGAACGTCTTTTTGTTGTTTGTGGTTTCACGCATATAATCATGAGCTCATTTGTAATAAAATTTAGACAGAAATCCAAACGAAAAGGAAATTTGAGGGAAATGTTTATACCTTACAAACAGCATTTTAACGAATATGTGCTTAAGTAAACCATATGGAAATTTTATACTTTATAAACTGTCTATTCAGATGCACACCGAAATGTTTTGATCCTTGATAATTCGTAACTGTGTGGTTTATACAATATAAGTCTCCTCTTACATTTGCACGAATATATTTATTAGCTCACACTCTTGGTGTTATATTACTACTAAGGTTGATAATATTACATGTGATAAGCTCTCAGAATGAGATGTAGTAAACCTCCGTATGTGCGGTTTAACTTCGCATGAGTACTTATGTGTATAAGAAAACCATGACTACTAAACATCACAATATTTTCGGTAAATGGATGGAGTCCATAAAGACTCATTTACAAACTACACGAAGTCTCATAAGGAAATGGAAAGCGGTCTTTTCTAATTGTAGAGAGCTCCTTTTGCCTTCTGAAAGTACGCACTTTCCGACTGGGAATACTCGCATATATAGCAATATTCTTTGATGAATTCTCCTGCTTACAAATGAAAATTTACAGAATGTACTAATGATTCCTTTAGTGGATACCTTAATAGATATACAGAAATCATATGATTATTATTATCTTTATTTACACATTTTATAATGGTATTCACAACGTCATAACTGCTGTTAATGCTGGTTCCAAGATAGACAAAGTCCCTTACTACTTCAAAAGCGTAGTTGTCAGCAGTGACGTGATGTCCAAGACCCCGGGACTCTTTGTTTGTTGACACTAGAGACTTCGTCTTGCCCTCGTTTACCGTAAGACCCAACCGACGCGACTCTCATTCAAACTTTGATAATGCTGCTCTGACTGCTCGCGTGTTCATGCCGATTACGCCAATAGCATCGGCATACGCTAACAGCATAACACTTTTGTTGAAGATAGTGCCATTATGTCGTAGATCAGCAACTCGTATTATTTTCTCCATAGTAAGATTGAAGAAGTCGCACGGTAACCAATCACCTTGTCTGAAACCCCGTTCGGTACTAAACGGTGCGGAGACTACCATCCCAATTTTCAATGCACAACGGGAGTTATGCAGTGTCATTCTACAAAGTCGAATAAGCTTTGCAGGAATATCGAACTCAGACATTGTTGCGTAGAGGTAATCCCTTACTGCACTGTCGAAAGCGGCTTTATAATCAACAAATAGGTGGTGTGTGTCGATCTGTTTTTCTTGGGTCTTCTCCAGGATTTGGCGCAGTGTGAAAATTTGGTCGATGGTAGATTTACCAGGTCTGAATCCACACTGCTAAGAAGGTCCAATCAGGTTGTGGAGCATGGGCTTCCATCTTTCACACAATACGCTTGATAGGACCTTGTATGCGATACTCAGGAGACTAATTCCACGGTAGTTAGCGCAAATTGTGGGGTCACCTTTTTTATGTACAGGACAGAGAACACTGAGCCTCCAATCATCAGGCATGTTTCTGCTTATGAGCCGGTGCCTGCAGGCGAGCAGTTTATCGCCTCCGGTCTTAAACAACTCGGCAGGCAGGTCATCGGTACCTGCAGCTTTGTTGTTCTTCAGCCTTAAAATGGCCGTTTCAACCTCGTCATAGTCGGCTGGTGGAACATCAACACCATCATCTGTAGTTGGTGTTATCGGGCAATCTCCTCCACTGGCGGAATTGTTCGTAGCATCGCCATTCAGTAACGCGGAGAAGTGTTCCCTCCATAGACTCAGTACACTCTGGACATCTGTAACCAGATTCCCATATCCATCACTACAAGAAGAAGCTCCGGGATTTAAACCGCCACTCAGGCGCTTGATCTTTTCGAAGAATTTTCGGGTCTCATTCTTGTCGGTACACATCTCTATCTCCTCACACTAGCATCTTTCCAACTCCCTCTTCTTGCGCCTGAAAAGATGTCTCTCTGCACTCCTTTTCTCTCTGTACCGCTCCTTAACAGCTCGCGTTGCACCTGCACGCAGGGTTTTTCTATAGACGGCGTCTTTCTTTCGGTAGCGTCGCGACACTCCTGATCATACCACTCATTCCTCAGAGGCCGGTAGTAACCGATTACCTCCTCGGCAGCAGTAGTCATGGAGTGGGATATATGTGTCCAGCGTGATGGACGTGAAATCATGCCTTCCGTAAATCACCATATGATCAATTTGATTTCTTGTTCGTTGATCTGGAAACAGCCATGTCGCTTTGTGGATGTCGATATGCTGGAATCTGGTACCACAAATTACCATGTTTCGTGCTGCGGCGAAGTCGATCAACCTCATTCCGTTGTTGGAGGTGTTCTGTTGGAGGCTGAACTTTCCAACAGTTGGACCAAAGGTACCTTCCTTGCCCACACTGGCATTAAAGTCGCCAAGCACGATTTTGATATCGTGGCGGGGGCAGCAGTCATAAGCTTCTTCGAGGCGCTGAAAGAAGATCTCCTTGGTACATTGTCGTTCTCATCCGTCGGAGCGTGGGCACATATAAGGCTGATGTTAAAGAATTTTGTCTTGATGCGGATTGTGGCCAGCCGTTCGTTCACAGGCGTGAACTGTGAGACAAGATAACGTAGTCTCTTGCTGACCAAAAATTCACATCCTAATTTGTGCCTTTCAGCATGGCAACTGTAGTGGATGTCACAGGACGCTCTTTTGGAGCAGCCCTGTCCCATCCATCGCATTTCCTGGAGAGCGGTGATGTCAGCTCTGTATTTTTCGAGGACATCAACCAGCTGGATAGAGGCACCCTCCCTATAAAGGGACCGGACATTCCAGGTGCATATCCGTAAATCATTGTCCTTTTTTCGTTTGCGGGTGTCATCAACAATAGCGGTAGTCCTTATCCGAGGCGTTGTTTTTTCCTTCACTGTGGGGATTTTTTATGTGGCCCCCCATTAATAATAATGAAGGCGCCATAACATAGTAAGCAAAGCATGCTACATGACTATCCCTGATTAACAAATAAAGGTATCATCACATAGCGCTCAGATCAAACTACATGACAGCTAGTGAGTTGACTTACGATGAGTTCAACAAAGATTGCGCTAGCCCCACCCGGTTGAGGCAGTTAGACACGTTACCTTGCGAAAACACCACCAAACCCCTGAACCCTTATTAGTCCTCTGGTATCCTTACTCTGGGATGTTTAGGTATCTGCGCACTATTCCGGCGGTATTTATCAGCACAGGCCTTTGCATCTGCACATACAACTCGGCGTCGATGGATAACGCCCTTAATCCAATTTTCAGTGTGATAGGCATAATTCGAGTCGCCGAATAACGAGTGGTATGACAGTCACCTTCCTTCCGCCCTACTGCTCTTGGATGTTATCTGCTAGCAGACGGTCACTGCAAAGTCAATCAGAAACACTTTTGATAGGTCTTTCCATCATACCGTGATATCAGGTCGATTGGCCTCTTGAGTTCTGTCGGTAAGTATGGAACGATCTCAGTAGAGTTTTTCCGTAGCATTTTCAAGTACTGTAGCAGGGACGTATTTGTAGTATTCTGGCGTCTCGCCTCGTAATAGTTTGTGCTGGATAGCCAGCGCTCTGTGGACTATTTTACCTACACCATCGTGACGCTGGCGAAGACGATATCGTCCGTTACACGCTTGTCGCCAGTTATGACCTTCTGGTAGTTTCTTGTTGCAATAGACTGGTCTTGTATGGCCACAATAAAGCCCTCCGTTTCGGCGTAGAACGTACCAGCGTTCAACCATTTATGTGATGCTTTTTTGTCTACATGAGGTTGCACCACTTCAGTAGGGTAACGGTCATGAAGTGCTTCCATTGTGCGACAATTTCAAATGGGGGCAATACTTTCACAGCACGATCAGCAAGATTGAAAGGGGTAAAGCTTATGTCTGCCGCGATCATAGCCTTGTGCAGCCCGGAACAGTGCTATTTCCCGTAAAAGTATTTGAGCATTCTGAGGATCTGCTTATGGTACAAGTGTTTCAGATTACACACGCCGCGTCCTCCTTCTCTCCGAGGCAAGGAAACTCTTTCGACTGCTGCTTTCGGGTGATGTAGCCTGTTTCTAGACATAATCGTTCTGATCAGCCGCTGTAGTGCTTCAAGTTCAGTCGGGCTCCACTTAACAATGCCAAATGAGTAGGTCAGCACCGGTACTCAGTAGGCGTTTATCTCCTTCATGAAAATTTGCGCGTTTAGGCTGGTATGCATTACCTGCGTGAACCGTTTCCGGAACTCAGTTTTCAGGGAGTTTTTAATTGTAGTATATTTATAATATTTATAGGATTCGTATTCTTCCAATGGCAGAATTAGCTGGTGTTGGGCTGTTTCTACAGGTTTTCCGACTGCGGCCTTACCCCTGGTGACTATCTGGGTTCTGCATTTGTCAATGCCAAATTCCATTCGGATGTTTTTTGAAAATCTCTCAGTCAAGGCGTATAGTACCTGCAAATGTTCAGCTCTCCCCGCATACAATTTCAAGTCGTCCATATAAAGAAGGTGCGGTATTTGGTCCCCTTGAAATATTCCACGTCGGATGATTACCTCCGCGGACTTTTGCTATTGGATATTGCTGAAGAGAACAATCTCCGTACCCCATTTAGCCATAGCACTGATCAAAAAGCAATAATTGTTGGGCTTATGAACTTCCAGCTCGAGCTTTAGCCAGCTGTGTGGTACCATGTCAAACGCTTTTTTATAATTAACATATCCCATATGAAGGCTTCGTGATTTTTTGTGTGATTATTCCAAAATTACATTGTCAATCGTAAGTTGCTCATTACGGCCGTAAGACTTTCTTTTACAGCCTTTTTGCTCCTTAGATAGTAGATCATGTGCGTCGCAATGTTCGGTGATCGCCTCCGCAACACACGCTGTTAATATTTTGTAAAATGCATTTAAACAAGTTGTCGGCCTGTATTTTGACGGGTACGTGACATCGCCTTCCTTTGGGATCATATAAGTCAGGCCCTTACATAAGTACGAGGGCAGATCATCCGGGTTTTCAATGAAGCTGTTTATGAACCGTAAAAGGTGCACATGTGTGGCTGTGAGTTTTTTGAACCAGTAGTTATGCAATCGGTCATTCCCCGTGCCTTTCCAGTTATGTAACTTGGTTATAACTCTTTTAAAGTGCTGCTCTGATATTCTGGCAAAGTACATCCCCTGGAGTAGCGTGTAATGCTCTTCCATGATTGATATACATGGAATGTGTTGATCATGCGCATTGCAAACAGACCAGATTCCTACCCAGTGTTGCTGAAAAGACTCTATAGTTGGAGAGGCTTCAATCGGTTCAGGGTTACCTGCTGCACAGCGCTTATAGCACTGTTTCTGATTTTTGGAGAAGCTTCTATTGTCTGTCTTTCGTTGGTGGCACTTTTTATATCTGCGCCTTCTACAGGCATAGGTGTCTAAATTCTGCTTCATAGTGTCCAGGATGTCCTCCACTGTTCACTTTGGGTTCGTGCTTTGCGTGCCTTCGGTACTGTGAGTTTATTTTTCGCATGCTCCTAAAGACCTTGGGTACTATTTTGTCGTTGGTATTGCGAAGTAATCGCGAGAGAGCTTCAATTTTTTTATTCAATCTAGTTTCCCAGGCTGGTTTTTTTGGCTGGTTTTGTTGGCGCAGCAGCGCTGCAATAGAAGAGGTGCTGCAATTGCTCAAAAGAGGTGTCATCGGTTAACAGCGCCGGGAGTACTTTATTGTTCAACATTTGCGCTATTACAGCCAGCTGCCTCGAGCTGTTCTGCTTGGGAATAACTGGTCGATCTGGTAGCTCTATTCCTTCATATTCAGTCATTGCTCTGTTTAAATGCTATCTAAGCTCTCGCTCCGCTATTAATAGTTTGCGGTAGATCTTAAACACCCGCATCGCACTGGTGACGGTTTGACTGCAGATGCGGAAGGGGATGCGTTACTTTGTGATAATGTACTTTCTAGTGGGAGTATTTCAACTGGAATAGGGGGCAGGGTTGGAATTTGCATATTCGTATGGTCGAACTCTTCGGTTTCTATTATTAATATTATTAATTATTAAATCTCCTTTAAGGATCAATTTACATTACATTTCGGGGATCTTAATAATATAAAAAATATAAATTATACTATACATAGCTACAAAAAAGTATTTAGCTTAAGGTTAATGTGCTTTTTATCATATTGCAAGTATCCAAGATTGCTGATTTATGATTAAAGGTCCATAGGGGTAGTACTAATGTTCTGATATCATTCTTCATGTTTTTATAAGCTACACCTTTGACACTGATAACCATTGGTATTATTGTTATGTCGCTCAAGTTCCAAATGCGTCTCATTTCTAGTGCCAACTCTGAGTATTTTGATTTCTTTTCGTTATATGATCTTCCGATGTTGTTTGTTGCAGGGATAGCGATGTCGATTAATATACCTTTCTTTTGCCTTTTTTCTATTATTGTGATGTCCGGTCGGTTATGAAATTGAGTGTACTCAGTATAGATCGTTCGATGGTAGCAGACTTTTGCATTTTCATTCTCAATGACAGGATGTGGATTGTATTTATAATAAGCTGTTTGTTCATAAGCATTATTGAATCTTTCGAGAACTTTTTGGTGTATAATCTTCGCTACGTTACTACTACTGATACTATTTATGCACCAACATTTACTTAAAAAGAATAATAAAAACTGGACAATAGAAATCACACATACAAATTAGAGTCAACGCTAGAGCATAGTGCTGCTATGCTCTTATGGTAATTATAAATTATGGTTACAATGGTCAAACGGTTGACAAAAGATCTATTAACACCAAAACGGCAACGCATGCAAATATTGCTCAGCAATGTATAATCAATGTTGAAGCAATATTTTCTTAATTCCAGTTGGTATTGAATTTAAACATTTTTTAAATTAAATTTGATTAATATGATTTTAATCACAAAAAAGTGTTATTGAATGACATTTTTTAATTCCAGTTGGTATTGATTTAAACATTTTTGAAATTAAATTTGATTAATAAGATTTTAATCACAAAAAAGTATTATTGAATGACATCTGAACCTAATTTTATTCCACGGGTCATTATTTTAAAACTATGAAATATTCTTGGTTCATTAAATCAGAAAACGTGAAATACTAGAGAAGTCCTATTTGGCTTTTGAGCTTATTTCTGATTACAACTATCAGGGTCACTTAACAGAGTTGTAGAATACAGAGATTTTGAAGAGAGCAATGCCATGAACAGGAGAAAAATTCTGTAAAATAACATAGCAAATTAACATATATTGAAATATGTTCACATAATAGTAAATATTTTTATGAATGAATTTTATATATAGAATTTTTTATAAAGAATTTCTACTATTGTTCAATATATATGTATGTACATGCGTATGGAGTACTTATATGTATACTCCATTCACGCAATGCATATATTTATAAATATATGCACTTATTATATAACATATGAGGTGTTTCACAATATTATTTACAATTTTTATAATATTAAATTTGATATAATTTCAGTAATTTTGACCAAGAAGGAATGCATAAAGGCATCGTTTTATCGAAGTACCCGATGCCGTGTATCAGGCAATCAGAAATATCAGCAAGTAATAGCACGTGTTGATATTCAATGTAAAGGAACAGAAAAGTAGAATGTAAGAAAAACGAGCACGTTGTTGTTGCTCCTTATAGAAAACTTATTCCTTCTCTGCTCTCTCTGCTTTTGCTCTGCAGTCACACAATAGAGTAGACAGCCACGCATGCCAATTGTTGTTGCGTGACTGAACGATCAAATGTACATATGTGTTTTAACAAAAATTAACAAAAATTAACACTCGTGGCTAGCTATTCTTTCGTGTGACGACTCAATGAATCAAAGAGCGTACATGTAACCTTCACGCTAAGACTAGATACATGCCCCCCACTTAATATTAAGGGCCAATCAGTTCCACAATGTTCCTCAACAAAGTACTTGAGTATTCACCTCGACAGAAGGCTGACATGGAAAAATCACATAGAGGCAAAGAAAACTCAGATCAAGCTTAAAATGAATCAGTTATGGTGGCTGTTACACAAAAGATCAAAGTTGAATCTTGAATACCAAGATTCAATGAAGCCAATCTGGACTTATGGTATTCAGTTTTGGGGCACCGCATCTCCCTGAAATATCGAAAAATTGCAGCGAATACAATCCAAGTGTCTGCGAATTATTGTAAACGCGCCTTGGTATATGAGGAACGTTAACATCCATCGAGATTTAAATGTACCCACAATTTCTGAGGAAGTTGCAATGTCCTACAGAAGCTACATTCAAAAATTACACAATCATCTGAATCCCCTTGCTAGGCAATTGTTGCTGAGCACGGGGCATCGTCGATTAAAAAGAAAAGACACACTGAATATGCTGTGAAATTGCTATACCTCGCAACTCAACAAATTGTGATAGAACGTTGGGAATATCACATAATTTTAGTTAGTTTGTAAGATTTGATTACTTATTGTTAGTTTCTAAGTAATTTAAAAAGATCCAATAAAAAAGCTTGTTAGGAAAAAAAAAAATAAAAATATTTACTATTATGTGATCATATTTCAATATATGTTAATTTGCTATGTTAATTTACAGAATTTTTCTCCTGTTCATGGCATTGCTCTCTTCAAAATCTCTGTATTCTACAACTCTGTTAAGTGACCCTGATAGTTGTAATCAGAAATAAGCTCAAAAGCCAAATTAGGACTTCTCTAGTATTTCACGTTCTCTGATTAAATCCAAAATGGTTGAAAAATAAAACTTTATTTAGTGTTGAACGCTTTTTTGTCAAAATATTGATACTCTTTAATTTTAATTTTAGACCTTAAAAGCATTAAAGTGTTCTCCTTTTAATGTTTTACGTAGTTTTGGTTTAAAAACCAAACCAAAAAAGAATAAAGGAGTTTTGTCACTCTCAATCACATTTATGTACTCTGATCTTGAGTATTTTTGGTTTAAAAACAAAACCAAAAAAGTATTAGCAGTTTTAAAACTAATTACATTTAATTTTTAATTAGAATTGATTGGAATTTGATTTGATTAGAATTTCCAATTCTGAAAGTGAGGAATTCTCAATGAATTAAGTTCTCATGGTCGGTTGGTTGAAGTGGTGACTCATCCATAAGTCCAAATAGCGCTAACGCACCGTTTTGTTACCACATCCTCGCTTTCAACTGTTCGTTGGGTTGTTTGTGTGGGTATCCCGGTCAGATCCAGTTCGTACTATTTAGAAACATCAGGAGGTCGCTGATGCTTATTTCCGACAACTCCTCGATGTAATTGAAGAGTGGCTTACCTTGGGTCTTTATTTTCTGCTTTAAAAGGGCAGGGCATATATAAAGGAAGTGAAAGACCGTTTCATTTTCTTCCACTTGGTTACAACTGTGACAGAAATCGTTGTGGGACATTCCCATTTTAGCCGCCTGTTCTCCTATGTGCCAGAAGCCAGTAATGACGGTTTCATTACGTCTAGAGACGTATTTTCTGTTCCTGTTTATCAGTATTGTTGTTTGTTTAGGATTTTATCTAGGCCATAGTGACCTACTAGTCTTACACCTTGTCATATTTTTCACTATTTAATTCCATTAAATAAATCTAATTTGCCGCCGACACAGTTCAACGTTCGTACGAAATAATCACTAAAACTAACAATATTTCAATTCACTCAGAATCAGCCATTATAATGATGTCTGTTTTTCCCAAATCACTCCACCTTAATGTAGAAGTCTACATTTCCTCTTACTATTTAATTGTTTTAATGCATTTATCATATACAAGAACATATATTACTCATAAGCTTGAGAAGATTTATCACATGAAAATATTCACACACATGTAATTTTCGTGCTTACCTTGCAAAAAATGCGACTTGTCCGGGATGTGTCAGGGATCAATCGCAAAGAAATATGCGACTAATCGCATATTAATCTCTTTATATGGAATGAATTGTTCACTTTAGTTCGAGCATATCCTATGAAAAGACCAAATGTATTTATACCCGAACGGGTATAAATGTAGATTAGTCGCATGGTTAGAAATTTTCATCCAATGCATTATAATTCTCAAGTACATCTTCATTTTAATTATTTGACAATTTACCCATTTTTGCTCTTCGCCGCTATTCGAATCAAAATAATTGATATTCATTAATTCCATTATATTTCTCATGTAAACAATTTTTTTTCTAATTTGCCGTGATTCGAATCTTTTTATTCATTGCATTATAAATTCCAATTCATATATTTAAAATTTTAATGTAAAAATAAAATTTACGTAATTTCTACTACTCTCCTCGGATTCGAATCCGGTGTTTTGCTTACGTATGTTCTATCACCGTCGCTCTACCACCTACGCTTTACCACCTACGCAAATCTGTTTCATATTATTGCTTACTTAAAAGCGGATCACTTGAAAGTGTAGATCTCTCAATATATTAATTGATCTCTTATTGATATCTAAAGAGATTAATCTCGGACTACTCTCTTTAGAGATTAGTCGATATTTTTTTTTGCAGGGTATCTGTTATTACAAACATGCTGAATTTTTGAAGGACTTCAAAAGTTTCTTATTTTTTATTTTCTTTTCTTTATACACGTACGTGCGTTGCCATTTATTTACACTCAACAAAGACATTAGTGACAAAGTGTTGAATGTTAGCACGCACGTTATGAAGAACGCCTTTAAATCGAAGTCGTCTAGACTTTATCGTTTTTATTTTTATTCAATTTACGTTGAAGAATTTTTACAAGGATAAATTTGCGAAGAGAAAATACTTGAGTAAAAAACTTTATAAAGTGAAAAATTTGTATGATTTCTATGAGGTAGGAGTAATGTATTTTTCTTTATGTTTTAGAATTTCATTAAATACAATAGAATTTCTCTTATATATATATATATATATATATATATATATATATATATATATATATATATATATATATATATATATATATATATATATATATATATATATATATATATATATATATATATATATATATAATTTTCGACCACTTTTTGACACATATTGGGCGGTATCTCAGCCATAACGTGACGAATGTTGGTTTTTAGGTGCTCAAGAGTTAAAGGTTTATCTGCATAAACACGGTCTTTCGCGTAGCCCCACAAAAAAAAGTCAAGCGGTGTCAAATCGCATGATCTTGGTGGCCACTTGATATCGCCACGACGAGAAATTACGCGGCCAGAAAATTTCTCTTGCAATAAAGCCATATTCGCTCGAGTTGTGTGGCATGTGGCACCGTCTTGTTGAAACCACATATTCTCTAAGTCGTATTCTTCAATAGCAGGCAAAAAAAAGTCGGTTATCATATGACCATAACGCTCCGAATTGACGGTGACAGTCGTTCCATCGTCGTTTTCGAAGAAGTAAGGTCCAATCACACCTCCGGACCAAAGAGCGCACCAAGCAGTGACTTTTTGTGGATGTAATGGCCTCTCCTCAATTACTTGAGGATTCTCAGAACCCCAAATACGACAAGTTTGTTCGTTAACATACCCACCGAGTGAGAAATGTGCTTCGTCGCTGAAGAAAATTTTGTTCGAAAAATCGCCGTCCACCGCCTGTTGTTCAAGCACCCATTCGACGTATCTACGACGTTGTGAATGGTCACCTGGCTTCAGTTGTTGTGTGAGCTGGATTTTATATGGATGTAGGTGTAGATCCAAATGCAAAATACGCCATAATGTGCCGTAAGACAGTCCTAATTCCTGAGAACGACGATGAATCGACACATTCGGGTCTTCGGCAATACTTTCACTTACAGCAGCGATATTTTCGGTGGTACGAGCGAAACGATGATGCACAGGCCTTACAATATCTGTAACCGATCCAGTCTCTTCATATTTCTTCACAATTTTGCCAATTGCTTGCGTAGTTGGACGATTATGTAAACCATAATCTCCTCTTAAAGCACGATATGTGGCTGTGGCAGAATCACCATTTTAGTAGTAGCTTTTTACAATTTTAATGCGTTGTGCGATATTTAAGCGATCCATTTTCGCAAATGTCAGACTTTGAACTGAAAAAGAAAGAAATTGTTTTAACAACTTAGTTTGACATGGTATTTAGTAGTACCAGTTTTCAGCATTTCGACATCCATAAAGGGGCATTCTTCCAGTGTGATGGATGTGATATCGATCCGTGGTGCCAACATCGACTCGGATCATTCGATTCTTGCAGCTAAGATGAGAACACGTTTATGTGTCGTAAAGAACAAACGAAGTCCCACACAGAGCAATCTTGACATCGAAAGATTTTCAGGCGTAAGAAGAGAGAGCCAGAAAGGCGCAAGTGTAAGGAGATAGAGATGTGTAGAGGAAGGAATGAGACTCGAAAATTCATTGAGAAGATCAGGCGCCTGAGTAGCGGTTTCAACCTTGGAGCTTCTTCCTGTTGTGACAACAATGGGAATCTGGTTACAGATGTCCAAAGTGTACTGAGCTTATGGAGGGAACACTTCTCCATGTTACTGAATGGCGAGGCCTCGAACAATCCCGCGAGTAGAGGAAGTCTCCCGAACTCTCTAATCATGGACAATGGTGTAGATTTCCATCACTCGACCATGACTAGGTCAGATGGGCCATTTCTAGACTGAAAATCAACAAATCTGCAGGTGCTTACGGCCTGCATGCCTAGTTATTTAAGACCGGAGGTACTTATAAGCCCCAAATGGCTCTTTCGCCAAGCTTCTCCTCAATTACTGTTGTGCGTGTTAAATTTAGGACAGTTTTAGGAGGGACCTACTTATTTTAGCCTGTTCCAAACGGCAGAACTCTTGTGACATCACTTTTTCTGAGTTCTGTTACAGAGTTCTTTTAGAGGCTTTTTCATTACAAATTGTTAATGACGGAAGAATTGCCAATTGCCGACAGGACAGAAAAATCTTTTCGATATCAAATTTTTTATGTTTCGGATTGAACCAATAACCAACAGATCCGATGACCAACACAATAAATTAGTAATAATTTTATAATTTTTTATAGAGTTCATTTTAAAGCCCCAACGGGCTCATTGGCCGAGCTTCTCTCCATTACTATTGTGCGTCTTAAATTTTGGACAGTATTATAAGGGACCTACTTATTTTAGCCGGTTCCGAACGGCAGACCACTTGTGACATCACTTTTTCTGAGCTTTGTCACAGAGTTCTTTTAGAAGCTTTTTCATGGCAAGTTATTACTGTCGGAAGAATTACCAATTGCTTGCCGACAGGTGGGTACCGTTCGAAAGAAAAATCTTATCATTTTTATGATACTTAGTTTTAAGTAGCACTTGTACTTACTTAGTTTTCACAAACAACACGCATAATAATAAACAATATCTAGGTTAGGTTAAGTTAAGTTATGCGACCGCCCCCAAATTGGGGACTACTTAGGCCAAAATCAACCCATCGTATTACCGTGTATCCATGAAGTTGCCTATCTTATTCCCTCTGGTAAACGGAACCATTGGGATTTCCTAATGAATAGAGCAAAGTCCCTAAGGATTTGTAAAAAAGCTTGTCCCTAATAGAGTATGCCATCCGCGTGCCAAGGCTGGGCATCTACAGAGAAAGTGGTAAACAGTTTCCTTCTTTTCCTCGTCTTGGAAGCTGCGACAAAAATCGTTGGCCGATCAACCAAGTCTGATAGCGTGCCAACCAACAAGTCAGTAGCCCGTGAGTACTATAAGGTATAGTAAAAATCAATCCATTATATTTATTTCAATCCATATAATTGAAGGTTTTATTTAACATAGTTAGAATGATCCAATTTATGTCAAATATGCACCGTTTTGTTCGGTAACATGTTGCCATTTTGAAGGTTATTTAATAAGGCCACTCTCATAGAAACCCTCCTCCCTATTGGCAAAAAACTGGGACAGTCGATTTTCACAAGCTTCTCTTGAGGCGAATTTTTCACCAGCAAACATATTCGCCATAGACAGGAACAGGTAGTAATCACTTGGTTCCAGGTCCGGACTACAAGGTGGATGCATAAGAACCTCCCAACTAAACTCCCGGAGCTTCTAGCGACTCACTATCGATGTGTGTGGCCTGGCGATGTCCTGATGGAACACAATTCCTCTCCTGTTCGCCAAAGCTGGCCGCTTCTGGGCGATTTCTTCTTTCAGACGGTCCAATTGTTGACATTACAGGTCCGAATTAAGAATTTGGGTGTAGGGGAGCAGCTCATAGTAGATGATTCCCTGCCAATCCCACCAAACACATAGCAAAACCTTCCTGACCGTCAATCCTGGCTTGGCCACCGTTTGCGCCGGCTCACCGCGAGTGACCCACTTTTCATAACCAGTAATACCATCCACTTCAGAAATGAATCGATTTTGTTGCGATTCAGCGCCGATTCGCAGATGTAAATTCGGTCCTTGAGGTTTTTATGCGTTTACTCGTGTGGCACCCATACATCGAGCTTTTTTTTCGTATCCAGCCTTATGTAAATGGTTCCAAACAGTTTTTTGTGCAATGTTTAACTCCTGTGCAATAGAAACAGTGCTTACATGACGGTCAAACTCGACGATTTACATTATTTTATCGATATTTTCGACAATTGGCCTTACAGAGCGTGGTGCATCTTTGATATCAAAATTACCGGAACGGAATCGACGATACCAAAATTTTAAATGATTGGCTGTTGTAGTATCAGTACCATAAACACTATTCACATTTTCAGCCATCTGGCTTGCGTTTTCGCCTTTAGCGAAGAAAAACTGTAAAATATGGCGTATTTTCTCTTTACTGGTGTCCACCTTTGACGTGTGCACAAACAATACTGAGTCAAGCAATAACAAAACTGCCTGAAAAGTTTATTTAGTACGAAATCCTATCTTTTTAACGCCATCTAACGTAACGTAATTTTAAGCGTTGTATAAGCGATCGCGCTTATACAACGCGAGATAGAGATTACTAAAGCCATCTATTGGAAAAATAATGGATTTCTTTTTACTACACCTGATATATGGATAAATCGTTTTCGAGATTCGCGAATATCTCGGAGATTCTTCTTTGGAAAAATAGATAAGCATAATTTTCTTATTTGGCGGGCTAAGCCTAGAATAGAAAATATATTTTTTCTTGGTACATTTTTCTCTCGAGTAGTGTAATCAATCGAACAAAGAAACAATCAACAAGGAACAAGAAATATTGCCAAAAATGGCAAAGAAAAAATATGAAATAATAGGAGGAGGGAGACCAAAGTGAGAAATAGTAAAAGTGAGTGGAGGATTGGCCCAACCGGTGATGCCAGATTGGACACTCATCCCTAATTATAATCACAGTGCGAGAGGTATTCTGGCGTAGACAGATGCTAAATGCTCTTTCCCACGGCACACCAATTACGTTGTTCGCTCTCTCATTCGTAATTTAGACTCCAATCACGTAACGAATTACTAAATTCGCCATACAAAATTTTGAGAGCGAATTACCACATTAGTAAGTAACTCATTTTGAATTATCATGCGAATTATGAAAAAATCGTTGCCTTCCCTAATTTTTATCGGAAATTTATGTAAACCAGGTGACAAATCAAAATAAAAATACTGTCGAAACAAAAAAGGAAAGAATATACAAATAAAGCTACAGCAGACATCATCTATTTCAATGGATACAAAAAAGAAAATTATTGAAGAATTATTATGTCGAGGGGATAATTTTATTGCCGTAGGTTGCCCAAAGGCCGAGACTGCGACCTAAATGATCTATCGTGTCAATGTCAAGGGGATTATTAAACTAAACTAAAATTAAAATTAATAAATACATGACCAATTTAATTCAAAATTGTATAAGTTTTAAATAATATTTTCTTCAAAATAAAAAACAATAATAAAACAGAACTGTCGAATCGAATTAAGAATATGTCGAGTAATTCACGATATTTATTGGAGAGCGAACAACATAATTTATGTAGAGTACTGTGGGAAAGCCGTACTAGGTCAAGTTGTCAATTAAGGAGATTTCAATTTGAAGTTTAAACATTAACATTAATGTTAGAAAGTTATTGAACAACAAAATCTCAGTTATCATGTTGACTATGTGTGATAAAGATATAATTCAGCTAAATACTGCAATGTACCATTATTCATAAATCAGGTAATATAATAAAACATTATTATTGCCTCAACGCAGCTATAACTCGAAAAGAACTATGCTTCGTTTGAATTGCCACATGAATGGATATTCAAAAAAAAAATACTAATATCACGGATAAGGAATAGGAAAATGGTGTTAAAAAAACGAAGATTTATATAACTGTTAGCAAAGCAAGAATTTGATTAAAAAACTTTTACACCCCTATAAGAATAACAACTACAAAAATATTATTTTATATTTTGTTTCTTTATTAATACTCATAGTAGAACCTGAAAGTACTTCTTATTACATTGATATAAAAAAAATGCTACAAGTATCAGGCTTTGTTAGTTTTTATGTTTCAATTTTGTTCAACAGAATTCATTTGCCAAGCATGGTTAATGTCATAGGAGGAGGAGGTATGTATAAAAGTTTTCACATTTGAATTTTTACAAACATTTATTTATTAGTATTAGGAAAAAACTGATGAGAGTTAAAACCAAAGTGTCTGGTTGAACTTAAAAATAAATAAATATGTGGCATTTATAAGCACCGAAGGGCTCTGTGCCCGAGCTTCTCTTCCAGTACTGTTGTGAGTGTTAAATTCAGGTTTGGGCATTTTTGCACTACCACTGTCTCTTCAGTGGTAGTTAAAATACGAATTTCATTATCATTGAAAATTCAGTGATAGTGAAAAAAATGCACTATCACTAAACCTATAGTGATAGTGAAAAAAATTGCAGTATCACTCAACCATTAGTGATAATGAAAATGTTTAAAGTTTCGGAGCTGGTGACTATGTTTCTCAACCATAGTGCTGGTGAAAACAGTCGACTATGTTTCTAAACCAAAATATTATTCAAAGTGAAGCTTACTCTGCGGTCAGTGGATATTTGAATAAGCTAATGTCTCTCTCTTAAATATTCGAGATCGAAATACCATAAGAAATGTGCTAAAAATTCACTGAAAATTATTGAAGAAGGATCAAGTGCTGCACAACTTGTGGTGATTGTGTATGTGAAAGCGATGCCGGTGGGCTCATACCATGGTTGAGTTGTACTGATGAGATTTTGCCTCTGCTGCTTCAACCACCGACTGCCTCTTGATTTATAAGAATTAAAATTATTTTGGATTAACTGTTGTTAAATAATAAATAAATTATAAATATGAAAATCTACATGTTTGCGATGTTTTTGTTGTTGTTGATGTTGTGCTGGTAACATTATTTTTGTCTTCATCTTTTCCCAAATCAGACTATTGTTATTGATGATTGTTGTCGCTGTTGCTTTTGATTTTCTTCCATTTGTTCTACGTTATTTATTGTTGTTGCTAATACGGTTGATGTGATGATGGTGCTGCTGCTACTTGCCGTTGTTGTTGTTGTATTCGCATCAGCACAGTTTTTTATCACCTTCAAAATTGTTAAGCCTTTCGTTGGTGGCCAAGACCATTGCTCCAAATGTATGTTTAAAATCGAATTTTGATTTAATTAATTTGGTTAACGAGAGAAATTCCGTATTGAGACAGAAGAGAAATGCACGTAAATTGCAAACCAATTGTTTCTCGTGTATATCACTTTGTACAAAGAAACAAAAACACGAGACATACTTGTATATATGCGAGACAAATATAATTTATTATAAGAAATATGTATACGAATATACACAATTTATTATTAAAACGTACTAAAATTTGTTCCAGAATGGAAATTATTAAATTTATTATGAAGTACAAGAACACTCGAGATAAAAAAAATGAACAAAAAATGCGCGCACTGTTCGTGTCGGAAAAAATTCAGTAAGTAAAAGAAGAACAAGAACAAACGAATCGACTGCTGACTGATCAATTCAGAGTTGCATTTGCCTTCTATAAAGGTGGCACCAAAACCACTAGACAGTGCTCGCGACGTAATTTTCTGGCGTAGACAGGGCTCATTTAAATGATCTTATATTTCATAAATAATAACAACATCCAAGCAATAGTTTCCTAATATTTGATCGAAAGATGAATTATAGGAACATTTTAACTAATTTAATGATATTCTATGAATTGCTATCATATTGTTTAAAATACAAATATATCCAGCAGCAGTAAGGATATTTCCACTCTCTGATTTTCATTGTTTCACTTCATTATGATTCTTTGCACTGGGAAAACAGAAATATAAATTCTTATGATACAAAATAACAATGTCAACAGATAGTGGTAGAATAGTTCGTTAGTTGAACAATACTTCGAAGTGGAACATATTTGAGGGCAATAAAGAAATAATTGCTCAAATTGTATTATTGTGAAACGAAATAAATTGATTGTCGGACGAAAACGACCTTAAGGTGAATTCTTTGAAAATTAAGGCAATTTTTATTGAATAATTAATATTAAATTCTCTCAAAACTTTTATAGCAAGCTTTATATGGACGATAACTATCTTAATGATTCAGTTCAATTTTTATATACAATCCGATAAAACATATTTGGCAAAAAAAAAAAAATAGCATACGTTTTTAATAAATTAAAAATTCATTTAAACGACACGGTGCTATGAATAATAGTGGCGTGTAAAAACTCAGCCCATCAAGTCGTACAGTAAACATGTAAATAAATTACACTTTCATACTGCAACCATAAAAATTTGTAATACTTATTCTTTTCAATACGAATGACCAGCTCATAGCATGAATATTCATGAAATTATACATAACATATGATGTATGCATAGCAAAAATATATGGTGAGTAACCATGCTCGTATACATATAAGAAAAAGAGAGAAACTGGACACTGGAGAGTGTCTTTATTATTATTGTTGTTATTATTCATAATGTATGAGTACTTGTTTGTTAGCAATGTATTCGTTCTGTATTTCAGTAGGAATTGTATAAAACAAAAGAACCACTGAACTATATGCCATAACGATGAGGACAAACGCTATTTTTTATTTGTAACTATTGTTTGAGAGGGCAACTTTAAAGTGCCAAGTTGTTATGGTCTTCCTTTTGAATAATTCATTTCGAATTTCATATTGAAAATTAAGATTTAAAAGAAGTAATTGTATTCTATGATATGCACATAACTGTCGCTACTATGTACACACATGTATTTGGTTTTGCTAGTGTCATATCTATAAAAATATAGTTTCTTTTTATGTGGAATGGTCGCTAAATGCTGGAAGCATTTTTTAAGAGTTCAGTGGCATGAAATTTAGTATAATTCAGTATCTTCATGATTTCTGGAACTCTGTATATCATCACAATTGATTTGTGTTATTGCATATTTTTTTGAAATGCCAATAAATTCTCCAATAGTCTAATAGTACATTATAAAATAGTATGATATCGTGGTTTTACTAATGTTTTCTTTATGATTTCTCACAAATTATTCGCTTTTTATACCCTGCATAATGCAATATGCATGGTATATTCATTTCGGTCAGATGTTTGTGTCCACTTGAAGGAATCTCCGAAGATATAGACATGGATATATATTCGTGATCAGCGTCGATTAAATTTTCGATTTAACGATGTCCGTCCGTCCGTCCGTCCGTCCGTCTGTCTGTCACCTGGCTGGTTCGCACGATAACTTGAGTAAATATTGAGCTATTTCGATGAAATTTGGCATAAGCAATCTATGATCCAAGGGTACGGAGGGGATTGATATTGGGCATGATCGGTCAATAACCACGCCCACACCAAGCATTCAAAGCGACTAACCTCGGAATTTTCAAAATTTTTAACTTCCTATATCTCACATAATATACCACTTGGGACAACAATATTTTGCACATGGAGTTATATTATACTACTTTATAACCTCGCCAAAAGCCTACTTTTTAGCGTAGCTCTCATACAAAGTGTCTGTACTTCTTTTAAATTGAAACAGCTGTAACTTCTACAATCTTCTGTCCAGAATAACCATAATTGACACTTAGAATAATATCGTAGTCGGTAATAATATGGCAGAAAATCAGTGTGCCACGCCTACTCCTTTTTGGGTCTCCCATACAAAGTTGCGGAAATTAAAAAAATGTTACCGGTTATAACTTGCAAACTATTCAGCGTAGAATAACGAGATTTAAGGTGTGGATTAGTATTGTACGAGCAACTAGGCTCACAGAAAATGGGCGCACCACGCCCACTGTTTATCGTAGCCCCCATACAAATTTTAAATTGAAACAGCTGTAACTTCTGTCTAGAATAACCATAATTGACACTTAAATTAATATCGTAGTCGGAAATAATCTGGCAGAAAATCAGTGTGCCACGCCCACTCCTTCACGGGTCTACCATACAAAGTCAAGGGAATTAAACTAAAACTTTTAAGCGCCATAACTTATAAACCATTTAGCGTAAAAGAACGAGATTTAAGGTATGGATTAGTATTGTAGGAGCAACTAGACTCACAGGAAATGGACGCGCCACGCCCACTGTTGATAGTAGCCGCCATACAAAATGACCGAATTTCTTTTAAATTGAAACAACTGTAACTTCTGCAATCTTCTGGCTAGAATAACTATAATTGACGTTTAGATTAATATGGTAGTCGGAAATAACCTGCAAAAAAATCAGTGTGCCACGCGTACTCTTTCTTGGGGTTCCCATGCAAAGTTACGGAAATTAAAAAAAAAGTTAACCATCATAACTTGCAAACTATTCAGCGCAGAACAACCAGATTTAAGATATAGTTTAGTATTTTAAGAGCAACTAGACTCACAGGAAATGGACTGGCCACCCCCACTGTTTATAGTTGCTCCCATACAAAATGACCGAATTTCTTTTAAATTGAAATAGCTGTAACTTCTGCATCCTTCTGTCTAGAACAATCATAATTAACACTTACGTTAATATGGTAGTGGGAAATAATCTGGAGAAAAATCAGCGTACCACGCCCACTTCTTATTGGGGCTCCCATACAAAGTTGAGGAAATTAAACAAAAATGTTAACCACCATAACTTAGAAACTATTCAACGTAGGACACCAAATTTAAGGTGTGGATTAACATTGAAAAATTAATTGGATTTACTAGAAAGTGGTAAGCCACGCCCACTTTTTATATAGCTCCCATACTAAGCCTCGGAATTATCTTAAAATCCTTTTACTTCGTCAAAGTCAACCATATTTCGGGTGTAAATTAGTAGTATATGCAAAAATTGTTTCTCGAAAAGTGGAAATAAAAGAAAAGTTGGATATTCGAGTAAACTTTTTATATATAAATCTACGTATGCAGGGTATAGTTTGGTCGGCCCCAGCCGACTGTAAGGAGATTTTTTTCCTTTTCTTAATTCCAATAATTATTTCAAAATTCAGAGCTATAATATGAGATAAGAAAAATACCAAATCAATAAAAATAAATTTGAGATTATTAGTAGAGAAAGATAAATATGCAGAGTCGAAAAGCAATGAAGTCAAAGAGATTTGCAATTTCGAAATCAAGCAAACAATTGAATTGTTGATAAAGAGCAGAAGAAAAAAAAATGTTTCAAGTTTTATAAATATTTGTTAGCAAAGATATGCTTAGAATTATATTAAGCTAAAATGAATCAGAATTTTATAACAGCAATATATAGAGATGTACATTCATATATTGATTTTAGCAGGACTTGCATTGATATAACGTTTACTTTTCTTCTACAGAATTTAGTTGAAAATTTATATGTACATACGCCTCACTACATACAAGTTTATTTATATAAGTATGTACATTACAAAAGCATTTCCTTTAGTACATACAATTATTTTGTAAGACAAGTATTTATAATAAAGATTGCATATCTTTGTATTTTACATAATCAGAAATCAATGTTTGATAAAGGAAGTTTGAATATAGATTTGAAGATAATATTCGAATTTCAAATAAAATATAATTTAGTTAAAATCGTCAAAAAGTACAAATATGAGATATATTAGCATTAAATTTGATAACTTTATTGAAATATATTCCGAGAAGTTATAATCTATTGTATGTATAAAAAAAAAATGGGAAAAAAGAAAGAAGTTTGTATATATCTACATACGTATGATATTATATAATTTATTGTTTTAATTGAGTTGATCAGTTGACCGAAACCATAAAAATGGCGTAAAACTTATCATGCCTGATTCGGAAACTACTGGGAAGACTTTGCTCCCTGATGGTGGAGCAAAGATTTGGTGAATTAAGGACAGAGGTTAGAAAATTACTAAACAAAGCAAAGAGGTCCAGGCTGGAATCGGACTGGGACCTGCACAATCTCTAGGGAAATACAAAAAAGTCCTTAGGGAGGCGAAACGGAAATCGTAGAAAACCTACTACGAAGATATCGAGGGAGTTTCTGAAGCTGCAAGTCTCAGGAAGTTACTCCTGTCTCCACATTTATACCAGATGCCCTACAGAGGGCGGAAGGAACATGGACCGCCTCAGAAAAACGGTCTCTGGAACTCCTCAGTGACACACACTTACCAGTCAGACAACACTGAATGATGTCTAATGCATGTACGCATGAAGACAACTTATCCAACTAAAACACTTGTTTCATCTCCGGGGAGAAGATCTAATGGGCGATTGCGGGATTCAAACCATTTAAGTCACAAGGACCAGATGGCATTTTTCCTGCAATGGAGCGGAGTGAGAGTTGTCTTTATTCCAAAGGCAGGCAAATGCTCCCACGCTAATTCCTAAGAATTCCGACCCATAGACCTCTCGTCTTTCTTACTATAGACTTTAGAAAGGCTTATAGGTCTCCACCTAAGACAAACGATTGGATCGCAACACATCTCCGAGCACCAGAACGCCTGCACGAAGGGAAAGCCAGTTGAAACAGCCCTGCACACTTTAATAGATACCATGGAAAAGTAGATGAACCACAAACGCTACATGTTGCCTTCGATAATGTCGAGTTAGCAGCCATCACCGGATTATTGATGAGACTTGGGGTGGAAGAGTATCTGGTAAAAAATGAAATATATTTTTTTTACTAAGTAGAACTATTCTCCCAAAGCTGGGCAGCTCCTCCCTGTCAAGTAGAGTCCGCAGAGCGACACCAAAAGGAGGCATCCTCTATATACTTATATACATACATAAATGTATGTATATAAGTATATAGTTATATACTTTTATACACATTTATGTTTATAGATTTACTCATATTTATACGATCGTTAACGTTTGAAAACGAACAGGCAAATAATGAAGAAGATAATGTATACCTGTCGAAAACGGAAGTGATTCTATTCACCAGAAGATACAAACCCGACTATTTTTCACCACTCAGACTTAACAACACTAGCATCGAGTTCAAAGAAGAGACTAAATTTTTGGGAGTAGTCATAGATAAGAAGCTAAACTGGAAACAGAACATCAAAAGCAGAGTCCAGAAGGCATCAACCGCGCTGTATGCGTGCAAGAGAGCAGTAGGCAAGACATAAGGTTTTAAACCAAATGTCACGCACTGGATTTATACATCTGTAGTTAGACCTGTTTTAATATATGGGACCTTAGTCTGGTGGAGTGCTCTGTAGAAAGCATCCTACCGAAACCTGCTCTGTAAAATACAACGTTCGGCTTGTATAATAATCACAGACGCATTAAGAGTACATCAACAAACGCATTAGGAATAACGCTTCGCCTATTTCCCTGGACTTTTTATACGTGCAATATGTGGCCATAACAAGACTCAGATTAAAAGGTTGCAGATCAACGGTTGCAACATCAAAGTGGCCATTCCTCGATAGTCAATCAAACAACTGATATTGGCGAACTGGATTACACCACCCAAACATTCAAGTTCAACAAGACATTCACCCCCATATACCTGACTGGAGGGATAGTCTGAGGGAACTCCAGGACTTCTGGATAAATACAAACTGATCCTTCCTGACAGCTGCAAGTTGGATGGGGCCATGGGTGGAGAGGTATACTAGGACACCATAGGAATCAATTACACCTTTATCTTTGACTGCCAGGCTGCTATCAAAGCACTTGGATTACACATTTTGACGTGCAACACCACGATTCACTGCCGTAGAAAGGGGAGAATGACGGACAAGACAAATGGCTTCTAGACACGCTCTGTCACGGGCAAAATCGCGCAACAGACCTGTCACAGCTAGATTGGAACCACATAAAGAGTCTACTCATTCTAGATAGGAGCGTGTTAAGGGTCACGACGGGAGTAATTACAGGCCACTGCATTCTTTGCACACATGCTAGGGGGATAGGATGAGGCCACATGACACAGAGAAGCTGCAGACATGAGGAAGAATATTAGTCAATCCTACATCTAATGTGTACATGCCCGGCACTTTGCCGCGGGCGCATGTCACACCTGGATTTCTACAATTCAGATAGCCTCACAAGTCTTTCAACAGCAAAAGTGAGGGACCTCACACGCTCTATTTTAACCTCAAAATGGTCTGACTTAGCGAGTTAGAGATAGAGATAATGTGGTAACACCATGGACCTATGTTGGCCTTAGTGTGCCCGTTTGGGGCAGCCACCCTTTACCTACCTACCTTCATATTATGCATAGCTCTATTCTGGTCGAAAATTTTATCAACGTTCTAGTAAATTCTTTCGGATAGTGGCAAGCCTTCTGAGTTGATCGGTACCCATCGGAAGGCTGTATCACCTCAAATATTCGAGAAATCGCTTTTTACAATTTCCCACTTTTTTTCACAAAAAAAAAGAAAAATCCAAAATATTTTTATATGGTGCCAAATGGCAAAGTTTTGTCAATTTCTGAGTTGCTTAAATCGCAATATCTCAGGTTCTACTTATCCGATTTAGTTTATTCTACATAACTTCACATACGTTCATTCTTTCATTTATTATAATTTTTAACGATTTAAAATAAATGTATAAAAAATTGAATGAAAATTTCAAACGGCTTTTTAATGCCCATTCCCAGGGATTTTTGTTTGTCGCGGCCTGTATGTATATATAGTAAAAATTGCGAATTAACGAGCACAGCAAGCATAAACACATGTATGTACCATGCATTCATTTAAAATTCAATGTTTTTCGTTGCATAAGTCTGTTCTAATTATTGAAAATAAAAAATTCTTATCCTTCGCCCATCCTTATATCATCTTTAAGTCGTTTTTGAGGTTAGGTTTGTATGGGAGGTATGCTTTAAATAAACCGATCATGCACATATTTTCTTGCTTTACTGGTTTTTTTCGCTCCATTGTTTTGATAATATTGTATTTTGTAAAAATTTATGGCGCGTCCAAAAAAGTAATTTGTCCCTGGGGATGAGCATTAAAAAGTGGTCTGAAATTTTCATTCAATTTTTTATATATATATTTTAAATCATTAAAAATAAAAGTATGTGAAATTATCTATCCAACGGATGTGGAATAAACTAAATCGGACCAGCAGAACCCGAGATATTGCGATTTAAGCAACACAAAAATTGACAAAACTTTGATCTAATGCTCATCCGTTAAAAAATTTTTCCGAGAGAAATCCTGATACACGTGTAAACTTTTTTATGGTAAGAATTAATACAACAAATTTTGTCCAAATCTGAGACATCAAATGACCCATATGCTAGCGTTTGGAATATATAGAAAGCCTACCATAGTAAATTGAGTTAGCAGTAAGTAACGTTGACACATGTTCAAATATGTTTCATTTGAGACACATTGTTGGTATTAATTTTATCTGCAATATATTGTTTTGTGCATAGATAAACGTGTACACATGTATACATACATATAGATATGGATATACTAGAGTCAAAAATGTGAATTTCGTATGCCAAAAAGGAGCGCTTCTAGTATCCTCACTTATCTTTTCACAAATAATCGAGATGAAGAATATTTTTTATCATAGAAAGTGAACCGCTTAACATCGATTCACAATCTTAAGTAACTAAAGTCCACATACTAATAAGCTAATAACTAATATTAAGTAAGCAAATACGACTATATGAGTATCTTAGAAAATTAAGGGAAATTGCAATGGGTTCATCATGTGAGATTTTTTTACTCAAATTTTGTTAATATCTTACTTTGGTACTACTCAGACTGTTTCAGATATTCACACTTGCTTACAGTACATTTATATCTTCTAAGTATATATCATTTATTTGTCCATACCTGTCCAAATCAATGTATTTGTTTATAAGATTGTATCCGATTATGCTTTGGTATAATACATGAACATTTCATTGCATTATATATGACATTGGCTATTCTGACATTACTTTGTTAGAATACTCGCACCACCTATTTGATTGATAATATGATGTTGAGAATTTTCATATACAATAAATTGGTATACGTGAAAATTAAGGTTTTGCTTTTGTTGCCAGCGTATATGCATGTATAGTTAGGACACATATTTGTTAGCTTAATAATGTTAACAACTCATTTCTTAAAGGATTTACCTGTTGTGTATATTTAATTAGAAGAGACATTGGAAAACGAATGTATCATTTAATTAATCACAAATGTAAATTTAGTATAATTTTTTTTAAATTTCTTTTCATTAAGTATTTTTACGGTAAACATTATGTTTTTATTATTTGCTATATAAATAAAAAATAAATAAATATGTGGCACATAAAGCCCCAAAGGGCTCATTGGCCGAGCTTCTCTTCCATTACTGTTGTGCGTCTTAAATTTTGGAAAATATTAGAAGGGACCTACATATTTTAGCTTTGTCACAGAGTTCTTTAAGAAGCTTTTTCATGGCAAGTTGTTACTGTCGGAAGAATTGCCAATTGCTTGCCGACAGGTGGGTACCGTTCGAAAGAAAAATCGTATCGATATTAAATTTGTTATGCATCAGCCGGGGATTGAACCACGACCTACAGATCAGAAGGCAAACACACTAACCACTGAGCTACGGCACCCACTATATATCATACATTCTGTCAAATAAGTACCCGGAAATTCTCATTTTTAATTTTCCCTCTGAGAATATTTCAAAAAATATTTTTTCCCATGATGGCACAACTGTCAGCCTGTCAGCCACTATTCTGTGAATTTTTTTTGCTATGTGTCATTTAGTTTGGTTACGGCGCCATTAGGAACAAGTCAACCTTTTGTGTGCGTTGCGATTTTTACTATGGATAAAAATATCGAACAAAGAGTTTGTGTGAAATTTTGTGTTTCAAACGAAATTTCTTGTGCCAAAACGTTGGAAATGTTGAAAAAAAAATTTGGTGATTCAACCATGTCGAAAAAAAATTTCACACAAACTTTTTGTTCGATATTTTTATCCATAGTAAAAATCGCAACGCACACAAAAGGTTGACTTGTTTCTAATGACGCCGTAACCAAACTAAATGACACATAGCAATAAAAATTCACAGAATAGTGGCTGACAGTTGTGCCAACCTGGGAAAAAATTTTTTTGAAATATTCTCAGAGGGAAAATTAAAAATGAGAATTTCCGGGTACTTATTTCACAGAATGTATATTAATATTGCAACAAAATTAATGCACACATTGAGTGTTGGCTTTACACTAAGAACATAAAAAGAAATAACTATAAAATAATTTTATTTGTTAAGTGATCAAATATTTTACGTATTGCGATAAATGAAAATGAAAGAATAACAATCATACCAGTTGATTCTGTCGAACTTATTACTATAACAATTTTGACTGCATCAAATAGGAGGAATGGAGGTATTACAATTTAATACTATTTCATTGGATAAAAATTTGATATATCCTTGAAGAAATATATAGAATACTCGTAAATTTGCATATATTGAAAACTACAAATTGAAGCACACTAAAATATTTACCAAGTACAAGTTCTTATATAATGTATATAAATATTACACACTACATCATTGCAGTAACTTACATTTGCCTGTGATAATATGTAAATATTATTTTTTATTATTATTTAGGCTATTCAATGCACTGCGACCTAAAATATCTTTTTTATGCCTACTGTCCAACTAAAACAATCCTAGACTATTTATAAATCTTATAATTGCTGTAGGGTTGATTTTACCTATGTGGTTTAGAGTCGAGATTCTATTACCTAGGTGGCCAAGTCTACGTCTTGCCACCGCTGTGCATAGAATATGTTCCAATGTTTCCTGCTCCTCATGACAGAGTCGAGAGCTATGGTTTTCTACCACACCTATTTCCTTCATACAGTGCCCAGTGAGCAGCGCTGTGCTTTGCAAGGGAATTGGCCATTTCGCGTCCCTCGTTTCCATCAGTTCCCGGCACCCACATGAGGGTGACAGGATTCTTTGCTGCCAGGGCATTGAGAAGTTTAAAACATTCCCAAACCAGCTTTGATTGAAACGAGAATTTTGCCAGGGTCTTTAGAGCCATCTGGCTGTCCGAGAGGATGCATATTTTGGTACCAAGGGCGCCCCTACGTACGCATTCTCACGCACATTTATCTAAGGCATGGACCTCCGCCTGAAAAACGGAAGCTGTTTTCCCCATTGCGATTGCTTTCCGAAATCTTGGTCCAACAATTCCAGCCCCCGCACAGCCATCTTCCATCTTAGACCCATCAGTGTACCACAACTGTGAGTACCCTTTAGAAACCATATTGCTACTCCTCCAAGCCAAACGGTTGTTGATGACCACTTCAAAGTGCTTGGAGAAGACTAGCTTTCTTGTCGAAGATCACAAGAAATGGAGAGCCCCAAACGGTGTCCAGGAGCCTTATTGCGGCACTAGTTGCCGTCATTTTGACCATGAGGTGTGAAGGAGTGAGTCCAGTCAGAATTCCTAAGGCTGCAGTGGGGCACGTGCACATTGCTCCCGCACCCAAACAGGCTTTTTTATGAACTTGCTAGGGATCACTCTAGCCTTTGTCTGATTTACCTTCGTCCACCACGTCAAGGAGGCATAGGTGATCAATGGAGCTATTATGGTCCTATACGACCATGCTACAATTTTTGGTCGCAATCCCCATCTTTTACCGTGTAGTCTCTGGCACGCATAGCTTGCCCTTAGGGATTTTCCAGTTGTATACGGTAAATGGTTATCCCAAGTCAGGGTTTTATCTAGAATTACTCATAGATATTTCATTACCTCAGATAGAATTATGTCTGTGTCCCCTAGTGTTAAGGCTCCTATACTCAATTTTCTTCTTCTGGTGAAGGGTACCACATTTGTTTTATTCGGATTAATCGAGAGTCTTTCTCCTGCCACCAGTCATGAGTGATGTCAAGAGCTAGTTGCATCCGATCTGTTAATATAGAGTCAAATTTGCCTCTAACCATTATTGCCAAATCATTCGCAAAGCCCTGGACTTCGTATCCGAGGTCACCGAGAGTTTGTAAAAGCTCGTCGATAACCAATAGCCATAGGAGCGGCGATAAGATGCCTCCTTGAGGACATCCTTTGGTTGACCCGGTTGGTGGGTTCTATTTTTCAGAATATTGAGAACCCATGTTATGATCAATCTACTTACTCCTTTCCTGACCATCCCTTCCTCAAATGATCTGAAAGTTGCATTATCTAAAGCACCGGTAATGCCAACCGATGTACAGAGAGCAATTTCTTTACCATCTAAAGCCTTTTCAATTTTGCTTGTTAGGCTATATATAGCAGTCTCAGTTGATTTGTCTAATTGATAGGCATATTTTTCAATTATTGTGGGTGCCGTAGCTCAGTGGTTAGTGTGTTGGCCTTTTGATCGGTAGGTCGTGGTTCAATCCCTGGCTGATGATTAACAAATTTAATATCGAAAAGATTTTTCTTTCGAACGGCACCCACCTGTCAGCAAGCAATTAGCAATTCTTCCGACAGTAACAACTTGCCATGAAAAAGCTTCTAAAAAAACTCTGTGACAGAGCTCAGAAAAAGTGATGCCACAAGGGTCCTGCCGGCTCCCTTCTAATACTGTCAAATATTTAACACGCACAACAGCAAGAGAAGCTCGGTCAATGAGACTTCGGGGCTTATTGTGCTTTTTTTATTGAATCTTTCTAAAATTACTTAAAAACTAACAATAAGTAATCAAATCTTACAAACTAACTAAAATTATGTGATATTCCCAACGTTCCATCACAATTTGTTGAGTCGCGAGGTATAGCAATTTCACAGCATATTCAGTGTGTCTTTTCTTTTTAATCGACGATGCCCCGTGCTCAGCAACAATTGCCTAGCAAGGGGATTCGGATGACTGTGTAATTTTTGAATGTAGCTTCTGCAGGACATTGCAACTTCCTCAGATATTGTGGGTACATTTAAATCTCGATGGATGTTAACGTTCCTCATATACCAAGGCGCGTTTACAATAATTCGCAGACATTTGGATTGTATTCGCTGCAATTTTTTGATATCTCAGGGAGATGCGGTGCCCCAAAACTGAATACCATAATTCCAGATTGGCTTCAGGATTGCTTTATATAATAGCACTTTGTATTCAAGATTCAACTTTGATCTTTTGTGTAACAGCCACCATAACTGATTAATTTTAAGCTTGATCTGAGTTTTCTTTGCCTCTATGTGATTTTTCCAGGTCAGCCTTCTGTCGAGGTGAATACCCAAGTACTTTGTTGAGGAACATTGTGGAACTGATTGGCCCTTAATATTAACTGGGGGACAAGTATCTAGCCTTAGCGTGAAGGTTACATGTACGCTCTTTGATTCATTGACTTTTATACGCCATTTTGCTAGCCAGATTTCGACAGAATCGACATGAGTCTGCAGGAGTTTAGTAGCTTCTATGGGGTTAGAGCGAGAGCACAATATTGCCGTATCATCTGCAAAGGTCGATGTAAATGTATAGTTATTGCTGGGCATATCTGTAGTGTATAAGAGATACAGTAAGGGGTCCAAAACGCTTCCTTGAGGAACGCCAGCGTGAATATCCAATGGATTTGTTGTGTAATCCTTGTGATGTACGAGAAATTGTCTTTTCATGAGGTAGCTACTAAGCAATGAGGAGACATTTGCAGGCAGTAATAGTTTGAGTTTGTAAATAAGGCCATCGTGCCATACTTTATCGAAAGCTTGAGTGAAAGACAGCTGAGCAATACTTTTTTTCTTCAAAAGTGTTCCTTATCAGAGTTACAATGCGGTGGACTTGTTTTATTGTGCCGTGCTGTTTTCTAAATCCAAACTGATGTTGAGGAATCAGTTGGTTGAGATTAATAAATGGAGTTATATTCACGACAAGTAGCTTTTCGAACACTTTAAAGAGTAGAGGCAGGAGGTTGATAGGTCTGTACGATGCAACTTTTGTAGGGTCTTTTCCTGGTTTTGCTATCATAATAATTTTTGAAGTTTTCCAGCATTTGGGATAGTGTTTAATACGAAGGATAGCATTGAAAATGTGCATGAGATGAATTATTGAACCCGGAGGTAGCTCTTTTATAATTTTACCGGTAATTTTATCTGGACCAGGTGATTTTTTTGGGTTTAAATCTTTATAAATTGCTTTGAATATATCCTTTTTGTTCAATATGAAGAAGTGATTCTTTAAGATAATCTTCCCTAATATATTGATCTAGGATTTTCTCCGGATAAATATATTAGGGAAGATATAATATAAATATATATTACTTAAATTTTTGAATTTTAGGATGAGAACTATGAGCACTATGAGAATAGCATGCACACTTAAACGAATATAAGGGTTTGCATTACTCAAGGTTTTTGCTAAAAGTCAATATGTGAATTCTGATGAAAAGTGCTTGTGGTAAACAGATTTGTAGACAGACACAATATATGTATCATAAAATGAAAAAAACAAAGAAATCTATTTTCTATTTTCATATGCATGTATATGTGTTTTAAAGAACTTATTTATACAACTGTCACATTCCTTTTAGAATTCTTTACTTTTTGAGAACTCTTGTAAAATATTATATATAATATATTTAATATATCTTATTTATTTATATTTTATAACTTTAACATTGACTACAATAGTGTCATAGTTATGGTTTCAATTGCTGTCGTATGTATTTATGGAATATAATCTTCATATACTAGCATTTAATACCTAAATGCGTCATATGTACACAAACCAAATAATAAAAAATATGTACATGCATATATTTATAGTTGCAATATTTATTAATCTGCATATAAATATACATGCAAATACGGAAATATTCTATAATTTATTGTACAGGGTGATTTTTGGTAACTCAGCTGTTTTCGTGTAACATGTTAATGTCAAACATGTTCAGTTTGGTCTATAATTTAACTATGAATCCACTTATAAACGAACGATTATTGAATTTCATTATCAAAATTCATGCTCGGTTCTTTTATTCATTCATTTGATGGTCAGTTTGGGCGACCTTCTGAGGCGGCTATTCGGAATTATGTGACTAAATTTCGTACCAAATTTACATTATTTGACATTAAACCACCAACACGCATACGTAGAGTGCGGACAAGGGAAATTATCGCAGCTGTATCCGCCAGTGTTGTTGATGACCGTGAATTATCGATTTATTCGTGAGATACCGGCCAATATGTTGGAGAGAGTATGCCAAAATTGGACCCAGCGTGTGAGCCAGCGCAGCCGCGATCAACATTTATATGAAATCATCTTTAAACACTGAATTATATAGATCGTTCTATCGACTTAAATAAAGATTTGATACATTTCTTTAAATTTTATGTGTTACTTTTTTAAATCAAATCCGAAGCCTCTTAAAACATCACCCTGTACAACATAAATTGTACAAAATATATTGCATTCAATATGTCCTACCAATATTCCATGGAACATACAACTCTTAGCAATTCCTAATAAAACTCTATTGAATTTAAAGATATTGTTCAATATAAATTTTGCTTTCCACATTCACAACAGTTGATAACATTAAATTTAATCAATTCAGTAAATAGTATTCCTACTACTATTCTAATAACTTTGTATAACAATAATTGTTGGATTCTAAAATAAAAATATATGTGTTTAGATACTTGTACACAAATCTACTAGAAATATCGAAAAATGTATTTTCATTGAACATTAAATTTCTATTTGACTTTGACCTTTTTAATTGTAGCCAAACAACGCGTATTCGAATGAATGTCAATTTATTAAGTAATATCACTGCAGGATAAGTTAAGAACAACGAAAAAGGATCACTATCAAAGTATTTTTGTTTTATCTTGTAAATCATTCAGGTTGCCACACTGAAGTCCGCTTTAGGCTTCAATCTCAAATTGTTACCTTTTGGCGTACTTTAAATTTGCCCGATTTCTGATGAAAACATAAGCTGTTTAGGCTACCTTTACATTGGACAATATTCATGTGTTCACCCTCTGCACACAAAAATTTCAGATAATTAATTAATTAACATATCAAACCCTTAAATCAAACCCACCAAAATAACCAAAGTAACAAAGTTACCAAAATCCAACTGAGGCCATTATTTTGTATGAGAGGTAGGTGTGGAATTTATCCGATTAAGTTCATTTTCAAGTAAGTCAATAACTTAGTAAATATAGTGGTATATACTGGGTTTAAGCTAAATAACTTTATATTACATTATGCCTTCCACTCCAGCCTACAGTTCTTCAAAGTGAAAGTATTTGATGAAAGACATTTTTTTTTACTTCGAAATATCATAGAAGTATTTAAAATCGTAGTGACTTGATGTCATCTTACGATGATATCAAAATTAATATGGAATATTATTTAAATTGGGGTATTATTTGAAGCATTATATCTTCAAAATATTATATAACTGTTCATACTATGTACAAGTATATCGGCGAAATATAAGTGTTTGGTAATAGAAGTTTTTCTTACTTAATTAACACTCTGATATGTGTTTTGAAGGCATAATACGTACAATGATAATTGATAATCGATGAAAATATTATGTAGCTTACAAGTATTTTAATTAAGTACAACATAAGATTAATTCTAAATATAGTATATAGATAATAAGGTTTTGTGGTTCATCTTCTTTCTATGTATTGCATAATTTTCTTCTCTTAAAATTACTACTCTATTACGATTTCATTTATTTCTATACAATTTGTTTTCCCACATATACTAACATATAGCAAATATATGTAATAAACATTTTGCAAAATTTTACAAAACTAAAACAACTGTATCAAGCAAATGCACAAAAGTTTTCAAATATAGATATCGTACATATATACATATTTTATATGTCTATTATTCAAGTTCTATGCTAGGAATTGAATAGGCAACGTATAAACCCAAAGAGAATATAGCTTTGTTATGGCCTTATGCTAAATTAAACTAGATGATATTGCTTTTTATTATTGTTTTTCCTTTGTGTATTTTTTCTTCTATTTACTTCTATACATTTGTATATTACCTTAGAGAATTACGTATTAACTTAATGCTACATTTCATTAAGAGAAAATCGTTCAAGTTGAACACTTAGAAGTGAATATAGCATATAATTACTTATATACATCAATGCACTATAGTTATATTTATATCGCAATTATTAAATATCTATGGTAAGCAATGTTCTAGCTGTTTTGAACTTTTGCACAAGAGGAAAAGTGATGTCACAAAAACTCTGTCATAAAAAATCGGCTAACATAAATAGACGATATTACTATTCTTTAATAATACGAGTGTAATGCTTATTTTTCATGTGGTTAATAAGTACCTCTTTCCACATGCGTTTCTGTTCTGTTCTTAATCATTGAAATGAATGCATTGCATCGAAAGTAGTAAATTTAAAACTACTTTTTAGTAAAACAATTTCTATAATGTTCTTTTTCACATTTATTCTCTAATATGGACACTTAAACTACGTAGGGGACATTAAGTTATTGCACGCAAATAAACCAACAAGGTAAAATATAAATGTATGCAAATAGTTAGCAAATTAGAGGTCCTTTTTCATTACAGATTTAAATAGAGCTTGTAGCTATTTACCTGCAAATAAAAAATGCATTTAGTTTCATAAATAAGTAATTAGAAATACAAACGCAATAACTCGTTTGTGATGATATTATAAATGGACACTTAAAGTGCTTTTATAATATATATTCATAGCATAATATCATAGCCGCTTTTCCTGAAGTGCTTCATTTTTCTTATCGGCACTCTAATGTTCATGTTGTATAGCTACTTTCAATGGTATAAAACAAAACTACTTAATAAGCTAAGTATATTGACCTTTACTGAAATTCAAACGTGACACCATCTGTGTAATAATGCGCTTGGCATGCCAGCAAGTAATAGGTTAATTTTTTATCATATACCATTAAACCATAGTATATAGATATCAAATTTAATACTATGCTATTGTGCAATAAAAAAAAATCATTCAAAACAAATAACCAGGAGCGGATTAAGAGATGTTCGAAGTGCGGAAACAGGATCACGCACAATACGGACACACGAATGATCAACATTGGGATTATTCTGGGTTAATCTCGAAGGGTCTTGATGTCATGAAATATTCCAAGGCATAAGTATACTATGACTGATAAAACACACAACATTTTGCTCAACATTGCTTAACTCTCAAACAGAGTAACTAAACCCTTATTCCAGCGCTGTGAATTGATGAATCTTTGACATTAAAAAAATAAATAAATATCTGTCACTTAATGCATCGGAGGGCTCTTTGGCCGAGCTTCTCTTCCATTACTGTTGTGCGTATTCTATTTTGGACAGTATTAGAAGGGATCTACTTATTTTAACCGGTTCCGAGCGCCAGAACTCTTGCGACATCACTTTTTCTAAGCTTTGTCACAGAGTTCTTATAGAAGCTTTTCCATGGCAAATTGTTACTGCCTCAAGAATTCTCAATTGCTTGTCTACAGATGAGTACCGTTCGAAAGAAATCTCTTTTCGATTTTAAATTTGTTATCAATCTTTGTCATTTAAACAAGGTAAATATTTGAATTGTATGCTCTTCTTCTGCGGGTGTCGTGGCACCGTAGTTAGTGCCTTGGCCTTCTGATCTGTAGGTCGTGGATTTAATCCCCGGCTGAAGCATAACAAAACGGTACCCAGCTGCCGGCAAGAATTGGAAATTTTTCCGGCAGTAACAATTTGCCAAAAATGCTTCTTTAAAGAGCTCTGTGACAAAACTAAGTTAAAGTGACGTCACAAGGGTTCTGCCGTTCGGAACCGGCCAATATAAGTAGATCCCTTCTAATGCTGTCCAAATTTAACACGCACAACAGTATTGGAAGAGAAGCTCGGTGGTATCACAATGGGACATTCTAGCCTAAGTGTGTCCTCTCAGAGAGAGGGCAGCCACATAACCCAACCTAACCTATGCTCTTCTTCTACTATTCTCCTATTCAATTGTATGTGCACTAATATATAAAATAAGTTTATTAAATTAAATATACCTTTTACGTTTTATAATAGTATAGCATCCTCAAACATTTCAATATAGACAGAATCCCCATTTGTACCTATGAACTCGAATGCTTAATGACACTGACAAGGTTCTTGATGACATAAATGAGGAAGAAATGCTTGTGCGTGCATTTGCGGGTGTCTGTGACTGTTATATTGGCATATCACATATAAACAACCAAATGTGGCATATGAGATGATGCATTTGGTGGAAATGATATAAACTATCTAATTCTTACAAGTTCTAATGAGAATTAGATGAAATGAATTTTGTGTATTACTCACATAAAATATACATATATACGAATAAAAAATGTAGATTAATATATTAATTAATGAAATTATTAAAGATAAATTATGAAAATAAAAATTACAATTCTCATTAAAACATTTAAGTTATCTACAGGGTCTTATAAAGAGTTATCTAATAATTTGAAATCAAAACATGAGAAAACTTCTCATTGCTTTGTTTACGATTTGAACACGCTCTATTTACGTCAAAAAATTCATAGCCATTCTAGTATCAAAAATTACAAAGTATGTAAAAAGACATCGCTAAAGATAGCAAGACAATAAGAGTGATTCTCGATTCAGTATATATTGTTTCCTATTAATGTTACTTGTAAATATCATTTGTAAATGGAATGGACATATTCAGTGGTATCCATAACGAGAGTCCATTTATGCATGCACCAGAAGTGTGGAAAGTTCAAGAAGTAGTTTTATAACGTACTATTTACGTACGTACGTGCATACGAACTTTTAAGGAACTATGTCCAATTCAAGACGCGCTTCTATTTATTCATTCTGTACAGGATAATTAAAAAAGTTTAAAAAATAATATAATACATATGTATAACTAAAGAAATCCGTCTATACATTTTTTTACATGCTTAATTAAATGTAGTCATAGTAAGTGAATAATATAAACAAAAGCAAACAAATTTGTCAAGAAAAACTTTACCTTTCAACTTTATACAACAGGCAAGTTACATAGGTTCAACATATTGAATGCAGGAAAAAGTACCATATTTTGGGGGCTAGGGGGAAATGAGAAATATACTTATGTACAAAGCACTATTAAGTTTTCCACAACTTTTTATGTATTTTCTAATTAATCTCTACTGTAAACATAATTTATTTGTGCATATGAAACTGGTATATACGGTATTAACTTTGAAGCTCATAAACTGAATGAGAAAATAAAACAAATGAAAGCAATACAATTGGGAAATTATTCTTATGTTTGAAAAATAGAAATGGTAGAAAAATTTTTCAGTAATTACCAGGAAGCGGCTATTTCAAAAATAAAAGATTAATATTTATATTCAAAAATAATACTTAAATATATAAATTCAAAAATAAAAGAGTAATTTTTAAATTGCAAAATAATACTTAAATATATAAGAATCTAGCGGTACTCAAATACTTATTTACTTGAAAAAGGAATAACTTAAAATCAGGTGAACGTATAGTTCTTGATGAGAATATTCGCCCTATACTATATATAAAATATATTTCCTCATAAACTCACACTCCCCAATCACACATTGTAAATAAAAACTTTGTTGAAACGCAAAAGGCAAACAACAAACAAATGGAAGGGAGGGCGAAGCAAAATTTAGACGGTAGTAAAGTAAACACGCAAAACTGTTTCGAAAACTGCGGATAAGCAAAAGCTACTATACTGCATATCGAATATATAATATGCTTTTTGGCAAGTCTGACATGTTTGTTAGTATATTTACCATTCTCTCTGCTTACAAGAATGATGGCAATAAATTCTTCGTATGTATTGAAAATTTAGTATTTTCGTATTTCTTTTTGCCAAAACAGCGAATAAGAAATGAGGAACGAGAAGCAAACAAAACAAAAAAGAAATTTAAAATGATTATTAAATCTCTGCCATAAGGCATAATAAAAACTTTATTCATATTGTATGAATTGTACTACTACAACTTATTATATACATGAAGTACTTTTGTAGTATAATTGCTATAAATTATAATAAAATGGTCAATAAAAAGTAATCAAGAATTTTATTCTTTCCTTTTCATTTTCTTTCTTTGCTCTTACAGATCTCTATAGTTATTTGGATATAAATGGAAATGCTTATTATAATATAAAATTTTATGTCATTGGATATTGAACACCACAGTCATATGCACAGCAGACTTACCGCATTATCGTTATCGTACCATTCATGTGTTATATAATGCTTCATATTTATTACTAAATATTCTATTCTGTAAGGGAGAATGTGCATGTAATTTTATGAAAATTATCTAAAGTACGAGTAGATGTGCTTGCTATAAGAGCTTGTAACAGGCTAAACCGAACCTATTACAGCATTTTACATACCTACATACATATACGCCATATATTTCATAAATATGAGCGGCTTTTATTCAAAGTAGAGTAAATATGCGAATCACATCGGACATATGTATACACATACGTTGAATAAGAAATATGTTATTGTAAAATTCACGTAGCTCCTTCTGCTTATTGTCGTCATACAGTAATTTCACAAATGTATACACACATACACATACCCGTGTATGTGTGTATCAATCGATAAAAAATAAAAAAAATAAATATGTGGCACTTAAAGCCCCAAAGGGCTCATTGGCCGAGCTTCTCTTCTATTACTGTTGTGCGTCTTAAATTTTGGACAGTATTAGAATGGACCTACTTATTTTAGCCGGTTCCGAACGGCAGAACACTTGTGACATCACTTTTTCTGAGCTTTGTCACAGAGTTCTTTTTAGAAGCTTTTTCATGGCAAGTTGTTACTGTCGGAAGAATTGCCAATTGCTTGCCGACAGGTGGGTACCATTCGAAAGAAAAATCTTTTCGATATAAAATTTGTTATGCATCAGCCGGGTATTGAACCACGACCTACAGATCAGAAGGCGAACACACTAACCACTGAGCTACGGCACCCACCAATCGATATGACGACAAATAAAGAAGAATCAATCAAGTGAATTTTCACTCGACGTGAAACGTAACTCCATAAGAATTTTCCACCAGTAAAAGTAAGTCGCAATACGATTTACTAAAGAGTAATTTTAGAAAACGACCCGTTCGTGTGGTATGACTACTCAAACAAGTGCTGTTATAGTCGAGCAGGCAATATCGCCAAGCAGTTCTTGCCTTAGCGAGGCCGTCAACGTCGATAGCTCGCTAATGTAGTCTGAGAGCCCTCTACTCCGACCGGAGTCACTTTGACCACCGTACGTACCAGGAGAAAATAACCGTTACCCCGTTGATTATTCATATATCTGGATATAGGAGACCCCTGTATTAGGCCTACACATTATCAGTCGTCTAGAGCCTTCTGCTCAAACAGATCTGCCATATGACTGTTTCCTCAGGGGACATTGGTCAAACCTACGAACCCATAGTATATAAATACAGGGTGATTTTTTAAGAGCCTTCGGAGCACATACAAGTCGGTAGAACAATCTATATAATTCAATGTTTAAAGAAGATTTCATGTAAATGTTGTTTGCGGCTGCGCCTCAAATGGTTCATCCAAATTGGATCCAGCGTATGGCTGTTTGTTTGTAAGTCGATTCATGGATAATTATAGACCAAATTAAACATGTTTGATAGTGTTGCCAAAAAGAAAGTTTCTAAAAAATTACCCTGTAGTAGGATTAGTTAGGGTTAGGTATTACTATAGAGTAGAGTAAGTAAAAACATTGTAACATTGAATTGAAAATAAAAATTAAATTAAAGATAAACGAGTAGAAGTAGTGTCGGTGAATTGATTGCCAATAGGCAGTCGTCTGGAATTCGGTCCTCCTCCTACAACAATACATTTTACGCTACTCTCTTGTTTACCCTGGCTGACCGAGTAATACCCCACCTGCGAAACAAAGGCATGCGTAACGAGTCATAGTTATATTAAGTTCTATATTGTGTCTGTGTATTGTATTCTATTACACAATTCGACACATGTTTGCACACATGAGCAAGACCAATATATTTAAAAAGTACGACTAAAAAGAAGATACCCTTTTCGGGCCGTTTTTATAGTTTAATTCGTTTACGTTTTTAGGCCCAAATTGTGCTTAATTAATATTACACATACGTCGTGTCTTCTAATAAAATATTTTTCTGAGTCAAAATTTTCTGAATTTTACTTTCGGAATATATAGGTATAGGTCGTGCTCAGGCGTGCAGCCAAAGTTGAATTTTGTCGGACGGTATTATTGGCTCTATTGAATTACAAATACTTAGAATACTTTAATTACAATATTTATATATAATATTGTTACGTTTTTATTCTGTGAGCGTTTAATTCTATTTGAATTACCTTGTTCGATCACTGGATTCTGTTAATAATAACTGCAACACTTATTTTATACAACTATATACAGCAACAATTTATTTAATAAACTCTATTTACAATCAACTCTGTTTATAATCAACTATTTAAAATATCACTTTAATGTACTAGCAACTTTTGCCTCTGTATAGATGTTTGCGCAGTCACGTTCGGAACTCGATTGATTGTCAATTCTCAACACTGGCTCTATTTATACTCTGTTGGCAACACCCCAGAATCTTCCTTTATCGAGATTCTTCTCTTCCTTTCTCGTTGGCTTGTTCTGGTTATCGCTTATTTCTTTTTGTTGACATTCGTTTCGATGCTGCCAATAGAGTCAGTCACAATAGTGATTAGTAATCAACTATCGATACTCGTTACACTGCCCTCCTCTTAACCTTGTTCGTCCCGAACAAGTTTTTATACTTCCCCTCGATATGGCGCAAGTCGCTCCAAGTGTACTACTTTAAACTTTGCTCTTTTATTCCAGGCACGTTGAATGCGATACACTACGTCATTTATCTTTGCTATAATCTCATATGGTCCTTCCCAATGAGTCTGTAGTTTAGGAGACAGGCCTTTCTTTCGTTGTGGATTATGAAGCATTACAAGCTCTCCTTCATAGAACCCTTTTGAATTTGCTTTCAAGTCATACCTGGCCTTCATCTTATCGCTTATCATCTGCGACCGCTCTCTGATGAACCGATGTACTTCATCCAACTGTTCCCGCTTTTCGCTAGTATAATTACCTTCGGTTGATCTCGTTGGTGTTACGACTCCAAATTTTAAATCAGCTGGCAGTCTTAACTCGTTTCCAAAAATTGCCCTTGCCGGTGTAGTAGCAGTCGTATCATGTTGTTCGCATCGATATGCCATGAGGAACATTGGTATGTGTACATCCCAGTCTCTTTGGAATTTATCTACGACTTTTCTCAAATATTCCTCCAAGGTGCGGTTAAATCGTTCTACCATGCCATCAGATTGTGGATGCAAAGGTGTTGTACGAGTTTTGTATATACCCAGCATACGGCATATCTCTTGGAATACAACTGATTCGAAATTTCGACCTTGGTCCGAGTGTAACTCCATAGGTACACAAAAACGAGTAACCCATTGGTTGACGAATACATCCGCAACTGTACTAGCTTCCTGATTTGGAATGGGGTATACTTCAGGCCATTTACTGAAGTAATCTATAACCACCAGAATATACTTGTTTCCTGCGTTGCTTATTGGAAATGGCCCAGTTATGTCCATAGCAATTCACTCAAATGGAGCACCCACGGTGTATTGGTGCATCTTACCTCGACTTTTCTTAGTGGGACCTTTGGCCATTGCACATTGCTTACACTTCCGAATCCAATCAGCGACATGGTCATGACATCCAACCCAATAAAATCGTTTCTTTATTTTCTCGACGGTTCTGGTGATTCCCAAATGCCCTCCACTGGAGGCATTGTGATACTCAGCTATCACTTCATTTATTCTTGCCTTGGGTACCACTAGAAGATCATAAGTGATTTTTCCATCTTCACTTTCCCATGTTCGGAATAAACATCCGTCTCGTAAGTGCAGGCTTTGCCACTGGGCCCAGTATGCCTTTGCTATTGGACTCTCATTAGCCATTTCTTGCCAATCTGGACGTATGTCCTGCTCCTTGTATTTCATGATCTTTGAGAGATCTGGGTCGTTCCGTTGATCTTCTTGAACTCGTTCGGTGGTCCATGACTCTTCCACAATACATTCGTAAGACATAGGTTAACAATGTGATTCTGGCTTCCTACCCGAGAACAATGTTTGCTATCTACGGTGCAAATACGATGATATGGAGTATCAGCTTTACCACGATGATTGACATCACGATCTTTCTTTCGTTGTCCTGGTGAATTCGATCTTTGTTGCTTGCGTCGTAGACGACAATTACGCGCCATGTGTCCTGGTTTGTCGCAAATAAAGCACTTACCAGTAAATTTGTTTTCGCGTCGACCTGTTGTTCTTCCTTCAGGCTGCACTACAGATTTGAATGCCTGACACACTGCTTCAACCAGATCTGCTGTTTCTGTTTCTAGTTGGCGTACCCGTGTCATTGGTCGACACATCAAACTGGCGGCTTCATATGTCAAGGCACTACTGACTGTTTCGGCATATGTATTTCTGGGTGACATGACTAGGGCACGCTTTGTCTCTCCATCACGTATGCCATCTATGAATGCCTCTATTTTTATTTTTTCGACGAACTCTTCCGAATTACCAGAGAACGCTAGATGACATAAGCGCTCAATATCGGAAGCGAATTCCTGAAGGCTCTCATTACTCCGTTGCACTCGCGATCTCAATTCCACTCGATGTAATTGACTCTTGTATTCATTTCCATATTTTCGCTGGAGTGTGTCCATCAGTGACTGATAGCTACCACGATCTTTCTCTGGAATCATCTGTAACACCTCGGAAGCATTACCTTTTAATGCGACTATTAAAGCAGCAGTCTTGTCGCTATCATCCCATTGATTCTTCGAAGCTGTTGTCTCGAATTGAAGCTTGAAGATATTGAATGGCGTGCTTCCGTCAAATGTTGGTGGCTTTAGTTTGATTGTGCTTGAATCTCGAATCACTGATGTGGCTGGTCCATTTATTTTTAGTTGGTTGAGATCGTGCTGTAATTTCTCGAACTTATCTTCCAAATCATCTACATGTTCCTTTAAATCCGTGACCTTTTCATTAATGGTTCCGGAAATTTCCTGAAATCTAAGTTCAATTCCTTTTTGTAGATTTTCGATGACGTGTTCTTGTCGAGACGAACTTTCTTGTAACTGTTGCATCATGGTTTTCATGAAATCCATAAGTTGACCACTCGAATCTATTTTGCTCTCTTCCTCAGCGTGCACAACTGCTTGTATATCGGCTTCCTCGAAGAACTCATGTTCTTCTACATTAATTCCCTTAGCCTCCATAGCTTGCCTCAGCCTCACCAGCAGTTCTGCCTTTGCACCTGATGACGATAGATTCATCTCTACCAACAGCTTTTTAAGCTGGTCCACTTTTAGTTGGTCAATTTTCACCATCTTTACAGAATCCCACTTCTGACACCAATTGTTACGTTTTTATTCTGTGAGCGTTTAATTCTATTTGAATTACCTTGTTCGATCACTGGATTCTGTTAATAATAACTGCAACACTTATTTTATACAACTATATACAGCAACAATTTATTTAATAAACTCTATTTACAATCAACTCTGTTTATAATCAACTATTTAAAATATCACTTTAATGTACTAGCAACTTTTGCCTCTGTATAGATGTTTGCGCAGTCACGTTCGGAACTCGATTGATTGTCAATTCTCAACACTGGCTCTATTTATACTCTGTTGGCAACACCCCAGAATCTTCCTTTATCGAGATTCTTCTCTTCCTTTCTCGTTGGCTTGTTCTGGTTATCGCTTATTTCTTTTTGTTGACATTCGTTTCGATGCTGCCAATAGAGTCAGTCACAATAGTGATGAGTAATCAACTATCGATACTCGTTACAATATATAATATATATATATATATATATATATATATATATATATATATATATATATATATATATATATATATATATATATATATATATATATATATATATATATATATATATATATTTATATCTCTATATTTATAATGTTAATTCAAAAATGTCAGTACTCTAACATCCCAAACTGTACCTTTGACACGTCATATTTCTTTTAATTTATTTATCGAAGACATATTATTTTACATAAACTTGAAACAAGTAAACTACAATAGTCGACGTAATTTTTCATACTTAAATACTCAGTAAAAGAATCCGAAAGTAAAATTTTGCCATTAGTAAAAGTATGCAGTATTGTAAAGGTTTTCTAAGACATAAAACTTTTTTCCTTGAAACTTGTTAAATGTCATACATATTTCATAGAAGTATGCAGAATGTGATTGAGAAGTTAAATACAATAAAAACTTTTTTACTAACACTCGATTTTGAAATGTTTCCTTATTTGATGCTACGAAATATATATAAGATATAATAGACTACATAAATTCTAAAGTAATTGTATGGAAAATGTGCACTTGGGATGTCATTGCAATTTCATATGCAAATGCATATTTCGAAAATTAAAGAAAAACTTTAAAAAAAAATTGATATTAACGCGATTACGTATGAAATTACGCCACGTTGTTTAGTATTTTTTTTGGAGCCATCGAAAGTTAACCTTAGTGAATTTGTAAACATGGAAAAAATTGGTCACCGTTATGTAATTCAATACTTTCATTTGAAAGGTCTCAGTCCAATGAATATTAAAGCCGAACTAGATTCTACTCTGGGGGAGTCTGTTCCTTCGTTTATGACCATAAAATATTGGGTGGCAGAGTTTAAACGAGGTCGTACGAGCTGCCAAGCTGAACACCGTAGTGGTCGACCAATTGAGGTGGTTACGCCAGACACGGTTAAGAAAATCAACAAAATGATATTGGATAATCGCTGGCTGAAGGTGCGTGAGCTAGGTGAAATTAGAGGCATTTCAAAAAGTACATCGTATATTGACCGAAAATTTGGAGATGCAAAAGCTGTGTGCAAAATGGGTGCCGCGTTTGCTCACAAAAAGAACAAAAACACCAGTTTACACATCCGCTATTGCGATGGCTAAAATCAATGAGTTAAACCTCGAATTGCTTCAGCACGCACCTTATTCGCCAGATTTAGCTCCTCCGGATTATTTTCTATTTCCAAATTTGATGAAATGGTTTGGTGGTAGAAGATTTGCAAACAATGAAGAGGTGGAGTCTGCGGTAGTTGGATATTTTAATGAGCTAGAGAGTTCGTACTATAAACAGGGTATCGAAGCTAAAGAATATTGCTGGGAAAAGCGTGTAGAGCTAAAAGGAGATGATGTTGAGAAATACAGAAAAATTTTCCCAAATTTGTTGTGTTTTCTTTAGTTCTGGGTAGTTCTGGGACCGCCCTCGAATTAAATCTCGTACACATATGCATTCACTAATATGCAAATGAAAGTAATATGTTACATTTGTGCGTATGAGCGATTTTAATTAAAATTTTATATGAATACTCTAAGTGTACTATACATGCACAATTGAATGTATGTAGAAAGCTATTTGCTATTTGTAATTGCATACTGACGCAGTAGAATTTTTTCTGTATTTGTATATAAATGATTCGAATGTAAAGTTGAATATAGACATCAAAATGCTTCACACGCAAATAACGTTTAAATGCGTTTACATTTAGATACTGTACAATGGCAGCTGAACATTTCGAAATTTTGGGTGTGTGCTAGTTCGTCTAAATTTTAGGACCTAAGTTGATATGACACTGGTGTATTACAGCACCAAATAGGAAAGATAATTGACAAAAGTGTGCGAGTTTGTTCCTAAATTTGACATTTCCTAAATGGAGAAACAAACAAAAACTTCAGCAATTTGAAAATTTTCGTGTTTAAAAATAAAGAATATGGCTGCTCTTTATTCATTTTCTTTATTTTTTTAATATCTATTCTGTTCTGTTTCAAAACGAAAAATAACGCTTATCGAACTTCGCTGTTCGTGATAATAACGTTTTAATTTTTTCACAGTTAGTATTTAGATATGCAAAGGTTACTTTAAAACTTCCTAAATTGTTTCTATTCACTGCATTATTAAAAAAATCACAATTTAGATACCAACTTAGGCGAACTCGCACACACCCTAAGTTATGACATTTATATTCAGCAGTTTTAAATCATTATATGCTCATAAATTTAATTCTTGATATATTGTACTATAATTCATTCAGATTTACTCCTCTGACTTTCATCATCGAGTATTGGTCGTTGTAGTCGGACGTGTTTATTCTTTTTTTTTTCTTTGAGTTTTAATTTACAAACTAATTAACTGATTGGGTTGATCTCAAAACATAGATCATTAGAATCCCATAATATTATTGATCAGTTGTTGTATGGTGTGTCGCGAAAAAACAAAACAAAGAAGCTGTTTGTTGACGCACTTGCATTTTTGAAAAAAAAACATTAAACAAAAGATTAAATATCCACATGAATACTAAATTGGCAACAACAAAACTAAAGAATCAATTTTAACGGTATCAACTAAATAGTATCTTCTGTGTGTAGTTCTCCTCACTTTGTGCGCTCTGAGTATTGATCTCTTCATATATTCTCTTTCTCTTCAATTCGCCGCTGTTGACTTGACTGTCTTGGCTTAACATAAATTGAAACTGTTATTGTTATATATTATACCTGTCTGAGTTTGCTAATGTCGGCATCTCCTAGACTGACGCGTCAGCAGCAGCTCGCTCAAAAGGCGTACAGCAGATCTGTAAATTTGCCTAAAAAGGAGATTAGCGACAATACAATAAACTCGGTCGCTGCACAACTTCATGGATTGGAAGTGCGATTGAATGCAAGCATTACAGAACAGATAAAACTACTTGGAGGTCGCCTTCTATCATATTCTGATAATTTGCATAAGAGTCTTGCTAGTGAATTGAGCAGTGCTGAGGGTAGACTCATGGACAAGGTGGAGAGTGAAATTGGTGCTATAAGTGACGAATTTAAAGAATACGATAGTAAAATTTTTTCACTCGAAAATAAGATTTGTGCTCTATCTACTCGGTGTGTGAGGAGTTGGCTAAGCAAATTACTGACAATAAAAACAACAATAGCAACAACAACGATGTGGATCATTCGTCGGATGCCATACTCTACGGATTGCCATTTTCTAGAGCCAAAAATGTCAAAGGCATTTTTAATTGTATCTGCCGGGCCATCGATTTCATGTCACCACATATTAAGAACATATTTCGTGTTAAGCCTAAAGCTGATAATATCAATTCACTAGTGGTTGTAAAGTTTTACACTCCTTTCGATCGAAATCAGGTCTTGAAGGCTTTTGGCGATTACAGGATACAGTGGAAGAAGGCCGGAAATTTAAGATTGGCGGGGATTGACTTGGAAAACGATGTGTTCATACATGAAAGTCTTGATGTGGAGACTAGAAGGCTTTTGCATGCTGCGATTTCCCTTAAGCGTACCAAGACTATCTGTAATGCTTTCACTTATAGTGGCTCTGTTCACATTCGACTGTAAAAGAATTCCGAATGTATACGCGTTGGTAGCGTGGAGGATTTGGAGAGAGCAGTTAGTTCTGGTGGATCTAAAGGTGCTCTACCTATGTTCACTTTTACACTTGCGTTCATCTTCTGCTTTACTGGCTCTCATTTTTACTGTGTTTTCTTTATGTCCTATCATTCTTTTTTCAATACTCTTAACTCCCTTAATACTACTTCTGAATAAATGCTTACTGTTTGCTGTTATCATTCTGGTGTTATGGTTGTGAATAAAATTGATTACAGCGCTGATGAAAGTCACAAAACCTTGATCAATATCATGTGTAGACGCCACAAGGGTCTTAAAATTGTACACTTCAATGCCCGGAGTCTTAATGGTTTTAAACTTGATTGTGTAAAGTATGCATTTGAGGATTCCTTGGTTGACGTCATATGTGTTTCTGAAACGTGGTTTGAGAGTGATGTGAAGGATGAATACGGCAACTTAAGAAATTATAAACTATTTCGCAATGACAGGTGTGATAGAAGAGGTGGGGGTGTTGCAATATATTGTAGATCTAGTCTAAGTGTAAAGTTTTTGAATAAATCTAGTGGATCAGAGGTAGAGTTCATAAATATAGAAATTCTTGATACTAGTATTAAAATTTTTCTCTCCTGCGTTTATAACCCCAATCACAGCTTCTGTATTGACCCGTTGTTCACTTCCATTTCTAATTGTGTGATTGACTATGATCACTTTGTTCTATGTGGTGACTTTAATCTGAACCTTTTAACTAATAATAGTTATATTAAGCGATTTATTGATGGTTTATATGAGGTTGGTCTCAGCATTGTCAATACTAATATCCCGACTAGATTTGCAAGCAACTCTCAACCTAGCTTACTTGACATATTTGTGGTATCTGATATCTCTTTGGTGTTATTATTTGATCAAACATCTTTTATTTCTGATCATGACTTAATTTTTTGCATTTTGAATATTGGTCTTAGTCCAGTCGTCTCGGATAACATGTTTGTCTATCGTGATTATAAATTCATTGATTTCACATCTCTGTACAATGACTTACTTGATATCGATTGGTCTAGCTGTTGGTTCTTTAGTTCAGTTGATGATAAATTAAACTACTTTATTACTGAGCTTACTAAACTATTTGACAAACAAGTTCCTTTGAGAACTCGCCATGTGATTAATAGCTCGTGTCACTGGTTTACGCAAAATGTAAAATTAGCATTAAAAAACCTCACAAAACTTACAATAAATGGAAAAAAATCCAACAGAATGCAACCTTCTGGATTACAAAAAGGCAAGGAATGAAGCTACCTCTATGGTCAGGTTGTCGAAGAGTATGTTTTTTTAGATCGAAGCTTCAATCTTCATTACCGTCAAAACTGCTGTGGCACAATTTAAAGAGTATTGGTGTGTGTTGTACTAACTCTGAAACATGTCGAATTGATCCCCAAGAACTCAATGACTTTTTTATTGTTAACCCTGCTTCCAATTTGCAAAAGATTCTTCAATATTGATCATCACAAAACATCTACCAAATTTCAAGACCGGTTTCAGTTTGACGCTGTGTGTGAGATGGGCGTTGCACTTTGTTTAAACAAAATTAAGTCTAATGCTGTTGGAGAGGACGGTATTGCTATTAAGTTCATTAAACTGGTATTGCCCTCTAACATACATTATTAACCATTGTTTTACTACCTCCTGTTTTCCAAGCCCTATTGATCTTGTTGAGGATTTGTATCTTAGAGTTAATGAGGATCTTTGTTCTATTGGCGAGTGGGCGACTGTAAATTTGCTGAAGTTAAACGCCTTTAAATCGAACGTTCTTCCGATTTCTAAAATATCGTACTCTCATGATATTTCACCAATTTTTCTTAACGGAACCCAACTTGAATTTGTGAGTAAGGTTAGGAATCTTGGTTTTATTATTAACTCTTCCCTTTCTTGTCAAGACCATATTAATAATGTGGTGAGTAAGTCGTACTCTGTTCTTCGTAATCTCAGAATGACTGCAGCATTTGTGCCATGTGAAACTAAACGAAAATTAACATATTCTGATGTTGTTTACAATAAGCTGGACTCCAGGTCCTTGCACAAATTACGTGTAACATTCAATAATGCTGTTCGTTACATTTACGGTTTAAAAAAGTTTGATCATGTCTCGGCCTATAGTGGAAATATTCTTGGTGTTGATTTTTTCAATTATATTGATGCTAGAAATTGCATCTTTTTATACAGACTTATCCACTCGCAGAGTTCAGCGTATTTGTATGAAAAGCTTCAATTCTGTAGATCGGGTAGAGGCAGAAATCTTCTTATACCAGGTTTTAATTTCAAAAATTCCAGTAGGTTATTCTTCGTTAGCGCTATTACATTGTGGAATTCGCTTCCTGTACATATTAAAAATGCTGTTACTATGGCAAACTTTAAGCACCTAATTCTCCTACATTTCTCTAATAAACCTTAATTATTTTTTTCTCTCTCTCTCTCTTTCTCTCTCTCTCTATTTCACACGCACTTTCTTTTCTTTTCCCTTTTCTCGACAGCCCTATTTAGTTTTAAGAAATTACTTTATTCCTTTATTTTTTAAGCATTTGTTGTTAATATCTTTGAAGTTGTTATTTCATGTTTACTCTGCGCATGTGAAAGATTATTATATCTTATTTGCGAACTAAAATGAAAATAAATCAAATAAAAATAAAAATTTATACCGATTAATCGATGGTATAAAATTCAATAGAAAAAGTGCGTAAAATGCAGGACTTCAAACTGCGTAAGTAATTAACGCCAATACTAAAAACAATTAAAACGTTTGGCAAATACGAACATGTGTACGCACATGGTAGATTATATACAAGGTCCAAAAAAGTGAACCAAGATACAATTTTTCTGTATATTATCGGTTTATTCAAAAGAGCAAACATTCCCATTATTTATGGAATACGACTTTACGGTGAAGGTTTCTGGCTCTATCTCACGAATGGCATGCTCGATATTCCCTATAAGTGCCTGAACCTTTAATGGATTGTTTGCATAACATCGGTCTTTCACGACACAAACAAAAAAAGTTCTAACGGCGACAAACCGTAGCTTTGGAGTGGCTAATTGACATCGCCAGGACATCTATTGTGGCAAGGGCTGTGTGGCATGGCGCGCCATCTTGCTGAAACCAAAGATCGGCCAAGGCCATGTCTTCAATTGTCGGCCACAAAAAATCGTTTATCGTACCTCTTTGTGCTCTCCGTTGATCGATATTGCATTTTCAAATAAATATTGGTCAATTATGCCACCGCTCCACAATCCGCGACAAGCTCTCTGAGGACGCATTGGGTTCTCTGGTATCACGTACGGATATTTCAATCCCCAGATACAGCAGTTTTGCTTGTTTTTGTCAGAAAAAAATAAAGGAAATTTCTTTTCAATAAACGCACTGTTTGGGCTACACAATATTGACTTTGAAGTTTGCATTATTTCCCAACGTCTTTCAAGCTTTTTATTTCGTTCCGCTGACTTTCTGTCAAGATTTCCATTGGGAAAGAGCTGCCACTGTAAAAATAACTTATAATAAAAAAAAAATAGAAGCCAAATGGTCCACCCTGTACATACGTGCTAAATCAACGGAACAAAACAACGATAATATATGTCACTCTATGAGACCGTCGTTGATTAATTTTCATATGCATATGAATATTTACAAGTATACACGTACATCTTTATATTTTTAATTGTGTGGGTGTTTGTTTGTGAGTATACATCCTCATACGTTGATATATTGCAAACATGTGGTGCGTATAAACTTTTAATGTACGTCATTAATTTTATAATTTCACCACTTGCAATGTACAGTGTAACCTTCCATATAACATAAGTCGATGCTCGAAGAATTCGCTTACTAAAAAAAAAAAACATGAATTAATGGAACAGCATAAGGTATAATGCTAAAATTTGGTATGAAAGCTAAGCCTAATGTAATGTCACTTTCTGTATAACCCAAAATGCTAATATTGATTAAATATTTTATATTAGTATTTTCAATTTTTTATTTTTTTAGTTTGTATGTAAGTTTTTTGTGAAATTCTGTGTGGTGGTTATCCATAAATATAACGGTACTTTTAATTTTTCAAAAAACTATTTCAGTTCATAGTTTTTTGAAAAATTAAATTTTTGCCAATAATTCCATTTAAAAGTTCCCACTGTGCTCCTTGTCGAATTGTTTCTGACAAACATCTTAAGTGTATGGAACATACGCACTCATTCATTAACACACATCATACGAGTATACTAGCACGCAGTTATAGTGTACAACAGTAAGGCCTTTTATTGTATTTCTATGCTAAAGCTATGTATTGTACTATGAGTGCGGTGAATAATTAAGTGCTTGTTAGTGTTTATTATTATGTTGTTTTTGTCTTTTTATATATAAATTATTATTGTATATATAATTTGATGAGTATATTAACACGTGTTAATTAAATGTTTATTATTTGCACAGAAAGTACGTATGGAATTAGTTTAATTTCTATGCTAAAGGACGATTTCTCGATATTCACTTAAGTTGTTTATTTAATATAATTATCGAAAATAAAAAAAAAAAGAATTTCATACCTAATGGTAATTACACAATACCAAGACAAGATATTACTTTCCTTGTTCAATATGTATGACATACAAATATATTTAGCAAAAAATACTCTGAAGAACCTTGAACCTCGACTTTCCTTACACTTATGCACCTTAAATGTTGACAGTACTAGAAGAGATCCAAATGACACACCTTTGGTTGTTAGTACTTCCTTACTTCCACATGCTCAATGCTCATTGCTGAAAAATATTTGTATTTTTGAAAAAATCGAATTGGTTAGCCGAGTCAATTCAAATATTTTTTATCCAACAAAAAATTAGCATTAAGTTCATACCAATATTTTAAATTGTATGCGAACATTAAATGCTTTTTTTTTGTATAGCTACGAATACCAATGACTCATTAAAATGTTGCGGTTGATTATATTGCTGAAAATGTATTATTCGAATTACATAGGTTGAAATTATTTGCAATTATCATTTTCACTTATTAAATTGTTATGTGTTTTTTTGTCATTAATTTCAATTTAATTAATTATTATTTATACGATATTTTTTTTTCAAATATTTCTTTATATTTATTTATTTAAATTAATTTCAAAAACTTTTTATAGAGGTACAGCCGGACATATGTACAAAATTTTACTGAACATAAATTGAGCAATTCTTCTCACTGAAGCATAATGCATTGCTGATTAGGATCAGCTGACTTTTTCGGTTTGTTACCAATTCATAAATTTAGTATAGCAGCCCTCTTAAGGGATGGAGTTAGAGGGTAAATATGTTTAGAAGAAATATTTGGGAGCAAAAATCAAGGGGGTGCTCTTCTAGAGACGACACCTGGGCAGATATGGTCGACTTGCAAATATATGTTTTACTTTTATTTTGTATAGCAACCCCCTTAAGGTGCGAATATAGAGGGTAAATATATTCAAAGAGATTATCGAGGAACAAAATCAATTGTAGGTCGAACATAGTGCTTAGCTCTCTAGGAACGATTCCTGGAACTCCTGGTGGAGTTGTTTATCGATTTCTAGGTGTTTTAAAATATATATATGAGACAAATAACCCAATGAATCGCACCTAAAATGGTGGAACCTGTGACTGATCTACAAAACCACTTAAATTTATGACTGCTTTATTTTCCTAATATTATCACACCATATCTCCCCCAATTTTTCACTTTTTACCGTGACAAGTTAACGTTAAGTTAACTTTAACTCAGATGTATCAATTAATTTATGAGTAAATAAAATTAAATTTTCTTCAGTTAATCTTAAAAAGTAAGCAAAATCAGTCAGCTGATTTTTGTAATAAAGTGTGGCAGTTTTGTTTTTAAATTCAAAACAAAATAGCAAAATACAATTTTTAATTGCTATAAATGAAAAATTATAAACGATTGTTGAACAAAATAAGAACACAATAGTGTGTCAAAAAACTGACTATATTAGATGCTGTGACGAAGTAGTCAGTACTTTCTTTTCAGATATCCAATCTTCGTTGATTAATAAACCAATATTCAAAGCAACTACTTCCCATCTGCGTACAGCTAGCTAACTTTCTGGCTATTCTAAATTGGTCACACTACTCTTATATAAGGCTATACATGACAGCCATAGACCTTTCCCGAATAGTTCTATGAACAATTAATTCATTAGCTAAGCTACAATCCTCTGTACCATCTTTATTCTGTATATCTTGGAAATCTAAATAATTAATTTTCTTGAAAACGAAACCAACCAAATTTGATATTTAAAATTTCAACGAGCTTTCACAATCAACCGATTTCTACACTCAGTTAACTGGATGTTAACTCATGGATATTTAGCGGTTATCTTCAAGTTAACTGGCTAATGTGAAATTGAAACTGAAATAGTTAACTGTCGAATATATGTAGGTTAACTTGTGACTGTGAAAATGGCTCTTAGGGTCATATAGCTTCAGAAGAGATTCCAAAATGCGCAAATCAACATAATCAATCTATCATAGGTTAAACTTAGTTTTATGCAGCTATAAATGTTATTCGCCCTAAAAATACTTTTTTACTTGATGACTTTTTTGGTATCCCAATACATAAATACCTGTATGCTTGTACGAATTATATTTATTGTACTTGTGGTTTATGATTCAATTTTCCTTTATATTGAGAACTCTAAATTTAATGGATTTTTAAAAATACTTTATATTGTAGTAGTATTGCAATTTTTTATGTTTATTATTGTATTTTGTCATATGACTAACTCCCATTATTGGATAAAAGCACCCACTGGCAAAGTACTTAACAATAAGCGCTCACGCAAACGCAATTATTGTAGATGTTCTACTATATTGACCTATATAAGTTGATTTTCAATGATGAAGTGCAATTATGTTCAACACACAATTATTAAGAACTTTAGAAACTTTCTGGAAGAAGAAAGTGAGAGCAAAGAAAATGCATATTTTTTATTCATCTCAATGATTTCGAAAGACTTAGCTGCTCAATAGTTATGGTTTCTAACTTTAAGGTTTTTAGTGGAACATGTTTTGTATGATACAATGGCGGATAAGACGAAATTTAATACAAGTCTTTTTTTTGATTTGAATTGATATTACACATAACGCTGGATAGCATTTATAAAAGGACAAAGGTATTCTGATTTCTTGATTTATAAATATTTCTAGTGAAATGAGAAAAGCTTAAAGCATTTGTTTTCTACGATTGAAAGTAATAAACACACTTATCTTAATGCTATTATATGGTAGCAAAAGAATGTCACCAAAAATATTGTATTTACCAAAAAAAAAAATTTAATTACACGACAGAACAATAATAGTATGTAGTAGTTACTCCAGTAAATTTATTGCAGCAACATTGCTAACTTCATATTGAAACCAACGACACTACCAAGAATTGCTGAATTATTTTGCTATTACGATATATGTTACAAAAACATTAGATGCGTAGAAAACTTTAAATGATGACTTGTGTTGAATACTGAACTAATTGAAAAGAAAAAAGAAGAAGCACTAAAACCGGATATTCTTATTTGGCTGCTAGTTCCCGAGAAGAGTTGTGAATTATATTATTAAATTTTTTTTTTAATTTTTCACGGCAAGGAGAAAATAACTCGAAATTATTTTTCCATAAACCGGATTTTTTCAAATATTTTTAGAAAAAGTTCTTGCGTATAAAAAAATATTGTATCTCGAAAATCCGATACATTCCTACTGTACAGATCTATTGTACATACATATTTCGCCATTATGTTTCTGCAGTCTTACCGGAACTGTATATTTTGCATAGCTTTGATAATTTATTTTAGTCGTTTTGGTGTCTGATTTTGAAGTCAACTGCGAGAGTAAATAAATAAAATTGAAAATAACCAAAAAGTTGCTCACAAAAATGCAAAGTTGGAATGATTTTACATAATTTTCATACTAAACACACTATATAATGAAAACAGTTTTACTACTGTAATGTAATTAAGTTGATTTTTTTTTTTTATTTACAGTCTCGTCTGATATTCAATAGAATTGTAAAGATGCCGATTTGTTCTCTGGTAATTGATAATGATTCCGACAGTGAAAATGTATAAAAAAATCAACCTTGTTGATAGACTATGATCCTATATTTCCAATTGTATAGGGTTCCGAACATTCTCAAAACGCAGTAACTTATAAAATTAATGCACTCAAATAGTACAATAAAGTACTAAATATCATACTTTTGCATATAATATTATCCTCTTTCAACCAAAAGAGGAAAACTAAAAAGTACTACTATAGTGAAAATCACATTCCAGTATCGAATAGTTTGCAATCACAACAACAAAATTTGCACAAATATATTACTTATGCTCTTGAAAATGTTCAACATATCATATTTGTAAATACAGGGTGATTTTTTAGCAACTTTCTTCTCGGCAACACTGTTTTTGGTAGCCCAGCTGTTTTCGTGTAACATGTTACTGTCGAACATGTTGAGTTTGGTCTATAATTTAACCATGTATGGACTTACAAACGAACAACGCTTGCAGATTGTTGAATTTTATTATCAAAGTTCATGCTCGGTTCTTTCATTCTTTCATTTTATGGTCAGTTTGGGCGATCTTCTGAGGTGGCTATTCGGAATCTTGCGACCAAATTTCGCACCAAATTTACATTACTTGACATTAAACCACCAACACGCATACGTAGAGTGCGGACAGAGGAAATTATCGCAGCTGTATCCGCCAGTGTTGTTGATTGGACCCAGCGTATCAACCATTACAGGCGCAGCCGCGGTCAACATTTATATGAAATCATCTTTAAACACTGAATTATATAGATCATTCTATCGACTCAAATAAAGATTTGATAATTTTCTTTAAATTTTATGTATTACTTTTTTAAATCAAATCCGATGGCTAATAAAAAATCACTCTGCATATATTTATTATGCATGTGCAATACTGATTTGATACTTCAACAGCTACTATAAGTAGAAATAAATGCAAACAAAATACCAATAGTGTTGGAAAGTCAACTTTAAACATATTGTTCATAATAGATTTGTAATAAGGGTGTTGTTTAAAGTGAAGCATTTTAAAATTTGGGGAAAAAATACAAAATGTAATATTTTAAACGAAAAATTGGCTCTATTGCGAGAATATTTATATGCAAATAGTGTTTGTATATCTTTCGGCGTAATATGGAAAGCCAATCTACTTTCGGTTACTTTTTCAAGCAATTGGAGTTTAACCTCGGCAATAGTTCGCTAAATGTTGGCTTGCATTTCATCCAAAGTTGCTAGTTTATCAGCATAAATTAGCCCTTCCACATATCCCCACAAAAAATAGTCCAGAGGCGTTAAATCCAAAGATCTTGCAGGATAGTTCACAGTTCCATTTTGATAGATTATATTGTCGCCAAAAGTTTCCTTTAATAAATCGATTGTTATGTTCGATGAATGGCATGTAGCGCCGTCTTGCTGGGACCCCATATCTCTTCCACATTCATACCCTACAATTGGGGTATCAAATATTCAGCTATCTTGGCTCTGTACGTTGTTGCCTGCCGCGTTTTCCAAGCAGGATGGTCCACTAATTCCACCAGCCCATAAACCACAACAAAGAGTAAGGTTTTGTGCATGTAATGGTGTTTGAAGAAATTCTTGTGGATTGTCTCCACTCCAAATCTGACAATTTTTCTTGTACCAAAAATGAGCCTCATCGCTAAATAATAAAGCAATTTTTGAGTTTGGATGACAGAACTACTAACCCCTAACTCTAACCAACTCGTTAGTTAATTGAAATTGTCTCAGGTTTATTTTATGCAGAAGATCGGGAATGACAAAAATAGATATATTACAAGAGAAAATGTTGTAGTTAATAATAAATCGTTTGAAAATACAACATAAAATATCAACAAAAGCTTATGTTTATGCCTAAGAGAATTAGTATTTGATTTATAGTACTGAACATAAGTACATGAGAACATAGTACATAATTGTAATGAATACAATAAAGTACATTTTAACAAAACCAGCACAGCAATTATGAAAATTACGATGTAGCAATATGCATATTTGTAAGCGATGGTTGAGAATACAAATATAAATGCAATATGTAGACAGAAACAATATTGCAATTAGCTACAGTGATGCAGGCACTGTTAGAAGCAGTCATTGCAGCAAGCAAAATATATGAAAACTAAATTAAGAAGACAATCCCTTCATAAATTAGAGCACACATATATGTACATTCTATTGTATAGGGTAGGGTTATCCATTTTGCGGTTTCAAAAGTAAATGTAAATAAAACACATATAAAATATTTTTTATCATGATATTTCTTTTTTATTATAAAGTTTGAACGTTGACATTATGTGTGAAATACTACATCATTTAAATGACCACCACGCGAATTGTTGCAAGCATCGATTCTTTTGAGGTAATTTTCGACCACTTTTTGACACATATTGGGCGGTATCTCAGCCATAACGTGGCGAATGTTGGTTTTTAGGTGCTCAAGAGTTAAAGGTTTATCTGCATAAACACGGTCTTTCGCGTAGCCCCACAAAAAAAAGTCAAGTGGTGTCAAATCGCATGATCTTGGTGGCCACTTGATATCGCCATGACGAGAAATTACGCGGCCAGAAAATTTCTCTTGCAATAAAGCCATGTGGCATGTGGCACCGTCTTGTTGAAACCACATATTCTCTAAGTCGTATTCTTCAATAGCAGGCAAAAAAAAATCGGTTATCATATGACCATAACGCTCCGAATTGACGGTGACAGTCGTTCCATCGTCGTTTTCGAAGAAGTAAGGTCCAATCACACCTCCGGACCAAAGAGCGCACCAAGCAGTGACTTTTTGTGGATGTAGTGGCCTCTCTTCAATTACTTGAGGATTCTCAGAACCCCAAATACGACAATTTGGTTTGTTAACATACCCACCGAGTGAGAAATGTGCTTCGTCGCTGAAGAAAATTTTGTTCGAAAAATCGCCGTCCACCGCCTGTTGTTCAAGCACCCATTCGACGTATCTACGACGTTGTGAATGGTCAGCTGGCTTCAGTTGTTGTGTGAGCTGGATTTTATATGGATGTATGTGTAGATCCAAATGCAAAATACGCCATAATGTGCCGTAAGACAGTCCTAATTCCTGAGAACGACGAGGAATCGACACATTCGGGTCTTCGGCAACACTTTCACTTACAGCAGCGATATTTTCGGTGGTACGAGAGAAACGATGATGCACATGCCTTACAATATCTGTAACCGATCCAGTCTCTTCATATTTCTTCACAATTTTGCCAATTGCTTGCGTAGTTGGACGATTATGTAAACCATAATCTCCTCTTAAAGTACGATATGTGGCTGTGGCAGAATCACCATTTTTGTAGTAGGTTTTTACAATTTTAATGCATTGTGCGATAGTTAAGCGATCCATTTTCGCAAATGTCAGAATTTGAGCTGAAAAAGAAAGAAATTGTTTTAACAACTCAGTTTGAGAGATGTCGAATTCTAGCCCTATACTTTTGAAACCGCGAAATGGATAACCCTTTACAATTGGTTATAAAATATACGAGTGCAACTACTTCTGTTGATTAAAAATTTGAAGAATATTTAACATTTATAAATGCACTCTCACCTTTAGACCGAATACACACATATATGATACATATATGATACATTATTTTAAAGTAAGATTCATATATTTATTCAAGGATTTATTCATTTTCAGTGAAAACAAGCTGCCTATTGTATTTAAGAAATGATAACTAATCTTCAAAACGTTGGTGCCGTATATCAGTGGTTAGTGTGGTGGCCTTCTGATCTGTAGGTCGTGGGTTCAATCCCCGATTGAAGCATAACAAAATTTAATATCGAAAATATTTTTCTTTCGAACGGTATCCTAGCTGCCGGCAAGAATTGGCAAGAATTGGCAATTAGACAAAAATGCTTCTTAAAAAAGCTCTGTGACATAACTACGTTAAAGTGATGTCACAAGGGCTCTGCCGTTCGGAACCGGCTAATATAAGTAGGTCTCTTCTAATGCTGTCCAAACTTAACATGCACAACCGTATTGGAAGAGCAGCTCGGTGGTATCACAATGGACCTCTCTGACATAAATGTAAGGCTGCCCTCTCAGATAGAGGGCAGCCACATAACCGAACCTATCTTCAAAACAAAACAATTGTTACAATAATAATAATTTTCCCTCATTTTCTCTTCATCTAAATCTCTCTCTCTCTCTCTGTCTATAATAATCATTATTGTAATCTTTACATCTTCTTTTTTTATATCATCCAGTAGACAAATAAGTAATTATCGTTTTTCGTATGAAATTCAATTTTAAATGGGAAAGCAACCAAAATCTTTGCTACATTTTAATTTTAGAAACATCTGATATGAGTATAAGTAGATATTTAAACTGAGGAACTATCACCACGGTATCCTCGGAGGAAGCAGGAACCAGGAGTGCTTTTTCGGCTAAGGTGCTTGAGAAGCACTCTTTTTCTGACCATCGTTATATCCAAATTACTTTTGAAGAAAAATAAGAAATATAAGTAAAACCAATTGGCAAGTGTACCGGAACACACTGCAGTCAACATTACCGGTAGACCCACCCTTCAATCCCCACAACGGCGACACGCTCGATAGCCTCGTCAGGACGTTTATCAAATCATGTAATCAAGGGTTAAACAAAACAAAGCCAAAGAAACTACCTTGGTGGTTTAAAAAATTTAACGAACTACGACTAGAATATAGAAAGCCATTCAATATTGCACAGTCGCTTCGAAAGGATAGTGACTGGAACTGTTAGTATGACTAACTAAAGGCTCTTGGAGGGCATTCTGTGGGGACGTTAAGACTACCACAGAAGCACACAACTAAGAAAAATACTATCAAAGACTAACCAATCAATCGGATACCTACAGAAATCTGACAAGAGCTGGACAGTATTAAGCGAAGAATCTTTGAACTTACTTCTAGATACACGCTTTCCTGATAGCGTAAATAGTGCAACGAAGTTAAATGAAAACGACTGCCGATCGGAATCCGACTCAGACGTCTTAAGTGTTATTACCAAGACGAATATAGAATGGGTGGCCAGAATTTCAAGAATTTCAAATCACAAGGACCTGACGGGATATACTTAGGGCAACTTCAGCAGTTATTAGACTACATCATGAACTGGCTCATAACCATTCTTAAGAGTGCTGTGCACCTTAATTATATACCCCACTTATGGAAGGAAGTACAAGTTGTATTTATACCAAAAGCTGGCAAAATCTCATATGTCAGTGCTAAAGACTTAAAGCCTATCAGTCTCTCATCATACCTATTAAAAATGCTAGAAGGTCTAGTGGACCTATATATTAGGACCAAAATAACACCACAGCGACTCACAACATGCGTACAGTAAAGGCAAATCTACGAAATCTGCACTAAACTCAATTATAACAGAGATAGAAAACTCGATAGAGAACAAGGAATATACTCTGGTAGCTTTCTTAGACATCGAGGTGCCCTTAACAACATACATCTGAGAGAAATAACTACCGCATTGGCAGAGCTTGGCATCGTCGAGTCCCTGGATGGGGACTCCCCAAGGCGGTTAACTCTTGCCTATTCTGAGGGTTTTGGCAATGAATAAATAATTGCGAAATCTAGAGATAGGGGACATAAAATTATTGCCTACGCGGATGATGTTGCCATTACAGTAAAAGGAAAATTTCCGAAAAAAAAAAATAAATATGTGGCACTTAAAGCCCCAAAGGGCTCATTATCCGAGCTTCTCTTCCATTACTGTTGTGCGTCTTAAATTTGGACAGTATTAGAAGGGACCTACTTTATTTTAACCTTATCTTATCGATATTATATTTTGTTATGCATCAGCCGGGGATTGAACCACGACCTACAGATCAGAAGGCGAACACACTAACCACTGAGCTACGGCACCCACTTATAGGAGTCATTACGTTTCATTATAGTTAAATTCGTCACAGTAATTTTGAATGCAGTTAAATAAATGCCGTATCTACATATACGATATTTTATTGGACAAGAGATTATAACTCGACGTCATCTGATAGAGCATTCTCACTTGTTCGCACTCGCACTTGTGTAATAGTGGCAAGAGTCACTATTCAACACTATTGAAAAAGCCACAAAGCTAAATCCTAAATATCGAAGTAAAATGACAAAATCAAAAGATAGATCTAGCCTCTAAAAGGCTAAACTGGTAACACTTCTCAAACGTATGAGTAATTTTCAATTGGCCATTGAATGTCATGCATCTACGAGTATTACGTGAACACAAGTTAAATAATTGTGCAATTGATTGTAATACATTGACTTCAATTTTATTTATTTATTATACTTTCTTTTCGTATGCTATTTCGTATTTATTTTTTAATTTAGTGCAACCAACCTCTATGGTAAAGCTTATATTAAGAAATTGTAACAATCAGTAATGTATACGATATATTGTGAGATTGATTAGTTTGTTTTATGTTGAAATCTAAATAAGTAGAAGCATGTATATTTATTTGCTCTTATTACGTTTGTATAATAAATTGTACAATTTGCATATAATAATTGAAGTAATTCTTCTTTTTCCTTTCATGTTAAAAAATATATTACCAATCATCATTCAATTTCGTCTGTTCACGAGGATATTTGATTGATTGACAATTACTTTCAAGCTTTCTTTGTTACTGTATAGAATATTACAATGCTTGTATAAAAATTTCGATTTCTACATGTGTACATATATTATAAATAACATAGATACGACATGATGTAGAGTACACATTCATAAGTTCATGTTTTCCTAAAAATATTATATATGGCATGTATATTACTTATGATAGATGATTCTTGAATTTTCAATATTAAATTACTTATAAAAAATATTATTTTAAAAAAATAATGAAAAGGTTAGTAAGTAAGTAGAACAAAAAAATGATGAAGAAAGAAAAAATAAGGAGGTAAAATTCTTTACTTATGACGCAATTTGCATTTTGCAACGACATTTTTAAGACTTATTTATTTTTTGTTATATTTTAATTTTGTTCTTTACTTTCTCATATTTTCTTCCTTTCTAAATTTGCTGTATTCTTATACTTCCTTTCTTTCTTTAGTACTTTTGTCTTTTTTGCTCTATGTATACATTTTAATTAAAATAAACTTTAGTTATTACACTTCATATTAATTATATTGCATCTGATTTTAGCAGTATATATATTGTATATAAATCACCATGAAAAATATCAATGTAAAAATTCAAAATCTTTTCATTTGGGGAACCCTTTTCAATCAAACTTTGATTAGAAAACACGAAGCATTCAGTCGTCGCAAGAAATGTTCAACTAATAACGGATGGATGCATCAAAACTTCTCAATCCAACTGTGTAATTTTTGCCGCTAAATTGACGGAATTGAAGCAGAATACTATAAATTTTATATTGACCAACTGTGATCATTTACCCTCTTTAATGACGCTATTTCTTCTCATTCTAATCATTCGTTTTCTAAATGAGATCATCTCATAATGTTGTCACGAAACTTACTCATAGTTAATGGTTGAATCCTGAACAGTTTCCTAGTAAAATAGAATAACGAGAGCAAACAAATCGAACTATAGCTTAACTGAAATATGTGATAATCAAAACCAATGTCAAAAAAGGGAGTTCAAAACAACAAGAACAATCCAGAATTAGCAAAAGATGTTTTCACAGCATTGGTAGGAGAATATAAATAAGAGTATTTGAAAGCATCTAATATTGGAATATATATAATGAGTGCGTTGTGAATGCAAAGCATGTATGTATTGATTGTATAAATGATTGTAAAATTATAAACAAATTATGTTAAATATCTTTTTTTTTTGCATAAAACTTGTACGAAATGAGTGCTTAATTTTACTTACTTACTTACTTACTTACTTACTTAGCGAATATAACAAGCTTTTAGCTGGAGCGTATATCTACATTCGTTCGACATGACCTAGCCAGTGCAGCCGCTGAATTTTAATGCGCTTTACTATGTCGGTGTCAGAATACCGCTCATACACCTCATGGTTGTACCTTATTCGATACTCGTCATTAACGCCAATATATCCAAGGATATTTCGTAGGACTTTTCTTTCGAAAAGTCCGAGCATTCTCTTATCTGAAGTGGAAATTGTACAAGCTTTGCCACCACACGTAATGACAGGCATGATAAGAGTCTTGTAGACTGTGGTTTTCGTTTATTAAGACCAAAATAGCATCTGCTAGTAAGAGTGATTCTTCGCAATATTTCCAGGCTGACATCATTACCGGTGTTAATGCTGGTTCCAAGATAGACAAAGACCTTCACTATTTCAAAAGCGTAACTATCAACAGTGATATGCTGTCCAAGTTGCCGGGACTCTTTGTATTTAATTTCACTTTTTATTTTATTGTATAGAATAATAAAATTTTTATAGAATAATACACTATATTGGATTTCGACAATTTAATAATTTTAATAATAATTTACATGCATTTGTACATATGGAGTTCAATTCCAAAAAGAAGGAAGGCGTATGAACGTATAAATTTATAAAAGGAAATTATGAATTATCAAGAAAATAATTATCAAGAAAAATATAAATAAATGTTAAACAACTTTTATTTCAACGATCGAGAATGCTCGTAATGGCACGATCGTTTCAAAATCTAGGACCGAAAGTAAACCAAAACACATCGGTCGATCGTAGCACGAGCCGCGAAAACCCAAAAACATAAAAGGGGAATTTATGTGGAGAGTTGGGTTGCCAAATGGTAAGTATGAAATCCAGGTAAGTATTAAGGTAAGGTAAGTATAATTATAATTCATATGAAGGTAAGTATTATTAATTCATTATATATTCAGTTTCTTTCTTTTACTCCTTTTTTTCAGGGACTAACCATATGGCTCCTCTAAAGGGATTAAGATACTTTGTTTGTTGAGATCAGGTACTTCGTCTTACTCTCATTCACCGGAAAAACGCGAATCTCTTTCCAGCTCTGAGAATGCTGGACTGCTCGCTTGTTCATGCCGATTATGTCAATGTTATTGGCAAAAGCTGCTTTGTTGTTGTAGAAATGGCCTTTCTGACCTCGTTATGGTCGGGTGGTGGAACATCTACACCATCATACGTGATTGGAAAGTTCGGGAAATCTCCTCCACTTGCGGTATTGTTCGAAGCGGCCCCAATCAGTAATGTGGATAAATGTTCCCTCCATAAGCAGGAAGAGGCTCCGTGATTTAAATCGCCACTCAGACGATTGATCTTCTCGATGAATTTTCGAGTCTCATGCCTTTGTTCACTTATCTCTATCTCCTTACATTTGCGTCTTTCTTGCTCTCTTTTCTTGCACCTCTCTCCGCATTTCTCCCTTCTCTGTATTGCTCCATAACAGGTCTCGTAGCATCTTCACGCAGGGGTTTTCTATAGACAGCGTCCTATTCATACCACACATTCATAAATAGGGGGAGTATTCTGTATAAGCAGATCCAAAAGTCGAGTGGCAAAAACATTTGATGTATCTAGTGATTGCAATTTATCGACGACGTGTCCGCGGGGATCGATTTTACGTCCATCAAACTGGCAACATGCCTTCCATCGGTCATCGCCTGATCAATTTGGTTCTTCGTTCGTTTATCTGAAGACAATCACGTCGCTTTGTGGATGTAGAGATGTTGAAATCTGGTACTACTAATTGCCATGTTTCATGCTGCTGCGAAGTCGATCAGCCTCATTCCTTTATCGGAAGTGTTTTCTTGTAGGCTGAATTTTCCGACTGTTGGACCAAAGATACTTTCCTTGCCCGTGTCGTAATTAAGCATGATTTTGGTATCGTGAGGGAAGCAGTCATAAACTTCTTCGAGGCGCTGAAAGAAGATCTCTTTGGTTGCATTGTCCTCCTCATCCATCGGTGCATGGGCGCATATTAGCCTTATGTTGATAAATTTTGCCTTAATGTGGATTGTTGCCAGCCGTTCGTTCAATGGTGTGAACTGTGCGACAAGATATCGTAGTCTCTTACTGACAAATCCACATCCGAGTTTGTGCCTCTCCGCATAGCAATATCACAATATTACTATCCGTAGTAAATATCAGAGGATGCTCTTTCAGCGCAGTGCTGTCCCCTTTAACTGTGGAGGCTTTCGCCACTCACTTCAGTTGCCTTCCAGTGGGTGCCAGACATTACCCGGTGCACGCCACGTGGAAAACGCCCATTAAGAATGACAGTATCATCTCATAGCAAGCAGAATTAGTTGCATGATGGCACCATCATTAGAAAATGTATGTTCCATCACATAGTGCGCAGAACAAACTACATGACGTCCAGTAAGTTGACTTGGAAGATTAAGGCGGTTAGACACGATAACGATTGTTGTTGGTCATAGTTAATACCAAATAATTGCAACACTTATCATTGACAGAGTTAAGTAATCGAACAGAGTTGACTCGATTAAAATTCAACGTTCACAAAATAAAAAACGTAACAATTTGTGTCAGAAGTGGGATTCCGTTAAGACGGTAAAAATTGACCAACTAAAAGTGGACCAGCTTAAAAAGCTGTTGGTAGAGATGAATCTATTGTCATCAGGTGCGAAAGCGGAACTACTGGTGAGCCTAAGGGTATTCATGTTCATATTTAAAGGGTTATCCATTTTGCGGTTTCAAAAGTAAATGTAAATAAAACACATATAAAATATTTTTTTATCATGATATTTCTTTTTTATTATAAAGTTTGAACGTTGACATTATGTGTGAAATACTACATCATTTAAATGACCACCACGCGAATTGTTGCAAGCATCGATTCTTTTGAGGTAATTTTCGACCACTTTTTGACACATATTGGGCGGTATCTCAGCCATAACGTGACGAATGTTGGTTTTTAGGTGCTCAAGAGTTAAAGGTTTATCTGCATAAACACGGTCTTTCGGGTAGCCCCACAAAAAAAAGTCAAGCGGTGTCAAATCGCATGATCTTGGTGGCCACTTGATATCGCCACGACGAGAAATTACTCGGCCAGAAAATTTCTCTTGCAATAAAGCCATATTCGCTCGAGTTGTGTGGCATGTGGCACCGTCTTGTTGAAACCACATATTCTCTAAGTCGTATTCTTCAATAGCAGGCAAAAAAAAGTCGGACATCATATGACCATAACGCTCCGAATTGACGGTGACAGTCGTTCCATCGTCGTTTTCGAAGAAGTAAGGTCCAATCACACCTCCGTACCAAAGAGCGCACCAAGCAGTGACTTTTTGTGGATGTAGTGGCCTCTCTTCAATTACTTGAGGGTTCTCAGAACCCCAAATACGACAATTTTGTTTGTTAACATACCCACCGAGTGAGAAATGTGCTTCGTCGCTGAAGAAAATTTTGTTCGAAAAATCGCCGTCCACCGCCTGTTGTTCAAGCACCCATTCGACGTATCTACGACGTTGTGAATGGTCAGCTGGCTTCAGTTGTTGTGTGAGCTGGATTTTATATGGATGTAGGTGTAGATCCAAATGCAAAATACGCCATAATGTGCCGTAAGACAGTTCTAATTCCTGCGAACGACGAGGAATCGACACATTCGGGTCTTCGGCAACACTTTCACTTACAGCAGCGATATTTTCGGTGGTACGATCGAAACGATGATGCACAGGCCTTACAATATCTGTAACCGATCCAGTCTCTTCATATTTCTTCACAATTTTGCCAATTGCTTGTGTAGTTGGACGATTATGTAAACCATAATCTCCTCTTAAAGCACGATATGTGGCTGTGGCAGAATCACCATTTTTGTAGTAGGTTTTTACAATTTTAATGCGTTGTGCGATATTTAAGCGATCCATTTTCGCAAATGTCAGACTTTGAACTAAAAAAGAAAGAAATTGTTTTAACAACTCAGTTTGACAGATGTCGAATTCTAGCCTTATACTTTTGAAACCGCGAAATGGATAACCCTTTATATAACCATGATGCAGCAGCAGCAATAACAGCTTCAAGATAATGCGTCTCGTATCGACAAGCTTCAAGAACATTTAGTTCGCCAAGGACACGCCATAGAAAAACTACAAATAGGCATTGATATTAGACAACAAGACAATTGATAACAAGCTGAAGGAACGTGTCGACGACTAGGCAAATAGGTTGAAGAAATTAGAGCACGAACTCAATAAACTAAAAATAAACGGACCATATACATCAGTGATTAGAAAATCAAGTACAGTTAAGCTAAAGCCACCAACATTTGATGGAATTACGACGTTAAACATCTTCAAGCTTCAGTTCGAAACAACAGCTTCGAAGAAAGAGTGAAACCATAGCGACAGGACTGCTGCTATAATAGTCGCCTCAATAGTGTTACCAATCACTGATGGACAAAAATATGGAAATGAGTATAAGAACCAATTGCATCGAGTGGAATTAAGATTGCAAGTGCAACGGATTAATGAAAGGCTTCAAGATTTCGCTTCCGACATTGTCATCATTCGTTCTTCGGTAATCCGGAAGAATTCATCGAGAAAATAAAAATAGAGGTATTCACAGATAGTATACGTGTCACCAAGGTATACAGATGTCGAAACAATAAGTGCGCTTTGACGTATGAAGCCGCCAGTTTTTATGTCTTGCCGGAAGAGTCATGGACCACCGAACAAGTTCAAGAAGATCAGTGGAACGACCCAGATTTCTTAAAGATTATAAAATACAAAGGTCTTACATCCGGATTGGCAAGAAATGGGTAATGAAAGTCCAATAATAAAGGCATACTGGTGGCAATGGCAAAACCTGCACTTGCGAGATGGATATCTATTCCGAGCATGGGAAAGTGAAGATGGAAAAATTACCAATGATCTTTTAGTGATACCCAAGGCAAGAATAAATGAAGTGATAGCTGAGTATCACAATTCTTCCAGTGGAGGGCATTTGGGCATCACCCATCAATATGTTCAAACATACCTAAATATTCCGTATTTGCTCAGATGCATTTTACATATGTACGAAAAAAACATATGCTTTCAAATGAAAAACCACTTATACAATATTGTAATGTTAAAGAAAGAAATCAAGTAAAGAAAAAAAGATATTAAAATTATAGATGAATAAAAAGAATTGTGTTGTATAAAAAAAGCGAAAAAATAGAGATGCTGCTTTCATTACTGACATTGCTTATCATCAAAGTAAATAAAATCTTGACAATAAAAACTTAGCTGCTATAAAGGATCAAAGCAAAATCTGTAGTTTGTAGATACCATTCCACTACCACCGTTACTGCCATCACCAATGCAAGAATTTCACACTTCAGTGCAATTTCCTTTACACCATAATTTCCTTCATCATCGACGATTTATAAGGACTGTATGAAAGAAAAAAGAAAACAAAATACAAAAGAAATGAAAACAGAGATTTATCAATAAATATAATTTTTCATAATATTTGTTTTCTTTAGATTTTATATTAACAATCTATTTCTATTTTGTTTCACATTCTTTAATTCTATCAACACAATGGCCACAACACACGAAATGTATAAACGTTTTTTTTGTCTTTTTTTGTCGTACGTTTTGTTTTTGGCGATAGAGGGTACAAGAGTACAAAAGTAATGTAATGAGTTTCCTTTTGACGTTCTACTTTTCCACTTTTCTACTTTTTTTTTCTCTTATCAATTTCGAAAAAGCTTTTTATTGTAAATTCAATTGCGAAATAGAAACTAAAATTAAGTAATATACCAGAAATAAAGAGAAATGTCACAGGGATCATTGGCAATTGTCAAATCTATTGATGAAATAATGTGTTACAGTACAATGTTTCTTTGTTCCAAATGACTAAAAATATCGGAAATATGAACATGAAATTTTCTCCTTTCGATATAGGGCAGATGTAGTGTAGCTCAAAACCACTTGATCTCGTTCCAGCTTTTGTTAGTTGAGATTACTTTATTTGAAAAGTATCTTCTCGAGAATCTTAAAATGGCTTTCTAAAAAGTTGCCGTTGAAATTGGTATTTTTATAAAAGTCGCTCCCACTGGATGTTAGGGTGAACCTAGAGTGATACAATGTATGACCGACCCTCCTTCAGATTTTCTCCACAATATTTCCTCCTAAAATATTTACTTAGTTTTACTAAAGTGGATGTAAGACGCCAGAAACAAACTCTTATAAAGGGTTTTCCATTAGGGACATAACAATTTTATCTATTAATAAAACACAGAAATATTTGAGATATTGAGTTCAAATTTATTGTGGATATATTGCAAACACTACATTTTATGAATGAAATTCGATTTCGGTCATATGATCACACGAACGCGTTTACAGCTGTCGATTCTTTGGACAGAATTTTCCACCACTCTAGCACACATTTCGACCGGACCGTTGGCAATTTCGCGTTGGATGTTGTCTTTGAGCTCGTCTAAAGTTGCTGGCTTGTTGGCATAGACCAGTGACTTGATAAAGCCCCATAAAAATTGTGTTAAATCGCATGAACGAGACGGCCATTCGGGACGGGACGGGACCATTTCTCGAGATAACACGTTCACCGAATTTGCCTTGCAATAAATCGATTGTGACTTGTGCTGTGTGGCTAGTGGCACCATCTTGTTGAAACCACATATCGCTGATGTTAAGTTCATCCAATTCTGGCCACAAATAATCTTCCAACATAGCACGATAGCGCTCTCCATTGACGGTAACATGACGATCGTTTTCATCCACGAAAAAATATGGCCAAACAGTAACTTTTTGCGGGTACAACGGTGTCTCAAGAAGCAATTGTAGATTTGTTGCTGACCAATAACGCATATTTGCTTATTGACAAAGCCATTGAGCCAGAAATGAGCTTCATCGCTGAAGATGATTTTTCGCTCTTAAAGTTGCGACCATCGACTCAGAATTTCGGTAGTAATTTTTAATATTTTCCAAACGTTGCTGGTTCGTAAACTTTACTATGATGAAAATTTTGACTTTAACTAACGTTTTAACATTAACAGTTGATTAAAAAAGTTTAAGGGTGCGTTCATATAAAGATACGAAATTGTTATGTCCCTAATGGAAAACCCTTTATTTTCAGTGCAAGTATAATTCCAATCAAGAGTATGTAATTATTTAAAACGTTATTAAATCAATTATTATTCATTAAACCAATTTATATTTTTGGTACGATGAATATTTCCTGCGGTTAGCGTTGACGACATGAAGCAAGAATAGATCTTTTGTGATTGGTGGTAATCATTATGCTTCAACATTCACCGTAACAACGCTACGAGCATAAGTCTCAAATAGGTGTGGTTTGCAACTAGTTACTTGGTTTTTTTATGATTTTACAACTCTAAATGCAAACACATTTGCATTATCAAAATTTGGATAATTTCCAACATTTCATTACAAGACAGCTATAAGTAATTCCCAATTTCATTCCGAGCACTTTTTGAGTCTTTTACAAAACTATCAATTTTATAAGGGAGTCCCCTTAAGGGGCGGAAATAAAGGGTAAGTAAGAAAATGTTGAAAAGGTAACATTAATATATGACATGCAAGGACTTTAAGGCAAGCTTTCTCGAAAGTCTCAGAAGAAGAACTAATTGTATGATCCACCAAAATTGCTGTTCCAGTGACTAATGAAGAATATAATAAATATGGGCGTAACTCAAGCGACAAAAAAGGAAGTGTGTTTTAAAACCAAAGTTAGAATGTAAAAATTCTGCGAATTTACCTTATTACCTTTTCTGTTTTCAGTTTTAAAAGGATGAGAAAAGAGTAAAATAATAAACCCCCTTTACCGATGAACTTTGCTTATATCAAAAAATATTTTATTTAAAAAATGATTTAACGTAACTCATATGATATAACCCACTAGACAAAATTTCCGTTGAGAAAATGGGTAATCAAAAAGTGAAACTAAAGCATCAATTGTGCACAAGTTTCTAATAGAAAAACAAGATTTGCGTGGAATATACATACCACATAGTGATGCAATTTGCTAGACAGTTGAATATACTTAGGCCGATATTGCATAAAACAGTTTTGATTATATTTTCCTGAGAATACTCGCTTTTAAATATTTCATATGCTTCCAAAACTGTCATAATCATGAATCGTTTTTTTCAGTGGTAAAAACGTCTTTTTTATTTTACGATTGGACGCTGAATTTATCACATAAAAAATAATTATTTATTATAAGTATTATAAGCTCGGAGTGGTTGCTGAGTTTTGCTGAGCCGAACTATTTAGGAATCAGATATGCCTTAACCCTCCGATTGACTATGTCGTCTGGCCAGACGAAATGGTTTCACTTTCATGAATAACTTCACCGCTCCCTGCTCGATCGGCAAAAGCTTTGGTGATTTTTCAAGTATGAGTTTGCTCCATGTAATGAGTGGGAAATCCACACAAAAAATATTAACTCTTTTATGTAGCTTTTTTGTAACAAAGTTGGTTAAGCCACATCTCAGCGATATCGCCTGGCTAGACAAGAATCATTTCAAAGGGATAGAATCTGATAAATCGCTATTATTATTCATTCTATTAATAAACATTCAAATTCGTATGGTGTGTAATAATAATATGCAGTGTATTTTCATCAAATTTAAAATGAAAACTTAAATAGTTGTGGATTAAAAGTAAAACTTCTTTAAATACCCAAATCAGCAATTAACACCATATGTATAAATTCACCTAGCAAATATTTCGTAAGTGCTTTAAGAATACCCAAACCTGAAGAGTTTGTGTAAAGTTTCAGATCACGCACTTCAATTAATATATATTGGTCCTGTTTTAGACACAAAAACATTGGCATGAAATACATTTTGTTTGTGAGCGTGGGAGACAAGGGGAGGAGAGAGGGGTTTTTGTTTCAGATATATGAGACGCGCTTTGTCCTTATCCTCAGTAATCAGTGTTCGGACTATCCTATATTTTATATACATATTTTTCTTCTTTAATTGTAAGATCTATTATGAATGTTCTAATCACATTTTATTTAAACATATATGAGAAAGTAGTACAATTTTTGAGTCAACAAAAGAATTTTAAAATTATTGGGTAGCATTTTGTTCCCATAACTTTAACTTGCAATATATAGATTAGTACATACATGTGATTTAGTTTTTTTTATGAAATGATTGATCTCTGTATTTTAAATGCGGTTATAAATTTATATTTTAAGTTAACTATGTAGGTACATAAATATGTTCCCAAAAGTTTATCTTTTTATGTAAGTACATACATTTGTGATTTAATTTTGATAAACGATTTTTTAAATGTTTTAAGGGGGAAGACCACCTTGAGCTGTCGGAAAATAACGTATTTTCGGAATTTTTTTTCAGCATTAAAACAACTTGCAATGATAAAATGTTTTATATGATTTTATTAGTTATCTTTTTTACAATAAACATCAATTTTTTTTGCTTGGATCTCGGGCTCCCTGTACACGCTGCACCAGGTCGCGTAGCCCCCCTCCAGCCCGGTTTTCCCCATCGGTGGGACATCTGGACCCTTGGCAAGTGAATCTGGAACAAAAGTTAGATAAGCAGGTTATTCCCCATATAATTTCGCACTGAAATACTGAAGCCGTTTTTTGAAAAGTTAATTTTTACGAAAATGGTGGCTATTTATAAAAAATTTTTAATTTTTTAGCTGTAAAATTTGCCTCAAAATCGTGCTTTAAAAATCTAAATTATAAAATATCAAAAATCCCATCCAGTATTTCGATGCAGAATTAAATCCTCGATAATTTTGCAAGGTTTCATCAAAATCGGTTTAAAACTGCAAGCGTGATATATCCCACCAGTTTACAAAATGTCGTTTCGAGATAAACGCGTTTAAAGTTTTAGAAACTCGCTCAGTGCCCGGGAAATTTTTTAAAAAATCGTCTCGTTACCTCGTTTAAATGTTTCTGGCGGACTATAGATGCATACTACATTAAAATACACAACTCATAGAAAATTTCAAGCAAAAAAAAAAAATTCGATTTTTTCAAACCGCCAAAGTGGTCTTCCCCCTTAACATGTGTAACAATGACACGTGAAATGAATATTTTTGTTTATACATTAGTAATAAATGTGAAACATTACACTTTTTGATGAATTACAAAAAACGACTTCATAAATATCATCATATTTTACCTCATTAAAATCTACCACTAAATTTTAGAACCTACAATTTTTTAGCTTCATTTATCTCTAAAAATTTCTTTAGTCCGAACATTGATCGTAATGTGAAACATTAGGTCAAACATACAAAGGAGTCGCCGAGAAACATTTTTGCCCATGTAAACGCGAACGAAACATCAAAAGTTAATTGAAAATGTTTTTCGTGCAAATGTTTTTGTGTCTAAATGCTGACTAAGACAAAAGCAAAAACACTACCATTCGCCGCATAATCAAACAGCAATCATGTCTGCCTGCAACTTTTTATGTAAGTACATACATTTGTGATTTAATTTTGATAAACGATTTTTTAAATGTTTTAAGGGGGAAGACCACCTTGAGCTGTCGGAAAATAACGTATTTTCGGAATTTTTTTTCAGCATTAAAACAACTTGCAATGATAAAATGTTTTATATGATTTTATTAGTTATCTTTTTTACAATAAACATCAATTTTTTTTGCTTGGATCTCGGGCTCCCTGTACACGCTGCACCAGGTCGCGTAGCCCCCCTCCAGCCCGGTTTTCCCCATCGGTGGGACATCTGGACCCTTGGCAAGTGAATCTGGAACAAAAGTTAGATAAGCAGGTTATTCCCCATATAATTTCGCACTGAAATACTGAAGCCGTTTTTTGAAAAGTTAATTTTTACGAAAATGGTGGCTATTTATAAAAAATTTTTAATTTTTTAGCTGTAAAATTTGCCTCAAAATCGTGCTTTAAAAATCTAAATTATAAAATATCAAAAATCCCATCCAGTATTTCGATGCAGAATTAAATCCTCGATAATTTTGCAAGGTTTCATCAAAATCGGTTTAAAACTGCAAGCGTGATATATCCCACCAGTTTACAAAATGTCGTTTCGAGATAAACGCGTTTAAAGTTTTAGAAACTCGCTCAGTGCCCGGGAAATTTTTTAAAAAATCGTCTCGTTACCTCGTTTAAATGTTTCTGGCGGACTATAGATGCATACTACATTAAAATACACAACTCATAGAAAATTTCAAGCAAAAAAAAAAAATTCGATTTTTTCAAACCGCCAAAGTGGTCTTCCCCCTTAACATGTGTAACAATGACACGTGAAATGAATATTTTTGTTTATACATTAGTAATAAATGTGAAACATTACACTTTTTGATGAATTACAAAAAACGACTTCATAAATATCATCATATTTTACCTCATTAAAATCTACCACTAAATTTTAGAACCTACAATTTTTTAGCTTCATTTATCTCTAAAAATTTCTTTAGTCCGAACATTGATCGTAATGTGAAACATTAGGTCAAACATACAAAGGAGTCGCCGAGAAACATTTTTGCCCATGTAAACGCGAACGAAACATCAAAAGTTAATTGAAAATGTTTTTCGTGCAAATGTTTTTGTGTCTAAATGCTGACTAAGACAAAAGCAAAAACACTACCATTCGCCGCATAATCAAACAGCAATCATGTCTGCCTGCAACTGATGATGTTTTTGCTTTTCTGCTTGCAATGAGCTTTAACCAAATTTTTGATTATTTTAATGATTGTAACATTTAAAAAAATATTTACAAGTTGTTACATCAACTAAAATTAAAATTATATCAAAATAAAATTAGTAATAATCGAAAAGAAAGAATAAACAAATGCATGTGGGGTGTTTGACCTTGATAACTAGAATTTTATTGTAACAAAATATTTTTGAATTTTTCACTTTCTTCTATACACTTATTTTAAAATGAGAGTATAAAAATTCCTCCCTCGGATTGCCTAACTTTGTTAATTATACTATATATATATATATATATATATATATATATATATATATATATATATATATATATATATATATAAATATATATATATATATATATATATATATATATATACAGTGGCTCACAGCTTATTTCGTACAGTGTATATATTTTTATGTACATGGCTGTAACATCGAAACTAAAAAACTTATCGATAAGTTTTGAATGTAGATGTCTGTGTATGTGTTTAGTAAACCTAATAAGAAAACGGGGAACCCCAAAAATTTTTCTTTTTGTTATGCAAGAGAGAAAAACTATTGATCAGCTGATTTTCAGCTCACATCTTATTTCGTACACAAACTTCAATGTAAGTAAGTTTCATTCTGCCGCGCAGTTACAAAGTTTTTTTGAATTGTATGAGTTTTTGGACCTTTTTAACTATTATAACAATTTTTATTATTATTATTTTAAATAGTTAAAGTGCTGTAAATTAAACATTTAGCTTTATGGGTCATCGTACAACGATGGAACAGCGTAAACTGGTAATTAACCATTTTAGGAAAGGTCAGAGTGTGCGAAAAATTGCTGAAATGACAAATTTAAGTGCCTCAACTGTCCAATACATCATTCAACGCTTCGTTCGCGAAAATCGGTTGGAGAACAAGGGCAGAGAAGCACCTAATAAGATTTTCAACGCATCAGACGAGCGTTATATTGTACGAAAAATTAAGAAAAATCCAAAGTTATCCGCTCCGAAGTTGGCTGCAGAGGTTCAGCGTGAAATAGGAAAATCATCCAGTGCTGAAACTGTCCGACGTGTGCTGCGCAATCATGACTTGAACGGTCGAGTAGCCCGAAAGAAACCATTCATTTCGAAAATGAATATACAACGCCGACTTGACTTCGCCAAAGAGCATATTATTAATACTCCTGCGTTCTGGAATACCGTTATTTTCGCGGATGAGTCTAAGTTTAATATTTTTGGCTCGGACGGAATGTCATATGTTTGGCGTAAAGCTAATACCGAGCTAAACAAGGAGAACCTTAAGCCCACAGTGAAGCATGGTGGCGGTAGCGTGATGGTTTGGGCCTGTATGTCAGCAGCCGGAGTAGGTGAATTGGTTTTTATTGAGGGAACAATGGACAAAATGAAGTACCTCGAGATTCTGAAAAACAATTTACTTCAAAGTGCAGACAAACTGGGTTTGCGGGAAGAATTTCGGTATTACCAAGATAATGACCCAAAACATAAATCTGGGATTGTGCAATCTTGGCTTATTTGAACTGCTCACACTTGATGTCTCCACCACCACAGTCACCTGACATGAATGTGATTGAAAATCTTTAGTCTATTTTGGACAATAAAATAAGAACACACAAGATTTCTAATAAGCAAGACCTAAAGAAGGTACTGATGGAGGAATGGAAAAAAATCACACCAGACATCACTCAAAAATTGGTGGATTCAATGCCAAGTAGACTCCAGGCTGTCATTAACGCTAAGGGATGTCATACTAAATATTAAAATCAACTTACTTTGTTTTTAGTTTGAACTTAAAGAGACTGTACGAAATAAGCTGTGACATGAATTTTCCTATTTTTTTCTTATTTTATTTTTTTATAGTGTCAAACACTAAAATTTTGAAAAAGTAAATTTTGGAAAATAAAAAACAAACCTTCCTTTCAAAAATGGCATTTATATTTTGTTCAAAATTTTGCTATATTAGGAATTACGACTGCAGCAATTTTTAAACTGTCACTGTACGAAATAAGCTGGGAGCCACTGTATATATAAATATATATATATATATATGTATATATATATATATATATATATATATATATATATATATATATATATATATATATATATATATATAAAGGACTATCCATTTTGCGGTTTCAAAAGTAAATGTAAATAAAACACAAATAAAATATTTTTTATCATGATATTTCTTTTTTATTATAAAGTTTGAACGTTGACATTATGTGTGAAATACTACATCATTTAAATGACCACCACGCGAATTGTTGCAAGCATCGATTCTTTTGAGGTAATTTTCGACCACTTTTTGACACATATTGGGCGGTATCTCAGCCATAACGTGACGAATGTTGGTTTTTAGGTGCTCAAGAGTTAAAGGTTTATCTGCATAAACACGGTATTTCGCGTAGCCCCACAAAAAAAAGTCAAGCGGTGTCAAATCGCATGATCTTGGTGGCCACTTGTTATCGCCACGACGAGAAATTACGCGGACAGAAAATTTCTCTTGCAATATAGCCATATTCGCTCGAGTTGTGTGGCATGTGGCACCGTCTTGTTGAAACCACATATTCTCTAAGTCGTATTCTTCAATAGCAGGCAAAAAAAAGTCGGTTATCATATGACCATAACGCTCCGAATTGACGGTGACAGTCGTTCCATCGTCGTTTTCGAAGAAGTAAGGTCCAATCACACCTCCGGACCAAAGAGCGCACCAAGCAGTGACTTTTTGTGGATGTAGTGGCCTCTCTTCAATTACTTGAGGATTCTCAGAACCCCAAATACGACAATTTTGTTTGTTAACATACCCACCGAGTGAGAAATGTGCTTCGTCGCTGAAGAAAATTTTGTTCGAAAAATCGCCGTCCACCGCCTGTTGTTCAAGCACCCATTCGATGTATCTACGACGTTGTGAATGGTCAGCTGGCTTCAGTTGTTGTGTGAGCTGGATTTTATATGGATGTAGGTGTAGATCCAAATGCAAAATACGCCATAATGTGCCGTAAGACAGTCCTAATTCCTGACAACGACGAGTAATCGACACATTCGGGTCTTCGGCAACACTTTCACTTACAGCAGCGATATTTTCAGTGGTACGAGCGAAACGATGATGCACAGGCCTTACAATATCTGTAACTGATCCAGTCTCTTCAAATTTCTTCACAATTTTGCCAATTGCTTGCGTAGTTGGACGATTATGTAAACCATAATCTCCTCTTAAAGCACGATATGTGGCTGTGGCAGAATCACCATTTTTGTAGTAGGTTTTTACAATTTTAATGCGTTGTGCGATTTTTAAGCGGTCCATTTTCGCAAATGTCAGACTTTGAACTGAAAAAGAAAGAAATTGTTTTAACAACTCAGTTTGACAGATGTCGAATTCTAGCCCTATACTTTTGAAACCGCGAAATGGATAACCCTTTATATTTAAATAATAGTTCATCCGATGAAGATGAAATAGTTACTTCTTAGATATAGTCCACTATGGAATAATATAATTTTGAATTTTTCGGCAATGGGCTTTTTTTGTAGAATGTTGAAATACTTTGCCGCTGTCCTCTTCTAAATTCACATGTTATTTAGTTGTTAAAACGAAAGCGCTTGATTTAATATTTGTAATAATATATATTAATTAGTAGTTTTATGAAAGTATTTTCCCATATATTTGTACCTAATGTAAAGGGTTAACCATTTCTCGGTTTCAAAAGTATAGGGCTAGAATTCGACATCTGTCAAACTGAGTTGTTAAAACAATTTCTTTCTTTTTAGTTCAAAGTCTGACATTTGCGAAAATGGATCGCTTAAATATCGCACAACGCATTAAAATTGTAAAAACCTACTACAAAAATGGTGATTCTGCCACAGCCACATATCGTGCTTTAAGAGGAGATTATGGTTTACATAATCGTCCAACTACGCAAGCAATTGGCATAATTGTGAAGAAATTTGAAGAGACTGGATCGGTTACAGATATTGTAAGGCCTGTGCATCATCGTTTCGATCGTACCACCGAAAATATCGCTGCTGTAAGTGAAAGTGTTGCCGAAGACCCGAATGTGTCGATTCCTCGTCGTTCGCAGGAATTAGGACTGTCTTACGGCACATTATGGCGTATTTTGCATTTGGATCTACACCTACATTCATATAAAATCCAGCTCACACAACAACTGAAGCCAGCTGACCATTCACAACGTCGTAGATACGTCGAATGGGTGCTTGAACAACAGGCGGTGGACGGCGATTTTTCGAACAAAATTTTCTTCAGCGACGAAGCACATTTCTCACTCGGTGGGTATGTTAACAAACAAAATTGTCGTATTTGGGGTTCTGAGAATCCTCAAGTAATTGAAGAGAGGCCACTACATCCACAAAAAGTCACTGCTTGGTGCGCTCTTTGGTCCGGAGGTGTGATTGGACCTTACTTCTTCGAAAACAACGATGGAACGACTGTCACCGTCAATTCGGAGCGTTATGGTCATATGATAACCGACTTTTTTTTGCCTGCTATTGAAGAATACGACTTAGAGAATATGTGGTTTCAACAAGACGGTGCCACATGCCACACAACTCGAGCGAATATGGCTTTATTGCAAGAGAAATTTTCTGGCCGAGTAATTTCTCGTCGTGGCGATATCAAGTGGCCACCAAGATCAAGCGATTTGACACCGCTTGACTTTTTTTTGTGGGGCTACGCGAAAGATCGTGTTTATGCAGATAAACCTTTAACTCTTGAGCACCTAAAAACCAACATTCGTCATGTTATGGCTGAGATACCGCCCAATATGTGTCAAAAAGTGGTCGAAAATTACCTCAAAAGAATCGATGCTTGCAACAATTCGCGTGGTGGTCATTTAAATGATGTAGTATTTCACACATAATGTCAACGTTCAAACTTTATAATAAAAAAGAAATATCATGATAAAAAAATATTTTATATGTGTTTTATTTACATTTACTTCTGAAACCGCAAAATGCACGTAACAACACGAAAACAATAACATTTTCAATATGTGTCTGACTGTGTGGCATGTGTGACTGCGGATGTACACTCTATCGCTTTTATATCGTTATGCATACGTATTGTATTGTATTTGCCCAATATAATCTCGAATTAAGAGTCATTATTCGTATATTATTCGCTGGTTGCTCTCTCTCTCTCTCTCTCTCAACATACATACAATATCTATTTCCATGAACCATTGAATCATGATCTATTGCTTTGTATCGTTGTGCATATGTTGATTTCTTTTTCATTCTCCCTTTCTCTAAGCTATATATTCCTTCCTACTCATGTAACGAAAATAGCTTTACAAATTTCACACTCCATTTGCGACACCGCCGCCTAAGAAGTTTTACTTCAAAAATTGTTTGAAATACCTTGCATGTGCAGCAAAGATTCGTGTATGAACATATGTAAATACATTACGAGGGCGGCTTCATAAAGAAGCTACCTAAGTACGAAAAAGGCAGCACAAACACAAAAACTTGTTTTGTTTTGAAATTGCGATCTGTCAAACGTCAGCTGCTAAAATTTCACCAAAATTCATCGATTAGTTTATTTGTTGTAGTCGTTTGAAGTAACCCAATTTTCTGTTTCTTGAAAAATGGAAAAAAGCGAATTTCGTGCAGTGATTAAACACTATTTTTTGAAAGGGAAAACGGTGAAAGAGACAAAAGAAAAGCTCGATAAACATTACGGTGAGTCTGCTCCGTCAGATTACATGGTAAAATATTGGATTGCTGAATTTAAACGCGGTCGAACAAGCACTGCAACAATACCGTCAACAGGAAAGCCAAAAGAGGTGGTTACTGAAAAAAATATCAAGAAAATCCTTGATATCGTTATGAATGATCGCAGAGTCAAGTTGCGTGAGATTGTTGAAATAGTAAACATCTCATATGAACGTGTGTGCAACATTTTGCATGAAAATTGCATACGAAAAAGCTATCGGCAAGATGGGTGCCGCGTTTGTTCAGTGTCGAACAAAAACGAGTTCGAGAGACCTCTTCACAGCGGTGTTTGGATATGATAAAGCGTAATCCTGCTGATTTTTGGCGTCGATTAATAACTGTTGATGAAACGTGGGTCCACCACTACACACCTGAAACCAAAAATCAATCGAAACAATGGGTGGAAGCTGGTGGAAGTGCTCCGAAGAAGACGAAGGCAGTGAAATCGGCTGGCAAGGTTATGGCCACTGTATTTTGGGATGCACTCGGAATATTGATTATCGATTATCTAGAAAAAGGATCCACAATCACAGGAAAGTGTTATCGTGCATTATTGGATCAATTGAATGATGCAATCAAGAAAAAACGACCACATTTAAAGAAGAAAAAAGTGCTCTTTCTTCAAGACAACGCACCGGTTCACACAGCATTAGATACGATGCTAAAGTTACGTGAAATACACTTCGAATTGGTTGATCATCCACCTTATAGTCCAGATTTAGCTCCTAAAAATGTTTTTTTTTCTACTTAGGTAGCTTCATTATCAATCCGCCCTCGTAGATTGTTTTTTAAAATAGAGTAGTGAAAATTGTTTCTCGAAATTGTGTGATTTTTTGGGTGGACAAATATTTATATAAGTTTCTTCAGTTATATTTGAACCTTTTTACCTTTTTACCGATGATGATGATGTAATTGATATTATCGTCCGTCATATAACACGGTTCAATCAACTGTCGGCAGAGGAAAAGGAAGAGCTTGGTCGATGATTTGTCAATATTGTATGTAACAGTGATGAAGAAGAAATTTGTATTTCACAAGCAAATATGCATCACAAGTGCCACAGATCTATTCAATAGATTATAAAAATGTCCAAGTATACATATAATTATTATTATTAGTATTATCTATTCAATATTTAAACAATATATAATAAAACGATACTTGAAAATGGAAATAGCACAAAAAAACGTACTTCTCCTTTTTTGACCGGTATTCGTAGGTTATTAGGTAAGTATTGTACTAATATATACTGTGCACATATACATATATATCGGGACATATAAGTATGTATAACATGAACACCGTTTGCCATCGTATTATTGCGCTATAACTATGTAAGATGGCTCTCACCTAATTTTCTCGGGCCAGACGACAAAGCCTAAATGTGTAGAAAGTGAACACCACTAATCGGAGGGTTAATATATAATACATACATGGTAATCATATGAAGACACATATATTTTTAGATTTGCACTTGTTTCACCAAACCTATTAATTTTTACAATTAATAATTTTATTGTAAACATGTATACTGTAAATATACAATTGAGCATTCCCATACACAAATAAATTACGTGTCTGTATTGTTCTGGCAAAACTAAAAAGCTTGTTTGTTATTCAAAGTTAAATATTTCGTAATATAGGTTCCGTATATAGAATTTAAAACATCGAGAATATTTTTAGGAAGCATACACATATTCGTGCATTTGTAAATTTCTCATGTATGTACATATAGCAGAATGATATGTAAAGGTGTACCAAAGGTAAAGGTCAATTAAGTACCCATAATAGAGTGCAATCATTTCGAACTTGTATCAAATTTAGCAATATACATATTTATACAGTACATCACTGAATATTTACTATGATGGAGTGTCTTCCCATCCTATTCACAAATTTGTACCTACTAATAGGTTATAAAAGAAAAATGCATAAAAAAGAATTTCTTGAAGTTAATTCCAAACAAAATTAAGCTTATGTGTGTGCTTTCAACCAAATCATAATTTTTCATTTTCACAATTCCTATGTATTTCAGTATTTTGCATTTGATATTTTGTCCATGAACGTATTTTGCTTACGTGCACAAATTTCACTCATTTTAATGTATGAAATGCAAATAATGTGCTAATTTCGAAGTTCTATTTTTATTATTTAGAACCAAATTTTGTATTTAGTGCTATTCGTTGTCATGTTCATAATCAGACAGAGTGGCATAATGGTTCGTTATATGGATATAATGTAGGTATTTCGTAATTTAATTAATTTTATAGCAATGCTATAGCAGAGTAATAGTAATATGCATATGCATTAGTATTTTGATGATGTATACAACAAATATTAGCTTCGAAACGAAGGCTATAAGTATATGGAATTTTGAAACAAGGAAAGGAGAGTAAAGGTTTTATACTAATGACTTCTGGAGTTTGTATTGGTTTTAGAAACAACATAAATATATGAATATGTATCTATTATAAAAACAAACAAACAAAACAATGTCTTTATCATTGAATTCATTTGAAATATTTCTTTTTATTTAAAAATATTCAATCAAATAAAGTTGCACTGTAATAAAGACCCTTTTCTGTTTATATTACAATCCATATCTCTGTAAAAATTGTTAATATATAACTTAATAAATATTTACTGTTCAATGTCCACACAATTGAATTGAACTGGTATAATAAATTTCTAAAGTCGTAAAAATGGTATTTAATGGTGTGGAAAATTAATATGTTTGCCTTCCATATTCTCTATTTTGTTTTTCTCCTTTAGTGAATTTTTTAATTTGTTTTTGATTTTATATATTTCATTCACGACATATTCTTAGAAGAAATAACATTTTTTTTCGGATTATATGGCTAGCAAGAACTGCATTAAGATGTAAACGATTGAAATTATTCAAGCAGATTCTGCATTACGAACTGAAAGTTTATTGTGTCTAAAAGGTTTTCTTAAATTTAAATTTTATATTATTTCTCACTTTAATAGAGAAATAGATATACGTTTCGCATACCACATATACGTTTCTTGGCCACATATATTTGTATGTATACTTACTTACCTTACAACCGAAAATCGATTTAGGCTGAATGTAGCATGCTTCGCCAGCCAAGCGCTGACAAGTTCGCCAGTACTTGGTCTTTCCACCGGAGGTTAGGTCTACCTTTTCTGCGCCGTCCACCGACGGGTTCCGAATATAACACCTTCTTTGCTTTCTGCTAAATTTTAATGTGATTGACTATGTCGGTGTCGGAATACAGCTCATATAGCTCATACAGCTTACGGTTCTATACAAACACCACAGTAGTATACAAAATGAATATAAATACTAAAATTAAAAGTCTACAGACTTTTTTGCTCGCCACTTGCTCGTAGGCAGCACTCCAAAATAAATACAACTAAATTTATATGGACATACTCGTATGTAGTTTGTACTAATTTACTTTATGATCCATTTACTTCGATTACCTTTATATCCTACTTATTGGAGTTTTATTACCATTATGTTACGATATAAATGATGATTTTAGAACAACAACAACAACGAAAAGCATGCAAAAATACAAATTATATAAGAAATGTTATAACTTTGGTAATAAGCTTTCATATATTGCATCATAAATGTTGTGACGTACAAAGTTTTACTTGTAACCAAAATAAAAATATATCTATTGTTTGTGAGACACATTAAACAAATTTTTTTTATGCGTATCTGTGTGTGTTCCTGTACTTTTATTTACAGATTTATTCGAACTACGTAAAGTTTATTGGCTCGTTCATAATGCGGGTATAGATATACTAGAGAGGATACAATTTTATTTTGATCATTAAAATAATGATTGCGAAGTTTACTCTACTTTCAAAATAATATTCATTTTTAATATCGATTTAAAGACGCTGCATTGCGTAAAAGATATGCATAATATCGCTTTGGATTAGAAAAGATCTAACTGAGCTTATATTTTATATTGTATATGTCAACGAATATAATTTTAAAAAATAATTGAAATTATGAGGTTATTATATCGATGGCACTATACTGAAATGGTCGGTAGATGGTGGATATGTACAATGATGAGGACTTCTGTGTGTATTTAGCTAATAATATAAGTGGATGGTAAGTACGTTATTTTTTTTTTTATTCTTTATCTGAACACTCCAGTGGTTCAGAATTGTACGAAGAAAATTTAAGTTTTTCCTATTATCGCGTCCCATGACCAGTAAACGTGTACTTTTTGTACTTATTTGGATTAAAACAAAACACGCTCAAGTACAAGTATATAAGTATATACAAAGCACATCGTCGTACATATCATCACACCCTGTAATACAACCACCTTCATAGTCACTAGTTCAAGTATTAATATTTTGTGTTCATTGCGGTTAAATGTATCATCCTTCTCAATTAAGTACAAACACAATCAATTTAAATTAAGCCCAAACTGAATATTTATGAAAGTGCTGAATATCTTAATAGCGACTATATGCATAACTACTACCTAACAAAACAAAATACTCAGGAGAGTAAACTTGAATAAATTATGTTGTAAGCAGAATGAAATATACACGAAATGTTTATATTGTATTTACAGGTTCGTACATACTTACATACATATGTTTGATAAGAATTGTTAAATTCTATTAGCCAAAATTAAACGTGCAGTATATGTATATGTGCAAAAGGTAGTAGAATACTACAAATGAACGAAAAACAAAGCAACAAATTAATCGTTGATCAATTGTGTATTTGTCTGCATATTTTAAGTACAAGTTTAGTTAATATTGTCATAACCTTACGATCTCATCTCAAAATAAAACTAATTTAAACACTTAAACAACTACGACCATACATATTTATACTTTCTCTTTGTTTCAATGAAATTTGTAGTGATTCAAAAACAGGGAAATTCCAAAATGACCAGTGACAATATTTAATTTGTAACAGGTCCAAACTAAACCTGTTACAACCGTTTACATACCTACCTAAGAACACTCCACAAATCGTTAAAATATTCAACGTACAAACAATAAACAAACAATAGCAAATATGTGTATTGTCGTCATACAGTAATATCAGTAGGTGTATACACACACACACACATAATCGTATAGTCAATCACTATGACGACAGAGAAAGAAGAAACAATCAAATGAATTTTCACTGAACGTAAAATGTAGCATCATAAGAAATTTGTACTACATAATTCCTAAGTGCTTTATAAATGAATACGTACTAAAGGAGTATGACTTGCCAACGTAAGGTAACTCGACATACTAGTTGAAACGATCTTCCTAAATTTTTGGAATCGGCCAGTTCGAATAGCTTGCTATCCGAACGAGTGCTCTTGTAGTCGTGCAGGCAGCAATTCGCTCGACGGCTATAAGTAGTTCTTGCTTAAAGCGACGCTGTCTGTTTTCGACCGCTCGCTTATAGCAGCCGCCTGCGAGCCATCAGCTCTGCCCGGGGTCAGTTTGACCAACTGTATATACCAACCAACGGGGTGGCGCATGGTTGCTCTTATATATATTACTAAAGGTGTCCCCCTTCTAGGTGTGAGGCCAGGGTGCTGTATATAGGAGACCCCTGTATCAGGCTACCCTACACAACTACAAGTCGCTTGGAGACTTCTGGTGAGGCGGATCTGCCAGACGACTGATTCATTATGTGCGACCAGTGGCACTGATCTATCTTATAAATCCTCATTGTATAAGTAAGGTTAGGTATTCCAGTTAGGCGTAAAAATAAGAAATTGAATTGTATTGAAATTGTAAAAAGAACGAAAGGAAGGAAAATAAAGAAAAAATAAAAACAAAGTAGTAGTAGTTCCATTAGTACCGAGCCGAACACTCTTCTAGTGTCGGTGAATTGATGGTCAATAGGCGATCGTGCGGAATTCGGTCCTCCTCCTACACAAGAGTTTTTACGCTGCTCTCTTGTTTAACCCTGGCTGACTGAGTAATACCTGGAAACAAAAGGCACGCTTTACAAATTAAATTCAAATTCTACATTTGTTTAAAAAAATGTACCTTATGTTATGTTAATGTTAAGTTCCATGATTTCTTGTTTTATTTAACTAATTATTTTGTTCTATTATATTCTATTACAGAAAGTACACAATTATTACGTATTATATTCATAATACAAAGAAAATTTTGAAAAATGTTTCTTTATAAGTACAACCACCTAACATACTATAAATATTATACAGTACATATTTTTATCTGAGCATGAATTTTACTTATGCACATAGAGTGTAAAATATTTTGTTCGTAATATTAAAATTCCAAGAAATTAATATCTCTTATCAACAAGCGTTCATTCTCAACTTTATTAATTCACATATGTATGCTGCAACCAATTCGTAAAGAGTATTCAGGTACGACGTTGGTGTTGCTGTTGGTTGTGGTGTTGATGATGTTGATATTTGTATACAGTATGAAAATGTATTAATTTCTGTCTATCTTGTGCAATTGTTCTGTAAAAGAATTCCAATTTGTATACTTGGTTTATATGAAAAGCATCCCTTACATTATCCCATCCCGCCCATTTCTATTTGGCTTTATATCGGCATATGCTTCAATTCCAAATTTCAGCACTATAGTTACAGTTTTACAGTTTTTTTAGTTTATAGTTTTTTTTTTATACACATATAAATTAAAGACAGGCTCCAACAGTTTCCTCTCAAGAAACTGACCTGCATTTTTCTTTAATTCAATGGAAATTAGTCAAAGAAATTATGTATACCATAGCTTATTTATTGAGAAGTAATAGTTGTCGCGTCCATAATGTCATGTGGACTTTATATTTTATAATGTTTAAAATAAACTAGATATGATCCTCTCATACGGCAGGTGTGTTATAAAATTAGTTGTTTTAATTGAACTTCAATGAAAAATATATTTTTCAAAATTTTGCAGAGTTTTGTATACAATAGCAAATTCGAAAGCATTTTCATACTTTGTCACATCCGAAATGTTATTTATTGGGTGATTTTATTAAATCAAACACTAGACTGTGCATAACTCTTCTCTAAAATATGGATTGTGTGCCGCTATCACGCGTTGAAGTCCGTAGTTTCCGTCCAAAGAGAATAAGGGCACGTTTGTGCGGCACTTCAGATGGACTATAATGAGGCTCGTGAATAAATTTTCCGAGCGTGGGACGATCGCAAGAAGACCTTATCATCGCGAACCCTCAGTTCGGACGCAGGAAAAAATAGCGGCTATAGCTGCTGCCATACAAGCCAATCCTACAATATTGATATTCACTGTACACGATTTTGTATAAAGTTTTAAGCTTCTTCTCGTATAAAATTTAACTAACAAGCCAACTGAACACAGCAAATTTGCCAATTCGCTTGCAATTTTGCGAGAAGTTCCTCCAAATGGTGGAAGAGGACGAAAACATCTTGAACTTCATTTTTATATCTGATAAGACTCATTTTGATTTGAACGGCAATGTTAACAAACAAAATTGTCGTATATGCAGTGATTCTAACCCACAGATACTCCATGAGACGGAATTACACCCACGTCGCGTCACAGTGTGGTGTGCAGTTTCATCAAGGTGCATTGTCGGACGTTACATTTTCGAAGAAAACGGAGTTATTGTTTCGGTCAATGAAGACCGTTACTTAAAGATGCTGAAAGAGTTTTTCTTTCCAGAACTACGCCGAAAAAGAGTCCCTTTCAATTCTGTGTAGTTTTAACAAGATGGTGCAACTGCTCACACAGCCAGGCCTGTCATGACAGAATTGCGGCGAAAATTCCCCAATAAGCTGATTTCAAGAAACCTCACCTTCCGTTGGTCCTGAAGGTCTCCTGACCTTACTCCACCTGATTTTTTCTTATGGAGATATTACAAATTGGAAGTTTATGAAACCAAACCAACAAATTCGAATAATTTGAAGCAATCCATTCGAACGATGATTGAGGCAATACCTGCTACAACCCTCCAGGCAGATAAGATGTTGCAGATGCGTCACTGAGCGTGGGGGTCATTTAAACTCAATTATTTTTAATTGACTAATTAACTTATACATAATAAAAATGTATTATCTTTCAAACAAAAAAGAAAAAGTGAATTAAATGAATTTAAGAAAAAGTTATTTGAGTGTCATAATGTAGAAATATTCATCAGCCACTCTGTCCTCGGTAAAATTTGTAATACATCCTTTCATTTGAGGTTTATTTTTATACCCTGCATAATGCAATATGCAAGGTATATTCATTTCGGTCAGATGTTTGTGTCCACTTGAAGGAATCTCCGGAGATATAGACATAGATATATATTCGAGATCAGTTTCGCTTAAATTTTCGATTTAACGATGTCTGTCCGTCCGTATGTCCGTCCGTCTGTCTGTCACCTGGCTGGTTCGCACGATAACTTGAGTAAATATTGAGCTATTTTGACGAAATTTGGCACAACTAACCTCTGATCCAAGGGTACGGAGGGGATTGATATTGGGCATGGTCAATAGCCACGCCCACACCAAGCATTCAAAGCGACTAACCTCGGAATTTTCAAAATCTTTAACTTGCTATAACTCACATAATATACCATTTGGAACAACAATATTTGGCACATAGAGTTATATTATACTACTATATAACCTCGCCAAAAGTGGGTGAGCCACGCCTACTTTCTAGCGTAGCTCCCATACAAAATGTCTGTACTTCTTTTAAATTGAAACAGCTGTAACTTCTACAATCTTCTGTCCAGAGTAACCATAATTAACACTTCGATTAATATGGTAGCCAAAAATAATCTGGCAGAAAATCATCTGCCACGGCCACTCCTTCTTGGGTCTCACATACAAAGTTGCGGAAATTAAAAAAAATATTTCCGATTATAACTTGCAAACTATTCACCGTAGAATAACGAGATTTAAGGTGTGGATTAGCATTGTACAAGCAACTAGGCTCACAGGAAATAGGCGCACCGCGCCCAATGTTTATCGTAGCCCCCATACAAATTTTAAATTGAAACAACTGTAACTTCGGCAAACTTCTGTCTAGAATAACCATAATTGACACTTAAATTAATATCGTAGTCGGAAATAATCTGGCATAAAATCAGTGTGCCACGCCCACTACTTCATGGGTCTCCTATACAAAGTCGAGGGAATTAAACTAAAATTTTAAGCTCCATAACTTACAAACTATTTAGCGTAGGACAACGAGATTTAAGGTATGGATTACTATTGTATGAGCAACTCACTGGAAATGGGCGCACCACGCCCACTGTTTATCGTAGCCCCCATACAAATTTTAAATTGAAACAGCTGTAACTTCTACAATCTTCTGTCTAGAATAACCATAATTAACACTTAGATTAACATGGTAGTCGGAAATAATATGGCAAAAATTCAGCGTACCACGCCCACTTATTATTGGGGCTCCCATACAAAGTTGAAGAAATTAAACAAAAATGTTAACCGCCATAACTTACAAACTACTCAGCGTAGAACAACCAGTTTTAAGGTGTGGATTAGTATTGTAAGAGCAAATATACCCACAAGAAATGGGCCAGCCACGTTAATTGTTAATAGTGGCTCCCATACAGGATGACTGAATTTCTTTTAAATTGAGATAGCTGCAGCTTCTGCAATCTTCTGTCTAGAACGATCATAATTAATACTTAGGTTAATATGGTAGTTGTATATAATCTGGCAAAAAATCAACATGCCACGTCCACTTCTTAATGGGACTACCATTCAAAGTTGCGAAAATTAAAAAAAATTTAAACCGCTATAATTTACGAACTATTCAACGTAGGACAAACAAATTTAAAGTGTGGATTAATTGAAATATTAATTGGATTCACAAGAAAGAGGTAAGCCATGCCAACTTTTTATATAGATCCCATACTAAGTCTCGGAATTATCTTAAAAACCTCTTTTAAATTATCCCTTTTAGAACTCTCATAACATACAAAGTACTTCGTCAAAGCCAACCATATTTCGGGTGTAAATTAGTAGTATATGCAAAAATTGTTTTTCAAAAAGTGGAAATAAAAGAAAAAGATGGATATTCGAGTAAACTTTATATATATATATATATATATATATATATATATATATATATATATATATATATATATATTTATATATATATATATAAATATATATATTTATATATATATATATATATATATATATATATATATATATATATATATATAAGGAGATTTTTTACATATTGATATCAAATTGCTTGTATTTTACGAAGTATTATTATTATTTTTTGCAACTATAGAAGAAAAAGTAAAGTGATGAAGAATTATAAATAAATATGCAAATATGATCGTAATAAAATTATGAAAAAATATTAACATTTATTTAATATTGTTCTGGCTAGAAGTGCATTCAAATGGTTATTATAAAGTTGGAGAGTTGACAGATACGAAATTATTCGATTTATTCATGTCTGCTAGCACGACAATTGCTATAATAATATAGCAATTAAACTGAAAACTGACACATAATATTACTTTCATCAATGAAAAGACAAGTTTATTTATGGTCGTAATCGGTTGAAAACTACCCGTAACTCCATACTAAAGTATGTTTCCGTATGTATGTTTTCACACTTAGCTCGAGAAAGCACAAAGCTCTGGAGCTGACACTTGGTACATAGGATTACGCGTATTAATCAATGAGAAGGGACCTACTTATTTTAGCCAGTTCCGAACGGCAGAACCCTTGTAACATCACTTTTTCTGAGCTTTGTCACAGAGTCCTTTTAGAAGCTTTTCCATGGCAAATTGTTACTGCCAGAAGAATTGGCAATTGCTTGCTGACAAATGGGTACCGTTCGAAAGAAAAATCTCCTCGATATTAAAGTTGTGCTTCAACCGGGGATTGAACCCACAAATTATATATCAATTAAATTTAGTAAAATGAAAAGGGGATCATACTCATATATGTTGATGATGTCGCTGTCGATTATGATTAGAATGAAGTTGCTAATGATAATAACGACTATTGCGTTAATGCTTGATGATTACGATGATAATGACGACGATGATGGTAATGCTTACATTACTCTGCTTCTATTTTTTTTAAATGTAGTTAACCGTAATTCAAGTACTACTTTTTTAACAAATTATTGGCTATGTTCTCATAGCATAATGTAAAAATGACAATGTTCTGCATCCTTCTTCCAATATTTATTATACGCTTTGTTATTCAATGACAATTCAGTAAGGTGTATTAGGGCATACACTCTCAATATACACACTAGTTCCATTTCTATCGCTCTCTCACTCTCTCTTTGATGTGGTGCTAAACGTTCGTTAATGTGTCACTTTTGGTTTGGTTTGAGGCAAAATTATGTACAAAAAATCTCCTTACAGTCGGCTGGGGCCGACCAAACTATACCCTGCATATGTAGATTTATATATAAAAAGTTTACTCGAATATCCAACTTTTCTTTTATTTCCACTTTTCGAGAAACAATTTTTGCATATACTACTAATTTACACCCGAAATATGGTTGACTTTGACGAAGTAAAAGGATTTTAAGATAATTCCGAGGCTTAGTATGGGAGCTATATAAAAAGTGGGCGTGGCTTACCACTTTCTAGTAAATCCAATTAATTTTTCCACACCTTAAATTTGGTGTCCTACGTTGAATAGTTTCTAAGTTATGGTGGTTAACATTTTTGTTTAATTTCCTCAACTTTGTATGGGAGCCCCAATAAGAAGTGGGCGTGGTACGCTGATTTTTTGCCAGATTATTTCCGACTACCATATTAACCTAAGTGTTAATTATGATTGTTCTAGACAGAAGGATGCAGAAGTTACAGCTGTTTCAATTTAAAATTTGTATGGGGGCTACGATAAACAGTTGGCGTGGTGCGCCCATTTCCTGTGAGTTTAATTGCTTGTACAATACTAATCCATACCTTAAATCTCGTTGTCCTAGGCTAAATGGTTTGTAAGCTATGGAGCTTACAATTTTAGTTTAATTCCCTCGACTTTGTATGGGAGACCCATGAAGGAGTAGGCCTGGCACACTGATTTTCTGCCAGATTATTTCCGAATACGATATTAATTTAAGTATCAATTATAGTTATTCTAGACACAAGATTGCCGAAGTTACAGCTGTTTCAATTTAAAAGAAGTACATACACTTTGTATGAGAGCTACGCTAAAAAGTAGGCGTGGCTCAACCACTTTTGGCGAGGTTATATAGTAGTATAATATAAGTCTATGTTCCAAATATTGTTGTCCCAAGTGGTATATTATGTGAGTTATAGCAAGTTAAAGATTTTGAAAATTTCGAGGTTAGTCGCTTTGAATGCTTGGTGTGGGCGTGGTTATTGACCGATCATGCCCAATATCAATCCCCTCCGTACCCTTGGATCATAGGTTACTTGTGCCAAATTTCATCGAAATAGCTCAATATTTACTCAAGTTATCGTGCGAACCAGCCAGGTGACAGACAGACGGACGGACGGACGGACATCGTTAAATCGAAAATTTAATCGACGCTGATCACGAATATATATCTATGTCTATATCTCCGGAGATTCCTTCACGGACGGACGGACGGACGGACGGACGGACATCGTTAAATCTAAAATTTAATCGACGCTGATCACGAATATATATCTATGTTTATATCTCCGGAGATTCCTTCAAGTGGACACAAACATCTGACCGAAATGAATATACCATGCATATTGCATTATGCAGGGTATAAAAAGCCATTAATGGCCAAAGTTTTATCGAAAACAATTTTATTCTTGAACCCTTTCGACACAAACAAACTTTAAAGTCATTCTATTCAAAAATGCCTCTTCATAAATATTACCATTGTTGACGGCGTGGCTGCTGATGATCACGATGATGATGATGATGATGGCGATGGTGTTGTTCCTCTTTTTGTGTGTAATTATTGTTACCACCTGTGTTGATGCTGTTCTTTCCATTCGGTTTTATTGATATTTTCTGATACCATATTTTGTTGTTTTAACTCTGTACTAACGACAGCGTGCTAATAGTGTATATATTAGTGAAATATTTTAACATTGTTTCTGTAGCAAACACACTGATAATACTTGAAAAGTTTTTGGCAATGCCAATTAAAGTTTCATTCGCAAATTAAAACAGTTTAAAATCTGGCTTGTTCTGAATGAAATTTGATTTTCTTTTCTTCTTCTATTTTTCAATTACAAACACTCAATTTTTATTGTTTAATGGGATATTTGTTGGAATATTAAAACTGAATGAATATTTCACTGGAGATTCTTTCCTTGTTATTATTTCAGAAAACTAAAATAAATATATATAAAAAAATGGGTCGCATATCTAGCTTGTTTTTATTTCCACTACTTTGTATGCGAGCTACATTCAGAAATATGTGTGGCACACCAATTTTTTAATGAACAATTTTTGCCTAATTTACCCTTGAAATATGGTTGTTTTAGGAGAAATATTTTGTAAGTATGGGGGTTTTAAACTTCAAGATAATTCCGCGACTTTGTATCGGAGGTGTGGTTCACTTGTATCTTGCAATTTTATTGCATGAAACAATCTTCGAGGCTTTGTATGGGAGCTATATAAAGCAATGGGACCATTTTTTGTAAATATAGTTATCTTAACAATACTAATTTAAACTTAAATATGGTTGTTCCAACTAAGAAGTTGACATTGCTTGCTGAGATAATGCCGAATTATTTCTGTGAATCGCCTATTTCTAGTAAATCTATTTATCCTTACAATACTAATCCACAACTTAAATATAATTGTTCTACGCTTAATAGTTCGTAAGTTATGGTGGTTACGTTTTTGTATATTTTCTCGAAGTGGAAGTGGCTTGCTGATTTTATGATAACTTATTTCCGACGTTATAGTTATAGCAAGCTAAATTTTTTTAAATTCCGATGTTAGTCATTTTGAATGCTCGGTGTTGGTGTGGCAGCTGACCGATCATGCCCCTCCGTACCCTTGGATCATAGGTTATTCATGCAAAATTTCGTCAAAGTAGTTTAATATTTGCTTAAGTTATCGTGCCAGGTGGCAGAAAGATACGGATGTTGATCAGGAATATACTTATATACTTTCTATATCTCCTGAAATTCTTTCAAATGGTTACAAATATTTAACCGAAATCAATATACCATGCACTCATACAGTAAATGTTTCTTTTGGAATATTGCTTCTGTTGGTACCTGCAATAAAATACTATATTTTTACATTATGCTTTGAAGTATAACTTTATAAAGTTCAAATATCTTGTGTACTGAAAATGCCCAATCATTTGAATTTTGTTTAAAGATACCCTATAAGATGATTTTCTAATAAGAGACTATTCCCAATTTTCCACCTGGACCTACACATTCATAATATTCATCGTATACCTTATATATTGTACTTTATCTAGATTTTACAAACGTAGGTACCTACAATATGGAACAATTAGAAAAGTCATTTCACTTTGTAATGTAATTTCAAATGTTATAATATATAATATTGTTTTTGATTTGGGAAAATTGCTTCAAAACTCTTTAGAAGTACATAGGTACTCGTACGTATATGAAACATTAATTACCACGTTGTATGTGTTGTGTATATTTCTATTTAAATTCAATAGCAGCTAGATAAAACAACCACTCTAATGATATGTAAATATGACTACATATTTGGCAATGTAGTGGCAACAATCAGAATACAATACCACCTTTGTAAATCAAGACACTATGAATAGCAGAAGCAATATAGTCATACAGTCTCCATGTTACAAGAAAATCTCGAGAATTGTTTTTGTACTTCATTTTGAAGCAAACAAATATTAATCAATTTCAATTGAACAATGATGTGAATGTAACAGTGTCATCTTGAAAGAGAATAGGAATGAATCGCTTCGGTAATGTAAGCAAATGCTAATGTCAACATATTACAATGTCTGAATTGAAATTTGAATTTGATATGAAAAAACATACTTTAGCGGGTATATGTATATATATTTGAAGAATATCTTTAATGATTTCTGTATACCTAAGATGTATTTACAAAGTATGTGTACGAATGTCCAGGTATGTACTCATACATACACTTGCAGACACCACTGCTTCATGTACATGAAGAGATATGCTATTGCTGTTGTCCTCTGCTACCTAGGCAGCCAAATGTCATTTTAAGATCGCGTTGCCTTATATTAAGTTAAATAAATGCAAAACACAACTAATTGCCTAAATTATCACTATTTATATATATATATATATATATATATATATATATATATATATATACATATATAAATATATATATATATATATATATATATATATATACACATATATATATATATATATATATATATATATATATATATATATATATATATATATATATATATATATATATATATTCAAAAGTATAGGGCTAGAATTCGACATCTGTCAAACTGAGTTGTTAAAACAATTTCTTTCTTTTTCAGTTCAAAGTCTGACATTTGCGAAAATGGATCGCTTAACTATCGCACAATGTATTAAAATTGTAAAAACCTACTACAAAAATGGTGATTCTGCCACAGCCACATATCGTGCTTTAAGAGGAGATTATGGTTTACATAATCGTCCAACTACGCAAGCAATTGGCAAAATTGTGAAGAAATATGAAGAGACTGGATCGGTTACAGATATTGTAAGGCGTGTGCATCATCGTTTCGCTCGTACCACCGAAAATATCGCTGCTGTAAGTGAATGTGTTGCCGAAGACCCGAATGTGTCGATTCCTCGTCATTCTCAGGAATTAGGACTGTCTTACGGCACATTATGGCGTATTTTGCATTTGGATCTACACCTACATCTATATAAAATCCAGCTCACACAACAACTGAAGCCAGCTGACCATTCATAACGTCGTAGATACGTCGAATGGGTGCTTGAACAACAGGCGGTGGACGGCGATTTTTCGAACAATATTTTCTTCAGCGACGAAGCACATTTCTCACTCGGTGGGTATGTTAACAAACAAAATTGTCGTATTTGGGGTTCTGAGAATCCTCAAGCAATTGAAGAGAGGCCACTACATCCACAAAAAGTCACTGCTTGGTGCGCTCTTTGGTCCGGAGGTGTGATTGGACCTTACTTCTTCGAAAACGATGATGGAACGACTGTCACCTTCAATTCTGAGCGTTACGGTCATATGATAACCGACTTTTTTTTGCCTGCTATTGAAGAATACGACTTAGAGAATATGTGGTTTCAATAAGACGGTGCCACATGCCACACAACTCGAGCGAATATGGCTTTATTGCAAGAGAAATTTTCTGGCCGCGTAATTTCTCGTCGTGGTGATATCAAGTGGCCACCAAGATCATGCGATTTGACACCGCTTGACTTTTTTTTGTGGGGCTTCGCGAAAGACCGTGTTTATGCAGATAAACCTTTAACTCTTGAGCACCTAAAAACCAACATTCGTCACGTTATGGCTGAGATACCGCCCAATATGTGTCAAAAAGTGGTCGAAAATTACCTCAAAAGAATCGATGGTTGCAAAAATTCATTTCATTTAAATGATGTAGTATTTCACACATAATGCCAACGTTCAAACTTTATAATAAAAAAGAAATATCATGATAAAAAATATTTTATATGTGTTTTATTTACATTTACTTTTGAAACCGCAAAATGGATAACCCTTTATATATATATATATATATATATATATATATATATATATATATATATATATATATATATATATATGTATATATGTGGTACTTATAAACCCCGAAGGGCTCTTTGGCCCAGCTTCTCTTCTATTACTGTTGTACATCTTAAATTTTGGACAGTATTAGAAGGGACCTAATTATTTTAGCAGGTTCCGAACGGCAGAACTCTTACGACATCACTTTTTCTGAGCTTTATCACAGAGTTCTTTTAGAAGCTTTTCCATGGCAAATTGCCAATTGCTTGCCGAAGGTGGGTACCGTTTGAAAGAAAAATCTTTTCAATATTAAATTTGTTATGCTTCAGCCGGGGATTGAACCCACGACTTACAGATCAGAAGGCCAACACACTAACCACTAAGCTACGGCACCCACTATACAAAAACATATAAAGCATATACTCTGTGCTAACGCTTATATGGTATGTACCTTAAATTTTATTTTGTATATATTGTTATATTTTTGTTTTTAGATTTTTCCCGCATTAAAGCTTTTTAACCAAACCAAATCAAGAGCTGTAGTGATTAAAAAGTTAGTTTGAAGGGTTCTGCTACAAAATAATAAGTTTGAATAATTGAATTTCTGCCAAAAAAAATTGATTTTGGGACCAGTGCACTCAGTTCCCAGTGAATGCATTTTCTGACCAAAATTCAAATATCGTTTTGAAATTTTGCATATATATTTTTGGTATAGTGAATAGGGTTTACTGAAAAAATTGGGAGTGTTTAAACAGCTGCCACGCCCATCTATCGAATATATGTAATGTCTTAAATAGGCATGAACGTTATACAAAATTGGGAATAAAGGAGGAGTGTGGCACGGCCTCTACAACTCATACGTTTATTATACAAAAACTGTACAATTATCCATCATATCGCGTAGAAACTACGCATAGATTGCTGTTTTATTTAGCACATGTTTAATAAAAAGCGTCAGGTAAAATGTCGTGTCTCCAAACGAACAAATGAATTTATAAATACTCTAAAACTCTGGAATATTTTATAAAATAACTTTGAAATTTAAATGGGAATTACTCTTTTTTATTATGTGTTATTTTTTTCATACATAAACCTAACAAATAAGAAACTAACATCAACGTAATGTTTAAAATCAATATCTTTTCATTTTATAATTTTAAATTATTTAACAGCTCTTTATATCCAGAGTTAAGGCCCGAAGTGCATAAGTTGACCTTTTCGTTTTCGTCAAGGTCACTTGCAGAAAATATATCTGTGTCACCATCAGCAAAGCTTAATAAAGCAATTACTTTCTTAGGAAGTTGCATTCATTTCTGTTTTTTTATGCATTTATCAAGGCTAATGCTTGAAATGATAGGATCTGATATGTCAAAAGCTCTATTAAACATGTCAGTTAGATTGCAAATTAGGCTATTTTTCTGAGCACGGTGTATCCTATCCGATTTATAAAATTTGTTTCGCGATTCTAAGGCTTCTTCACCAAAATATCCAAATGGAAGTAAACTGTTTTCGATAATATTCTTAGAGTGAACTAAGACTAAGTGCACAGTTGCTGCCATCGGACAGCAGGGATATTTTTGCATTATGATATCGGCGGTCCGGAAGCATAATTATTAAAAATTTGCTATGTTGAGTGGAAGTTGTCATGATAAACATAATAATATTATTTTTAAATTCAGGTAAATATGTTATTTTTTTTTCCTTTAAGTAAGCAAAATATTTATCGGAAACGTTAATTCTAATAACGCTTTCTTAAAAAAATCAAAGACTGCTGCTTGTCTAATGCCTGTGATTGCCACCTTCTTCAATACCTCAAATAAATCAAAACATCGCTCCTAGTAGTTCTCTGAAAAAAATGTAAATTATTCAAAAATCACAAAAAAGAGTAACACCATTTTTTGCACACAAACTTCAAATTGTGTTATTTTTATAAAGTAACAATACAACCAAAATTCAAACAAATTTTTTTCATATCTACGCAAACTTGAAAAATATTACTCAACCCAAAGTCAAAATTGCAATAATTTTTTTTAACTTAACAAAAGATATATCTGCTAATATTCAAGAAGTAAAATATTATTACCTTCAATGTTAGTTTCCATTTTCTTCTTTTAATTAATTTTTATTCGTTGGTATAATATTCACTTTTGAACTTAAGCTAAATTTCACCAAATAGCCAAAGTGACAATTTAACTGCTAATTATATTACGTTAAACCGTTTGAGGGGAAAACAAAAAATGCAATTTGTTCCTCTGAACTATCGACTTAGTGAAGGTAAAAAAAATCGAAAAATCGGAACTTTAAAAATTCTATATTGGCCAGAAATTATGGACTCAGGAACCATAATGCAGTGTGTCAAGAATGAATTTTTAGGCAATTCTTTTAACTTATACATTACACACCCATTTAATTGCATATATGGGTACGCAGTGGCCATCGAATGTGCTAGACATGGATCGAAACAAATTCAATTGAGACCCTACCATGGATTACACGAAGACGGTGTAATTTAACCTCTGAATGTCAGGACATCTCAAATTTCGTGTCCCAAAAGGGACCAAGGCGGAATCAACACTCTTCGTATTCTTGTAGAGAAGATCTTTGAACTCTTGAAGGAGTGTTTACGAGGCATTGCATTACGTAATGAAGTCGTTTACTCATTTCCATTTTCCGTCATGAAATTGACCGGAAAGGCGATGGTCTTTTCTTAGAACTTACTTGAACTAAGCCACAAATAAACATATGTCGTTATGAGTTTAATTCCGCAATAAATTCAAATAATCACACAAATTCGACGGAGTGATAGAAATTCTTGTAGCCACCACTTTATGCTTGGCAAAGTGTTTAATTTATATATGATCATATTTTCAACTTCTGAATTGTTTCATTGAAAATTTGTTATTCATTGCGTAATTTGAAATCATGTTGATAATTTTACTGAATATTATCTATTGTACATAATGGCTTTTTATAAGAAGTGTGTTGTAACATATAGACTTTGGCGCGGCACGAATATATATCACTACAATCCTTAAATCTGGCAAAAAATTCCAGAATCAAAAAATGTTGCCACAAAACAGTACTGTTCAGAATTGGATTCCGATGTGTATGGGCTACTTCCAATCAAAACAAAGAAGTCAAACAAAGCGCTCATAACGTGTTTTTAAATCTTACGAATGCATACCTTTGGAGGGCTTGAATAGGTGCTGGCAAATGCTAACAGATAATGTACTTGACATTAGAAAAAATATATATGTGGCACTTAAAGCCCCGAAGGTCTCATTGGCCGAGCTTCTCTTCCATTACTGTTGTGTGTGCTAAATTTTGGACAGTATTAGAAGGGACCTACTTATTTAACCGGTTCCGAACTGCAGAACCCTTTTGACATCATTTTTTCTGAGCTTTGTCACAGAGTTCTTTTAGAAGCTTTTTCATGGCAAGTTGTTACTCTCGGAAAAATTGCCAATTGCTTGCCGACAGGTGGGTACCGTTCGAAAGAAAAATCTTTTCGATATTAAATTTGTTATGCATCAGCCGGGGATTGAATCACGACCTACAGATCAGAAGGACAACACACTAACCACTGAGCTACGGCACATGCACTTGACATTAGGCATATTTATATATATGCATTAGGCATATGAGTTTGTCTATTTTTTCGTAAATGGTCACCTTTTGAATTCGAACCAATGAAATGATAAGACTACATATCCATTGAAATATAAAACATCCTTAGTTCGTCTTTACTTAATTGTATGAATGTCATGATTATTATTTATTTTATTATTATTAATTAAGGCCATGAAGATCTTAAAACTATTTCTAAATCTTCTTACTGCTGTGGGATTGATTTTAAATAGGTCTCTGGGAAATCTGAATCCACTGCCTAGGTATTTTAGTCTGCGTCTAGCCACAGCTGGGCAATTGTAATGAACGTGTTCTGCTGTTTCCTGCTCTTCAAGACAGAGTCGACAGAGATCGTTGTTAACCACACCAATTTTCATCATATGATAATTAAGTTTACAATGACCTGTTAATAGTTCAGTGTAGAGTTTGATGTCTTTTCCGCTGAGGTACTAGATAGCATCTATCTTAATGTCTACAGGGTCAATGAATCTTTTCGACTGCCGCATGCCTGTTTGGGCTCTCCAGTAATCAGTTAGACTACTTTTTTCCTCTTCACATATTAAGATATTCCTGAAGCTACTGTTTGCCCCGCAGAAAAGTTTTGGGCTTATTAAAGGAGTGTCTCCGCCCTTTTTGGCCAATGAATCTGCCATTTCATTGCCTGCATACCCCTCTTGTCCCGTTGCCCAAATTAGAGTCACAGGGTTCCTCTTTGCTAAGGTATTGAGAAGTTCGAAGCATTCTTAGACCAACTTAGATTGGAAGGAGAAGTTCATTAGTGCTGCCTGACTGTCTGAAAGAATGCATATGTGGTTTCTCAAGTGCCCCTACGTAGACATTCTCTGACAAATAGCTCTAAGGCGTGAACCTCCGCCTGAAAAATGGAAGCCACTTTTTCCCATTTCAATTGCCTTCCGAAAATTTGGCACTACAATTCCCGCTCCAGCACTACCATCTTCCATTTTGGACCCATCAGTGTACCACAGCTGAGAGCCCTGTTTTAGAAATATTTCGTTGCTTCTCCACGCTGAGCGATCATGAATGATCACTTCGAAGAGTTTGGAGAATATAAATTTTTTATCCATCCTGTCAAAGACCGTGAGGCCCGGTGAATTCCAGACTAGGTCTAGAATCTTAAGTGCCCTTTTAGGTTGCCTTCTTTCAGGTGAATAGAGTTCGTAAGCCTTATGTCTGCACTGGCTGCTGTTCTCTTGAAGACAAGGTGTAGAGGATTAAGACCTGTTATTATTCCTAAAGCTGCTGTGGGGCTAGTTCTCATCGTTCTCTTAACGCTCAAACAGGTTATTCGATGAATCCTGTTAAGGATCATCTGAGTCTCAATTTGATTTACCTTCGGCCACCATGCCAGAGAGGCATAGGTGATCATTGGTACCATTACAGTTTTGTAAGACCACGCCATCATTTTAGGTCGTAGTCCACATGTTTTACCATGGGCTTTGTTCGTGATGTATGATAAATATTGTTAAGAGTTAGAGTTTTATCCAGGATTACTCCCAAATATTTCATCTCCTCAGAGAGTGTTAGTTCTGTTTCACCTAACTTCAAGGTCCCTAAGTTCAACTTCCTTCTCTTCGTGAAGGGTACCAGCGTCATTTTGCTAGGGTTAATCGAATGTTCTTTCTCCTGACACCAGCCTTGTGTGATGTCAAGAGCTAGTTGCATGCGCTCAGTTATGGTAGAATCAAATTTGCCTCTGACCATAATTATTAAGTAATCTGCAAAGCCTGAACTTCTTATCCGAGATCATCGAGGGTTTGTAAAAGCTCATCATTGACCAATAACCATAGGACAGGCGATAAAATGCCTCCTTGAGGACAACCATTGATTTACTTGACAATTAATTTTTCTGTCCCCATTTCGTAAAATAGTGTCCTGTTTTTCAGCATATTGAGAACCCATGTTATGATCAGCCCATGAATTTGCTTCCTGATCATAACTTCCTCAATAGACCTGAAAGTAGCATTATATCAAAAGCTCCTGTAATGTCAAAGGATGTACAAGAGCTTTACCCTCCAATGCCTGTTCGATTTTACTCGTTAGGCAATGTATTGCAGTCTCAGTCGACTTGCCTGACTGGTAAGAACATTGTTCAGTATAGATTTATGTATCTTTGAGATAAAGTCCTCTGATGTACCGATCTATATTTTATTCCATTGCTTTTAGCAGAAAGGATGTTCGGCATATACGCCGAAAGGATTTGGAAGTGTGATCCGCCTTTTCCCTGCCTTCGGGATGAAAGCGACCCTAGCTTTTGTCCATGATTTAGGGGTACTGGACCTAATTCCAGGCTTGTCCTGAAAATTTTTGTTAAAATTGGTGCGAATACATTAGCCCCTTTCCGGAGAAGGCAAAGTTTAATATCATCAACACCAGGAGATTTAAATGGATTAAATGTGGAGATTGCCCATTCAGTTTTGTTGACGACAAAAATTTTACGAGCCAGCGATAGTGATATGCTTGTAGCTATCAAGAAACTGATATCCTCGATGATTTCACTGTCCTCATCACAGGGGGCACAGCCCGGAAAGTGAGTGTCCAGCAGTAACTGTCCCATTTCTTTCAGACATCCCGTATAAATTCCGTCTGCCTTTTTAAGTGTGGAAAAGCCAACTGAGTAATCTTTTTTGAGCGATTTCTGGAGTCTGGTAGCTACTGGGTGCGCCTCGATCTCCTCGCAGAACTTTTTCCATGAATCTCTCTTAGATTCTCTCAGTTTGTTATTGTAGGCCGTTAAGGCACATTTATAGGATACCCAGTCCCCATAGGACTTGGCTCTATAGAAAAGCTGACGTGTTTTCTTGCGCAACTTGTTAAGTTCATCGCTCTATTAAGGGACGTTCCTAGAACGTTTCTTCACCACCAAGTCGCAGCCGTTTTCGAAAGCCTCAGTTATTGTTTTTTCAACTTTTCTGACCTCGAAGTCCAGTTCTTGAGAACTGTTAGTTTTCTCACTTGGGCACCCTAAATTTTGCTCTAAGTAGAAGTTATAGAGCGACCAATTAGTCTTCCTAGCATTGCTAATTTCGAAGATGTCTTCAATTTCCCCTCTTAGGTCAAAGCGTATATAAGGATGATCAGACAAGTAGACTTCAACTAACACCCTCCAATTGGAAATGTTATTAGATATAAATGCACTGGTTAGAGTGAGATCTAGCACCTCCCCCATGATTGCATTTACAAAAGTTGGTTCATTTCATTTTATGAAAAGTGACTCACCTAGAGTGTTTGTGTTTGTGCTTCCATGCCATATGATGTGTATTTGCATCGCAACACATCACCCATTGAAGATTTTGAGTGAGGCAGTAAGCTATGAGCTGCTGGAGCTCCTGGGATATCGCCATCGTCACCAGGAAGGTACATGGAGGCCAGTACAATTGTTCTTCGTCCGCTGGCACTGGGAATTTCCGCCTGTACCGCCACCAGATAACGTTGTAGGAGCTCTGAAATTGGAAGAAATTTAATATTTTTGTTGATAAGCATCGCTGCCCTAGGTCGGTCAGCATTTCTGTTGCAGATCACCTTACATGTTTTTGTCTGCAGACCATTTTTTGGTCCATTTGTGGTCCATGGTTCTTGGATGGCCACAAAGTCCACACATTTTTGAACCACCATGACACTGAGTCTATATGAGGCTGCTATTGCCCGGTGGAGATATAATTGGAGACATTTGAGCTACTTCCAATTGCCAGTTTACATTCGAGGTGGAGCCTGGAACATTATTTCCCAGACTGGCTCCTTCGGACCTTACCACCTTAATGTGCTTCGTAAGGTTTCCCTGGCCTCCGGATCCTTGCGTTCCCATTTCCTAAGCCGACCGGAGAGCAGAGAGGGTTTTGGACGCAGGGCTCTGGTGTTACCTTTTTCTGCTCTCCGTGCTGGCTGTGCGGTGCTTCGGTGGTTCGGATTCCGGCTATTTGCTTGCATGCAAGCCGCCGCCGAGGTCGATGGTTGCTCGTAGTTTGTCCTGTGCGTCGTAGGTAGTACTTAGTTTACGTGCTGGACTACGGGACAGTATTTCATGAGCCATGTTCCAGATCATATTAAGCCCCTACAACACGACAAGGTGACTACCTGAGAAGGGTATACTTAATCTCATGATTAAGTATATATGATATTCATATATTAATTAACAAGTAATTAAGATAACTTACAGTATCAACTTACCCATATCTGCATGCATCTCTATTTGTGTATACATATGAAGACGCTGCGGTCAGAACATGATAAGTGAAAATTTTTTAATTTTACTAAATGATGGAAAACGTTCGCATTACCTTAGTAGTTTATATTCAAATATAATTTTAAAAAAAAATTAATTCTTAAGAATCTACTCAAACATTTTGAAATTTTGAAACCAATTGAAAATCTTTGCGAAATATAGAAGAATTAAAGTTTTGTGTTTACCTATTGACCACAATGCTTTCATTCATGTATATCAGACAATGCTATTTACTCGTACTTTCCTTAGGCTTCTACACGTATTCAGGATATGTACATATGTACGTGTGTATGAACATATGAATATATAACTAGCCTGCAACTTTGAATATCCTATACTTCATTTTCTGTGTTTTTTTTTCAGTTTCCATTTTGCTTTAATTTCAATTTCAAATACCTTACGGTTATTTCCAAATTGAAATTGTAATTACAGGCTACAATTTTTTTCTATTTAATTTTCGTTTTTTTTTCTTCATTACATTTCATAATGAAATTATTTGAAGAACAATGTGATAACTGCACTTTTGCGATGTATTAGTAATGGGAAACTATTACTCAGTTGATTTGATATAAATATATAACTAGGTATAATGATTATTGTACGAAAAAAAAATTATAAAACAATCTAAAATCATTAACACTTCGACAATAGTACCTAATGACCATCTACAGACCTTTATATCTTAAGCACATTTAAATTGTATTTTAATACAGTTCGACAATTTCACATCTACACACACATATGCATAAGCTTATTCATAACAATATATAGCTTTGCTATATATGTATATTAAGGAGTCCATTCAGGAGCTTAAATAAATATACCATAAAGACATTACGTTGAAAGGTGTTGCGAGTTTGTTTTTTATATGCACTTAACGTGCCTCATAAAAACCATTGCCTATAATAACACTCGACTGAATATATAAGTCTTTCCCATATACTCGTAAGTAGGTATTACACATAGTATGTACAATCCAAAGCAAAAAAAAAAAATTGGCACAATATAAAACAAATTGGCAAAAAATGGGAAACGAAACGATTCCCTTTAGTGACGGTCCATATTAACCCTTATTTATATGAGAAGTTCTTTCTTGTTTGTTTGTCTATGATTTGATATTTCCTATTGATGGTTATGATAGTTGATGAATAAATAAGTAGACGACTCTGTATATGTTAATGCAATTGTTTGTGTGGTTATAGCAGTAGCTATATATTACAATATAATATTCTGCATGAAGCTTAATAATTATCACTTCAGATTAATTAGTTTCATATAAGTATTTGGCTAATCATTGCTATTTTTAGCTTTGTGATGCCAGGTAAGAACCCCAAACCCTGACCTATTGGTTCTTCACACGCAAAATTGCATTTTGTTCCTAACCTCAAACAAAAAATTTTTAAAACTGAAACGCTCATTACAATATCTAGAATCACTTCTAGAAGTTGAAATGTACGACCGGATGCACGAGTTTACTTTTCTTCCACAACAATTTTTCCCGAACATAGTTAACTCCACCTTCACCAACAAGAACGCTCTCCTACAAAATTGATGTTTTTCTATCAAATTCACTTCCACCGAGCTTAGAGCGTCCACAGAGAGGTAAAATTATGAAAAAAAAACTTACAGTCGGCTGGGGCCGACCAAATTATACCCTGCATATGTAGAGGTATATATAAAAAGTTTGCTCGTATATCCATCCTTTTCTTCCACTACTTTGTATAGGACCTACATTAAGAAGCAGGCGTACCTCACCAATTTTGGAGGATCAATTTCTGCCTATAATAGCCTAGACAGACGGCAGCCTAATTTCGGATTACCGGCGCACTTAATCCAAATAAAATAATAACCTGACAGACGGCAGTATTGCGGATTAACTAAACGGCTGATTGCTGTTTTATTAGGTCTGTCCACTTACATTACTATCACTATCAATTTCTGTCATCTATCACTCTCGATATGAGAAAATCTACAAGAAGTACGTAAACTGAAAACTATCAGAAACTTGTAAATTGACATTCAACGTTCGTAATTGACAGCTGGATTTATTTGTTCGCTAACACTTTTCATGTTGAAAACTGTTAACAGTTGTTGAAAGTTTTTTGTTAGCGAACTCACCTAATGGTTTGTAAAATGGATGGAGAAAAATTCACAATAGACAATTTTCAGCAGTGTTGCCATCGCAAATTGCCCTAATCCTTTTTTATTTTGAGAATTAACTCGTAGAGTTTATGCGGATTAGCTGCAGTTAATGCCCGAGTTAATTCGAATTAACTCGATAATCCGGAATTAGGCTGCCGTCTATCTAGGCTATAATACTAAACTACATAGGTTGCAATGGGTTGACCTAGGCGTATTATTTAGGAAGTTATGGGTGTTTTAATGTTTAAGATAAATCCGAGACTTTGTACGGAAGCTATATAAAAAGTGGGCGTGACGTATCTCTTTCTTGTATATCTAATTAATTTTTCAATATCAATCCGCACCTTAAATTTGGTTGTCCTACGCTAAATGGTTTGTAAGTTATGGAGCTTAAAAGTTTTAGTTTAATTCCCTCGACTTTGTATGGGAGACCTATGAAGGAGTTTGCTTGGCACACTGATTTTCTGCAGATTATTTCCGACTACGATATTAATTTAAGTGTCAATTATGGTTATTCTAGACAGAATATTGCCGAAGTTACAGCTGTTTCAATTTAAAATTTGTATGGGGGCTACGATAAACAGTGGGCGTGGTGCGCCCATTTTCTGTGAGCCTAGTTGCTAGTACAATACTAATCCATACCTTAAATCTCGTTGTCCTACGCTAAATGGTTTGTAAGTTATGGAGCTTAAAAGTTTTAGTTTAATTCCCTTGACTTTGTATGAGAGACTCATGAAGGAGTGGGCGTGGCACAGTGATTTTCTGCCAGATTTTTGCCGACTACGATATTAATTTAAGTGTCAATTATGCTTATTCTAGACAGAATATTGCCGAATTTACAGCTGTTTCAATTTAAAATTTGTATGGGGGCTACGATAAACAGTGGGCGTGGTGCGCCCATTTTCTGTGAGCCTAGTTGCTCGTACAATACTAATCCACACCTTAAATCTCGTTGTCCTACGCTAAATGGTTTGTAAGTTATGGAGCTTAAAAGTTTTAGTTTAATTCCCTTGACTTTGTATGGGAGACTCATGAAGGAGTGGGCGTGGCACACTGATTTTCTGCTAGATTTTTGCCGACTACGATATTAATTTAAGTGTCAATTATGGTTATTCTAGACAGAATATTGCCGAATTTACAGCTGTTTCAATTTAAAATTTGTATGGGGGCTACGATAAACAGTGGGCGTGGTGCGCCATTTTCTGTGAGCTTAGTTGCTCGTACAATACTAATCCATATCCTTAATCTCGTTATTCTACGCTGAATAGTTTGCAAGTTATAACCGGTAACATTTTTTTTAATTTCCGCAACTTTGTATGGGAGACCCAAAAAGTAGTGGGCGTGGCACACTGATTTTCTGCCATATTATTTCCGACTACCATATTAATCTAAGTGTCAATTATGGTTATTCTGGACAGAAGATTGTAGAAGTTACAGCTGTTTCAATTAAAAAGAAGTACAGACACTTTGTATGACAGCTACGCTAAAAAGTAGGCGTGGCTCAACCACTTTTGGTGAGGTTATATAGTAGTATAATATAACTCTATGTACAAAATATTGTTGTCCCAGGTGGTATATTATGTAAGTTATAGCAAATTAAAGATTTTGAAAATTTCGGTTATTGACCGATCATGCCCAATATCAATCCCCTCCGTACTCTTGGATCATAGATTACTTATGCCAAATTTCATCGAAATAGCTGAATATTTACTCAAGTTATCGTGCGAACCAGCCAGGTGACAGACAGACGGACGGACAGACAGACGGACGGACGGACGGACGGACATCGTTAAATCGAAAATTTAATCGACGCTGATCACGAATATATATCTATGTCTATATCTCCGGAGATTCCTTCTAGTGGACACAAACATCTGACCGAAATGAATATACCTTGCATATTGCATTATGCAGGGTATAAAAATAATAAATCGATCAAATATCCCGAGATATTATGGGATATAGCTGTGTCCAAATACTTTCTAAAATTTCAACCACATAAATATACACACAGAATACATTTAAATATTGAACATAAACATTAGAGCGGCTCGACTTTTTTGGCAAAATATAATTCTAGGTATTCTTCTGAGTAAGAATAAAAAATTTACCCCCAAGAAGATTTGCGACAAACAGGTATTAAGGGGGAATATACACCTAGGAGCGCCGAATAAAAGGTTCTTTTCATGAATTTTCATCTTTCAACTGTCGCAAAAGTGAAGTCCTTCGGGGTGACGACTCTCATTTTATCTGTAATCATCAGAATGACCAAAATGAAAAAGATTAATAAAATTTAGACTATACTCTAGTCTTTGTCGTAGGGGTTTTTTAAAATAATTTTTTTTTACGAATTGGCGAGTGTTGAAACTGAAAGCAATTTTGAGACCAAAAATCGTTCTTATTTTGTCGATAAAACAAAATCCAGGCTTCTAAAAAAAACCCCTACGACAAAGACTAGATAATTATGTATTAAATGAACACTATAAAACTCAAGCTGATCGGTACAGTGGTTTCCGAGTTATCGTGGTCACCGATTTGGAAAACATGGTTTCGAGAAAAACGCGATTGAAAGTTGAGTACAAGGTAAATATCAAAATTTTTCCACTTAGACAGGTGTGCACTGTATCTTTATTTCTTCGAATTTTTGCTTCAAATTTTGACTAGACACTTCTAAGACATCAAGCGTAAAGAAAACACAAAGAAAAAAAAATCAATTTTTTTGACCTTTCTAGGTGTATATTCCCCCTTAAATACAAAGAAAAAATATGATAACTTACAATTACCACTTGTTGATTTCAGCAGCAGAGTTTGAATCTTTTTTCCGTTTAGACCTGTGGTTCCATTAGAAATAAAGGTGGTAAGAGTTAAAATGATTTTCTATAAAAAACCTATTGGCCTACTCTACTTAATATGCATACATATCAATGCTTCAATATCAAACGAAAATGAATAAAGAAAATGGAACAAACATTTCACTAGACTTTGCACTTTGTAGCATTTTACATATTGTACATTAGAAGCATCTACATCTAAGCATAGTTAAGCTGATGGGTTTTAGTTCATTTAAAGTAGCACTTTTATCCTCTTTAGCACACAGCCAAACACGCACATACAAAAGAAATAGACAAACCCGTAGAACAGAAGAATAAACGAAATTTAATTTTCTATTTGGTACTCTTACACTCTTGCTTTACAAATTTGTAATAGTACACTAGGACTTTCTTAGTAAATCAATTCCACGTTGAGATTACAAGAAGAAACTAAAAAAGATTACAAATATACGAGTACTATGTAATTTGAAAATGAAATATGACAAATCATAGAAAATGAAAAATGTACATAAGTAAAATATACATACATGGTGGACCATATACATAGTAGTTTTTTTTAATCACTCCGTGTGGAGCTGTCTGTCTCCCATCGGACGTGTCCCCAGGTGATAGATAAGGGTATGCTCGGCATACGCATATGCAGGGTAAGTGGGAAATAAAATACCACTCGCTAAGCAAAATAGACAAACTCCGGCTTGGAGATGTAGATAGTGATCCTATCTATATATACCAGGGAGACATTAGCAGGGCTTCTTCGTCATTTACGAAGTATAGGCCTGTTGAGGATTTAGCAGGTGGTAGGACCTGGTGGCGGATAAACACAACGCAGTGTACACAGCAGCGCCCACAACTTCCCAAGGAAGCTACTACCTTTGCGTCAGGTGGTAATCGGCAGTAAACCAAACACCAAAAGGAAATACCTCCTTAAAAATAAATATGAAAGCACAACTAAAGCAAAATAGCAAAAAACGTTATGGGCATCCCCCAGAAGCGACCACGAAAACGAAGGAAAAAGCAAAGCTAAAGTGAAAAGTATGCGAATCGCTACATGGAACCTTGGTTCATTAACTGGATGTAGCGCGGAACTTGCTCAAGTAATGAAAGATCGCCGTATAAACATAATCTGTATTCAAGAGACAAAGTGGAAGGGAGCAAAAACTAAGCTGCTCGGCTGCGGATACAAACTATTTTGTGTGCTGGTTCACAACGAAATGGTGTGGCTATTGCGATAGACGAAAAACCCAAGGGATAATTGTGGCAGTAGAAAGAGTGACCGACCGAATCATGTTTATCGAATTCACCTTTGAAAAACGACAGCACATAAATGTCTTCAACGTTTACGCACCTGAACCAGGCTGTGATTGTATGGAAAAGGAAGAATTTTGGGAAAATCTAGATCATGCATTACAGGAAATACCGCAAACAGAGTCATTATATGTGCTATCAGAGAAATTATATGTGGGGACCTGAATGGACATGTTGGCCAAAACAACTCTACATACGAAACTTGGGATGGAGGAATGGGGTATGGAGACTGCAACCGGCAACGGAAGACCATTATAGATTTTGAAGTAGCTCACAAATTGGCAATACTAAACACATTTTTCAGAAAGAAAAACGAGCATCTTATAATGTACAAACGCAGAAACAATGCTTCTCAGGTGGACTATGTATTGTATGAAAGGAAAGAGCTGAAGATGTTCAAGGACTATAAGGTTATACCCGGAGAACCACTAACTTGCAAGCACAGATTACTTGTAGCGGACATTAGGTTGCCGGAAAGACTGCGCAACAACTGGAAAATGTCGAAAGCCGAAGAAAAAATAAATTGATACAAAATCAAAAGCATAGCGGGAGAAGATCTCGTCGGAGCAATCAGGTCCTATCTCTCGCAACATCTGGAGAAAGTTGCAGAAGACAATATAAACCGAACTTGAGACGAATTTCAAAATTTCTGCGTCGGTTCCGCAAAACAAAAGCTAGGAACCTAAAAAGTTCCTATTAACAACAATAATGATAAAAATATTTGGTGGGCATCAGAAAAATTACGAGATGGAGTTTTAAAAACCAAAAAGGAAGCGTTCAAAAAATGGCAAAAACTACAGACTGACGAATCAAGAGAGAGCAACCAGCTGGTTAAGGAGGAGGCGAAGAGAGATATAACCGTGGTTAAAAACGAAGCTTTCAAAGATATCTACGAAAAGTTAAATGAGCCGGAAAGCGAAAAACTTATCTACAAAATAGCTAAGAAACTCAACCAAAATTCCACTGACATGAGGACAGTCAAGTACATCAAGGAGAAATTTGGAAAAACCATATCATATCAGAAACTAATATCAAATCACGTTGGGTAGAATATTATAACCAGCGATTAAAGGAGAGTACCCCCACAAAGAAATAGAATGCGGTAATCCAGCTCATGGTCCGATTGAGGGTGTCTAAGAAACCGAACCCGAACAAATACCAGCTGATGGAAAATGGTGGGTAGGGAATGCGTAAGATGGTTGAAAGAACTGTTTATCTAGATAGCCAAAATAAACCGCATACCCAACGCTTGGAGAAATAGTTACCTAATCCCAATATACAAAAACAAAGGAGACATACAAATGTGCGAAAACTATAGGGGGGTGAAGCTCACATCGCATACCTTAAAGATATGGGAAAGAGTTAGCTGAAATAACGCCAAATCAATGTGGTTTTGTTACTGGGAAATCAACAACAGATGCTATTCAATCGATTCGTATCCTTATTGAAAAGTATCGAGCCAAAAGGGAAACCTGCACATGGCTTTTATATATCTGGAAAAAGCGTTTGATAGTGTACCTAGAGATCTAGTGTAAAATTCTTTGAGAGCAAAAAACATCCCAGAGTAATACATCTGCTTGCTTCAAGACATGTACGACAAATGCACCACGCAAATACGCACGCACTGTGGTCTCACGCGGACTTCTTCAGTGAACGTTGGTGTACATCAAGGTTCCGCACTCAGTCCGCTGCTTTTCAACATCGTCATGGACTACTTGACGGCGCATATTCAAAACGCGACACCCTGGAACATTATCTACACTATTGTGCTGATTGAACAGCAATTTTCTTCTTTACAGGAAAAACTGAACAACTGGTATCAAATCCTAAATAGCAACAGAATGCGAATAAACGTGAAAAAGACCGAATACTTACTTCTACCATTCGATGAAACTGGCATTGGACCACATCAAACTCTAATTATAAATGGTCAACCTATAACATCGACCTCGAAAGTTAAATACCTTGGCGACGACATAATACACACAGTAAATACAGCGTGAATGAAATGGCGTGACTGGTATATTTTGTGACAAAAAGATGTCTAACCATATCAAGGGGAAAGTATACAAAACTTGCGCGCGGCCTGTAATGATGTATGGTAGCGAATGCTGGGTCGCCCAGTCCAAACATAACCAAAAAGTGCACATAGCCGAAATGAAGATGATGCGCTGCAAAAACACGTACGGACAAAGTCAAAAATGTAGACATAAGAAATACTCTAAGAGTTGCACCAATCGCGGAGAAAGTACAAGAGAACAGACTACGGTGGTATGGCCACGCAATGAAACGAGATGAAATCCATATTGTGAGAAGAGCCATGAATATCAAGGAACCGTTAAGAACAAGGGGACGATCGCAAGCAACTTGGATGAGCACGGTTATGAGGGGCGTTAAAGAACTACGCCTGGAAGATGTGACAACACACAACAGATGAACCTGGCGCCTAAGAACAATGAGGGCCTATCCGCATTGGGATATGGCAAAGAGAGAGAGAGAGAGAGAACGTTTTTTTACAGACTTTCCACTGGAAATCTTAACAGAAAATCAGTTTCGTATCTCCACGTCATTGCTCCAACAAACTTATTGGAGCAATGACATTATTGGCCCATTTTTCTTAGAAAATGCTGCTGGACATGCCATTTTGATCTACGGTGAGCACTACAGAAGGATGATAAATGATTTTTGTGGCCGGACATTAAAGACATTGATTTTTATGATCTTTTGTTTCAGCAGGATGGCGCGTTATGCCACACAACCCATGCCACAATCGATATTCTGCGCGCCAAGTTCGGTCATCGTGGTATCAGCCGTCTTGGCGAAGTCAATTGACTACCCCGAAGCTACGGTTTGATGTCGTTTGACATTTTCTAGAGTGCCGAGAAGCACCGGCATTTTGAAAAAGAAATTTGCATAGGGTTCACCCTGTACAAGCATTGCAAAAGAGAAAGTATATCAGAGCAATAATTTTTTGTACAAATGAATTGTGTTCACTACCGCAAATATATATTTGTGTATATACAAGTACACACACAGATCAACAACTGTGTGGATTAGCGCATGAAAATGAAGTGTATATATTGATGTTGTATTGTACACTTGTACGCTCATTCTTGCTTTAACTCTTTTACATATCAATCTTCCTCATTCTGTTTCTCTCGTTGTCTCTCTTATTTCTTAACTCGTACATATGAATTTATTATTGCGCCAATTTTTGGTTTATCCCCATAAACATCGGGGATGGTCTAGCATAAGTCCATTGAAAGCCGTATTACAAGGTTTTTATATACCATAAAGAGGCGAATTATTACTATGCTTTCTTATTTCTCTTTTCATTTTTAAATATTTTCCAAGGTAATCTCAAATTAACTCGAAAATATCTTAAAAAAGACACTGAAGGTTGCTGACTAACTATCACTCAAATATACGAAAATCTACAAAGTTGCCCAGGTATTCTTCCTAGTAATTTTTTTTGAAAATGACACACTTCTACATAGAGACAAAGCTAGACATGGCTACTTGTAAGGCGACTATACTTTTAAGGGTTCATGAACAAAATATTCGATATTATTGCAATAACATCGGAAACTAAATCCATAATTTTATACATTTATTTTTGTGTCACTACTCCTTGATACAATAACATTTCGGCATTATAGCAAAATTGTATACAATAATGTCGAAAATCTATTCTTTATATTTTTGGTTAGACTTTATTTCTATATTTTGACAATAAAGTGACAACAAATTTGTCGATAGTATTGCAAACATTTTTCGGCATTAATTAATGTAGCCATCAAATTGAAAATGTACATACACATGTACACATAATTAATGCGTTCAGTGCATTCGAGTATATTGGGCCGTTTCATAGATCTACGTATATTTACATTACTCCTCTTGTCATTCTTTTCATCGCTTAAATGCAGAAAGATGTATATAAGATAAGTATTATAACTTGACAGTGGGTGCCGTAGCACAGTGGTTAGTGTGTTCGCCTTCTGATCTGTAGGTCGTGGTTCAATCCCCGGCTGATGCATAACAAATTTAATATCGAAAAGATTTTTCTTTCGAACGGTACCCACCTGTCGGCAAGCAATTGGCAATTCTTCCGACAGTAACAACTTGCCATGAAAAAGCTTCTAAAAAGAACTCTGTGACAAAGCTCAGAAAAAGTGATGTCACAAGTGTTCTGCCGTTCGGAACCGGCTAAAATAAGTAGGTCCCTTCTAATACTGCCCAAAAATTTAAGACGCACAACAGTAATGAAAGAGAAGCTCGGCCAATGAGCCCTTTGGGGCTTTAAGTGCCACATATATATATATATATATAACCTTGGAGATTGTAAGTGCATTGAGGGTTCAATATGCTAGATATAATATGCATTTTTCCATTTTACCATAAAATACATAATCCAATTTCCAACTTTCATTTGTGCAACACTGTTCTAGGCAGCTCAGCTGTTTCTGTCAAACATGTTCAGTTTGTCTGAATTTAACTATGAATCAACTTACAATGAACAACGCTTGCAGATTATTAAATTTTATTATCAAAATGTATGCTCGATTAAGAAAGTGCATCGTGCACTTCTTCCATTTTATGGTCAGTTTGGACGACCTTCTGGGGCTGCTATTCGGAATCTTGTGGCTAAATTTCGCACCAAATTTACATTATTGGATATTAAACCAACAACACGCATACGTAGAGTGCGGACAGAGGAAAATATTACAGCTGTATTGATGACCGTGAATTATCGATTCGGCGCTGTTCGCAGCACGCAGCGTTACTCCACTACGAGGAAAATTTTGCGGAAGCATTTGGTTGTAAAATCTTTTAAAATACAGGTGGTGCAAGAATTGAAGCCACACGACCTACCACAACGGCTAACTTTTGGTGAATGGGCGCTGGCAAAGATAGATGAAGATCCACTTTTTATCGGCAAATTGTGTTCAGCGACGAAGCTCTGGTTGAATGAATACGTGAACAATCAAAATTGCCGTATTTGGTGTGAAGAGTAGTTAGAAGCATTGCACGAACTGCCAATGCACCCCGAAAAATGCACTGCTTGGTGTGGATTACAGGCCGGTGGCATCATTGGACCGTACTTTTTCAAAGACGACGAAGGCGGAAACGTTACGTTTTTTTGCCCAAAATGGAAGAGCTGAACTTGGCTGACATGTAGTTTCAACAAGGTGGTACCACATGCCACACAGCACGCGAAACAATTGCCCAATTGAGAGGCGAGTTCAGTGAACAGTTTATTTCACGTTTGGAGCCGGTCAACTGGCCGCCTAGATCGTGCGATTTAATGCATTTAGACTATTTTTTGTGGGGCTATGTTAAGGCTCATATCTATAGCGACAAGCCCGCAACGGTTGACGCTCTGGAAGTCAATATTGAAGAATTTATTCGTAAGATACGTGTCGATATGTTGAAGAGAGTATGTCAAAGTTGGACCCAGCATGTGAACCATTTGAGGCGCAGTAGCGGTCAACATTTACATGAAATCATCTTTAAACATTGAATTATATAGATCGTTCTATCGACTCAAATAAAGATTTCATACATTTCCCTAAATGTTATGTGTTTTTCTTTTTAAATCAAATCCGAAGGCTCTTAAAAATCACCTTGTATTATATACTTACGTAGGTATTGCGTATTTTAAATACTAAGTACCTACATAATGCTATGAGTATGAGTATATAGTAACACCTAATGGCATCTATTCATACTTTACACATAATTACAAATATACGGAAAGTAGATATGCAAGAGTAGGATATATCAAAGTTATTGCATCACTTATAAATCTGTAAGCAATTCTCCCCCAAAATTTGTGGTGTATTCTTATGCGAGTATTTAAGAATGTATATATAAAAAAAATTATTTTTTTAGCGAAAATTCTACCTACAAAATGGACAAATGTATTTTCGTTTGAGGTCGCAAAATAACTAAAGCATTTTGTATTTATATGCCAATTATTTTACAAAATATTTGTAGTTATTTTCACAATTTTCTCATTAGTTTGTAAAACCCCACAAAATACAATTTTGCCAAATTTTGTTTTAAAACGTTCATAGTAGATTCTTGAAGCAATTTTTTGTGCCTCTCCTCCAGTTTTAAATGGACATAACATTCGTTAGAAATCGTGCAAGTATCATATTCAAAATTAAATGGCGCGCGTAAATAATTAAACCGTAAATTACTTCTTCTTTATTTTCGTTTTTTTAATATTTTTTTACTTATAATTCGAAACACAAGAAGAGAAATGATAAATGTTAAACCACCTTTCAGAGTTAAGATGGGTCAAATTAATTTGAGCGAAACTATGAATATCTGACTCAGCGAAGAACATAAAATTTGGGTTATTTCCTGCATTATAAGATCATCAATTGTGTAGGGGAGCATCGCTAAGGGATCGAGATAGTGGATAAGTATGTTTGGAAAAAAAGTATTGAAGAGAAAAAAGAATGGAGGGCGGCCATATAGATGTGTTTCCTGTATATATATGCGATTATTCGTCAAGGGGTGAAGATATCATAGGTAGTAAGTAAGTTTAAAAGAAATATTGGCGAGGGAAAATTAATGGGGATCGGTCATATATTTTACTTTCTAGAGGCGATTCTTGGACAGTTATGAGATTATGTGTCGATTTTCAGATGGATTTGCGTTCATTTTGTCTTGAAGCCATCCTAGGATAGGTACTTTTTTATAAACTACCCTCCAACCTCTTGCATTTAGCTTTACTTCATAATTTTTTTCATGAACATACTTACATACATATAGGCATCTGACATAAAAATGAACGCAAAAAAATAAAAATGTTCAAATAACCGCATATCTTCCCAAAAATTCTTCCTTGAGCAGTAAAGATGTATTCCGACGCCCATTGTTTTTTCCTCCCCAACATTATCTCCAAACATACTAAGTATCTATCTTCACTCTTAATATGGCTCCTATACAAATTCAACTCAAAATCACATGAAAATCTATCAATTATCACTCCTATACAAATTCAACGCAAAATCACATGAAATTCTATCAATTATCACTTACCTGCTCAGGAATCGCCCTTTGAGCAGTTACATGTATTTAGAACTGACCATTATTAATTTTTTCTTATCAACAATTTCTCCGAACATCCTTATCTCTTCTCTGTTCTCCCTATTGGTTTTATAAAAAACTGCAAAAATGCAATGAAATTATCGAAATTTTGTGATTTTCACTAAACCTATCCATGGGGGGTAAATTGATGCGGTTGAGTGATGCGAAGTGTTATACACTGATAAGGTCGCTGTCTCCAGCTAGGACCTCTAGCCTCTCCTCATCAATTTTCTGCTCTCACCTGCATGTGGTGCCCCCTGCTAATCCTAGTAACCTTACATGAGATTGGGTAACCAACCCCAATGGATTGTCTGGTAGGAGACAGACGAGAGTTAGAAGACCGTTGCTTCAACAACGGGCGGAGGGAGTAAACCCTCTTAGTATAAAAAATCTCCCCTAACCCAGGGTGTTATGCGACCCGTGCCCAATGGGTGAGTTTGGCAGCCAGGGGACTACGTTAGGCTGTCTTTGCACGGAGCCATCCTGATACCAAGCCGCCTCAGGATATAACGGCGGCCTTGCCAGGGTATGGGGCGCTGTCATGGTCGACTGGAGACTTCCCCGTTTATCCTCTTTGGTCGTCGCATATGGTGACTTGTCACTGTATGCAGCCCTGCCTTCTCTGAGAGCTGGTGGGGCAGACGACCGTACGAAACAGGTGACATGCCAAAAAACAAAAATAATAATTCGGATACCGTGATGGACGGACGGAGGGGTTGGGTACCACCTCGGAGGAGGATCTCTTGGCTTCTAGCCAAGAGACGGTTGCTAGTGAGGCTGTGGGTCACAGCACACTTGTAACTAATCAACCAGTAAAAGCCGCTGGGGCCAAGGGGCCCAAGCGTAAAACCAAACAACCATCCTTGTATAAACAGTACCAGCGGGCTCTGCATATCCTTGGTAGGATAAGCAAAAACGAGGCCGCTGGTACTGTTCATCCCAAGGATGAGGACGACAAAATTAGGTATGGGAAGGTGGTCCAAGATTACAAGGAGTGCTTGGCCAAAAAACCCAGGACAAACGAGGCGACAAAGAGGAATCGGTCTCACGACGAATCCGGGGAAGCGCATAAAAAAGCAAAACGGCCGACGGAAGCAGTGTTACTGTCCGTCCCCCAAAAACTACTCCTAAACTGCGTAGCTACACCGAGGTAGCACGTGATCATCTACAGATCGCGTTGGTGGATGAGACCACTGTCCGTGGAAAGCCTGTGCTGGACAAGTGGGGCGAAATCGAGGCACGGCTGTCTTGAATCGTCGTCGATTCAAACCCGGAGGGTGAACGACCGAAACAAACACCAACGTCTAACCATGGTCATCAAGGTTGTCCAAATTAACTTGCAGCACTCTCGAGCTGCTACGGATAACCTTGCCGTGTTCCTGGTTGAGGAGGACGTGGATATAGTCATTGTCCAGGAACCCTGGGTGCGGGGCACCGAGATCAAAGGGTTTCCGGGAAAAACCTACAACGTGCTCTATAAACGGATCCAAGGTAGGCCGAGATCGTGTATTGTAGCACAAAAACACCTAAATATTTTTCTAACCCCATTATACAGTTCACAGGATGTAACGGTTGCTGACCTAGTGGCTGACGGTGTCATGGTACGGGTCGCATCAGTATATATGGCACATGAAAAACCTGCGCCGCCTGAGGAGGTCAGCAGACTAGCGCAAGAAAGTGGTAACAGGACCCTTCTTCTCGGGTGCGACGCCAATGCCAGGCACGCATTATGGGGCAGCTCCGAGACTAATGAACGAGGTGAGTCTTTATTTAACTTTTTAATAAACACAAACTTGGTGGTATGCAACAGAGGTGACACCCCCACTTCCACCTTTCCAAGCTCGGAGCAGTATGATGGATGGACGGAAGTGTGGGATGTCACTCTGTTATCGGATGGCGATGTGGTAGGGGTTAAAAATTGGAGAGTTTCCAGCGAAAACTCCTTCTCGGATCATAGCTGGATACTCTACGATTTGGCTCTTAAGGTAGACCCACCCTTGCCACATCGTAATCCGCATAGACCTAACTGGGCACGGTTTGAAAATTTTGTTAGAAATAGAATAGGAGGGGCTCCCATTCATAAAATAACATTTATTGAGTCGCTAAACAGTAGGGTCGAAACATTAAAAAAAGCTTTCGGTAAGGCCTTTAAAATGTCGTGCCCACTGAAATATAGCAAAAAAACTTTCCCCCCCTGGTGGAGCCAGGAACTGTCGGAACTAAGGAAGAAAGCAAGAGCGGATTACAACACCAGCTACTCCACTGGAAATTGGCAATTGTACAAACAAAGCCGGCGGCTGTACAAGAAAGGTATTAGGAGCGCCAAAAAGGAGGGCTGGAGAGAATTCTGCTCGTCTGTTGAATCTAGCAAAGGTTCAACAGACCTTGAATCTTGTCCAAAGACCACTCGAATGCTTCTTGGATTAAGGAGCAAGATGGAACTTGGGCGGAATCGGCAGAAGAATCCATAGAATTACTCTTAAACACACATTTTCCGCGATGCAGTTAACACGAAAGTGGCAGTAGTATGACTGAGCGGCGCTCTTACGAGTCACTGCATCTCACAAATGAAATAGTAACGAACGAAAAAATTGCATGGGTAATTAAAAGTTTTCACCCTTGAAGTCACCAGGTCCGGACGGGATCACGCCCAAAATGTTACAGGTAACACTGGACTGTGTGCTCCCGTGGCTGTTGCAAATCTTCAAAGCGTGTCTGAACCTGACATATGTACCTACTAGCTGGAGGCTAGTAAAGGTGGTCTTCATACCAAAGGTTGGCAAGAGAGGACATGAATCAGCGAAGGACTTCAGACCCATCAGTCTAACCTCTTTCGTATTAAAGACGTTTGAAAGGCTTCTGGATATATACTTAAGGAATTCTCTGGAAAATTCCGTTATATCCACTGCCCAACATGCATACCGAAAGAGGAAGTCGACAGAAACGGCATGGCTACCTTCTTGGACATAGAGGGTGCATTCAACAATGTTAGCACAGAATCTATCAAACGGGCGTTGATAGAAATAGGAGTGGCAACTGTGTTACAGATTGGATTATTTCTATGCTAGTGACTAGGGTCATAAGTGCTAACATGGGCAATATCTCAATAACAAACCTAGTCAAAAGGGGAACCCCACAAGCGGGGGTGATTTCCCTTCTTCTTTGGCTATGCGTAATAAACCACATCCTAATAAAACTGAGTAGAGGGGGTGTCAAAGCGGTGGCGTATGCCGAAGATGTGTTGTTAATGGTGTCGGGACTGGGCCCTAGCACGATCAGTGGGATCACGCAAAGGGCATTAGACGAGATCAGCTCTTGGGCTATCAGGTGTGGCCTAAGGCTGAATCCGGATAAAACAGTTCTGATGCTTTTCACCAACAGAATCAAAATACCCAAATTTGACTTGCCTAAATTAAACCATCAAACCTTAACTCTTTCTTCCAATGCTAAATACTTGGGGATTATCCTGGACTCCAAGCTTAGCTGGAGGTTAAATATTGAAAACCGATTAAAGAAGGCCTGCATCGCCCTCTATACCTGCAAAAGAGTAATTGGTAGGAAATGGGGTCTCCAACCAAAACTTACTTTATGGTTGTACAAAGCGGTTGTACGCCCAATCTTATCGTATGGCTCGGTTGTTTGGTAGAAAGCCTTAGAAAAGGCCTACACCACTAATAAACTTAGCAGTATACAAAGGTCAGCATGTGCAGCGGTAGTCGGAGTTATAAAGTCCTGTCCCGCGGATGCTCTTAACGTTCTGACACACAGGCTTGATCTATACATCAAGAAATCGGCAACCATGACCGCAGTGAGGCTAAAGGAAGCAGGTCACTGGAAGGAGAGAACCTACGGACATGGATGCATACTAACTAGAGAAACGCAATACACGTCTGACAGGACAGACTACATCATCCTGAAGATGAATTTCAATAGAAATTTCACGGTAGTTTTTCCTTCGAGGAAGGATTGGACTAAGGGAAGTCTGTTAAACAGCTTTGACACCACAATCTACATGGACGGCTCCAAAATGGATTGTGGCGTAGGGGCAGGAATATATTCCGAGAGATTAAAAGTGGACAAGTCTGTGCGCCTCCCCAACCTCTATAGCGAATTCCAGCGGAAGTGTTTGCAATTGGGGAAGCTTGTAGGATACTAATCGCAGACTTCAGATTCAAGCTCAATATAGCTATAATATCGGATAGCCAAGCTGCAATTCAGGCCTTGAACTCAGCAGTCTTATCCTCCTTCCTTGTGGAACAAAGTAGAAGGAGTCTCAATACACTCAACGAACGACACAACGTTTTATTGATCTGGGTTTCGGTACTGCCGTCTGTCAGGTTATTATTTTATTCGGATTAAGTGCGCCGGTAATCCGGAATTAGGCTGCCGTCTGTCTAGGCTATAATGTTCTAATTCTATATATTTAGATAAGGCATTTTTATAGTATTATTTCCTAAAAGGAAAAATATATATATTAATTGAATTATTGAAAAAAAAAATTTACATTATTTAAAATAATTTACAGTAAGCTACGTAAGTACGTTAATCTTAAGCTTGTCAAAAGCTTGAGAAATTATTGTAAAAGTCTATTATATTAATTGTAGATAAACATTACTGTAAGCTATTTCAAATAGTTAATATCTATTAATAATCAAGCGATTGTGAAACTTTGTGTTGGGCTTTAAAATTATTATAGAATAAACAAAAAGGAACCCTTGGAAAAATATTCCTTGCTATAAGAGTTTCGCAATTGCTTGATTATTAATAGATAGCAACTATTGCAAATACTTACTTACTTACTTATGTGGCCATAACAACCGAATATCGATTTAGGCCGAAAATAACATGCTTCGCCAGCCATCTCTGTTCTTCGCTAGCTGGCGCCAGTTAGAAATTCCAAGCGCCGTCAGGTTCTCCAGTACTTGGTCTTTCCACCGGAGGTTTGGTCTTCCTCTTCTGCGTCGTCCTCCAGCGGGTTCCGAATATAACATCTTCTTAGCTGGAGCGTGTTCTTCCATTCGCTCGACATGACCTAGCCAGCGCAGCCGCTGGATTTTGATGCGCTTTACTATGTCAATATCGGCATATAGCTCGTACAGCTCATGGTTGTACCTTATTCGGTACTCGCCACCAACGCAAATAGGTCCAAAGATCCTGCGTAGGACCTTTCTCTCGAAAACTCCAAGCATTCGCTCATCCGAGATGGAAATTGTCCAGGCTTCAGCGCCATATGTTAGGACAGGCATGATGAGAGACTTGTAGAGTGTAGTTTTCGTTCTTCGAGAGAGGGCTCGACTTTTCAATTGCTTACTCAGCCCAAAGTAACACCTGTTAGCAAGAGTTATCCTACGCATGATCTCCAAGCTGACGTCATTACTTCTGTTAATGCTGGTTCCAAGATAGACAAAGTCCCTTACTACTTCAAAAGCGTAGTTGTCAACAGTGACGTGCTGTCCAAGACGCCGGGACTCTTTGTTTGTTGACACTAGATACTTCGTCTTGCCCTCGTTCACCGTGAGACCCATCCGACGCGACTCTCTTTCCAACTCTGAGAATGCTGCACTGACTGCTCGCGTGTTCATGCCGATTATGTCAATATCGGCAATATTTGCAATAATATTGCAAATAGCTTACAATAATTTCACAAGCTTTTACAAGCCTATTATTAACGTACCAGAATAGTTAACTGTAATTTTTTTAAATAACGTGTTTTTTATTAGGATTTAACCTTTTTTTTTTTGTTTCAAAATTTCATACTATAAAAATGCATATAAATACCATACCTAAATATTGTAGAATTAGAAATCTATAACTCCATTTATTAATCTCAACCAACTGATTCCTCAACATCAGTTTGGATTTAGAAAACAGCACGGCACAATAGAACAAGTCCACCGCATTGTAACTCTGATAAGGAACACTTTTGAAGAAAAAAAGTATTGCTCAGCTGTCTTTCTTGATATCACTCAAGCTTTCGATAAAGTATGGCACGATGGCCTTATTTACAAACTCAAACTATTACTGCCTGCAAATGTCTCCTCATTGCTTAGTAGCTACCTCGCGAAAAGACAATTTCTCGTACATCACAAGGATTACACAACAAATCCATTGGATATTCACGCTGGCGTTCCTCAAGGAAGCGTTTTGGGCCCCTTACTGTATCTCTTATACACTACAGATATGCCCAGCAATAACCATACATTTATATCGACCTTTGCAGATGATACGGCAATATTGTGCTCTCGCTCTAACCCCATAGAAGCTACTAAACTCCTGCAGACTCATATCGATTCTCTCGAAATCTGGCTAGCAAAATGGCGTATAAAAGTCAATGAATCAAAGAGCGTACATGTAACCTTCACGCTAAGGCCAGATACATGTCCCCCACTTAAAATTAATGGCCAATCAGTTCCACAATGTTCCTCAACAAAGTACTTGGGTATTCACCTCGACAGAAGGCTGACCTGGAAAAATCACATAGAGGCAAAGAAAACTCAGATCAAGCTTAAAATTAATCAGTTATGGTGCTGTTACACAAAAGATCAAAGTTGAATCTCGAATACAAAGTGCTATTATATAAAGCAATCCTGAAGCCAATCTGGACTTATGGTATTCAGTTTTGGGGCACCGCATCTCCCTCAAATATCGAAAAATTGCAGCGAATACAATCCAAGTGTCTGCGAATTATTGTAAACGCGCCTTGGTATATGAGGAACGTTAACATCCATCGAGATTTAAATGTACCCACAATTTCTGAGGAAGTTGCAATGTCTTGCAGAAGCTACATTCAAAAATTGCTAGGCAATTGTTGCTGAGCATGGGGCATCGTCGATTAAAAAGAAAAGACACACTGAATATGCTGTGAAATTGCTATACCTCGTGACTCAACAAATTGTGATGGAACGTTGGGAATATCACATAATTTTATTTAGTTTGTAAGATTTGATTACATATTGTTAGTTTCTAAGTAATTTTAGAAAGATCCAATAAAAAAGCTTGTTAAAAAAAAAAAAAAAAAAAAAAGAAATCTATGGAATATCACTTCATTCGACTACCGCGCACTTGTGTATGACGATGACAATCCTATTTGAATCTCTGTCGTTTACTTCGTGTACGACATCAGCTTCTTAATTACTTTTTTTTTCTTTATCTTGCGGAGACATATTTTCCACATGCAAGAAAAATCAAAACAACAAAAAACAGAAATAAACCAAAGAATTTCGTCACTTGTAAAATTATTTTGTTTGTTACAATTTTGTTAAAATGCTTTTGAAAGTTTTTTGAATTTCTATTGAATGTAAGCTTACTCCAAACATTGTTGGGGAATGCTTAGTCAATTGTTTATTGGGTAATTTCTATACGATATGATCATCATAGGTAGTATTAAAAACGTCATACTTTTAAAAAAAACTGTCAAGTCAAGTAAATTACATTTCATATCATTTACAGCATATTTTCTTGAAAATACATTTTTAATACATCAAACTGGAGATATTTACGGGCAACAAAAAAAAAAAAAGAAAAAGAAAATGCAGAAGAAGAAGAAATGCAAAATATAATATAACCCATGCCAAACACCCACACCCTTCTAAAGAAATATGCAATTTAATATATAATACAAAATATATAATATAAAAAAGAGGGCAAATTTAGAAATGGAATTTTATGCAATTTTTTACGTGTTTTTATTATAAAATATCACTACTTGTTGGCACACTAATGATGCACTCTATTATTACTATACGTGTACGTGTATGAGGAAATTGTATTTAAATATTTCGTGTCATAGAATTGAAATGACACTAATATAATTTCTATGATGATTGATATTTAATTTTTAAGGACCGTAATTGTTATAAGCAATATTTAAAAATCAAAATTTAATAATTATTTTGTGATTCTAATTTCTATGATCAACGATAAAAGTTATAAATAAAATTCCGAGGTTATTAAATAATTTCGATTTCAAATTTAAACTTCGACCTTCACCACGACTGATGTAGTCGCTGCATATGGGGAGCCTTCTTAAGATAGGAAGAAACGTAGTTGGGAAAGAAGTGTTAATGGTGGTCGGTCATACACTTCATAGCTCTAAGAGCGATTCCTGTAGAAATGTCTAGTTATTTGTCGATTTTGAGGTGCTTTTAAATCCATTTTGTAAGACAATCGCGCTAAGGAGTAATAAAATGGAGTAAAGATGTTTAGGAAAATTGACACTCATACACTTTATTCCTCTATGAGCATCGCTGGAAGCGAATTTTACAAATATGTAAATGTTGTAGGGGAACCCGTACAATTGGAGTAGATTTGATATGAACTAAGTGAATTTAAGGAGATAAGTTTGTTCTGAGGAAATGTTAAGGAGTAAAAATTAATGGTGGTCTGTTATACATTTTTTCTCATAGGGCTATTCCTGGCAGCTATATCGTAATTGATCGATTTTAATGTGATTTTGGGTTAAGTTTGTATGGGCGCCATGTCAAGAGGTGCAGATAGGCAGTTACAATGTTTGGAGGAAATGTTTGGGGATCAATGGGAAATCATGTATGAAAGACGGAGCAATTATATTCAGGGAAAATATTCTTCCTCTATGAGCGATTCTGAAAGGGGTGGCTATTATAATTCGACACAAAACTTGATGACTACTACAATACTAAACAAAATGACTACTTATTTTAGATTTTCTTTTTTTTTTTGAACTAACTTAAAATTCATATTCTGTATGGTTGTCATATCATCACTACGGATGTATTACCACAAAGACACTGAACTAGAAATATCTACAATAATAATACTCGTGGTACATATAGTACAATATTTTGTTCTTACTACACTCGTACTATAGATACTTGAATATGAATGTGATATACTCAAATATATGTGTCGTATGCATTCATGTACATAGTTTCTTATATTATCATCATCCTAGTTGTAAGATACTTTTTGTGTGTGGCTTTGTATCTTCTTCAAATTGCTACAATATCATAATTTTCGACATTATTACTATGCTGTGCATATTTTATAATCATACTGCATGCAAAAATTGCAATAATATCCAATTTATTTTGTTAGCACAGTTCGAAATTGAATTTTAATGATGCAATTGCAGACATATGTATGAGTAAAGTTATTTGTATTCGTATATGTATGTACATATAATCGAAATCTACTTATAATATACGCGTAATATCTATGTTATGTACAAGTTTATTGCCATTTGTATTACGTATGTGCAACTTTTCTCTGCAGTTGTAAATAAAACTTTTTTGACAACACATTTTTACAAAATTAAAACAATATGAAAACGAAATATGGAAAACATACAAGCAGCGACAAATATGTAGTAAGACTCGAACCATATCTCAGCAACAAAGCGCGCCATCTATGTGTGAGCACATGCGTTTTGAAGCTTCAACCTTCCTCTACTAACTGTCAAAATTGCATGGCATTTCCTTGAGAGTTAATGTTTATTGACATTAATTTTACAAAACACGTCAAATTTTGGCTCGGAATCAGGTCTGTGTGTTGAATCATCCGCCGCCATATTCACCTGATTTGGCACCGTGCGAGTTCTTTTGGTTCCCAAAACTGAAATTGAAGTTGAAAGGATGCTTTTTTGATGACATTCAGACCATACAACGGGCCTTGACGAGGGCACTGGAGGCAATTCCGAAAAATGAGCTGAAACACGCGTTTGAATCACTATTAAATCGATATTAAGCAGATATCGTGTTTTAATAGTGTTTTCTAGAGGCAGTCGTAATACATAATTGTCGCACCTTGTACATACTAAGAACACTATTTTGTGAGAGATTTAAGCATGAATAGCCAGAATTATAGTTTTGTCTTCTGTAATTTATGGTCAGTATATCTTTCAAGATGACACCACCATTAAAAATGATCTTATTTAAAAGAGTGATTAATGTTAAAATGAGACAATATTGTATAAGAAAATAAGGGAATGTTATAAGGGATTTAATGAAGTAACTATCATTGGAATATTTCTTCTAAAATTCGCTTCTTTTAGGTAACATTGGAATATGAAGAAATTTCTTAAAATACAATTAACATCCACTAATAGTACATAAGAGTAGATTGTAAGAAAACTTTCAAAATTCATAAGATCATAATCATTGGCAATCTGCTAGCAATCTGATTTGAATGCTGCCTCAACTGACAGCGCATAATTTTGAGGCAAATTACGATGCATCTCAACTGACAGAAAGCCGATAGAGTAATGTATGTCAGAGACTGACGTCAAATTTTGGTGTCAGCTGTTTGACATTCCATTTTCGTTACTGATATCAAATATTAAACACTTCGTTCAACAACTTTTAAATATTCAATAAAACAGTTCGAATTATAGAACTTTTAATTATATATTTCAATAAATTTTAATATGTTGTATGTTGTTTAACTATGATTTTAATGTATGCATTTACATATGTGTTTTTATTTTAATGTTAATTTCATTTACTCCTCACTGAGTCTATTTCAAATTTTATAAATTTTAATTGCTTTCAACTGTTAAACCTCGAATTGCATTAAATTAGTATTATTTAAAGAAAGTATTTGAAAAGAAAAGAATGCCGCAATGAAAACGATTCGTCGCCGAAGAAGATCATCAACACCGAGGCCATACGGACGAAGTGTAGAATTCACATAGGCAGCGCCATCTGCCGGCAATAAATGGCACTTGCACAGCGTGGCCTAAACAAATATGAATACACATTTGATGAGAGCCAATCAGCTGATTAAATAAGTATTTTTGCAAGAAGTACGAAAACAGTCAAAAATGAACAAATTACAATAGCTACTGCACCGCTTTGTGTATTAACAATGATAAGGGCGTGGAAAAAGAAGAGGAGAAAGCAAAAGCAATGTTGGATAAGGCCAGGTCTGAGGAATAGAGCCACCTATAATTTTTATGTAACATTGCGCTCTATGTCGGTTTTGCAAAATAAAAAATGGTTAAAAAAACTTTTATGAAAGACTGGAGTTTTTTTGGAGTTTGAGCATAAGAAAGCTCTGGAGTTACTGGAGTCCAAGTTTTGAAACTGAAAAGCACATTGGAAAAAATTAATATATACATTTTTGAAAAAATATTGCAACCTTTACATTTGATATTAAAAATTATATAAATTAAAACAGCTGTTCACTCGGCAAACGAATACAAAATGCCAACATGCTGGTATATATATTGAGCTTGTCAGATGTTGCTACATCGGCTGGCAAACTCAAAGTTTATGGTTTTCACTTGGCTGCCATTTTTTATAACACGTGCGTGGTCATATATGACATCAATCGCATATGACATTCAACTGACAACATTCGACGTCAAATATTACCTAATGAAAACCAAGCTTCTCTCATTTGAATAAAATTTTATTCACATTACATACAAGCATGCGTAAGTACAAGTCGGAAAATATATGTTACACTTGTTACACATAGCAAATCAAAACTCAATTGCAACAACGGTAATAACAATAAGAATAACAATGATGAAAACAAAATACTTAAGAAGGCAACAAGAACTGAATGCGTGAAAGTGTGTAAACAACGCTAAAACTAAAATGTACATATAAGTATGTAGTAATTGTACTTCATTTGCTGGTTTACATTTTCATTCTTATGTTGTTGGATACTCACGAATGAAGATGCGCTCACTAATTCGAGTGTGTAAACAAGTATGAAATATACAAATTTAATACAAACATATATGAATGCGTTGTAGACACCTCTTGAATAAATTTCACATTTTCATAAATAAAATGATAAAATGAACTAAAAGGAAAATAATGTCACATTTCACTAACAGTTGGTTAGTTTGTGCATGCAAATAATACAAATAATGCATATTAAGATATTAGCAGAAGATGTTTTAAGAATAAACTAACGCTAGTTTAAACAACCAACATTTTTTTAAAATTAAATAATATTAATCCGTATTTCAGCATCAATATTAGGTACTGAAAATCATAGAAATATTACAATTAGGCTCGCACTATTGACCAACTCTATATGTAATATTTATAGCAAAAAAATTTTTATTTTTTATTACAAACATTATTTTTTACATAAAATATGTTTGTTACGCTACGACTATTAGTTACATATAATAACGAGTAGCATGTATCTGATAGGTAATAAAATTAAAGAATTAAGTAAACTTTTTAAAGTTACACTAATTTTGGCTTCTTTCTATGTCAAAGACATTTTTCCGTTGAAGGTTGTCTGAGAGAATTCAGGATATTAGATGCTTCAACACTAACATGGTGTTGTATTCTTGATTTGTGGCTCGTTGCTTTTATTCGGATTACTTCAGCAGCAGTAGGAATCTTCAAGTCGCGATGGATATCACACTTTCTAACAAACCAGGGTGCATTTACAATACTTCGCAACACTTTTTTTTATATAATTGGTAAAAGCGAAATTGGTCTGTATGAAGAAATTTCCTTTGGTGATTTGCCATGTTTGGGGATCATTTTTACTTCCTAAATTTTCCATATGCTAGGTATATACTTCAAGCGGATTTAAGTATTGAACAGTTGTAGGAGATTACTATTTACAATGTATGGTAGCTCTTTTAAAATTTTCGATCTTATAAGGTCAAAACCAGGCACTTTGTTGTTTTTCATTTTAATAATTTCCGCTTTTAGTTCTCGTTTGGTTATAACAGGAATTACGTTCCTTTCATGTACAGGGATGCTAAGGAGCTCATCACATTTAAAACATTTCAAACCAATGTTCAGCATTGGTTTGAAATGTTTTAAACAAATGAATGCTTCAGCTTTTTCTTCGTCGCTTCTATGTGGTTGATTGGTTTCTTCAAGTATTTTGTCGACTTTCACAATGTATAAGCCGACTTCTTATCAGCTGTTAGTGATGAATGGTATTTCTTTATTGATTCATTTTTAACAATTTGGATATCTTTTTTTAAATTTTGAGTTGCTGTATTAAGTTTCTCTTTGTCGGCCGGATAGCGGATTTGACACCATTTTTTCTAAGTTTTATTTTATTTTTCAAGAGGTTCATAATTTCCCTCGGGTAGTTTTCTTCTATAGTTTTTCTTTTATATTCAGGAGTACTGATCCACTCTGTAGTTTGAATCTGTTTCGTAAATTGAAGGCAATCGCCTTCGAGTTGATGTCATGTTTAAAGTAGAGTAGCAAGACTTACATTTCTTCTCCGTAACTCTTTAAATTAATTCCAGTCTGTGAATTTGTTTGTTAAGTTTGGCCCTTGATCCTTTTTTATAATTGTTTCACTTATAGTTAAATATACAGGTGAGTGATCAGAGCTTAAGTCTACACTACTTCACCATTCATCATAATTTGCTGAAATTTTGTTGGTTAAAAAAACATTAATTAGGTCTGAAATATGAAACGGTATAATGTTTATCAAGTAAAATCACGATAAAATTATTTTTATATGGTAAGAGATAATTAGATAGATTAATCGACAATTAAAAGATTTTCAAACGGGATATTACATTCAAAAATGTTATTTCGTTATATTTTGTCAATATTTAGCAATATTGTTTAGAAATTCCCTTAAGGAACATACTCGCTCTAATACAAAATGATAAACCGAAACAACACGTACTAATTGTATGAGTTAATTTAATTTTCAACATCATTAAATTTAAGTTTATGTCTTAAGTAATAAAGCAAAACTTATATTCCTATAAAAGAATATTTAATATGCTGAGTACTTAGTTTTGTACAATTTAATTTAGTAATTTATTTAGCTTAATATTAAAGAAAATGTGCGCATAACTTTTCTGCGCTAAATAAAATTTCATAATGATTCTTCCTAATACGAGTATGTGGGTTGATAGAATAACGAATTAATATTACTGCCATAACGAACGCAATTGAAAGAGAAAGTAAAAGATTCCACTCTAGAAGACAAGCTGAAAAGAAATTTACAATAAAAATAAATAAATATGTGGCATTTAATGCCCGCGCCAAGCTTCTTTCCATTACTGTTGTGCGTGTTAAATTTTGGACACTATTAGAAGGAACCTACTTATTTTAGCCGGCAGGACCCTTGTAACTTTTCTGAGCTTGGTCCCAGAGTTCTCTCAAAAGCTTTTTCATGGCAAATTTTTACTGCCGGAAGAGTTCCCAATTGCTTGCCGACAGGTGGGTACCGTTCGAAAGAAAAATCTTTTCGATATTAAATTTGTTATGCTTCCGCCGGGGATTGAACCCATGACCTACAGATTAGAATGCCAACACACTAACCACTGAGCTACGGTAGGTACGGAAATTTATAATACAGAATAAAAATAATCAAAGAAGAATTACGAGAAATTAATAATGCCATACATTGGGCAAATTAATTCATTAATACTATCCAGCTAAGAAGTAAAATTAGCAATCAATATGATATCTGTACTAATATACCGTTTGAAACGATTGAAGAAGCTTTGAATTTTGCAAATGTGAAATTAATTATGAATCAAAAAATATCATTCATATTGTAAACATGCCCATATCTAACAATGTTATGTTATTTTCCCAAATTTATTATTAAAGCCAATTAAGATAAAAAAACCATGTACAAAAGGTTTGCATGGGTTCAATCATTTCTTCTCTTTATGTAACTTACTCAATCCATAAACACAAGTGGACACCATACAGAGTGTACAGAGAATTACAGCAACGGGTAATATGCAGTATGCATGCATATCCAATTCGTTATTTCAGACACTTACGCTTACTCGATCAGATAAGTGTAGCGAAAATGGTGACAAATGAAAGGAGTATAAGTAGCAAGTACACTAAGTAAATCCATTTCGTGTTTTTGCGTATTAATTTATATGGAAGGAAAAGAGGCAAGCAGTACAATAACGTGAAAATTTTATCGAATAAAGTCCATAAAATTCAAATTCAACGTGCGTACACATTTTTATTTGATAATAGCAGTACTTTGTGTATTTGTGTGTTTCACCCAATACTTATCGTACTCATATTGTACTGTACTCAATATTTGTTTCCTATTCTCATCTTGCTTTTTGAGTGTGAAGAGAGTAAGCAGTATTCAAACTAAAGAAGTGTGTGGAAGCCACTTTTGGATATATGCAGATGTCTAGTATGTACCGATAGCGATTTCAATAATATTGTTAAGAATAACAACAAAATTTTTGGACAAAAAATAAATGCAATAATTATAATAATATATTTATTTGTAAAGAAGAAAATTTAGTTGAAATAAATAACTCAATTTGTATTCCTAAAATATTAAAGAGCCAATTAGGTAAATGCAATGTAATGAATATTCAGCACCCACCATCGATTGAGGAAATTAATAACGGTATGATTCAATTAAATAATTTCGATGGAATATTAGAAGTCAATACCTAACAAGAAATACTGAACGGGTCATTTTTAATAACATTCCATAATGTCACAATTGCCATAAATGCGTGACCATTTATTTCGAAAGAAGTACGAAGTCCACGTATAAAGCAGTGCCATTAATATTCCAACCAACTTTTACAGAAGGAGTACAGAAAATACGTCACCTATTCAAAGAACTATCAAATAAATTCCACTTGTATTAATATAGCGCCAAAACCGTGTGCACTAGCATCACAATGTAGCTCTGTTTCTTTTTAATGATTGTATATTGCCAACACTGGGCTTGATACTACTTTTTCCTTAAGCATTTGAAAAGCGTTGATACATTCTTTGTTAAATTCAAAGCGTTTATTTTTCTTAAATAGGTCATCTAGTGGACGGGCTAGTACTGAAAAAGATTGAAAAAATTTTCTGAAGTAGGAGTTACCGTTGATTCTTGGGAATTTGATAGTTCGTTACCACTTTAATATGAGATTCGGAAGGGCGTATACCGTGTTCTGACAACTTATAAACTAAGTATTCAATATCGCTCTACCCAAATTTCCATTTGCTGACTTTTATTTGTATATTTGTATATTTGTATTTACAACTAAATTGTAATGGACATATATTGTCTTGCTACCGATTATAATATCATCCATTTGATGTGATATCATGATTTCGCCCTATTCAATAAATTCTTTCAAAATTTTTGTTATGAATCTTTGGAAAATGGTTGAGCCGTTTTTGAGTCCGAACGGCATTCTTATAAACTCATATTGCCCGTTTGGGATACAAAAAAACTATACTTAATTGATTTTTCTTTCATCTTAATTTGATAGAAACCTGATTTCAGGTCTAGGAGGTAAATATTTTATTGCCCCCAAGATATTCCAAACAGTCTTCTATAAATGTGAGTGGGTAATTATTTTTTACTCTCGATTTATTTTAGTTTCTGTAATAGATATATATTCTAGTTTTACTCGAGTTTTTCGTAAGTACGATTGGCGATGCGTAAGGGGAGTCACTCGGCCGGATAATCTTTTTCTTAAGCAAGTCTTCTATGATTCGATAATCAAACGATAGGAGTCTTGGTGAAAAGAATGTCGGAGTATTTGGCGTAAGTAAAATTTTAGCTTCGTAATCAATATTTGAAGTTCTTCAATCTGTTTATGTACATAAGTGTTTTTTATCATAAGACCGATGCCAGTTTGACCAAACTGAAAATATCTGAGCGTTTATATCGATTTCATTATCATCGTTTTCATTGATTTCAATATTATAAATATCTTTAAGATCCGGAATTACACTGGATTACCTAAGATTGGAGCAGCTTTAATGAACTTACGTTTAATGTCACTATAAACGAAGATCTGTTTTCTAATTCATATGTGGTTTGTTTATTCGAATAATTCGAATAATTGGAATTGTTGACGTACAAACGTATGGAAAATTTATTTAAAAAGTCTCTTCGTAACAATAATGGAAAAGGCAATTCGTTCTAAGCGAGTACGTATACTCTTTATTTAATTCTAGATTTAACAATGTTTTTGAATTTTTATAAAGTATTTCTGTACTTAAGGATTCACTCTAACTCTACCGATGTTTTATTTTTGTATTTTGTTGTGATTGAAACGCACGATTGTCTTATGAAACTACGCGGGCTACCCGTATCAGGTAAATAGGAAAAATGGACAAGATCAGGAAGACAATCACGGTTTCTACTGAAAGAATTTCTTACCCTTTCTTTAAAATGTACTGAATTAATGCCGTCGTCCTCGTCCAATGCTGCTACGGTTTTGAGGGGGCAGTTGCTGTACTGGTGTTCCTTCGTATTGCACTTAAAACAGGAGCCAGGTGCACGTCATTTCTCTTCGCAGTCCTTGGAGTAGTGCCCTAAGCGAGAGCAGTTGTAGCATCTTGTTATCGATGTGGTACTGATTCTGTAAGTTCTGAAGATTTTTCGATTTCGGAAAAATTAATCGTAAAGTTGCTGCTGGATTTATCTGCTTCAAGTTTACTAATTTCAGCTTTAAGCTGCAGAATACGTAGCTGTTTTTCAGCGTCTGCGTCGACAATCTTAGTCGCTGCTGCGATTAATTAGTTATCGCTGACGTCACATTTTTGCACCCACCGAACACGTCATGCTGTTTTCAGCAGCCACTACTGTATTGGATACATAATATTCTGCTACAATCACCGCCGCCGACGTATCATTATTGTCACTGGCAATTTTTCGAACTGCTGAGCTGTCGAAAAGACTTATCACGACAAAAAAAAATGATTTCTTTTTGACGTGTTTTATGTATCATATAAATATAACAAATCTGTGAGAAGTAAAAACTAAAACTAAGGTAAGACTTTGTTAAAAATTAAGTAGTTACATTGACTTTGTTAACAAATATATTCTTGTGTAGTCAGTAAATATATCCAATATAATAGAAGGTGTCCATCATTGCCTTGATTCACAAAATATATGGTCTCGTAAAAAGGAATCCATTATTTTTCATAAACTGAAGGTTCTATTTAGCATAGTTAGAATGATCCGATCCGATTTAGGACAAATATGCACCGTTTTGTTCGATAACTTGTTGCCATTTTAAAGGTAATTTCATAATGCCACTCTCATAGAAACCCTCGTCCCTATTGGCAAAAAACTGGGACAGTCGATTTTTACAAGCTTCTCTTGGGGCGAATTTTTCATAAGCAAAACCATTCGCCATAGACAGTAACAGGTAGTAATCACTTGGTGCCAGGCGGATGCGTAAGAACCTTCCAACCAAGCTCCCGGAACTTCTGGTTAGTCACCTGTGTGTGGTCTGGCGTTGTTCTGATGGAACACAATTCCTCTTCTATTGGCCAAAGCTGGCCGCTTCTGAGCGATTGCTTCAGTCATTGTTGACAGTACAGATCCCAATTAAGAGTTTGGTCGTAGGGGAGCAGCTCATAGCAGATGATTTCCTGCCAATTCCACCAAACACATAGCAAAACCTTCCTGACCATCAATCCTGGCTTGGCCACCGTTTGTGCCGGCTCACCTCGATTCGACCACGACCGTTTTTGCTTGATGTTGTCGTAAGTGACCAACTTTTCACCACCAGTAACCATCTGCTTCAGAAATTGATCGATTTTGTTGCGATTCAACAGCGATTCGCAGATGGAAATTCGGTCCATGAGGTTTTTTTTTGTGTTAACGTATGACACCCATACATCGAGCTTCTTTTTGTATCCAGCCTTACTTAAATGGTTCCAAATGGTTTTTTGTGCAATGCTTAGCTTCTGGGCAATAGAAACAGTGCTTGCATGACGGTCGGACTCTATGATTTCCATTATTTTATCGATGGTGCATCTTTGATATCAAAATTACCGGAACGGAATCAACGAAACCGAAATTGCACGTGATTGTCTGTTATAGTATCAGGACCATAAACACTATTTACATTTTCAGCCGTCTGGCTTGCGTTTTCGCCTTTAGCGAAGAAAAACTGTAAAATATGGCGTATTTTCTCTTTACTGGTGTCCATCTTTGACGTGTGCTCAAACAATACTGAGACAAGCAATCACAAAACTGCCTGAAAAGTTTATTTAGTACGAAATCCTATCTTTCTAACGCCATCTAATGTAATCCATTCGCACTTATACAAAGTGAGATACAGATTACTAAAGCCATCTATTGGAAAAATAATGGATTTATTTTTACTACACCTTATATAAAATATAGCTAGGAGAACTGGAAAGGCGATAGCAAGGGAAAATTCTAAAGTTCAACGTTCATTTGTATATGCATTTACTACAAACATAACACCATCATTTGTTGTATGTTATTTAACCCTAGCTTAGGTTAGAAAAAAAGAAAATGTTTTGGGTTATAAAAATAATAGTATGAAATGACATAGTAATGAAATAAGCTATAAAGAATTCTTAAAATACGTTAAAATTCATTCAAAATCGGACGATTTTACAAAGCAATATTTTATTTTTACCTCGTTTTGGGCCATAAAATGACTCTAATCTAAAGTTAGGGTTAATTTTATTTCATACATACTGATTTGTTATATACATACTGTTATTTGTTATAGTCGTATCCATAACAAATTTGTATACTCATATCAATTTTCATATGGCAGCAACATGCATTGTTGTCGCTATACAGAACATGGAACTTTACCATTATGTTGTACTATGTATATGTTATGAAACTTTTAACTTTGAAGCTTATAAACATTTCATGCAGTCAGTTATGTTAATTTATATTGCGTTCTTTTTTTTCGTATACATATTTACTTCATAACAAGTTTTTACATACCTTTTTCGTGCTTTGTTGATACTCTTTTTTGTTTATTAAAATAAATGTTATTAACAAACGATGCGACAGGAGTGCATCACTATCATGGGTAATTGTTTGGAAAATATACATGCAAGTAAATATAAGATAGAGAAAAAATCAATGTTAAAATGAAAAATGAAATTAGAAATATTTCAGGATCACTAAAACCTAATATCATCAATTTCTACGCCTTGATGATAGATTTATCCATTTGCGTCTATACTTTAACAGCTTCTCAATGATTTCCACACGTACGTAGTACATAATGTTGCAATGCTCCAATAATCAACATCTTGTAGATAATATATATCTCAGATAGTTATCCATTGTTTGTGCTCATACATATGTTTTCACGATTAAGATTGTTTTTAGAACAACAATCTTAACAAATTACTGAAGCGTGCAAAAAGAACTGTTGTATTCCTGTGATTTGAAGATGATGTAACAAGAAGTAATTACAATCATTATAGTTCTAATCATCAACAGTGAAAAAAAAAAATAAATATGTGGCACTTATAAGCCCCGACGGGCTTTTTGGACGAGCTTCTTTTCCAGTACTGTTATGCGTGTTAAATTTTCGACAGCATTATAATGGACCTACTTATTTTAGCCGGTTCCGAACGGCAGAACCCTTGTGGCATCACTTTTTCTGAGCTTTGTGACAGAGTTCTTTTAGAAGCTTTTCCATGGGATATTGTTACTGCCAGAAGAATTGCCAATTGTTTGCTGACAGGTGGGTGCCGTTCGAAAGAAAAGTCTTCTCGATATTAAATTTATGCTTCAGCCGGGGATTGAACCCACTATGTACAGATCAGAAGGCCAACGCCCTAATCACTGAGCTATAAAACTCTCATCAACAGTCATTATCTTAATTATCAGAGTAATCAGAGAAACAATCATTAAAGTAAAATCGTCAAAAGGAAGTAATTTAATGCTCGACATGCACATAACTGATACTCGTATGTATTGTCAATTGTGCAATACGATACAAAATGCAACCTCAAAAGGTTTTCATGCATTCAGTCAAGTCAAGTCATTCAACATTCTTTTCATTTTTTTTTTGTTCATCTTGTGTTGTTACGAAATTACGTACAAGTATTACTATTTTTTTTGTACTATCGTAAAATAATAATTATGTCCATATGAGAACGTTATATATTAAGATGGGTCTAATTTTTTAATGTCCTAGTCCTGAGAAATAAATAAAAAATGTTGGTCATTTCAAGGAATTACAAGAAATTCAAGTTTTGGAGCTGTCCAAAACAAGCGGGGAATAGGAACAGAATATGAATAGAATCCCCTAGAAAATTAATGCTTTTATCATGGTTGTGAACATTCAAAAGTACGCTGATCCAAATCGTGATTATCTTTTTGTTCCCTAGAAAAAAAATGCTTGAAATTATATACTTGTAAATAATATGTTTTTACTGAGTTGGTAGTCCAAATTTGTCTTATACAAGTTGACTTACTTTAATATATAGTCTCACATATTGATGCATATTTATGTGTGTGTACTTTTACTAAAATAAAAGGAAAATAAAATAATGTGGATTTCGATGATAAAATGCATTATGTAGGTTGAGGTAAACGAACTTTATTTATAAATTCATAAATAAAAAATACAAAACAATTGAAATTAGTGCACAGAATGGATGAAATATCCATTTCTGATAATTTTTTATCATAGTAATACAACTTTTTCACCAGAGCCGGAGAAGTATGGCCGGGTGCGCGCCTATAGGTGATAGAGAAAGGCGGTACCCAGAGTAGACCGCACACATCTGCCTGAATACCAGCGGAACCCAGTGACCCGGCAATCATCATAAAAAAACATCAAGCTGTGTAATCCAAACATGCCAACCCACAACTGGCGAATAGGCAAGTTGGATTAGGAAAATAAAGGAACGTACCGTAGTGCGACCATAATCGTAAACCAAGAGTCCCTGGTACTCCTGGCGAAATCCGGTGGGTACATAAACTACGACTATATCGGAAGGACGACTTGGGAACACACGCAAGCGTTCAGTATGTAGCAAAATGGATGGAGACGGAGGAGACGCTTCCTATCAGCTCCAGAATGCTTGTGCGGCAGGACTTGCGCAACTCGTTGTTCTCAGAATTCGATGCTGCAGGGTATGTGAATCGGATTTTGTTGGAGGATGAGTTGCTGGACTCTGGAGACGATTAGGTCAACGTCATTATTATGGAAGCGAAAGTGAACACTGGTAGCGGTGATGCTTCATTGCCTCCAGATAAACCTACACAGGTCTAAAGCGGCATCAGCCTCTCTAATTCTTCGTCTAGAAGCCGACGGAAAAGACATCGTTCTAGTCCAATAGCCGTGGACAATTGGCAACATGGTTTGTAGACTAAGGACTCCTGGATACAACTTAATATACGATCGAAAAACAGACCTAGGGCCTGCATACTTCTAAGAAAATCAAAAACCTCTCTTTCCTTTAATTACAGCAATTTAGATACGACGGTGGTGTGCGCAGAGAATATAGGTATGTCTGCTGGTTTGCATGAACCTACCTCGTCCACGACCATCTGGAATCACCACCACCAAGCAATCTTAAGCATCTGATAGAAGCTGCCAAAAAGTCCAGGGCTGGACTCATAATAGGATGCGACGCCAACGCGCACCATACAATCTGGGGAAGCAGGGATATTAACGACAGAGGTGAGTCACTGTTTAATTATACCCTTACAACAAATCTTCTGGTGTGTAACAGGGGTGAGACTCCAACTTTCGTAACAAAAAATTGGCAGGAAGTTCTAGACTTAACTCTTGCCACCGAAGGCATTGTAGACTATATAAAAAACTGGAGAGTATTGGATCAGCACTCCTTCTCTAACCATAGATACATAGAGTTTGCAATAGATTTTATAGAACACGCTTCTGAGGCTTCTAGACTTAGGAAAATCCTATCCAAATCACCCCATACTCCAAGTATTCTGGTCAAACCAGATAGAATGTGGACGACAACCTCTACTGAAACGCTGCAAACACTAGTAAATGCACTCTTCCCAAACGATCCGACTGAAACTGAAACCCCACAAGCCATTACCGTTCGATTATTCAATAGTTGCTTCGGAGAAGATTACTTGGGCGATAAATACGTTCAAGCCCTACAAATCCCCTGGACCTGACAGGATAATTCCAGCACAGCTACAACAGGTAGCAAAATTGATTCTTCCATGGCTAAAGCAAATTTTCATTGCTTGCATAAGCCTTGGCTGCATTAGTCAACTCTGGACACAAGTCAGAGTTGTCTTCATACCTAAGGCTGGAAAGAGCTCCCATACAAGCCCAAAGGACTTTCGACCAATTAGTCTATCGTTATTATTACTCAAGACACTGGAAAGATTGCTATATGTCCATCTAAGACATACCATAAGCAACGAGATGTTATCTCCTTCTCAACATGCATACACAAAGGGAAAGTCCATTGAAACTGCGCTACATGCGTTAGTGTCAACTGTAGAAAAACCTCTTCATAATAAAGAATTTGTACTAGCGGCTATCACGGATATTGAAGATGCCTTCAACAATGTTCAGCCCTGGGCAATCACCGATAGAATGGCTATTAAAAGATAGACTCATTACATCCGAGCTGGGTGGATCCACCATCACAAAACGTGTAAGAAAAGGAACCCCACAAGGTGAGGTACTCTCCCCTGTTCTGTGGAAGTTGGTAGTTAACGGACTACTACAGGAAATAGAGAGGAAGAGGTGCGGAGTGATTGCTTATGCCGATGACGTTGTCTTATTGGTGATTGGAAAATTTCCGGAAGTACCAAGGGACGTTATTCAAATCAATCTTAATATGTTATCTAAAGGGGCTAAGGATATGGGTTTAAATGCGAACCCACAAAAAACTGAACTGAGTTTATTTTCCACAAAGCATAAAACACCACCCATAAACGTTCCCACTCTCGGGGGGATTCCATTAATTTTTCTAGAAGAAAATCGCTGTCTAGGAGTAGTCCTACACAGAAAACTGAACTAGAGGAAAAACATCATTTGTAGGGTTGAGAAAGCCAGCACTGCTCTCTATGCTTGTAAAAAAGCAATAGGGAAAAAGTGGGGAATGCAACCGTTGTTTGTTGAATTTACAAGGCGGTTATCAGGCTAGTCCTCCTATATGGGGTACTGACCTGGTGGACTGCACTTACTAAATCCTTCCATGTCGGACCCCTTTAAAAATACAAAGAGCAGCTTGTATTTTAATAACAGGAGCACTTAGAACAACTCCAATGTTAGCACTAGAAGTGCTTTCGCTTGACTTACTTGGTAAGCAACTGGCGGCCAGTTCTGCTTTACGACTTACTGGCTTGCAACAATGGACATCAAAGTCCTTTGGACATGCAAGCATACGGGCTATTTTTAATATTGAAACTTCACTTGGTTATATCAAGCCTACATATGCCTTTGAAAGGAAATTTCTAACCTCCCTCCCTGATAGGTTCGCCTGGGAGGCGGAAGCATTCATGCCAAATTATACTCTCATCTTTACTGATGGCTCTAAGCTTGATGAAAGGGTGGGAGCAGGTATGAATTCCAAGTCATTCAACCTGAATATTTCTTACCGCCTGCCTGACCACTGTAGTGTGTTTCTGGCAGAAGTTAAAGCGATTCACAATGTACTTACTTGGATCAAACAGAACATTGTCTCCCGCAGAGACATTTGCATCTTGAGCGATAGCCAAGCTGCAATTAACGTCCTGGACTTATTTCTCGTGAAATCGAAGACCATTCCTGACTGCCCCACGTCTCTTAACGAGATGGCTGAGCAGCACAGAAAAAATGGACGGATACACCCATCTGTAGGACGGTGAAATTGCTGTGGCCCCTACTCAGCAAGAAACGTTAACGCAAGCTTGCCGATCTTAATAGGGTGGACATCTCGACTTATGTGGGAGTGGTCACTGGTGACTGCCTCATAGGTCCTCACGCTGTGAGATTAGGTTTAGGCAACCTCACTCATGACTTCTGCAGAAGCTGCAGAGATGAGGAGGAACTTGAAACGATCTCACATCTATTATGTACCTGGCTCGCTCTATGTAGAAATTGAAAAATATTCTGGGACACTACCAGCTGAGTGACCTAGCCCAACATTCCAGATCGACATTGTCAATCTCCTAAAATTCACTCACCGTTGCGGTTGATTCAGCAAGTAACTAGGTGAAGCGATAATCTGCGTTCCGGTATCACAGCGGGCCTAAATCTGGCCTATTTGCGCTCTCTCATCAGCCGCTCTAACATAATACAACTTTTAATGTTTAGAGGCAAGATTATCTTAGCCCGATGTCACTGAAGTTATTGCTTCATATGTCTTTTAATTTAATTTTTGACATTCATTTATGATTTGAAACCACACAAAACTATGCTTGATAATTGAGTGTCAATTTGTAACACTTAGTATGGACACCACGTTCTTTTGCAAGGGTATTGTTTTATTCAAAATTTCTTAAAGGCATTTTCTTTTGTTTGTTCTAGGCAATCCTTGTTGCTAGTGCTGCTGATACTAGAGTTCACTCTGATTTTTCTGCTCTACAGTTACTGATTTTAATTTGTAAGAATGTGTCGTGTTGAAACAAATCTTTTCCAAATGATAGACTCCCTATGTAAGTAATTAGCAGTTCTTTCAACCATGAAAATTTACTATGATAAAATATGTTAGAGTTTCTTCATTCATCTTCCTAATCAAAAACTATGCAGTGGGTCCATTAGCTTTTCTAATATTCCCATTTATTTATAGACACAAAGAATATCAACTGAACCTCTTCATATTCTTACATACTTTCCCTGCAAAAAAATGCTACTGGTCTGGGATATATCCGGGATCAGTCGCAAAGGAATATGCGACTAATCGCACTTTTGATCTCTTTATAAGGAGTGAACTGTTTCCTTTTGTTCGAGCATGTCCTATGAATAGACCAATTGTACCCTTTTATACCCGAACGGGTATAACTGTAGATTAGTACGGTTAGAAATTTTCATTCAAAGCATTATAATTCTTTATTCTGTTTTATTTTCAAATATTTGACAATTTACCCATTTTTGCTCTTCGAAACAAAATAATTTATTTTCATTAATTGTATTATAAATCTCATGTAAAAAAAATATTTTTTTTACGGGTACAGAGTACAGATCAAACAATTTATTTTCATTCATTATATTATAATTTCGGATTCATATATTTCAAATTTAAATGTACAAATAAAATTTACGTATTTTCCCTTCTCGGATTCGAAATTGGGTACCCACAACATCATGTGTTTTGCTATCGTATATTCTATCGCCGTCGCTCTATCAGCTACGCTAACCTGAAACATATCATTTTAAACTTAAAAGCGAATAACTTGAAAGTGTACAAAATCTCTAAATATATGAATTAATTTAAAAATTGATCCCGAAAAGATTAATCCCGAACTACTCTCTTTAGAGATTAGGCGCAAATTTATTGCACGGTTAGTTTTTAATACTCGTACGTGCCAACTGCTTTCTATACATTTAAATTCATTTTACGTACATTATTCTATGTGCAATTTGGTAAATTTCGTAAATGGTAAAAATTAGAAAAATCCAACAACTTTCACGAATATCGCCAAAAACCATTTCATCAAATAGTCAAAAAGCCAAAGAAGATGAAAGAAGCAAAACGAAAAATCGTATGAATGAAAGATCAAATGCATATATGTATATAGTAAATTCATGTGTGGGTGTGTATGTGTGTGTACGATATATAGTAATAGCGCAATAGCGTTTCCATACAATCGTCTCAAACGTAATTTGGTAGTTTTCCATCAACTTTGAAGAAAATAAGTTAAACATTAAAATTGTCGTCATGAGGGAGAGCGGATCGTACTATAATAGTCATCTCGCACAATACTTAAATGCATATTAACTTTGTATTGAATAATACTTTATACTTTACCAAGGCATAAATACATTCGATATATGCATGCATATAAGTATATAGGTAAGCAAAGATTTTGTATTTATCTTCTTGTGGAATTCATTTCAATCGAATTGTTCAGATTTTACGCATATTATACATACTCGCCTATTCATACGTGTAGGTTAGGTTAGGTTATACGGCACTTGGCACTTAGGCCAAATAATTGGCCCATTGTGTCACCATGCATCACTGATGCTTACTATCCTATCTCCTCTGTTAAGCGGAACCATTGAGATTTCCTAATGAATAGAGCAATGTCCCTAACATCTATGGGTGCAAGCTCAGTGGTATCTGTAAAAAAGGCACTCCCCAGTAGAGTGTGCTTTCTGCGTGCCAAGGCGGGGCATCTAAAGAGGAAGTGGTGAACACTTTCCTCCTCTTTCTCGTCATGGCAGCTGCGACAAAAATCGTTGGCCGGTAAACCGAGCTTTGCAGCATTCCTACTCACAAGCCAGTGAGTACGGCGACTACATTACTGATGGTTTTCCTACTAATTGACAACAGTGAACGAGTTCGTCTATTGTCAAGAGTTGGCCAGACTTTCCTAGTAGTAGGACAAGAGCTCTCATCCCGACATCTTCTGTTGGCTATGGTAAGGTAATGTTGTGTGATAAGAAGCTTGAATGTTGTAATCGGAATTCCGGCTTGATGAGATGGATAGATCTCTGGTAACCTAGTGCCCGATCTCGCCAATTCATCTGCCTCACAGTTCCCTGGAATGTCCCTATGCCCCGGTACCCATACAATGTGTACATTGTAGTGCTCCGCTAGCTCAATAAGAGCTGAGCGGCATTTAAGGGCAAGTGCCGATTTGGCGAACGTTCTGCGAGAGATTTAATGGCTGCTTGGCCGTCGGTGTAGATATAAACATCTTTGAAATATATTATATTACAGCAAATTCACGTTGCCGCCTCCTTTACAGCCATAATCTCAGCTTGAAAAACACTGCAAAAGTCGGGTAATCGAAATTGGACCTTAACGCGTAAGGTATCAGAAAATACGTCACCTCCTATCCTACCCTCCAATTTGGAGCCATCTGTGTACAATTGTACCGATTGAACTCCAGTTTCGTTGACAATACCCCTATTCTATTCTATTAAGAATCTATTGTCAAAGCATGGTATGGGGATAGTATAGTCGGTGGCATTCGGAATCGTAGTGCACTCCCCCAGGATCCTTGAATGCCTGTATCCTAGTTGAGCCCAGCATGAAGCTTTATTTAGCACGATTGCTGATATAAGTGCTCTCTGCTTGCCAAATGAATCTACGGGGAGTAGATGCAATAGCGAGTAGAGTGCTTTTGATGGGGTGGTTCTTAGGGTACCTCCTTATTTAAGGATTCACACCAGACTATCACACCGTAAAAAAGAATTGGTCTGACGACCGCAGAGCATAGCCATGATACGATTGTAAGACTCATCCCCCATCTTTTACCTATGGCCTTCTTACAGGAATAGAGTGCTGCTGTTACTTTAGGAACCCTTTCCTCCGTGTTTGGTTTCCAACTAAGTTTTTTATCTAAAGTTATACCCAAGTACTTCGCCTGTTCATACGTGTACATGTAATGATTTTAAATTTTGATTTCACTTTTATTCAACACCGCAAGAACTTAATTTATAATAATCATTGCAGGATTTAATAATAAATATGCATATTACCAACTGAATGTACATATAATGTATATGTAGATTGTAGGATGTGGAGGTAATTATTTTTGTATAAGAATCCCTAATATTCTTTACATTAAGTACAGTCAAGTTATATTATGGTTATACGGTTTAAATAAAAAATAAATACGTGGCATCTTAAATTTTCAACAGTATTAGAAGGGACCTACTTACTTTAGCTGGTTCTGAACGGTAGAGCCCATGTGACATCACTTTTTCTGAGCTTTGTTACAGAATTATTTTAGAAGATTTTCCATGACAAATAGTTACTGCCAAAGAAATTACCACTTGCTTGCCGAAAGGTGGGTACTCTTTTCGATATTAAATTTATGCTTCAGCCGGGGATTGAACCCACTACATACAGATCAGAAGGCCAACGCACTAACCACTGAGCGTCCATGCTCACACGGTTTTCTTATCTTTTAATAAAAGCATACTCAAAATTGGTATAGAGAAAATGTTTTTTGTTTTTTTGAAATTGCTATCAAGTGATATTTTGTCTGATATTTGACTTCTGTCAATGATTTTTTTCCTTTTAACATTTGTTAGCTGTCAGCCTTACTTCTCATTAGAAGCAAATCACGCGTATTTTTATTAAAAGGCACGAGCATTTTCGTCATATTTTACTTGTTTATTTCCGTAAATGAAAGAAGGCAGCTCATACTGCTAAAAAGTTAGGTGATGTGTATGGTGAGGAAGCGTGAAAAGCAACACAGTGTCGGAATTGATTGACATTGATTTCGTTCCGGACATTTTTCACTGAAAGATGATCAACGATGACCAGATGAGCTTGCTGATGATCAAATTAAAGCCATAAAGAGTAGTAGCAGTGGAGTTAAATGTGCCAGATACAGTGATTAAAATCATTGACAAAAGCCATTAAGAAATATGATTTCACATCTATATCTGATATCAGAAATTACTTAGTTCCCAACCCATTAGAATAATTTACTGAACATGCCTGTCCGTCTTAATGTAGCTCCATTTCTCAGTCATATGACTAATCGCATTGAACATTGAAAATTTCCGAAGTATTTAAAAGGAACTAAACACAAAATATTTCGAAATTGTTTCTAGTCATAAATTCGTTTATTTTTAGCACTGTAACATTTTTTGCTAAAACAGTCATTATGATGTCAAATATTTAGTAAGGACAAAGTTTAAAACATACCCGGCCAAGAGTTGCACAATCTGCAGTTTGCCTTCGTGTTTTCACACCAACGATAACTATATGTAAGCACAAAGATATGCATTCGCTTCTCAGTTGCTGCTTAGCTTTTGTCAAAGCTAGACTGTTGCATGTTAAATAAAAAAACAGTGAACACAAAAGTCAACAATATGCTGTAATGCTTCCTCACCATTTCACAGTGCACAGTTTTTATAAAGCCACTGTAGAAGCATGGTTCTCCATTTGGCACACACACTTAAGCAAATGTTTTGGTATTCGTGTGGCTGGCATTGGTTTAAAAGAAATATTCTGAAGTATTGGAACTGTTGAGCCACGTAGATTAAAACCGATAGCGAACACATGGGAGTATTTAAGGACACTCTTTTGAGCGAAAATCCCTTAAAATATATGTATTGCGCAAAACTTTAGCCTTCCCTTCTTCTCAAATAATCATAAGCATAGGCAAGAATGTCATTAATTGGTTCCACATTTGTTCATATCTAAGTATTGTATATTTTACATTAAATATAAGGGTCTTCAATTATTCACATATATATATATATATATATATATATATATATATATATATATATATATATATATATATATATATATATATATATATATATATATATATATATATATATATATATATATATATATATATATATATATATATATATATATATATATATATATATATATATATATATATATATATATATATATATATATATATATATATATATATATATATATATATATATATATATATATATATATATATATATATATATATTGTATATTTTACATTAAATATAAGGGTCTTCAATTATTCACATATGTGTATATACATGATTATTGAGAGAGACTTCATAGTATGCATACATACCGTGCATGTATCACATACCCACGATATCAGTCCATTTTATTTCTTTATATCACACAAAATTGAAAAAATGGACACTTCACCTGAGTACTCTACAACTATGTATAAGAAATTCAATTAGCTAGAAGGGGAGACCAAAATAAAACGACATATAGTACAGCAATTCAAATGAAACGATGAATGTTAATAGTTTAACATTTTATTTCGCTTACATAGAATGCAAGTGGATGCAAAGTGTTCTTCTAGTTGCATAATGTATGTTATTTAATATTTGGTTTGTCCCATTTACTGCAGAATTGCATGCAATTGCAAATTATACTTAACGACAATTGACAAGTTTTTTCAAAATAACAATGTTCTGACAGTGGCTAAAAATATACGTGTATCGGCGTTTCGAAAGTTAAGGTTAGGTTATGTTTTTGTGGCTTCCCTCTTTCTGAAAGCACACTTAGGGAGGGGGCTCAATGTGATACCACCGAGCTTCTCTTCCAATACTGGTGTGCTTGTTAAATTTGCATTGTATTAGAAGGAACCCACTTATATTAGCCGGTTCCGAATGACATTGTGACATCGCTTTTGAACCTACGACCCGCTGATTAGAAGGCCAACTCACTAACCACTGAGCTACGGTACCCGCTTTAAAGTTCACATCAGAATAATTCTTTATGAGGGCAATCCCCACTTCTGACTTCTGAGGTATAGGACGGGTTCAGCAATATTATTGACAAAATTATTGTAAAGATCTTTGTGGGACGTATTAACCACAATAATCTTTCCCATAATTTTCTCTAAATGATTGCTGAAACGTTCTATATCTCGGAAATAAGGTTTGCATGAGTTCATATGTCGATTTGCTGTGGGAATGGAGAAAAGGGGGGAAACGTTGACCTTCCTAAGACATTATTCCAATGTAAACTTTCAAAACGCCGATACTTTTCTATCAGAGTCCGTTGTCAGAACTTTGTTATTTTTTCAGCGTCCAGTAGTGTTATAATTAGATGTGTGTCTATTTGCGTCTATGTATATATTTTCGAATATTACAATCTTGCTAATTCCCAAGAATGGTGTCAGGAATCTTATTAGTACGTACTATTATAAACCTAGATACTATTTGTTAATATTAAATATACTATACATCTGGGTACATATCAGAAGAAGATGAAATAAATGCTTACAGAAAGAGAAAATTTAAATTGGTTTTATTGGAAACTATTTTTATTGCAGCGGACCATGGATGGTCTTCAGAACGAAATATTTTTAAATGAATCCCTCTGAAAGTCATCTCAATCGATATGGACTTATTATCTTTGCAGTACATATTTGCCCAAACAAATATCCTAAATTAGCTTCAGCTCTCTGTTGTTTTTGTATTGTTGTATTTGTATTTTGTTGTATTTAAATATATGCTAAAAAAAAGAAACGACAACGCAAAAGTAAATTAAATATACTGCTTATTGTAATTTCACTTAGTATCACTTATTTAGTATAAAATACAATATATTATTTTGTATAATTTTATTAAGCTACACGTAGAGTACATTCGTGTAAGGTACATAAAATTAATATTGCAGTACCTATATATTCATATATATAGTATAAATGTACTATTAGCACATGTAGTATACATGTACTAATAGCTGAAAAGCTATTAGTACATGTACAATAAATTTATGAACATTTGTCTCAAGGGTATCGCGTAAATGGCAGAAATTCAAAGTAACACCAGTTGAAGTACAATTTTAAATATTATATATTAAAATTGTAATTTTCTACCTACCTACATACTTTTTTGCGAAACGAATTTTGAATATATAACAAAAATTCAAAATGTGCCATTGCTAAAACACTTGTTTGTGGTAATACAGAGCCATGATTCTACTTCATCGAGGGTATTTGAGCATTTGAAATATGTTTTGAGCTTAGGAGGTCCATACTACTCCATGAATTTCTTAGTATTTTTTCATGAAAATTAATTCTAAAGTAGTGTAATACTTTAACTAGCACTCCAATAAATCATGTGGAATTAATGCTGCTCTTCTACCTCAAGAGAAATTAAAAAAAAAAAAACGTTTTAGCAATATCAATTTTTGTACTAGCAACTACAAAGTATTAAAAAATATAATATTTATACAAAAGGAGCGAGCCAACAAAAGCAAACCAACTTGAAAAATGATTACTAGGTCAGTCATATTGAATTATGTACGTGTGAACATACACATGTATATATGTAGTAAAATTACCCGCCATTAACGTAGAATCCTGAATTTTAGTATAAACACATAGTACCCGAACCAACACTTGGGTATATTATCATTAAACAGCATCATTGTGATACTTATTGAAGTCTGCAACACACATATGTATATTATTTTGAAAAAGAAAATTAACTTGTGTTTTCACTACTTGCTACAAATTAAGAATTGTTCTATCTAAGATTTGTTGTCATATAGAAAATTTATAAAACATATTTTCATTAAAATATAAAAACTTAACTATAAAAGGTTATGGGCCACAGCAAATTTTAAGAAATGGATCTAGCGAAACATATAAAGCCACTATCAGGTCAATCAGACTGGCCAATGTGGAAGAGAAAAATTCGAGATCTATTGGATTACCATGAAGGCGCTTTAGAGGTGATTGATGGAAAATTAACGAAACCATCACCTTTGGAAGATGGTGCTACGGATGTTCAAGTTAAACAACATAAAGAGAAGTCAGATACGTATCGTAAGGCAAATAGTTATGCCAAATCTATGATTACCAGTGCTGTTGTTGATGAGGTCTACCAAAAAGTGATGGATAAAGATACGGTACATGACACATGGGAAGCGTTGAAGTTGCAGTTCGATGCAACATCGAAGGATCAACTATTCAAAGTATGTACTGAATTTTTCGCATTTGGTTGGAATTCTATTCAAGATGTTTCAACACATATTGCCATGCTGAAGAGCTTATGGAACAAGTTGAATAATGGACTTGTTCTAAAAGGATTAAAGAACTTACCTGAGTTGTTGATAGTATGTAAGGTATTGCACATTCTACCAATTAACTTTGAAATGTTTAAGTCAAGTTGGATGATGTTAGCCAAAGAAGAGGACAGGACATTTGATGAAGTTACGACGCAACTTTGTATGTTTGAAAGGAACTTTGGCAGAACAGATGAGTCCAAGTTGGATGAAGATGCTTTAGCAACAAAAGCCATAGAGAAGAAGGAGAAATATGCATCTAAAAGAGATAGCAACTGCAATTATTGTAAGAAAAAGGGACATTGGGTGCGAGACTGTATAAAATGGATAGCAGATGGCCGACATACCAGAAACAAAGCATACAATCCGAATTCAAAGACAGTCAGTGATGTAAATTGTTCCTTAATTACAATCTGTAATGAAGTATGTTCTGCTGAAGTGAACTCTGGTGATTGGTGGATCGACAACGGTGCAACAAAGCATATAACAGAGTATGCAAATTTTTTTACGGACTACAAAGGATTTGATGCTCCGTGCAGCATTAATGCTGCAGGTAGTGAAATAATAGAGGCTTATGGAAAGGGCACTATATAAATTTTATCAAAAGTTGCTGGGAAGCAGTTGAGTTTAACACTAAAGGATGTGTGGTATGTACCAAAGATATCACGAAATCTCTTTTCCGTGCTAGCAGCTCAAGACAGAAATTCAAATAGCGAGTTTAGATCCACTAACACCAAGTGCAATCTCATGGTTGATAATAAGCTTGTACTGTGTGGATATCGTAAGCCAGGTGGATCGTTATTTAAAGCAGACATTAAACCAATCGTGCCCGAACAGTGCATAAGAGTGAATGTCGCAGTTTCCGATAGCTTATCATTTGGTACCAGGCAGAAGGCCACTAAGCCAGGAGAACTAGTATCAGTAGATGTATGAGGACCATTTGCAGAGTCTTTTAAGAAAAAACGTTATCTAGTGGTCTTTAAAGACAGTTACACGAAGTTCCGTTATGGATATGTCATTCAAAATAAATCCGAAGTAAAAGATGTATTATTGCATATGCTGGAGCATGCAAAAGTTCAAGGCCGTACAATCAAGGAGCTTTTGAGTGACAATGGTGGATAATTCGACAATGCAGCCGTAATAGAGATACTTCATAATAGAGGTATAACTCAAAGATAGACAGCACCCTATACACCGGAACAAAATGGTGGAAGCGAACGTGAAAATCGTACTATAGTAGAAATGGCAAGGACATTTAAGTTGGTGCTACCTGCTATATTCATGTACCAATTTAGAAAAGGAAGAAAATGGACAAGAAGGATATCTTGTTGGATATGATGGCGATGAAAGATATAGGGTATATATAAAAGAGGGATGTAAGGTTATCTTATCACGAGATGTTAAATTCTGTGAAAATCCGAAAGAATGCGAAGAGAAGGTCAAGTTACCATTTCGAGATATTGAAAAAGTAGAAGAAACAAGACAAGACAAATCAAATTCAGAAGAACGCGAAGAAGAGAAACAGAATGATAGCGAAGTCCATGATCAAATATTTGAAAATCATAATAAAAGACGAAGAGATGCTAGGAGTGATGAGAGTGATAACAAAGAAGAAGAGTCAGAAATGAGATTAAGGAATCGTGTCTTATAGCCTAGACAGACGGCAGCCTAATTCCGGATTACCGAGTTAATTCGAATAAACTCGGGCATAAACTGCAGCTAATCCGCATAAACTCTATGAGTTAATTCTCAAAATAAAAGAGGATTAGGTCAATTTGCGATGGCAACACCGCTAAAAATTGTCTATTTTGAATTTTTATCGATCCATTTTACAAAAAATTAGGTGTGTTCGCTAACAAAAAACTTTCAACAATTGTTAACAGTTTTCAACATGAAAAGCGTTGGCGAACAAATAAATCCAGCTGTCAATTAAGAACTGTGAATGTCAACTTACAAGTTTCTAATAGTTTTCAGTTCACGTACTTATTGTAGATTTTCTCATATCGAGAGTGACAGATGACAGAAATTGATAGTGATAGTAATGTAAGTGAGCAGACCTAATAAAACAGCAATCAGCCGTTTAGTTAATCCGCAATACTGCTGTCTGTCAGGTTATTATTTTATTCGGATTAAGTGCGCCGGTAAACCGGAATTAGGCTGCCGTCTGTCTAGGCTATTAATAAAGAAACCAAAATTATTTGACGATTTTGTGCTAGTTGCAGAGGAGTATGTTAATGGAGTAGAATCGCAAGAGACTTTTGGAGAAGCCATTAATAGTCCTCAACAATACGAATGGAGAAATGCAATGAAGAATGAGGTAGCGTCATTAAAGGAGAATCAAACTTGGGAGCTAGTCCAACTACCAAAAGGTGCAAAAGTATTACCATGTAAGTGGTAATACATGTAAAGCTGGCTTGTAATTGTTTCGACAGCGAAATGGTATTGATTACAACCAAACGTTTAGTCCAGTTGCGAAAATGTCGACAATACGATCAATTTTAAGTATTGCAGCAGTTGAACAAATGCATCTCATTCAGTTCGATGTATCAACAGCATTTCTCTATGGTGAGCTAGATGAAGTTATTTATATGAAGCAGCCAGAAGGGTATGAAGATGGCACAATTAAAGTTTGCCAACTAAAGAGGAGTCTCTATGGACTAAAACAAGCGCCTAGATGCTGGAATAAACGATTCGGTTGTTTTCTTTTGAAATTGGGTTTCAAATTTTCGGAAGCAGATCCTTGTTTGTATATAAGAGAGCAGAACAAGCGCCCAGATGCTGGAATAAACGATTCGGTTGTTTTCTTTTGAAATTGGGTTTCAAATTTTCGGAAGCAGATCCTTGTTTGTATATAAGAGAGCAGAACATAAGAAGCTCATCTTAGTACTATATGTAGATGATGGATTGGTTGGATCTATTGATCTAAAAGATTTAGAAGTCTTTATTAAAACAGCAGACTATTTCCTGGGTCTTGAATTGGTGCACGAAGCAGGGTGCATAAAATTAAACCAACATACGTATGCTAAAAAGATACTTGAGAGGTTTAATTTTGGAGATCGTAAAGTAGTTTCAATTCCGATGCTAAAAATTCCGGAAATTTCAAAAATAGGGAAAGTTGAAATTCAAGACCATAAATTTCCATATAGACAAGCTGTGGGTGCCTTAATGTATTTAATGCTTGGTACAAGGCCAGATTTAGCGTACAGTGTAGGATTTTTATCAAGATCGTTAGAAAATCCAACTATAGAAGATGTCGCACGTGTCAAGAGAGTGTTTCGATATATTGCGGGCACTACTAATCTTGGAATTGTTTTTAGAAGAAACATGGACAAAGGTGTTTTAGAATGTTTCAGCGGTGCAGATTTTGGAGGTTGTACTAAAACGGGTCGATCAACTTCAGGAGTTGTAATTACACATGCAGGTGAAGCAGTCTCTTGGTTAAGTCAAAGACAAACCATGGTTGCTACGTCAACAACAGAAGCAGAAATTGTAGCTGCAAATGAAGCGACGAAAGAAATAATATGGCTATCTAGATTATTTAATGGTATAATCAAGATACCTCATATCCCAGTGCTTCAAGTAGATAATTCGGCCGCTGTTAGATTGGCACAAAATCCAGAATTCTATCGAAGAACTAAATTCGTATTCAGCTTCAAATACATTGTAATCGAATGGACTTAATTGATGAATGTTTTTCAAATAATAAGGGAAAGTATTGAAGTCTGCAACACACTTATGTATATTATTTTGAAAAAGAATATTAACTTGTGTTTTCACTACTTGCTACAAATTAAGAATTGTTCTATCTAAGATTTGTTGTCATATAGAAAATTTATAAAATATATTTTCATTAAAATATAAAAACTTAACTATAAAAATAATCTGACACAGTCATTTTAGTACTATTAATCTCTTGCACCACGAGTGTACCAAGTACACTAAGTAAATCCAGTTCATATTTTTGGGTTTTAATTTTTAATAAAAGAATTAATTAGAAAATAATGGAAGGAAAAGAGGTAAATTCAGTACATTAACAGGACAACTTTTTCGAATAAAATCCATAAAATTCAAAATCAAGATGCGTACACATTTTGATTTGAAAACAGTAGTAATTGGTGCACTTGGTGTGTTTCACTCAATACTTACTGTACTCTTATTCTATTGTACTCAATATTTGTTTCCTATCCTTAACTTTTACCTACTTGCTTTAAACAGAAAAAACCGGTGCAATAATTTCTTTGACCACGGATATATCCATGCAGATGTCTAATACGTATGTTACAAACTGTTCAGAAGAATAATAGTTATTAAGAGAGTAATAGTTAATGGCAGAAATAGAAAGATTGTTCATTTTAAGTTTAAATGCTTATATTCCATCGGATTAAAATAGATAAAGAATGTACGAGTTCATGTAATAATAACTGCTTATGTTTTAAGCGACCTATGTTATAGGGTTGCAAAGTAAAACAAACAGCACTATTATGAATAGGCTATTGGAAAGTGCTTGGGAAATTTCAACGACACTTCAAAATATTATAAATAAAAAAATTAAGCAAGTGCAAATCAATTTTTTTTTAAATAAACGAATATATTTGCCACAGATTCCGGAGAATTGCTTCTTTATTGTTTTTATTTCGTTTACAAACCAGCGTTAAGTTACTAAAGGGAAATTATAAGCAAGTAAAAAAAGAAATTATGAGCGAGGTGGTATCCTGCTCTAACTCGCTTACAGAAGAATGCAGGTAATATAAAAATATAAAATCTTAATATTTCTAGAGCATACACGCAGATACATAATATTATTTTTATAAATGTGTACATCATTTTACATAAATGTGTTATGTACATAATTTTCTGAGATTAATAGCAAACACATATACGGTATATATGTTACACTACAAGTAAGAAGAACACCCATAGAATATCTCAAGGACGTTTTAAGGGGCACAACTAGTTTGATCGCCTGAAAAGAGGTGATTTTTGTGAATTGTTTAAAAAAAAGTATTGCGTCAAATGTTTTAAAATTATTCAGATATATTTGTGCATAAATAATGAATACAAAATAATTTTTTCAAATGAAAATATTCGATTTTCAGCAAGTTATACACCATCTCCTGAGTCTTAAAAAAAAAGTTTTCCCACTGCTGCAGTGATTGTAGCCTTCGCAGTGCCTGAAATCAGAAAAACCAAAAATTTTATTAAACTAGATTATACAATGACCCACGATTGTAAAAAAAATATTAAAATGCAACAAAAGGGCGAATTTTGGGAAAAAAAATTAAAATTTAGCTGAAAAATCGGATGATTTTTGGTCTGGCATAATTACATTTTTCATCCAATCATAAAACTGGAGGGTCATTGTATGGAAAAACAAATACAAAATCGAAATATCAAAAAAAAAAATCGAAATTTGTAAAATTTCAAATTAGTTGTGCCCCTTAATTAAGGTTAATAGAAAATAAATTTCCTACGGGTAAAGTGCAAACTTAAACCCAATCGTCGTGTAAGTCTCAGACCTCTCAATATTCATTTTATGAAAAAATTGTATTTGGTTTGATTTTATTATTTATTTGCAAAAACAGTTTTCGAAAGTTAGTCTGTTCATATTTTTTTATTCATTCCATTGAAATTTGTCAGAACTGTTCAGTTATGTGCGATTTAATGCAAAGAAATATACGCATATGGGAACATATTATTATTTTAGTTGATAAATAACTACATATATTATTGTTATATGAAAACAGTTGTGTTATTTGCCGTGTAAAAAATGGCTTTGTCTATTTCAAATGCCTTCCAATGAAATGGACAAAACCATTACCAAAAACCGAATTAAAGCATTTAAACCTGATTTTAATTGACTTTTTTTTTGCCTGACAATATATCCAAAGTATCTTTCAAAGAGTTCTACTCAAAGGGTTAAAGAGTAGTCACAGTTGTAAACCCAACATCTTTCTTAATATAATATATATTATACAATATATAGTTTAAACCATGATTCGCGATGCAGACTCTAATCGATTGTAAATGATATGCTAGTAAAGGGAGTGAACCATAATAGTCGAATGTGTCACTACGGAGACATTAGGGTTTAAGAATATGATACAAATGCAAACTAGGCAGAAGTCATAGAATGACTGCTCTCTGGAAGATCTTTGGAAGAATAATTTGTGAATTTTGAATTTTGAATAGTATGAGAAAACCATCATTGCGACCGAAATTTGTACACACACATCACATACATATCAACAAACAAAAGGTATATTTACCAAATTTGATTCTCTTAAAGTTCCACCTTACTTATCATAAAACTGAGATTACAATAGTAAGACGAATACAGGTTAAGGAAAATAAAAAAATATGCATTGTATTTATGATACCTTATGAAAATATGTATAAATTTTAATAGAAAAATCTATTCAATACTGTATTTGGTAATTCTACTGCAACAATATGAAAAAAAGTAACACGAGACAATTGCAACATTCTCAACAAGCTCCAGATGCTTGCGATTTTCGTGCTACCAACATTATTCGCCGAATAAAAGTAATACGCCAATTTATGCCTTATAAAAATGCTCAGCTGGCCTGAATTCTTTGGTGCTATTGGTGTAAATCCAGTGGTAAAAATCTGTGGTTGATGATTCGGGGGTACTCTAAGTAGGTGAATCTGTTCATATACAGATGAGACTTAGAAAATCACGATGAATAATTTCGTTGTGAACGAATTATGGGACTTTTGCATACATCCACAAGGTTTTGGACTGAAATCTTTGTATTATATCCATATTCGATTTAGATGCAGAGCCAGAAATTTGGATCCTATAGGTCCAAATCGGCTTCAGTATAATTTTATAGATTAGTACCTTGTTCTCCAAGGGTAAAATCGAGTAGTTCCATAATAGCAAAAATAGGGACCTGACTTTTACCTCAAGTTGTTTCCGTTTGGTTATAATCTGATGCTGCCATGTGAGTTTTCTGTTGAAGTGAAGTCCAAGATATTGCACTGAGTATGATCTGTTTGGGCAGACGGCACTTGTTGAGCATTACTGGAGGACATATACTATTGTGGAATTTAGATAATCTAAATCATTTAAATTCAGTTGCAGTCGATCCGTAACTAAGTGTTATAGTGTCCTCTGAAAGGATCGGTATTGTGTAGTAGTGTAGTCTGGTGTAATAATGTAGAGTACTGTTACCAGCGCACTACTTTGAGGAACACCCGCTCTAATTGGATGGAGCTATGTTATATCATTTTATCCACGAAGTACCGATCTTGGAGTATGGCTTAATTACAATACTTCAAAGAAATAATAAGGTAAAACATTTTTTAGTTTGTACTACAAACCTGGATGCCATACATATCAAATTTTTGTGTCACGTTCTTCATACCTTGCTAATTTGTATACCCGATTTATTTATCCTATTGTTGAGTGTTTCTACCTGAAACCAAATTGGTGTGCAGGTATCAAGTTCTTTTGTTCAGTAACAACATTAAGCCTGAGCAGAAACTTTCGATAGGATGAGTAGTAGACTTACTGGCTTCTATGAGGTGACTTCGTCTAAAGGTTTCCTTGGAATAGGAATCATTATAATTTAAGCGACCTTTCATTGCCTTGAAGAGGTATTACGTCGGATAATAGCTTTAAGTATATATGTAATAAGCCTATATTCAGAATCAGGTAGGTTTTATAAAACTTTTCCCGTAATAAGTTCATATCCTGTACCTTTCCTTAATTTCAATTTTGTATTGATTACCCAATTTAGTTTGGAAGGGTGAATTTAATTCCCATTTGGGAAGGTGATTCCATGAATTTGTGTATTTCGAAATCACTTTTCAGACTTTTGATTGGAAATGCTTTGATACTCCTTTTAAATGTTCAGAAAAAGACTTTGCTTTTTCTTCCTCTGTTCTAGCCCATTCTATATGGCTCATTCTGACTGGTGGATTTATTTACCTATTTAGTGGCCTTGTAAAGTGAGTCGTCTGTGGCTTTTGTTGCAGTCAGTTTGGCCAGATAATTCTGAATCTCTACATTGCTCATTTCCTGCGATAGGTGCTTAATTTTTTTTTTTGTGGTACAGTTCAGAATTTTTTTGTCCTTTGGATTTCTCGTGTTTTTCCAAATTCTTCATTTTCTCTGATGTCATCTTCACTTTTTAGTGGAATTTGAGTATCCAGTACACTGTAAATGGTTTGTGTCTACGACAGAACGCAAATATCGCGCACTATCCACTTATAAATTTATTTTATTATATTTTATATTATAGCTTTCAGTGGGTTGGCAACCTCAGTGGATTTATTTCGTTAGTTTTTATACCCTGCATAATGCAATATGCATGGTATATTCATTTCGGTCAGATGTTTGTGTCCACTTGAAGGAATCTCCGGAGATATAGACATAGATATATATTCGTGATCAGCATCGATTAAATTTTCGATTTAACGATGTCCGTCCGTCCGTCTGTCACCTGGCTGGTTCGCACGACAACTTGAGTAAATATTGAGCTATTTCGACGAAATTTGGCACAAGTAACCTATGATTCAAGGGTACGGAGGGGATTGATATTGGGCATGATCGGTAAATAACCACGCCCACACCAAGCATTCAAAGCGACTAACCTCGGAATTTTCAAAATTTTTAACTTGCTATAACTCACATAATATACCACTTGGGACAATAATATTTTGCATTATACTACTATATAACCTCGCCGAAAGTGGGTGAGCCATGCCTACTTTTTAGCGTAGCTCCCATACAAAGTGTCTGTACTTCTTTTAAATTGAAACTGCTGTAACTTCTACAATCTTCTGTCTAGAATAACCATAATTGACACATAGATTAACATGGCAGTGAGAAATAATATGGCAGAAAATCAGTGTGCCACGCCCACTCCTTTTTGGGTCTGCCAAGTTGCGGAAATTAAAAAAAATGTTACCGGTTATAACTAGCAAACTATTCAGCGTAGAATAACGATATTTAAAGTGTGGATTAGTATTGTACGAGCAACTAGGCTCACAGGAAATGGGCGCACCACGCCCACTGTTTATCGTAGCCCCCATTACTTACTTACTTACTTATGTGGCCATAACAACCGAATATCGATTTAGGCCGAAAATAACATGCTTCGCCAGCCATCTCTGTTCTTCGCTAGCTGGCGCCAGTTAGAAATTCCAAGCGCCGCCAGCTTCTCCAGTACTTGGTCTTTCCACCGGAGGTTTGGTCTTCCTCTTTTGCGTCGTCCTCCAGCGGGTTCCGAATATAACACCTTCTTAGCTGGAGCGTGTTCTTCCATTCGCTCGACATGACCTAGCCAGCGCAGCCGCTGGATTTTGATGCGCTTTACTATGTCAATATCGGCATACAGCTCGTACAGCTCATGGTTGTACCTTATTCGGTACTCGCCACCAACGCAAATAGGCCCAAAGATCTTGCGTAGGACTTTTCTCTCGAAAACTCCAAGCATTCGCTCATCCGAGGTGGAAATTGTCCAGGCTTCAGCGCCATATGTTAGGACAGGCATGATGAGAGACTTGTAGAGTGTAGTTTTCGTTCTTCGAGAGAGGGCTCGACTTCTCAATTGCTTACTCAGCCCAAAGTAACACCTGTTAGCAAGAGTTATCCTACGCATGATCTCCAAGCCGACGTCATTACTGCTGTTAATGCTGGTTCCAAGATAGACAAAGTCCCTTACTACTTCAAAAGCGTAGTTGTCAACAGTGACGTGCTGTCCAAGACGCCGGGACTCTTTGTTTGTTGACACTAGATACTTCGTCTTGCCCTCGTTCACCGTAAGACCCATCCGACGCGACTCCTTTTCCAACTCTGAGAATGCTGCACTGACTGCTCGCGTGTTCATGCCCCCATACAAATTTTAAATTGAAATAGCTGTAACTTCGGCAATCTTCTGCCTAGAATAACCACAATTGACACTTAAATTAATATCGTAGTCGGAAATAATCTGGCATAAAATCAGTGTGCCACGCCCACTCCTTCATGGGTCTGCCATACTAAGTTGCGGAAATTAAACTGATAATTTTAAGCTCCATAATTTGCAAACTATTCAGCGTAGAATAACGAGATTTAAGGTGTGGATTAGTATTGTAGGAGCAACCCTTATAGTATCACTTTTACAACCCTCATAACATACAAAGTACTTCGTCAAAGTCAACCATATTTCGGGTGTAAATTACTAGTATATGCAAAAATTGTTTTTCAAAAAGTGGAAATAAAAGAAAAAGATGGATATTCGAGTAACCTTTTTATATATATATCTACATATGCAGGGTATAATTTGCTGACTGTAAGGAGATTTTTTCTATTTGCTTCTTCTCTCTCTCTCACTATTGCCTTTTTTTCTCCTTGATTTCTCATATTTTTCATTTTCTATTTTTTATTATTGTTGATCTCTATCCCTATAGTGAACAGTCCGCGATTGATTTATTTTAACTTTTCTCCCTACTAATTTACTTATTTAAAGTATATTTATATTTGAAGTGTTGTCAGTGCTATTACTATATTAAAATTAATAAATATTGTTACGTTTTTATTCTGTGAGCGTTTAATTCTATTTGAATTACCTTGTTCGATCTCTGGATTCTGTTAATAATAACTGCAACACTTATTTTATACAACAATATACAGCAACAATTTATTTAATAATCTCTATGTACAATCAACTCTGCTTACAATCAACTATTTACAATAACACTTAAATGTACTTGCAACTTTTGCTTCTGTATCGATGTTTTCGTAATCTCGTTCTGGATTAGATTGATTCTCACTTCTCAACACTGGCTCTATTTATACTCTGTTGGCAACACCCCAGAATCTTCCTTTATCGAGATTCTTCTCTTCCTTTCTCGTTGGCTTGTTCTGGTTATCGCATATTTCTTTTTGTTGACATTCATGTCGATGCTGCCAATAGTGTCAGTCACAATAGTGATGAGTAACCAACTATCGATACTCGTTACACTGCCCTCCTCTTAACCTTGTACATCCCGAACAAGTTTTTATACTTCCCCTCGATATGGCGCAAGTCGCTCCAAGTGCACTACTTTAAACTTTGCTCTTTTATTCCAGGCACGTTGAATACGATACACTACGTCATTTATCTTTGCTATAATCTCATATGGTCCTTCCCAATGAGTCTGTAGTTTAGGAGACAGACCTTTCTTTCGTTGTGGATTATGAAGCATTACAAGCTCTCCTTCATAGAACCCTTTTGAATTTGCTTTCAAGTCATACCTGGCCTTCATCTTATCGCTTATCATCTGCGACCGCTCTCTGATGAACTGATGTACTTCATCCAACTGTTCCCGCTTTTCGCTAGTATAATTACCTTCGGTTGATCTCGTTGGTGCTACAACTCCAAATTTTAAATCAGCTGGCAGTCTTAACTCGTTTCCAAAAATTGCCATTGCCGGTGTAGTAGCCGTCGTATCATGTTGTGCGCATCGATATGCCATGAGGAACATTGGTATACAGTGGCTCACAGCTTATTTCGTACAGTGTATATATTTTTATGTACATGGCTGTAACATCGAAACTAAAAAACTTATCAATAAGTTTTGAATGTAGATGTCTATGTATGTGTTTAGTAAACCTAATAAGAAAACGGGGAACCCCAAAAATTGTTCTTTTTGTCATGCAAGAGAGAAAAACTATTGATCAGCTGATTTTCAGCTCACATCTTATTTCGTACACAAACTTCAATGTAAGTAAGTTTCATTCTGCCGCGCAGTTACAAAGTTTTTTTGAATTGTATGAGTTTTTGGACCTTTTTAACTATTATAACAATTTTTATTATTATTATTTTAAATAGTTAAAGTGCTGTAAATTAAACATTTAGCGTTATGGGTCGTCGTACAACGATGGAACAGCGTAAACTGGTAATTAACCATTTTAGGAAAGGTCAGAGTGTGCGAAAAATTGCTGAAATGACAAATTTAAGTGCCTCAACTGTCCAATACATCATTCAACGCTTCGTTCGCGAAAATCGGTTGGAGAACAAGGGCAGAGAAGCACCTAATAAGATTTTCAACGCTTCAGACGAGCGTTATATTGTACGAAAAATTAAGAAAAATCCAAAGTTATCCGCTCCGAAGTTGGCTGCAGAGGTTCAGCGTGAAATAGGAAAATCATCCAGTGCTGAAACTGTCCGACGTGTGCTGCGCAATCATGACTTGAACGGTCGAGTAGCCCGAAAGAAACCATTCATTTCGAAAATGAATATACAACGCCGACTTGACTTCGCCAAAGAGCATATTATTAATACTCCTGCGTTCTGGAATACCGTTATTTTCGCGGATGAGTCTAAGTTTAATATTTTTGGCTCGGACGGAATGTCATATGTTTGGCGTAAAGCGAATACCGAGCTAAACAAGGAGAACCTTAAGCCCACAGTGAAGCATGGTGGCGGTAGCGTGATGGTTTGGGCCTGTATGTCAGCAGCCGGAGTAGGTGAATTGGTTTTTATTGAGGAAACAATGGACAAAATGAAGTACCTCGAGATTCTGAAAAACAATTTACTTCAAAGTGCAGACAAACTGGGTTTGCGGGAAGAATTTCGGTACTACCAAGATAATGACCCAAAACATAAATCTGGGATTGTGCAATCTTGGCTTATTTGGAACTGCGCACACTTGATGTCTCCACCACCACAGTCACCTGACATGAATGTGATTGAAAATCTTTGGTCTATTTTGGACAATAAAATAAGAACACACAAGATTTCTAATAAGCAAGACCTAAAGAAGGTACTGATGGAAGAATGGAAAAAAATCACACCAGACATCACTCAAAAATTGGTGGATTCAATGCCAAATAGACTCCAGGCTGTCATTAACGCTAAGGGATGTCAACTAAATATTAAAATCAACTTACTTTGTTTTTAGTTTGAACTTAAAGAGACTGTACGAAATAAGCTGTGACATGAATTTTCCTATTTTTTTCTTATTTTATTTTTTTATAGTGTCAAACACTAAAATTTTGAAAAAGTAAATTTTGGAAAATAAAAAACAAACCTTCCTTTCTAAAATGGCATTTATATTTTGTTCAAATTTTTGCTATATTAGGAATTACGACTGCAGCAATTTTTAAACTGTCACTGTACGAAATAAGCTGGGAGCCACTGTATGTACATCCCAGTCTCTTTGGTATTTATCTACGACTTTTCTCAAATATTCCTCCAAGGTACGGTTAAATCGTTCTACCATGCCATCAGATTGTGAATGCAAAGGTGTTCTACGAGTTTTGTTATACCCAGCATACGGCATATCTCTTGGAATACAACTGATTCGAAATTTCAACCTTGGTTTGAGTGTAATTTCATCGGTACACCAAAACGAGTAATCCATTGGTTTGCGAATACATCGGCAACGGTACTAGCTTCTTGATTTGGAATGGGGTATACTTCAGGCCATTTACTGAAGTAATCTATAACCACCAGAACATACTTGTTTCCTGCGTTGCTTATTGGAAATGGTCCAGCTATGTCCATAGCAATTCGCTCAAATGGAGCACCCACGGTGTATTGGTGCATCTTACCTCGACTTTTCTTAGTGGGACCTTTGGCCATTGTACATTGCTTACACTTCCGAATCCAATCAGCGACATGGTCATGACATCCAACCCAATAAAATCGTTTCTTTATTTTCTCGACGGTTTTGGTGATTCCCAAATGCCCTCCACTGGAGGCATTGTGATACTCAGCTATCACTTCATTTATTCTTGCCTTGGGTACCACTAGAAGATCATTAGTGATTTTTCCATCCTCACTTTCCCATGTTCGGAATAAACATCCGTCTCGTAAGTGCAGGCTTTGCCACTGCGCCCAGTATGCCTTTGCTATTGGACTCTCATTAGCCATTTCTTGCCAATCTGGACGTATGCCCTGCTCCTTGTATTTCATGATCTTTGAGAGATCTGGGTCGTTCCGCTGATCTTCTTGCACTCGTTCGGTGGTCCATGACTCCTCCGGCAATATATTCGTAAGTCGTATGTCGACAATGTGCTCCTTGCTTTCCACTCGAGAACAATGTTTACATTCCATTTTGCAAGGACGACGAGATAGAGCATCCGCGTTGCCGTGATGTCCTCCTTTACGATGTTCGATGGTAAAATCATAACTCTGCAGCCTTTCAATCCAGAGCGCCAATTGTCCTTCTGGGTTTTTAAATTGCAATAACCACCTTAGCGCTGAGTGGTCAGTTCGTAGATGAAATGACTGACCGTACAAGTATTTATGGAAATACTTTACACATTCCAGTATTGCGAGCAACTCTCTTCGAGTGACACAGTAGTTTCTTTCTGGCTTCGACAGGATTTTACTGTAGTATGCTATTACTTTTTCTTGCCCATCTATGATCTGAGAGAGCACACCACCTATTCCATAGCCACTTGCATCTGTGTCCAACACAAACTTTTGTCCAGGTACTGGATACGCTAATACTGGTGCTGAACAGAGTCTTTCTTTCAGTTGTTCGAATGCTTTCTGTTGGTCTTCGCCCCATACAAATGGTTTGTTCTTTCTTGTTAACTCATGCAGACTGCTGGCGATGTTTGCAAATCCAGGAACAAATCGTCTATAGTAGGTGCATAAGCCTAGGAAGCTTCTTAACACGTGAAGATTCGACGGAATAGGCCATTCTTGTACTGCTGCTACTTTCTCCTCGTCGGTATGTACCCCTTCTGTTGTTACTTTATGACCAAGATATTTAACTTCTCGCCTGAAGAGAGAACACTTTTTCATATTCAGTTTAAGCCCTGCTGATTGTATAGGCTCAAATACTTCTTTCAACTTTTCCAGGTGGTCGTTAAAATCTTTTCCCATCACGATAATGTCATCGAGGTACACCAAGCACGTTTTCCAGTGTAGTCCTCTGAGTACACGCTCCATCAAACGTTCGAAAGTAGCTGGCGCATTGCATAAACCAAATGGCATGACTGTAAATTGCCATAGACCATCGCCAATACTGAAAGCTGTTTTCTCTTTGTCCTCCTTACCAAGTTCCACTTGCCAGTAGCCACTTTGCAAATCAAGAGTTGAGAACCACTTCGCACCAGATAGTGTGTCCAGAGTGTCATCGATTCTTGGCAGTGGATAGCTGTCTTTTTTCGTAATATCATTCAGCTTTCTGTAATCAACACAGAATCGAGTACTTCGATCCTTCTTCTTTACCAGCACAACTGGTGAACTCCATGGACTCGCTGATGGTTCAATAACACCTTGTTTCTGCATATCGGTAATCAGCTTAATAGCTTCGTCTCTTTTGGCCAATGGAACTCGTCGTGGTGTTTGACGAATTGGTCTAGAATCACCGGTGTCAATGTGATGCTTCACGATGGTTGTTTGTCCTCCTGTTTTTCCATTTGAAGAAAAGATTGAACTGTAGTTGTAAAGCCTTTTCTTTTTACTGGTTGGCAAGCACACCTGCCCATTCTTCCATCTGTGCTTTTATTTCCGCTCTGACAGTTCTTGATCTTCCACTTTTTATCGACAAACCATTTTCGCAGTCTACTACGGCAGTAACTTCCTGGCAATGACCAATCACCATTCCTTTCTTCACAACTGTAGATGTATTAGTTGGATTTAATATTCGCACAGGTACTATTCCATTTTCTTTAGGTTCCACTAACGTCCTACCAAGTATGATGTTTTTATTTTGTATTTCTTTATCTGCTTCCACTAACCACAACTTGCCTGTCCCATCATCCACATTTATCTGTGCCCAAATCACCGCTTCTGATTTTGCTGGAACCTCTTGGCGTTGACATGCCAGTACTCGTTTGATGTTTCCACTCCGCTTGTAACCGATGTTCAATGGTAATTCGACATTTGCATAACGTAGTATCCGTTGATTTAAATCTAAATCCGTTGTCAATAATAAAATCAACACCAATTATTACGTCATCGATGATGTCGGCCACAATGAATTCATGTTCCCATGTGCAATTTCCAATAGATACTCGTTTCTTTATCTTGCCCAGAATTTGTGCATCCTCACCCGTTGCTGTACGCAATTTTATTCCCATTAAAGGCTCAAACCTCTTTACCAAATCGCTCTTGATTATAGAATGTGATGCACCAGTATCCAGGGTTAACGTGAATTCCATATTGTCCAATTTTCCATCAATAGTCAAGCTGCTTGGAACACGCTGTAGTTGTGAAATGTGAATGATGGGGCAACCCACTGTTAGAGTCAGTTCACGCCCCGCTGAACTGACTCGATCTAGTTTAACGATGGATTTGTGTTAGTGGAGCGATCGCTATCCACCTTATTCTCCTTCTTTTGTCTTCCTGGAGAATTCGATCTTGATCGCTTTCGTCGTAGACGGCAGTCACGCGCCATGTGTCCTGGTTTGTCGCAAATAAAGCACTTACCAGTAAATTTGATTTCGCGTCGACCTGTTGTTCTTGCTTCAGGCTGCACTACAGATTTTACTGCCTGACGCACTGCTTCAACCAGATCTGTGGTTTCTGTTTCTAATTGACGTACCCGTGGCATTGGTCGACACATGAAACTGGCGGCTTCAAACGTCAAGGCACTACTGACTGTTTCGGCATAAGTATTCCTGGGTGACATGACTAGGGCACGCTTTGTCTCTCCATCACGTATGCCATCTATGAATGCCTCTATTTTTATTTTCTCGACGAACTCTTCCGAATTACCGGAGAACGCTAGATGACATAAGCGCTCAATATCGGAAGCGAATTCCTGAAGGCTCTCATTACTCCGTTGCACTCGCGATCTCAATTCCACTCGATGTAATTGACTCTTGTATTCATTTCCATATTTTCGCTGGAGTGTGTCCATCAGTGACTCATAGCTACCACGATCTTTCTCTGGAATCATCTGTAACACCTCGGAAGCATTACCTTTTAATGCGACTATTAAAGCAGCAGTCTTGTCGCTATCATCCCATTGATTCTTCGAAGCTGTTGTCTCGAATTGAAGCTTGAAGATATTGAATGGCGTGCTTCCGTCAAATGTTGGTGGCTTTAGTTTGATTGTGCTTGAATCTCGAATCACTGATGTGGCTGGTCCATTTATTTTTAGTTGGTTGAGATCGTGCTGTAATTTCTCGAACTTATCTTCCAAATTATCTACATGTTCCTTCAGATCTGTATCCTTTTCATTAACGGCTCCGGAAATTTCATCTACATGTTCTTTTAGTTCCGCAACTTTCTCATTAATAGCCCCAGAAATTTCTTGAAGTTTGTAGTTAATTGTCTTCTGGAATTCTCCAATGAAGTTTTCTTGGCGAGACGAACCTTCTTGGATTTCCATACGCAATTCACTAATAACGCCCTTGTTTCAAGAACATTCCGCTCTTGGCGAGCCGAATGTTCTTGAAACTTGGAGTCAATGCGAGACGCATTTTCTTGTAACTTCGCATTAATTCCTTGCAGTTGCTGCTGCTGTTATTGCATCATGGATTTCATAAAATCCATGAGTTGACCACTCGAATCTATTTTGCTCTCTTCCTCAGCGTGCACAACTGCTTGTATATCGGCTTCCTCGAAGAACTCATGTTCTTCTACATTAATTCCCTTAGCCTCCATAGCTTGCCTCAGCCTCACCAGCAGTTCCGCCTTTGCACCTGATGACGATAGATTCATCTCTACCAACAGCTTTTTAAGCTGGTCCACTTTTAGTTGGTCAATTTTCACCATCTTTACAGAATCCCACTTCTGACACCAATTGTTACGTTTTTATTCTGTGAGCGTTTAATTCTATTTGAATTACCTTGTTCGATCACTGGATTCTGTTAGTAATAACTGCAACACTTATTTTATACAACTATATACAGCAACAATTTATTTAATAATCTCTATGTACAATCAACTCTGCTTACAATCAACTATTTACAATAACACTTAAATGTACTTGCAACTTTTGCCTCTGTATCGATGTTTTCGTAATCACGTTCTGGATTAGATTGATTCTCACTTCTCAACACTGGCTCTATTTATACTCTGTTGGCAACACCCCAGAATCTTCCTTTATCGAGATTCTTCTCTTCCTTTCTAGTTGGCTTGTTCTGGTTATCGCATATTTCTTTTTGTTGACATTCATGTTGATGCTGCCAATAGTGTCAGTCACAATAGTGATGAGTAACCAACTATCGATACTCGATACAATATTATAAATTTTAAAAATCCGAAGAAGTGAGTGTGATCTTTTTTGTCGTATGTATATACATATATATTGTACCACAACAAATCGACGGAAACGCAAGACCACGTCAGCCTCAATAACATCATACCCAACAAGACCAAGGCGAACACCATCGTTGCAGCTCATCGGCATTCCCGTCTCTTCAGTTTGTTTTAAGCACTCACAGCCGGTTTTTTATACCCTGCATAATGCAGTATGCAAGGCATATTCATTTCGGTCAGATGTTTGTAACCATTTGAAGGAATCTCCAGAGATATAGAAAATTATATATATTAGTGATCAGCGTCGCTTAAATTTTCGATTTAACAATGTCGGTCCGTGCGTCCGTCTGTCACCTGGGTGGTTCGCACGATAACTTGAGCAAATATTGAGCTATTTTGACGAAAATTTGCATAAGTAACCTGTGATTCAAGGGTACGCAGGGGATTGGTATTGCGCATGATCGGTCAATAGCCACGCCCACATCAAGCATTCAAAGCGACTAACCTCGGAATTTTCACAATCTTTAAGTTGCTGTAACTCACTTAATATACCATCTGGGACAACAATATTTGGCACATAGAGTTATAATATACTACTACATGACCTTGCCAAAAAATGGGCGAGCCACGCCTACTTGTAGCTCCCATATAAAGTGTCTGTACTTCTTTAAATTGAAACAGCTGTAACTTCTACAATCTTCTGTCCAGAATAACCATAATTGACACTTAGATAAGGACGTCAGCTTAGGACGTCAGCTTGGAGATCTTGCTAACAGGTGTTACTTTGGGCTGAGTAAGCAATTGAGAAGTCGAGCCCTCTCTCGAAGAACGAAAACTACACTCTACAAGTCTCTCATCATGCCTGTCCTAACATATGGCGCTGAATCCTGGACAATTTCCACCTCCGATGAGCGAATGCTTGAAGTTTTTGAGAGAAAAGTCCTACGCAAGATCTTTGGACCTATTTGCGTTAGTGGCGAGTACCGAATAAGGTACAACCATGAGCTGTACGAGCTGTATGCCGATATTGACATAGTAAAGCGCATCAAAATCCACCGGCTGCGCTGGCTAGGTCATGTCGAGCGAATGGAAGAACACGCTCCAGCTAAGAAGGTGTTATATTCGGAACCCGCTGGAGGACGGCGCAGAAGAGGAAGACCAAATCTCCGGTGGAAAGACCAAGTACTGAAAAACCTGACGGCGCCTGGAATTTCTAACTGGCGCCAGCTTGCGAAGAACAGAGATGGCTGGCGTAGCATGTTATTTTCGGCCTAAATCGATATTCGGTTGTTATGGCCACATAAAAAGAAGAAGAACACACTTAGATAACAATGCCAGTCGGAAATAATAATCAGTATGCCACGCCCACTGCTTCATGGGTCTCCCATACAAAGTCGAGGGAATTAAACAAAAATTTTGACCGCCATAACTTACAAACTATTCAGCGTAGAACAACAAGATTTAAGGTGTGTATTAGTATTGTAAACTCAACTAGGCTCATAGGAAATGGGCGAGCAATGCCCACTGTTTATAGTAGCCCAATTACAAAATAACCGAATTTCGTTTAAATTTAAACAGCTGTAACTTCTGCATCCTTCTGTCTAGAACAATCATAATTAACACTTAGGTTAATATGGTAGTCGGAAATAATGTGGTGAAAAATCAGCGTGCCACGCCCACTTATTATTGGGGCTTCCATACAAAGTTGAGGAAATTAAACAAAAATGTTAACCGCCATAACTTACAAACTATTCAACGTAGGACAACCAAATTTAAGGTGTGGATTAATATTGAAAAATTAATTGGATTTACAAGAAAGAGGTAAGCCACGCCCACTTTTTATATAGCTCCCATACTAAGCCTCGGAATTATCTCAATAACCTCCTTTAAATTATCCCTTTTAGAACCCTCATAACATACAAAGTACTTCGTCAAAGTCAACCATATTTCGGGTGTAAATTAGTAATATATGCAAAAATTGTTTCTCGAAAAGTGGTAATAAAAGCAAAAGATGGATATTCGAGTAAACTTTTTATATATATATCTACATATGCAGGATATAATTGGTCGGCCCCAGCCGACTGTAAGGTGATTTTTTATTATGCAGTTTCTGTTCTATTATTTTCAGATTTAACTGAGAAAATCAATGGAGAAAGGTCTGACGACAGATCCAAACATAACTTAATAATTGTATAATCTTTTGATATATTTTTGGATACACAGAAATCTTTCATGTGTGTGAACTTATTTCTATATGTGGGGTAATAGTATGGCTCATCCGAAATATGTCTAAGGTTATTTGACGACATTGTTTGAAAAAGCTCACGACCTATTGATGTCATTATTCTTGCACATCACCCGCAATAAATCTGGAGTCAATTGTTTTAAAAAAATGTTGAAACTGATTACTTTTTATTCGACCACGTTTTGGTGGACAATAAACTGACGCAAGTGTAAGATGACATTTAAAGTCATTAAGAGTTATAATCGTTGCCTGCAGCTATGCTTACTAATATTATTATTTTGCACCATATCGCTCATTTGCTGCAAGACCGGCATAAGTCAAAAAAATCGATTTTCCATAAAACGCGTTAGAAGTTTTCAACTGACTCCAACCGTACACGGAAAACACGGAAAAAATTCTCTTCTCAAGCGGAGCATATAAGAGGTATTCATATGAATTTTTCACTCAACATGAAGTATGATATAACGAACAATTCTGCAGCATTAACTCAAAAATCACCTTTTTTGATTTATGCCGGTCTTGCAGCAAATGAGCGATATGTGCAATGTTGTGTCTAATAATAGACTGCCTGACTGAATTAGATTTCCTGGAAGTCGGAAAAAGGCAGAGGTCAGTTGTCATCAGTAAAGGCAAAGGAGACCCAGTGCCACCATCGGAATATCAGCCTCTGTGCGCGCTACAAGGCGTGTGCCTTTGTCTTAATCTCGAAGGTCTCGATACTTACTTAAATACCTTAGGACTTACCCTTTTTCAGTAGTTTCCCAAATGACTTTAATCTTGTTGTTATTGCTTATAATTTGTTAAAATCTTTACACTTTACTACTTTTATACTTTATACTTTTACCCTAACACTGGAGGGCCTCGTGAGGATTGCAGTATTTTACAATCGAAAATGTAAAATACATTATTGTAATATACTAGATTGCATATTTACAATGTACTCGTCCTCAGTTTGTTTTTATTTTCTTTGTTTGGTCATTGCTTTCGGTTAACCTACTAACTGAATTACAATGTAAAATTTACGCTGGCTGTTAGTTATTAGATATTCTAACTTTTTTTATGGGTAGGTATATAATTTTCATAATTGCTTAAATATTTATTTTGTAAATTGATGTCTGTAATTGTGTGAGTTACCAATTTAGAAAAACAAGCATGTATAAGGTTTTTACGCATTTATTAAATTTGATTCTATTTCTACCGTATGTACATTAAATATGAGCATACATATTTAACACATGCATACAATTATTTTGCTTTTTTTTTGTTTGCAATATTTCATCACTAATTTAGCTAAAAATATAATTTTTATGAAAATTAATTGTGTATTATTCATATGTATTGTTATTGAAAAAATAACCAGCTTTCATACATATGAATATTTCCTTTACTATTCCTTTTTCATTTTTAACTATATCTTTTATTTATATATTAAACTCAGAGTGTTTCTAAAGTACGGAGTCTTATCAAAATGAAATTCGATCAACTACCCAAACAAGTTACCATCCACAAAATCTGGTAAACCAAGTTTATGTTTACGATTGTTTAAATAAGTCTACGGAAGATTTTATCAGTTACAAAGCTCCAAAGTCGACGCAGTTGTTGATCTCTATAGGTAGAAACCCAAACATTATGTGAAAACTGGTTTTCTGTATAAGCCGTCAGAAGAACGCAGACCTCAAAAAAAGCCTGATGACTGTAGGTATTAACGCGTGCCACCTTTGTTGTTTGTTCAACGGAATTACGCCTTCAAAGTATTAACATGTTTATGAAGACAGGTGGCAAACTTTTGAGTCACACCGTGTATTATTATTATCATTATTATTAGTGTTGTTATTGTTCTATTAGGTGTTATTTTATTGGTATATTTGCAAAAGAATTTAAAGAGATGAATACATAGATACATAAATATTTGTTTTTATTGCTATCCATTAAGGCTGAAGAACAACAAAGCTGCAGGTGCTGATGGCCTGCCTGCCGAGTTGTTTAAGACCGGAGGCGATGAGCTGCTCACCCGCATGCACCAGCTCATAAGCAGAATATGGTCGGATGAAAGCATGGCTGATGATTGGAGGCTCAGTGTTCTCTGCCCTGTACATAAAAAAGGAGACCCCACAATTTGCGCCAACTACCGTGGACTCTCCTGAGCATCGCATACAAGGTTCTATCGAGCGTACTGTGTGAAAGGTTGAAGCCTATGCTCAGCAACCTGATTGGACCTTATCAGTGTGGCTTCAGACCTGGTAAATCCACCATCGACCAGATTTTCACACTGCGCCAAATCCTGGAGAAGACCCAAGAAAAACAGATCGACACACACCACCTATTTGTTGATTATAAAGCCGCTTTCGACAGTCCGGTAAGGGATTACCTCTATGCAACAATGTCTGAGTTCGGTATTCCTGCAAAGCTCATTCGACTTTGTAGAATGACACTGCATAACTCCCGTTGTGCAGTGAAAATTGGGAAGGACCTCTCCGCACCGTTTAATACCGAACGGGGTTTCAGACAAGATGATTCGTTATCGTGCGACTTCTTCAATCTTATTATGGAGAAAATAATACGAGCTGCTGATCTACGACATAATGGCACTATCTTCAACAAAAGTGTCATGCTGTTAGCGTATGCCGACGATATTGACATAATCGGCATGATCACGCGAGCAGTCAGTGCAGCATTCTCAGAGTTGGAAAGAGAGTCGCGTCGGATGGGTCTCACGGTGAACGAGGACAAGACGAAGTATCTAGTGTCAACAAACAAAGAGTCCCAGCGTCTTGGACAGCATGTCACTGATGACAACTACGCTTTTGAAGTAGTAAGGGACTTTGTTTATCTTGGAACCAGCATTAACAGCAGTAATGACGTCAGCTTGGAGATCATGCGTAGGATAACTCTTGCTAACAGGTGTTACTTTGGGCTGAGTAAGCAATTGAGAAGTGGAGCCCTCTCGAAGAACGAAAACTACTCTCTAAAAGTCTCTCATCATGCCTGTCCTAACATATGGCGCTGAATCCTGGACAATTCCACCTCGGATGCTTGGAGTCTTCGAGAGAAAAGTCCTACGCAGGATCTTTGGACCTATTTGCGTTGGTGGCGAGTACCCAATAAGGTACAACCATGAGCTGTACGAGCTGTATGCCGATATTGACATAGTAAAGCGCATCAAAATCCAGCGGCTGTGCTGGCTAGGTCATGTCGAGCGAATGGAAGAACACGCTCCAGCTAAGAAGGTGTTATATTCAGAACCCGCTGGAGGACGACTCAGAAGAGGAAGACCAAACCTCCGGTGGAAAGACCAAGTACTGGAGAACCTGACGGCGCTTGGAATTTCTAACTGGCGCCAGCTAGCGAAGAACAGAGATGGCTGGCGAAGCATGTTATTTTCGGCCTAAATCGATATTCGGTTGTTATGGCCACATAAGTAAGTAAGTAAGTAAGTATTATTGCTATCGTACTCTTCGTTAAAAATATTGCAGTATCGAGAACAGAAATGTAAAATCGCTTACAAATAGAATTTAGGAATTAAGAAATGTAAATATTTTTAAGACCAACCATGTTCTGCTTTTTATTCTTGTTTTTTTTTTTTTTGAAATGAGAGACTCACCTATCTTAAGCACGAGTTAAAATATTGCTTGGTTCCTTATCTTTGTTGTAGTTCTATCATTAGAAAGGCACACACATAAGCCTTTATTCTACGATTTTTGTTTACTATTAAATGAAAAGTTTATGAAGGCAAGTTGCAGGTGTAACCTCTTGTGTAGATTTTGTGTGCATATTTTATTTTAAAAATAATGAAATAATTAAATTAAAATCTGAATTGTTCTTTTCCCCCCTCGCATTGTGATAAACACTTAATGGCGAATAGGTACTGTTGCCACTGAGTGCTTCACCAGCGCTACTACTACCGTCACTGCTACCACCAACTCCACAATGACTTGCACCAGTCCCAGTAACAACACCATCTGTTTCACCGCTCAAAGTAGCGCCAATGTTAGATTGTAAAATATAAAACCGATCAACGCAATCATGCATGTATTCGCGATCCGGTAGGTCCATCGATGAGTGCGTGTTTTTCATTACATGCCAGACCAATGAGTACACCACATCTTTTACGGTGTATATAGTGAATGTGGAAGGAATCTGGCAATAATTTAGTGGTAATTAGTGGCAGAATAGTAAAAGGGTATATTACATAGTTTCTTGTTATCTTTTTTTATATTTTACTTAGTTTCCATTTTTCTGTTCTTTGAACTTTTCGCTTTGGACGAGTGCTAGTAAAGTTTTTGTAAAATATATTTGCAAAAGAGTTTTAACTAATAAAACCCTCATTTTAGCATGTCTAGGGCTAAATCAGAGGCTATCCAATTTTAAAGAACAGTTGGAAATCCTGAAATATTAGCAAATTTATTATCTAAAATTTTTCCTAATTTAAGTCCATTAAATTAAATTAAATAAAGTCTATTAAGTTTATTTTTTCAAACCAACTTTTTTCGTTGATGATAAACAAAGTTCTATTTTGCTATTTCTTATCATTTAACCCCAAAACGGATTTTCATTGCATGCAACATTTGCTCAAGTATCAACACAATTAAACAAATGCATACAATAGCTACCAGCAATGTCAATTTTCTCAACCGCAAAATTTCCACAATGCTTTTCACACCAAATGGTACACCGCCAGTCATTACATATATATGAATACATACTTATACATTGACATATTGTGAGTCATATACATGAACTATATATTTGACATTTTTGTAACTTACCAATTTCGAAGAAGGCCAACTTGATTGTCCGCAGAATAATCGTTTTCTATACAACGCCAATAAAGAGTGCCTCTAGGACCTCCATGACAACGGTCAACCAGTCTATCTCTCGGTCATGACAAAAAAAGCAAAACCGGCAAAAAAATATGACCGAAATACACAATGAATTTGTAGACATCGAAGAGCATATACATATACCATACAATACGAATCTTAATATGTCCACAACAGATAACTACGTATGCTACTTCAGAATATACCGAATAGTATGGAGACAAATGTGAGTATAAATATTTCTGGACTATAACGACATATTGCCGACAAAGGATAGACAAAGGAAAGGTTTTATTATGCCACCACCATTCTGGTGGAATGAGTTGTATATTTGATGATACAATTAATACAATTGTGCCAACCAAAAAGCATACAATGAGTAAAATGAGTGCCACTAATGCAACATCATGCCCAGTATCCACATCATTAAGTGCAAAGACAAGTACGTGGCAAATTGCACCCGATGCATATTGATGGCATACTTCATCACGCTCTTCGGATGTTTTATGTATTTTATGTAGGTTGAGAAAGCCAGCACTGCACTCTATGCCTGTAAAAAAGCAATAAGGAAAAAGTGGGGTATGCAACCGAAAATTGTTTGTTGGATTTACAAGGCGGTTATCAGGCCAGTCCTCCTGTATGGAGTACTGACCTGGTGGACTGCACTTACTAAGTCCTCCCATGTCAGGCCCCTTGATAAAATACAAAGAGCGGCTTGTATTTTAATAACATTTAAAAAAATTTTAATATTGAAACCTCACCTGATTATATCAAGCTGACATATGCCTTTTAACGGAAATTTCTAACCTCCTTCCCTGATAGGTTCGCCTGGGAGGCGGAAGGATTCATGCCAAATTATACTCTCATCTTTACTGATGGCTCTAAACTCAATGGAAAGGTGGGAGCAGGTATTCCGAATCATTCAACCTTAATATTTCTTTTCGCCTGCCGGACCACTGTAGTGTGTTTCAGGCAAAAGTTAAAGCGATTCACAATGCACTAACTTGGATCAAACAGAGCTTTGTCTCCCGCAGAGACATCTGCATCTTGAGCGACAGCCAAGCTGCAATTAAGGCCCTGGACTCATTTCTCGTGAAATCTAAGACCATTCATGACTGCCGCAAATCTCTTAACGAGATGGCTGAGCAGCACAATATCCTCCTGTGCTGGGTACCCGGACACAGGGGTATACGAGGAAACTGCATAGCCGACGAGCTTGCAAGACAGGATACAAACAAGCTTCTAACCCAGGAGAATTCTCGGTTAGGGATCTCCATAGCCACGTGCAAGCTTAAACTGGAGGATATCACCACTAACGTCTTTCAGAAAAGATGGACAGATACACCCATCTGTAGAACGGCGAAATTGCTGTGGCCCTTACTCAGCAAGAAACGTTCACGTAAACTTGTCGATCTTAATAGTGTAGATATCTCGACCTGTGTGGGAGTGGTCACTGGTCACTGCCTCATAGGTCCTCACGCTGTGAGATTAGGTCTGGGCAACCTCACTCATGACTTCTGCAGAAGCTGCAGGGATGAGGAGGAACTCGAGACGATCTCACATCTGCTATGCACCTGCCCCGCTTTATGCAAAAATCGTAAAAAATTCCTAGGACACCACCATTTGAGTGACCTAGCGCAACTATCCCAGATTGATATTCTCAATCTCCTAAAATTTATTCAACGTTCCGGTTGGTTCAGCGAGTAGCTAGGTGAAGGAAAATCCGTGCGACGGTATCACAACGGGCCTAATTCTGGCCTATGTGCGCTCTCTCTCATCAGAGAGGGCGGCCGCTCTAACCTAACCTAACCTATGTACAGCTGTGGTAACCAAAAAATGCTTATACATTTTTATATTTAATAATTATTGATATTTATTTTACGTAACTATCTTATATATATATATATATATATATATATATATATATATATTATTTTATAATGAATAATATTTTGTACGTAGCTTCCGAATTACAAGATATCGCATCTTGATGCATTTACTATTAACAAGTATGCTAGTTTGTGGATAAAACGAAAAATATAGGAAATTAGCATTATATATAAGTTATTATTTGTAATTCTCTTTGAATATATTCTGAATTATGAGTTATCATTTAACTGAATTTTCACTCATAAAAGAATTTCAGAATAACTGACTAATCTTCCAGATCATGATAGTAATTATGATTTAATCGATTGAAATATGGGAATATTAACTCCAGAATTAAGTTTGAAATACTTAACGTCGAGTAAGTATAAACAATAGAATAGAATAACGGCAAAGGCACATTGTTGAATCGTATGTAGTATGTATATACTGGTGTGTATTAAATTTTCCTTGTCCCAAGTATATAATGCTTTTCTGGAATGATTACAAACAATTTAGGTAATGTCGAAAAAAAACGATGGATTGTATTGTATATAATTACAAATTCGACATTGTTGCAAAATTTTGCAACACCATACATTGGACATCAATGCATTATAATGAAATATGTATTAATGATCTCCTATCAGAAAATCTTAGAGTTTTTTTAGAACTGTTTGTACCGAATATGATAGAACCATAAGTTACAATTATGAGGACAACTATTAAAAAAAATTTGTGCATTGAGATCAATCAGCTCAGTAAGATCCAATGATTCAAAGACGAGCATCTACTAAAGGGAAGAATATATTAGTGAAAGAATCATTTAGTGTAAATCCCGCCAGCTTTTAAAAGTTAACAATAAGGAACAAAAACTCGCTAATCAGAGGGACAAGAACTAAAAGGAAGCCGAGGAGACAGCTTGAGGTTAGATATAAGATGCTGCTAGAAGTGCCGAATATGGTGATGGTGATGGTATTGGTAATTGGTGTATACATATTATACCCTGCATAATGCAATATGCATGGTAGATTCATTTCGGTCAGATGTTTGTGTCCACTTGAAGGAATCTCCGGAGATATAGACATAGATATATATTCGTGATCAGCGTCGATTAAATTTTCGATTTAACGATGTCCGTCCGTCAGTCCGTCCGTCCGTCCGTCCGTCCGTCCGTCTGTCTGTCACCTGGCTGGTTCGCACGATAACTTGAGTAAATATTGAGCTATTTCGACGAAATTTGGCACAAGTAACCTATGATCCAAGGGTACGGAGGGGATTGATATTGGGTATGATTGGTCAATAGCCACGCCCACACCAAGCATTCAAAGCGACTAACCTCGGAATTTTCAAAATTTTTAACTTGCTATAACTCACATAATATACCACTTGGGGCAACAATATTTGGTACATAGAGTTATATTATACTACCATATAACCTCGCCAAAAGTGGGTGAGCCACGCCTACTTTCTAGCGTAGCTCCCATACAAAGTGTCTGTGCTTTTTTTAAATTGAAACTGCTGTAACTTCTACAATCTTCTTTCTAGAATAACTATAATTGACACTAAGATTAACATGGCAGTGAGAAATAACACGGCAAAAAATCAGTGTGCCACGCCCACTCCTTTTTGGGTCTGCCATACAAAGTTGCGGAAATTAAAAAAAATGTTACCGGTTATAACTTGCAAACTATTCAGCGTAGAATAACGAGATTTAAGGTATGGATTAGCATTGTACGAGCAACTAGGCTCACAGGAAATGGGCGCGCCACGCCTATTGTTTTTTGTAGCCCCCATACAAAATGACTGAAATTCTTTTAAATTGAAACAGCCGTACCTTCGGCAATCTTCTTTCTAGAATAACCATAATTGACACTTAGATTAATATCATAGTCGGAAATAATCTGGCAAAAAATTAGAGTACCACTCCCACTTTTTATTGGGGCTCCCATACAAAGTTGAGGAAATTAAACAAAAATTTTGACCGCCATAACTTACAAACTATTCAGCGTAGAACAACCGGATTGATGGTGTGGATTAGAATTGTAAAAGCAAATATACCCACAAGAAATGGGCCAGCCACGTCCATTTTTTATAGTGGCTCCCATACAGGATGACTGAATATCTTTTAAATTGAGATAGCTGCAGCTTCTGCAATCTTCTGTCTAGAACAATCATAATTAATACTTAGGTTAATATGGTAGTTGTACATAATCTGGCAAAAAATCAACATGCCACGCCCACTTCTTAATGGGGCTACCATACAAAGTTGCGAAAATGTAAAAAAATTTAAACCGCTATAACGTACGAACTATTCAACGTAGGACAAACAAATTTAAGGTGTGGATTAATATTGAACAATTAATTGGATTTACAAGAAAGAGGTAAGCCACGCCAACTTATTATATAGTTGCCCTCATAACATACAAAGTACTTCGTCAAAGTCAACCATATTTCGGGTGTAATTAGTAGTATATGCAAAAATGGTTTTTCAAAAAGTGGAAATAAAAGAAAAAGATGGATATTCGAGTAAACTTTATATATATATATATATATATATATATATATATATATATATATATATATATATATATATATATATATATATATATATATATATATATATATATATATATATATATTTATATATCTACATATGCAGGGTATAATTTGGTCGGCCCCAGCCGACTGTAAGGAGATTTTTTTCATAATGTATTGGATCTTGACAAATGTATGAACTAGGATTGTTGATACTTTCAAAAATATCGCTTTTAGATATATCGAAAAGGCGAAATGAAAAAATCGTGGTATCGATAAAGTATCGATATATCGCATTTTGCAAATATTTTCGTTTACTGTATTTAAAAATACATTTTTTGGTCATTCGGCAGCCTGCTTTTGTTATTTGTAATCAATTCTACTGTAGACGCAATCCTTTCGGAGGATGCGGAGCTGGCTGAGACAACTAAGTATTTCAGAGCTAGTTTAGACAAATTTGGGTACAAATCTTTCTTACTTAACCAGAACTGGTTGGGATCGGATTTTTTTTCCATTTATTCTCAAGGTACATTTTAATTTCTCTTCTGAAACAGTTTTCTGGTTCGTACGCTTGAGTAGTGTGAACAATACTGTCATGAACATCCCAAAAAGATGTCTGAAAATGATAAACAATTCAATATAGGTACGAATACTCATAAAAATTAATCAAACTAAAAGGTTTTTTCAAATCATCATTGTTTCTTTCCTCTTACGTAACTCTGAAGTCATTTTTTCTATTGCATCTGCAGCAAGAGCTGATTGAAAATGAAAAGCGGATCAAGTACAGTGGCTTCGGATAGTAAAGAATGTTTTTGCAATGGAACCATCCGTTTGTTGACACTCTCGGCTACAGAATACCAGAATACCAAATTTTGAACGGATGTCCTTATTGACTAATTCCTGTCTCAACAGATTAGTCAACGGTACAACAAACTTTAGAGTTGCAAAAAGCTGGCGAAATTATTCTAAAAGGCTTCAAAATTATTATAGAATAAACAAAAGGGAACCCTTTTACTTTTCACAATAATTTCACAAGCTTTTAACAAGCTTAAGATAAACGTATTTTTTTTAAATAGTGTGATTTTTATTGGAATTTTTTTGTTTTTTTAAATAATTCAATTAATATATTTTTTTCCTTCTACGAAATAATATTATTAAAATCTCCTTACAGTCGGCTGGGGCCGACCAAATTATACCCTGCATATGTAAAGGTATATATAAAAAGTTTGCTCGTATATCCATCCTTTTCTTCCACTACTTTGTATAGGACCTACATTAAGAAGCAGGCGTACCTCACCAATTTTGGAGGATCAATTTCTGCCTATAATAGCCTAGACAGACGGCAGCCTAATTTCGGATTACCGGCGCACTTAATCCAAATAAAATAATAACCTGACAGACGGCAGTATTGCGGATTAACTAAACGGCTGATTGCTGTTTTATTAGGTCTGTCCACTTACATTACTATCACTATCAATTTCTGTCATCTATCACTCTCGATATGAGAAAATCTACAAGAAGTACGTAAACTGAAAACTATCAGAAACTTGTAAATTGACATTCAACGTTCGTAATTGACAGCTGGATTTATTTGTTCGCTAACACTTTTCATGTTGAAAACTGTTAACAGTTGTTGAAAGTTTTTTGTTAGCGAACTCACCTAATGGTTTGTAAAATGGATGGAGAAAAATTCACAATAGACAATTTTCAGCAGTGTTGCCATCGCAAATTGCCCTAATCCTTTTTTATTTTGAGAATTAACTCGTAGAGTTTATGCGGATTAGCTGCAGTTAATGCCCGAGTTAATTCGAATTAACTCGATAATCCGGAATTAGGCTGCCGTCTGTCTAGGCTATAATACTAAACTACATAGGTTGCAATGGGTTGACCTAGGCGTATTATTTAGGAAGTTATGGGTGTTTTAATGTTTAAGATAAATCCGAGACTTTGTACGGAAGCTATATAAAAAGTGGGCGTGACGTATCTCTTTCTTGTATATCTAATTAATTTTTCAATATCAATCCACACCTTAAATTTGGTTGTCCTACGCTAAATGGTTTGTAAGTTATGGAGCTTAAAAGTTTTAGTTTAATTCCCCTGACTTTGTATGGGAGACCTATGAAGGAGTGGGCGTGGCACACTGATTTTCTGCCAGATTATTTCCGACTACGATATTAATTTAAGTGTCAATTATGGTTATTCTAGACAGAAGATTGCCGAAGTTACAGCTGTTTCAATTTAAAATTTGTATGGGTTCTACGATAAACAGTGGGCGTGGTGCGTTCATTTTCTGTGAGCCTAGTTGCTCGTACAATACTAATCCACACCTTAAATCTCGTTGTCCTACGCTAAATGGTTTGTAAGTTATGGAGTTTAAAAGTTTTAGTTTAATTCCCTTGACTTTGTATGAGAGACTCATGAAGGAGTGGGCGTGGCACACTGATTTTCTGCCAGATTTTTGCCGACTACGATATTAATCTAAGTGTCAATTATGGTTATTTTAGGCAAAAGTTGCCGAAGTTACAGCTGTTTCAATTTAAAATTTGTATGGGGGCTACAATAAACAGTGGGCGTGGTGCGCCCATTTTCTGTGAGCTTAGTTGCTCGTACAATACTAATCCACATCTTAAATCTCGTTATTCTACGCTGAATAGTTTTCAAGTTATAACCGGTAACATTTTTTTTAATTTCCGCAACTTTGTATGGGGGACCCAAAAAGGAGTGGGCGTGGCACACTGATTTTCTGCCAGATTATGTCCGACTACGATATTAATTTAAGTGTCAATTATGGTTATTCTAGACAGAAGATTGCCGAAGTTACAGCTGTTTCAATTTAAAATTTGTATGGGGGCTACGATAAACAGTGTGCGTGGTGCGCCCATTTCCTGTGAGTCTAGTTGCTCATACAATACTAATCCACATCTTAAATCTCGTTATTCTACGCTGAATAGTTTGCAAGTTATAACCGGTAACATTTTTTTTAATTTCCGCAACTTTGTATGGGAGACCCAAAAAGTAGTGGGCGTGGCACACTGATTTTCTGCCATATTATTTCCGACTACCATATTAATCTAAGTGTTAATTATTATTCTGTCCAGAATAGAAGATTGTAGAAGTTACAGCTGTTTCAATTAAAAAGAAGTACAGACACTTTGTATGAGAGCTACGCTAAAAAGTAGGCGTGGCTAAACCACTTTTGGCGAGGTTATATGGTAGTATAATATAAGTCTATGTGCCAAATATTGTTGTCCCAAGTGGTATATTATGCGAGTTATAGCAAGTTAAAGATTTTGAAAATTTCGAGGTTAGTCGCTTTGAATGCTTGGTGTGGGCGTGGTTATTTACCGATCATGCCCAATATCAATCCCCTCCGTACTCTTGGATCATAGATTACTTATGCCAAATTTCATCGAAATAGCTGAATATTTACTCAAGTTATCGTGCGAACCAGCCAGGTGACAGACAGACGGACGGACGGACGGACGGACGGACATCGTTAAATCGAAAATTTAAGCGAAACTGATCTCGAATATATATCTATGTCTATATCTCCGGAGATTCCTTCTAGTGGACACAAACATCTGACCGAAATGAATATACCTTGCATATTGCATTATTCAGGGTATAAAAATGCATATATGTAAATAGCATATCTAAATGTATAGAATTAGATCATTAGAGATCTATGGAAAATCACTTCATTCGACTACTGCGCACTTGTGTATAACTAGGACTATGCTCTTTGATTCTTTGTCGTTTTTTCCGTTTACGAAATCAGCTTGTTATTTGTAATTTCTTTTTTTCTTCTTCTTGTGAAGTCGTTGTTTCCAAATGCAACAAAAAACGAATATAACACCAAAGAACTTCGTCACTTGTAAAACTATTTTATCTGTAACAGTTTTGTTAACATGCTTTTGAATGTCTTATGAATTTCTATTGTATGTATGCTTATTCCAAGCATTGTTATGGATTGCTTAGTCAACTGTTTATTGGGTTCAAACGCGGTACTTGTGATGCATGTATGCTTGTATTATGAAATAGGTAAACGATGTGGCCACTTCGGTTATATTTTGATACATTGAACAATTTAATCTGTCTGCGTTTTTCATAATGCTAATAATAATAATAATAATAATAATAATAATAATAATAATAATAAAGTTTAAATCACACATACTAAAGTTTGTTTAAATGATGTAAAAAATTTCCAATGTAAATACATAAGCATAGTTATGGTAAGCATACAATACTTTTCTCTGTTAACCAGGCGATTTTTTTGCGTAAAATAGCGATATCAGAAATATATTGACAATATCGATATATCGATATAATAACAACAATCCTAGTATGTACATTTGGTAAAAATATCACTGCCAATTTTCTCCTCCCAGTGATGGCTGGTAGATTCTTTGGTGCAACGCTCTTGAAAGATAACAGCGCTAAAGTATTCAATCACAAAATTCTGCATATTCATTGAGTTTATTCATTTTGGGCTCTTATCAATTTTATTTATGTATTGTTGTTGTTATGTATTGTTTTGATTTTGTTTCATTATATTATCGTACACACTCACTCTCGAAAACTCCGAGCATTCTCTCATCTGAGGTGGAAATTGTCCAAGCTTCGACGTCATATGCAAGGACAGGCAAGGATGATACACTTGTAGAGTGTGGTTTTAATTTCACGACAGAGAGCTTGTTTACTTAGCCCTAAACAGGACTTGATCCTTCACAATATCTCCAGACTGATGTCATTACTGGTGTTAATGTTGGTTCTAAAATAGACAAAGTCCTTCACAACTTCAAAAGCGTAGTTATCAACAGCAACGTGCTGTTCAAGACGCCGGGACCTTGATACATATATATATATATATATATATATATATACATATATATATATATATATATATATATATATATATATATATGTATCAAGGTATGTGTATGTATGTATATATATATATATATATATATATATATATATATGTATATATATATATATATATATATATATATATATATATATATATATATACGTAGTGGTAGTAGTAGTTAATGATATAGAAATATAAAACTTTTCTTAAATTTTTTTTTTCTTCTGGTTCCTCTTCTTCTTTTCTGTTGTTCATCTGATATTTTTTCTTGCTATAGTTTTCACAAGAACTTTTATTATTCTTTCTTTCCTTTTCGCCCGCGGGTGTGAGTATTTGTGATTGTGTGGTAGTGTGTGTGTGTGTATGCGAGTATTGCAAAATAGCATTAATAACCATTATTCCCACATACTCGTACATATTATTGGCACTTTGTTCACTTACTATAGTTTATATTTTGTACGTACAAGTGAGTCGATTTACACAGGAATGAGTGTAAAAGCGGAAACATTTTTTTAATGTGGTTTAAAAGCATTCCGTTGAGTTTGTGCTGAGAAAGCAAAGTAGTTGTTTAACAAAAGACAAAAGAAAACGTTTGATGTAATATTTGCAAATATAAATTTGAGTAAAAATGTCACCCGCCACACCGGTTTATTACATCGGCCCATTTGGATTTATATAAGTCATTGGGCTTAAAAAAAGAATAAAAGAGCTTAATAAAGAGGATAATCAAAATCAGCTAAACTGCTATACAACTTGTGATTTTTTTCTTAAAAACCAATTGGAAACCTCTTTATAACGCTTGATTCAAACTGCCTTGAGGAATCGTCACGTAATCCTTATAGAAGCAAGCACTAGCATTTTAGCTCTCGGGAAGTGCAAATTGTTACGTGGGGTTGGTAGTCATTACACAGAAAGAGAGTAGCAACACCGAGTCCAATATTAATGTCGGAAAAGCAAAAATGTTAGCTGCAAACTTGAAAAGTCTTCATTAGCTTCAACCCGGAAACGTTACAGGTTTTCGCAATCGCCAAAATACATATATTTTTGTCATAATTTTCAGTCAATGAAACAAACACATTTCATTTGACTTCCTCATGAGTGAAATGAATATACAGTATAACCCCGGAGAATGGCGTATTTTTATAGATTCCTGTAAGAAACGGTTAAAAACTGTACTTCTCTATTTTGATAACTCCATAGCATCCAATACAAATTGTTCGCGATTTGTGTTCGCGATATTTCTCGTAATGAGTTTTCACTATTGCAATGCGTTGTACGAACGTGTATCGATTCATATCTGAAAATCATTAGTTCTTCTTTGTCAAATGTCAACGAATAACAGTTGCATGTTGACACCTAAAAAAATAATGGGAAATGTAAAATGATACCTCTTGTTGAAATACCCTGTATCAATATTTGCTTGTTCGGGATGAATACTTATTGCTTGATCGATAATACATATTTTGTACGTTTTGTAGAAGTACGTTTTGTATCTGTTATCTTCGATCCTCTAATGGACCTATGTACATATTACCATGTATGCAGGTCAGACCAAAAAAAATTTATTGAAACAGTGTACGCTTCTACATATGAGGAACTCTCAAAAAAATATTGAGTACAATACGAGTACAATAAGTGTTGGATGAAACACACCAAGTACACAAATTACTTCTGTTATCAAATCAAAATATGTACGCACTGTACACTGAACTTTGGGAATGCGCTAGTCAAACTAATATCGAAATTATTCAACGTTTTTAAAATAAAGTTCTCCGAAACATACTAAATGCACCGTGGTACGTCAAAATCTGCGACATCCATCTTAATTTGAAAATTGTCACTGTCTACTCGTTCTTTATATTGAAAATATTCGTAGCGTTAACAAACAAATTTTTTATGTATATAATTACTATAAAAAAATGTTTGAAATAAACTTTGAAATTTAATTTTATGGGCTTTATTCGATAAAATTTTCACCTTATTGTACTGCTTTTGTCTCTTTTTTTTCCATATTTATCTAAATATTTCTTTTATTATAAATTACTACGCAAAAACACGAAGTGAATTTACTTAGTGTACTTAGTACTGAAACATTTGTTACCATTTTCGCTACACTTATCTGATGGAGAAGTGTAAGTGTGTAAAATACGGAATTGGATATGGATGTTTACTGCAGAGAGAGCAACCAAGTACTGAAATTACCCATTGCTTTAATTCCCTGTACTGTTTATGGTGTATACTTGTGTTTAAGGATTGAGTAAGTTATATACACTGAAACGGGTAACTGGTGTAGAGATAAGAAATGAGTGAACCCATGCAGGCCTTTAACATGTATGCATACATGTGTCTTTAATATGTACCTGTATGTAACACATAGTTCAATAAGTCCCAGGACAAAGTAAGCAAAAACAATTTTTTTTTATTCTTATTTATTCATCAACATAACCTGCTATAAGACCAATACAATCATTAATTATTTGTAGAACGATTTATCTTTTGTCTAAAAATTCGATTTTGCTTCAGCGTTTGCTTTTTTATTTGAGTCAAATCTTTTTACCTTGAGCATTTTGTTGAAGTCTGCGAACTGCTGTCTTCGTTGGGAGACAAATTTGCCAAATATGGTGGGTGCGGCAGCAATTCGAAGTGTAATTCGCATATTTTGGCGATTGTTAAGAACGACTTATGACACGTAGCGTTGTCTTGATGAAAAAAAAAACTTGTTCCTTCGTTTTAATGTCGTTCTTTAATCGCTCCAATAGCGTTATGTGGTATTCAGTATTAATAGTTCTTGCTTTTTCAAGATAGTCGATGAAAATTATATCGTGTGTATTCCAAAATACAGAGCCCAAACCTTCCTAGTTGATTGTTGAGTTTTTGGTCGCTTTGGACGACTTTCACCGACCATTCTCCACTCAGCTGACTGACTGTTCGACTCTGGAGTACAATAATGGATTCATGTTTTATTTATTGTCACGTACCGATTCAAAAAATTCCAACTATTACGCTCTGATGCACCGATTGGATGATGTTTTTGTTCCATTGTGAGCAAACGCGGCACCCATTTGGAAAATAAAACTTTATTTCCATTAAAACAAAAAACAAATTACAAAAATGTATAAGCCATCTACAGCAGCTGTATTGATTTATTCGTTGATAGTTGATTAGCTTTTTTGAATTTTTTGTTCAATTTGATTAATTTTTTGTTCTTTTTCTATCTTATAAGAAGGATTGAAAAGTTTTCTGAATGAAATACTATTACAGAATAAATATTGAGTTTCAGCCTCATTTTTGGTTTATTTAAAAACAAATGTGGATTTATATTATAGCTCTGAACATTTTATACAGTGCAGTTAACCCAAGTAGTGTATTTTTAAAAAATAATACACTACTAAGAACTTACTTAAACATTACAATTTAAATGCAGCCGCCGTGTTGTTGACGAAGCGACGTGATGAAACGGTGAGATTGTGATTGCCTTCATTTCATTTTAGCAGACATTAAATATATAAATATATTTAGGTTACATAATCAGACTATGTAGTCTATATAAATAAATAAAATTAACTACATGAATACCATAGAACAATTCAATATTTTAAAAGTTAAATAAACTTTTTTTTAACTGATTACAATAATGAATAATTAATGAAAATGTAGCTTCTTATTTATCGAAATCTTTTGATTTGCTCTTTATTTGTTTAGGGCCACTACAGGACTACAAAAAAACACAAAACAATTGAACATTAGTGTCATTATGTTGTAGATTAGCAGCTCGTATTATTTTCTATAAAATAATATTGAAGAAGTCGCACGATAACGGATCACCTTGTCTGAAACCCCGTTGGGTATTAATCGGCGTTGGGTATTAGTTTGTTACCTAAAAAATAGAGGAAAATTTAGCGCGAAATCGCGTTTTTTGCTTGAATAGGTCACGAACTGTTGAAAAACGAAAATGATAACTCAACAACGACGGAGGGGGGAGAATTAACTCATAATTTAAGTAAATTTAACAACATTTTTGATTTCAGATAATTCTACGCCGAGTTATCGTATTCACCACACAACGTATTTTTCAAAAGACGTTTTGGGAAATGCTCTGTCACCAGCTTATTTTTCAATATTTAATTACGGAAATTTAACTAAATATTCTCTAGATGATGCTTTATAATTAAAAAAAAAGTTTGAATAAATTTGCTTAAGCTGTATCTCCGCAAAAAATCAGCGAAAAAAGTGTTTTATATTTCAAATTATCCCTTATTCACCCTTAAATAACTCTTAATTGGAAGTTGTAAATGCTGTGTGAAATATTATAAACTCAAAAAATTCTATGATATATTCCTGTTTAATAGCATGAAACAAGTAAATAAGTATATTTAAAGATTTCTTCATTTTATTCTTGAATTCTATTCAGTTTGACTCTTCCCTGTAAAATGATAGCATATTCATCAAAATCGATGACCAAAAAATTTCGATTTATACTTACTAGTCGACGCACTGTGGCTCGTATAAGATTTGTTCTTAGAATAATGTGATAAAATATCTACCACTCCAATGGTATTTCTATTTACGAACCTAGAAATATATACATAATGCATAATGTATGAATAGGCGAGGATTTTATTATTTTCTAAACTTTATTTTAATACTTTTATTTTACATCTGCGATAGAAAAAAGTAATAAGTAATTCTTATAAATTTAGAGTGGAGTAATACTTATACAGGGTGATTTTTTAGCAACCTTCTTTTTGGCAACACCGTTTTTGACAGCTCAGCTGTTTTCGTGTAATAGGTTGCTGTCAAACATGTTCAGTTTAGTCTATAATTTAACCATAAATCGACTTACAAACGAACAACGCTTGCAGATTATTGAATCTTATTATCAAAATTCTTGATCGGTGAAGAAAGTGCATCGTGCACTTCTTCCATTTTATGGTCAGTTTGGGCGACCTTCTGAGGCGGCTATTCAGAATCTTATGACTAAATTTCGCATCAAATTTACATTTTTGGACATTAAACCACCTACACGAATACGTAGAGTGCGGACAGAGGAAAATATCGCAGCTGTATCCGCCAGTGTTGTTGATGACTGTGAGATTACTCCGTAGTTGAGTAACCTCTGTTACTCCACTACGTAGAAAATTGTGCGGAAGCATTTGGGTGTAAAATCTTTTAAAGTACAGCTGGTTCAAGGATTGAAGCCACACGACCTACCACAACGGGTAACTTTTGGTGAATGGGCGATGGCAAAGTTACATGAAGATCCACTTTTTTTATCGGAAAATTGTGTTCAGCGACGAAGCTTATTTTTGGTTGAATGGATACGTGAACAATCAAAATTGCGATGATAACAAACTTTTTTTTTTGCCCAAAATGGAGTTGGCTGACATATGGTTTTAACAAGACGGTGCCACATGCCACACGACACGCGAAAGAATGGCCCAATTGAGAGGCGAGTTGGGTTAACAGTTTTTTCACGTTTTGGGGCCGGTCTATTGGCCGCCTAGATCGTGCGATTTAAGTCCTTTAAACAATTACTTTGCTGAAAATGGCAACCTTATAAAACATATGTTTTAAGCTTCAAGGCGCCACGTTGTTTAGTCTTTTTTTATAGGCATCGAAGTTAACGACTTTAGTGAATTTGTAAACATGGAAAAAATTGGTCACCGTTATGCAATTCAATATTTTCATTTGAAAGGTCTCAGTCCAACGAATATTAAAGCCGAACTAGATTCCACTCTGGGGGAGTCTACTCCTTCGGTTACGACCATAAAATATTTGGTGGCAGAGTTTCAACGAGGTCGTACTAGCTGCCAAGACGAACACCGTAGTGGTCGACCAATTGAGATGGCTACGCCAGAAACAGTTAAGAAAATCCACAAAATGGTATTGGATGATCGCCGGCTGAAGGTGTGTGAGCTAGGTGAAATTACAGGCATTTCAAAGAGTGCTATGCATCGTATATTGACCGAAAATTTGGAGATGAAAAAGCTGTGTGCAAAATGGGTGCCGCGTTTGCTCACAATAAAAGAAAAGCAACGTCGTGAAGATGTTTCTATCGAGTGTTTGGCGATGTTTCACAGTAATAAAGCCGAGTTTTTGCGTCGATGCGTAACCATGGATGAGACATGGGTCCACCACTTCACACCTGTGACAAACGAGCAGTCAAAACAGTGGACTGAAAGAGGAGAATCGTGTCCAAAGAAGGCGAAGACAGTTCCATCTGCCCGCAAGGTTATGGCGTCTGTTTTTTGGGATGCACATGAGATAATTTTTATTGATTATCTTCATAAAAAAAAAATCAACGGCGAGTAATATGCTAATTTATTGCAGCGTTTAAGTGATGAAATTAACGAAAAAAAAGCCGCATTTGGCGAAAAAGAAAGTGTTGTTTCATCAAGACAATGTTCCAGTTCACACATCCGCTATTGCGATGATCAAAATCAATGAGTTAAAGCACAAATTGCTTCAGCACGCACCTTATTCACCAGATTTAGCTCCTTCGGATTATTTTCTATTTCCAAATTTGATGAAATGGTTTGGTGGTAGAAGATTTGCAAGCAATGAAAAGGTGGAGTCTGCGGTAGATGGTTATTTTAATGAACTAGACAGTTCATACTATAAACAGGATATCGAAGCTATAGAATATCTCTGGGAAAAGTGTATAGAGCTAGAAGGAGATTATGTTGCGAAATAACGAAATCTTTTCCCAAATTTGTTGTTTTCTTTGTTAGGTCGGGTAGTTCTGGGACCGCCCTCGTATTAAAAAATAAAATAAATAAAAAAAATAAATAATTTTCTTATATTCTCACTTGTCCATTTTTTTTAAAATTTTTTATTTAATTAAATTAAGTTTAATTTAAAATTTCTCTTCGACCACAATTTTGTGTAAATTTGTTTATTGTATAAAAACATATACTCTGTGATCAAATTGAAATGTTAATTTTCTTATATTTTAAAAAAACTTTTTTCATTCTTCCAAATCTATTTCACCCCCTTCAAAATAATCCCCTTCCGCTGCAATAGACTTGATATTTGTTGAATCTTTTGCAAAATGCCCGCGAAGAACTAGTGCCGTGTTTGAGTGTTTTTAGATCCATTCGAGATTTGACTCTTCTTAAGCCCAATTCGTCACTCAAAATCACCTGCACCGAACTATATGCCCAAACTATCAGCTATGTTGTTTGACGTGATGTTCATCAGTCGATGTGTTTGGCCGATTTGGCACCACACTTTTCTCAACACTCTCGCAGTCGGCCTTCAACTAGTTGTACCACTTGTAAACATTCTCTGGAGACAAAGTGTGATCCCCAAATCCTCAACTTTTACGCAGCCGATATATAATGCAACTTCTTTGTTCAATAAATTCAGATATAGTAAAAATGGCGGAATACACTTTTAGCACCTCATGAAACCAAGCGTATCTCAAACACCAATGAATATTTTAACATTTATATTTATCACAGATGCCACTAGCAGTACTATCAACTAACCTAAAAATGTACCGTTTGGAAAAACCACGGTATATTAAAATTAAAAATTCACCTTTCAATTTGATCACAGTAATTTTCACATATAAAAGTTAAATTTCACCCTTCACTCTCTTTATTTTTCCTCTTTTTCACACTTTACATAAATGTACTTTAATTAGTATATTCTATACGTATATAATATAGACTACATGCTTTATAGCATAAAAAAATTATTATGTGGTACTTATAGGCCTCGACGGGACCTTTGGCCGATCTCCTCTTCCGGTACTGTTGTGCGTGTTAAATTTTGGGCAAGATTAGAAGAGACCTACTTATATTAGCAGAAGACTTGTGACATCACTTTTCCTGAGCATTGCCACAGAGCTCTTTTAGAAGATGTTTCATGGCATATTTCTACTGCCGCATGTTTCTCCCATTCGTCATAGTACGCCTTCTAATAAGTACTAAAATTATTTTAGAAACACATTGTTGTTTGAACCCCGAAAAAACTAATATGTTATGATACTGTACTTGTGTCTGTATATGTGCTTTTACTGTTGGCATAGTACGTAGCCTCTGCTACTGCTGCTGCTGCTGCTGTTAATTATGCTGATGATAATGATGTTGACGCTTACGCTGTTGCATCATCATCAATTTGACTTTATGCATAGCTACAGTTTACTTTAACATTATCGACTTCAATATGTATCCATGCACTCATAAATAATCGAACAGCAACGACAGCATTAACTACAACTACATACAGCAATTGTTTTTGCAATTTATAGAAAGTATCTTCCGTATGCTCAATTTTCGCCAACTTATTTTTGCTACTTCTTAAAACAACAACAAAGCGAAAAAACAATCACATCGATAAGAGCTGACTATTGTCCTCACTAGCGTGGCTAGCGTGCTAATGTATTGTATATCTCCACATATATCGATAAGTGTTTATATCTACAGGGTGATTTTTAAGAGCCTTCGAATTTGATTAAAAAAAAACATAAAATTTAGAGAAATATATGAAATCTTTATTTGAGTCGATAGAACGATCTATATAATTCAATGTTTCAAGATGATTTCATGTAAATGTTGACTGCGGCTGCGTCTCAAATGGTTCATACGCTGGGTCCAATTTTGGCATACTCTCTCCAACATATCGGCCGGTATCTCACGAATAAATCCATAGTTCACGGTCATGAACATCACTTGTTGGTGGTTTAACGTCCAATAATGTAAATTTGGTGCGAAATTTAGTCATGAATGAATGAATGAATGAACCGAGTATGAATAAAATTGAATAACCTGTAAGCGTTGCTCGTTTGTAAGTCGATTCGTGGTTAAATTACAGACCAAACTGAACATGTTTGACAGTAACATATTACACAAAAACAGCTGAGCTCCCAAAAACAGTGTTGCCAAAAAGAAAGTTGCTAAAAATCACCCTGTGCATGAGTAAACCCTTACCGAAATCCCCTTCGAATATGACATCAATTTCAGCGAATTATTGTCGTCGTCATCGTCATCATTATTGTACTCGTATTCAATCTTGTTACAGATGCCGTCGTATTAATTCTAATATTCACTTAATGAGAATACTGTAAACAAAATTGAAGAGAGTATATTCTGTACTAAAGTGAGTATTTTATTTGGCGCAAATGTACTAAAAGTTTAAAGAGCATGAATTAGTTATTCGGGCAATAGACATATGTATAGTACCATATACTATGGTGGCAGAAGTATTATGTTTCCGGTTTACACGTATATTTGTGCTCTCTTTGGGCACTTTCAACACTTTTTGCTTTGTCTCTTTTTATGTGTGAAGAGAAGTTTTCTTACAAATATTACTAGGTACAGCTTTAGTACATGTATTAAGATTCTTTCATCAATTTTGTTATAAAAACTTTGTTATAGTGTAACAATACATAATTCTACATTCACTGGTACAAGAGTAGTTACGCCTTAATGGATTTATAAAATAATCATTGCAACAAATTGTATTCAATAAATGAACTTTTTTATGGAGCACACTCGGCGTTGTTGAGTTATTTTATTTTGACAAAAGTTAATATCATTTTCATTGTGCCACAAAAATTTAAATATAACCTAGATGATAAAAATGAATATATTCGGCTTATTACGTTCGAGACTGTTCCCAGTATTTTCAATTAAACTCAAACGACTATCAAATATGGTAGAATTATGAAATAGTTCAAATATTTCACTTAATATGAGCATTTCTTTACGTATATAATAAAATGTTTACATAAATAAATAATGAAATATAAGGCAATATTTTTCCTTTCCTTTTAACTTGTTTTGAGTTTAAAAATCTTCAAAGGACTTCCATCATCACTCTCAAGGTCCATCATCTGTAAAGACAATCAAGTAAAGGCGGCATAATGAAATTCTTTTAGTATACTTATACAACTCTACTCTTTTTAATGCTTAATTAAAGAAAAATTATATACAAATATTTTTTTTTCCAAAATCCACAACCTTGCAAAATTTGCAGAATAACTTCGATAATATTGAAACTTAGATGCCCTACAATACGACAGATGTACAGTCGTACTTTCGAAGAAAAACAAACTACTTTCGTGGAAGAAGTGGTCCTGATTTTCATTTGATAGTGCCCATTCGCATCCTTGAAGTTTAATAAAAATAAAAGCAAACTTTACAAATAAGATTTTTGAGTTTTAGCTTGAAAAATATATAAATCAAGAGACAGAATTTGGATGGTCAAGCATCAAAAGTTGTAGACCAAATGTGATAACAAAAACACACTAAATACATCATATATTTCGCCAGATTTGGCACCATGTCATGTATTCTTGGTTCCCAAATCAAAATATTCCAGTGAAGCGTTGAAGCGCAAACTACAGCGCTTTTCGGATAGCCTACTAGATATGCATCACGTATTCATAAAAATTCTAAATAATATCAATATTTTTATTGGATTTAAATTTATCAAAATTAAATTAATTCTCATCAAAAAATATTATAATGAAAATTGCAAATAATTATATATAGTATGTGCATTTTTCTCATATTTCATTTTTTCAATATTGAAAAATAAACGTACTTAAGTATAACAAAATAACATTTTAATGGATTTCAAATTGAATTTATTTCTTATATCTTCCATTTTTTTTTTTTTTGTAAATTGTAATTTAGTAGCGCCAAGCACTTTCGATACCCTTGAGATAGTCATAAATATATTTTATATGTACTAAAAGCTTTTACACGCTTACGAGTATATATAAAAGCACAGCAATACAAAAAAAAATGTGAAATGTGAAATTGAAAATACGATCTAAAATAAAACATAAAATATATTACGATAATTTAACAATGTCAATCAGAGGAAGTAGTATTACATCTCTATATTACATATTTATCAATGGCTATAAGGAAGATTTTTCGATCCATTTACGTTAGCAGGTGATTATGAAAATATAAATGCGAAGTGTGCGAATTTTTGACTTACATATATCGACAGAGTTAAAGATGCCAAAATCCGGAATCAGAAGGACGCTGAATAAATTTCTGGAAATATAAAATGATTGAATATCTGTCAGCGTTTAGGATGTCCGTTAAGAGGATGACATAGGTGTTTCTGTTCGATTACCACTAGATATCCTTGAAAAACATTTTCAGCATGCACAAGAGGATATGTGTGGGTTACATTACACATTGCTAATAACACTGCTGAAATAGTCTTGAATCTAATAGAAGACTATCTAATATATTGTGCTGAAACGATAATTAATTTTTGATTCCGTCTTCACGTCAAGAAAATCTAACTTAATTTTGAACTGGATCCACCCTAAGGAAGTTGTAATGGGTAGTAAGTTAAAAAAAAAAATTTTAATTAAAATATTTAACATCTGTAGAAACACTACGGGAGCAGTGGGAAACAATTTACTAAAAACGTCAATTTCGCTAAGATAAGAGCTAAGTATGTTAAGAAAAATGTTGTTGAGTAAAATTAATGGAGGCCTTTCTTAAATTTCATAACACAAAGCTGGAGTAAAATCCCAATTTTAGCTAGCCTTTAGGGTAAGTATATTAAAAATTTTGAGAAGCAAAATTTTATGGAGATCAACCTTACATTTCACACCCATCGAAGCGACTTCTGGTCAGATATGGCGTAATTTGTCGATTTCCAGGGATTTTTAGATTGTTTTGTATAAAAGCCCCCCTTAAAAGGTTGAGTTAGGAAATGAGAGATGTTTAAAAAAAACTTTGAGGTGACAAAAGGCATGGTTTAAATGATACCTGCAGCAGCTTCAAAGGGTGGATATAAATGATAAGTATATTCGGGTAAAATGTTGAGAAAAAATTAAGTGGAAGTTAGCTTTACATTTCAACTTTTTAGAAGCGATTTGTGGTCATTTATGGAAGTTATTTGATGACTTTCGAAAGTTTTTGTTTTCACTTTATATGGGAGTTGAGATAGCGAGTAGAATGATTATAAAAATGTTGCGGTCTTGACGGCTATTGAGTTATATGTAGATTTTTATATGTTTTTACGTTCATTTTGTGCCGGAGCCCTTTTAAGGAGCCATTATAGATGTTGTGTCTGTTTGGAGGAAAAGAAGAAAAATTAATTATGGTCGGCCATACAATTTAACCTTCTGCAGAAGATTTCTGAGCAGCTGTGGAGTAATTTGTAAATTGTCGTCCTATATTCTTTAAATTTCAAACTGGATGACACGTCATTTACTAAGCTTAACAATTTTGAAAATTTATGCATATCCAAATCCTATTTTGGATGATCTCCATACTCTATTAACCATAACATAAATAATATCAAGAAATGTGCATTGCACGAATACCAAGTACTTTCAATGACTATACGAGTATATAGTATCACGCCAACTAGCACGTATTTACTAGGGCGGATTTATAATGAAGCTACCTAAGTAGGAAAAAAATTTTTTTTTTCAAAAACCATTTATTTCTCAACAGTCTCCTTTTACTTCGACACACTTAGTAAGACGATATTCCAACTTTTTCATACCATCTGAATAATACGATTTCGGGAACCCCTCACTTCTTCGCTTGAGCTGAATCTTTTTCCTGTGAGCCATTTTCTCAAGTTTGGAAACAGGAAAAAGTCACTATGATCTAAATCTGGACTATAAGGTGGATGATCAACCAATTTGAAGTGTATTTCACGTAATTTTAGCATCGTATCTAATGCTGTGTGATCCGGTGCGTTGCCTTGAAGAAAGACCACTTTTTTCTTCTTTAAATGTGGTCATTTTTTCTTGATTGCATCATTCAATTGATCCAATAATGCAAGATAATACTTTCCTGTGATTGTGGATCCTTTTTCAAGATAATTGATAAGCCATATTCCGAGTGCATCCCAAAATACAGTGGCCATAACCTAGCAATCCGATTTCACTGCCTTCGCCTTTTTCGGAGCACTTCCACCAGCTTCCACCCATTGTTTCGTTTAATTTTTGGTTTCAGGTGTGTAGTGGTGGACCCACGTTTCATCAACAGTTATTAATCGATGCCAAAAATCAACAGGATTACGCTTTATCATGTCCAAACACCGCTGTGAAGTGGTCTCTCGAACTCGTTTTTGTTCGACACTGAGCAAACGCGGCACCCATCTTGCCGATAGCTTTTTGTATGCAAATGTTCATGCAAAATGTTGCACACACGTTCATATGAGATGTTTACCATTTCAACAATCTCACGCAACTTGACTCGGCGATCATTCATAACGATATCGAGGATTTTCTTGATATTTTCTTCAGTAACCACCTCTTTTGGCCTTCCTGTTGATGGTATTGTTACAGTGCTTGTTCGGCCGCGTTTAAATTCAGCAATCCAATATTTTACCATGTAATCTGACGGAGCAGACTCACCGTAATGTTTATCGAGCTTTTCTTTTGTCTCTTTCGCCGTTTTCAAATAATAGTGTTTAATCACTGCACGAAATTCGCTTTTTTCCATTTTTCAAGAAACAGAAAAGTGGGTTACTTCAAACGACTACAACAAATAAACTAATCGATGAATTTTGGTTAAATTTTAACAGCTGACGTTTGACAGATCGCAATTTCAAAACAAAACAAGTTTTTGTGTTTGTGCTGCCTTTTTCGTACTTAGGTAGCTTCTTTATCAATCCGCCCTCGTACATCAACAACAATAGATTTTATTCATTGCAGTGTGTTACTGGCGTGACAACAAAAAAGCAATAACAAAAATCAAACAAAATATATGAAAATCATAAAAATATAATAATAAAAATCATTTGTTTGGGAGTGTTCAAGTGTTTTGTATTTTGCTATGAAATTTATTTCATTCTTGACCTAACTTTACATTTTGCTGTGCATTTGAATGGTAGCATACAGTGCGGTTGCATTGCTGCAAGTACATGAATATGTATATAAGTGTTCAGAAAAGAATAAACACATAAGAGTATGATTGTTGTGGTTATCATTTGTTTTTATATCATATTTCTGTCACACATGTACCTATATAGCTATATACACATATTTATATATGTACCTACGATTTGGATTTATGTTGGAAGAAATTACATTTTCAGTTATTTTATTTTTCTGCTTTTAGAATCTGAACGAGTGTAATATATAGAGGAAATTATAAAAGTTTCAACAATTTATGAACTAAAAAGCAAATAAAATTTGTTACCTCCAAAAATGTGGCAGAGTATTAAAAATTTATGTAAAAAATATATATGTTTTATGATGAAAAACAAAAATATAATTTTTTTTAAAAATTAATATTCCGTCTGTGAGTTTTTTGAGTTGTGAATAAAAAATAAATACAAAACAAATATCTAAGAAACAAATTGAGAAATTTGATATAAATTTTGACATGTTAACAAATGAGAAAAAGAAATTTCCAAGAAAATGGAACCAATTTAAAAGTTATGCATATGGTGGTGGTGCATGGTTTTTTGAAAATAAATGTCTTTTGTTTTATAATCTAAAAAAACCGAGAGCAACTAAATCAGTTTACTTATACATATAATTATCTGAAAATTGGTATGGTATAAGAAATTAATTCCATTATTTCTCAGCTTATCATTCATATGTTTAATTTCTTCCACATCTCGCGAGTATAGACATTATAATTAGGCCACAAATATTTATTCATGATCTACTAAACTCTCTAGATTTAATGAAGTTTAATATATTATACATGCAGGTAATCATTCCTACACGGTACAAATGTGCATCAAACCACAAATGTATTAATTATATTAAGTTACATAAAAAGTTTGTATGTTTGTATGTATGTACCTACTTGATAATAAGCACACATATTACAATTCAGTTCAATACACACACATATGTATCAGAAGTGAAATCTCAACATTTCAATAGTATACTTTGTACGTACAATTGAGATTTTGGCATTAGGAGTAATAAATATTTCATAAGAATGAAAAGTAATACATGTAACATTATGAAGGAGCAAATAGAAAAGACTCATATTGAGTGTGACAAAGTTTGAAAGACAACAAAGCGAAGTTATGAGTAAAGTTGAAGGGGCTGCGTTCCAATGTGATATGTGCTATCTGGTTTTATTATAAAGCTATCAAGCTCACATTTTATATTTGAGATTATTTTCACCAGCGAATATACATGTTTAAAAATAGACGAAATCGAATGAAAACTGTACCTACCTCCCATACAAAAGTATCTTGTTGCATGTGTCTTTTCACACTTTACACTGAAAAATATGAAGCTATGGAGCTAAAATTTTGTATATAAATGAAAAAAAAATTGCTGTAATCGGATGAAAACCACGCCTACTTTCCACACAAAAGTATATCGTTGTAAGTGTACTATTACCTTTGTGCTATTAAGTTATTCAGTTGAAATTCAATGCAAGTAATTATATTTATCAAATAGTACATATATTTTAAAATATTATATACTAAATTGGATGACAATCTTACCTATCTTTTATGTATAATAAAAGTATGCTTCCGAATGCTTGATATCAGCCTCTGTGTACGAGAATATAAAGTTATTACGCTGAAATTTGGTACAAACTATTGTATTATATTTACTAACTAATATTTGGAAATGGGTGGAATCGGATGAACATGACGCTTACCTTTCATACAACACTACATATGTTCTAAACTGAGGACTGAAACACGGCGCATTCGACTATTTTGATCAATGCTTTTATCAATTTAAATTTAGTATCGGCTTTTTGACCGATTTTTCTACGGGAAATTTGTCCAAAGAGTCGATACTATATATAAGTTGGAACTAAATTTTGACTATGACAAGAAATACTTTCTAATTAGAAAAAAACAAAATTACGGATGCTTTTTGATTGTATCTATTATGAAATTCTGATGTTACTTATTGACTGTTATCATGTTTTAACAGAAGCTCCTTCATTACACGTGATCTACATACATGTATTTAGACACATACACGTGTTCGAATTGTCAGTTCATCATCGCCACCACAGTCACAGCCACTATGAAGATTTACATAACTATGGAAGTTCTTTCATGGTTATATTGTATGTAACCATATACACTCGCACACACAGATTCACACAACCATTCTCAATTCTACATACACTTACAGATTGACTTGTAACAAATGTTGCAAGATGGTGGTCGACTATTTCCACATTCAGTGAATTCAATAAATTTCAACCACTGTGATTGCTTCCGTTTCCGAATACACCAGCGCAACATGCAATATGTGTTATACTTTTACGTACGAGTATGATAGTATAGTTTGCGTTTGTTCATTTCATATCCGAGTATATCATATAAGCTATGTTAAATAAGATATGCTAGTCATTTTTGAGTCAATTGATAAAGTACAAATAATTCTCCATTAAATATCATACATTTTATCAATCCTTTTCTTCATCTTTCTTTCATAAGTATTTGTTTGTGTTATTTTTCATTTCTTAACATTCCAATGTGCAAATCAATAGACAAACCAATAAAAAAAATTTTGTCAAAAAAGCTGCAAATACTTATATTGTATATTTTAGAAGATTATATTGTATAATAGGCAAACTCATATACAGATAGTATTGGAATGGTAATACAAATCTATGGCAAATAAAATGTAGTATAAAAGAGAATACCGAATTATGTAAAATAGTGTTGGTGAAATGTGTTGCTATTTTGGACACCATAACATTAATTTCAAAGAAATTAATATTGAAAGAATTTAGATTTATGTAAATAATTTTGGAAATTAGGTTCATAGTCTATTTGCTGCTGATGATTATCTACATACATACAGTGCTTTAGTAATGGTAGTGGGTGTATAAAGTATGCAATAGTATGCATATAAGTACAAAAGTTATATTGTAACTAATTCGCAAATATTGGCGCCACATTTATTTGTAATGTCCATATAGCATTTTTCAAAAATAATTTGTACTAATATCACTTTAAACAAGTTTCAAATTACTTCGATCTAATAACAACGGATGTGTACAATAGCAATTTTGTTCCTATGAAATATATGACAATTTATTGAAAATCTTACTGAAAATATTGTATGTTTGAATTCCAAATTATATTTTTCTGCTCAGAAATAAAAATTCATGATGACTATGTGCTATGAAGATAGAAACATCATCAATAGCCAAGTGGCAATAGGGTAGAGAATATGAATATGAAATTGAAGATTTACTATACTATAGTTACACAAAATAAAATCATGATGAATACAATGATGATACAACTACAACAACAACAACAAAAAGAAAATATAATAAAAGAAACAACAACAAAATTTATGAATATAGGAGTGAAGTCTGCTTGGCATTAATCTTACTACTACCATATTGTGTGGCTAGTAAGTGGCATCAATGATAGTTGTCGTTACGATAGTAAATTCTGCCCCACTACTACGTGTAACTGCAACAATTATTTTTATTGTTGTTACTTCGTATGCAACAAAGATTGCATTAAATTACTTCCTTTTTAATGTGCAATCATTTCTTCAACTTACTTCTTTTATGTTTTTATGATAGTTTTCGCATTCACTCGTATTCACTCGCTCTACTTCTCTCTCTTTTTCTCTGTTTATGATAGATCTGAAGAAACTTGCAACGCTAATAAATTTGAAAGAAAAATAAATATGTAGTAATTAAAGCTCTTTGGCCGAGCTTCTATTTCATTTACTGTCTGTCAGAAGAATTAAATTCTTGAAGATGCCAATTCTTTCCGACAGGTGAGTACCGTTCGAAAGAAAAATCCCTTCGATATTAAATTTGTTATGCTTCAGCCAGGAATTGAATCCACGACCTACAGATCAGAATGCCAACACACTAACCATTGAGCTACGCTAATAAATTATCGGATTTATTTTGATAATGACAATGATGATGAAGATAACAATGAGACTCATTGGAGATTATTATGATCACAAAACACTAATTATATTGTTATAAAGAAGTTACTTTCTTTTGTTATTATTGTGAAGCTACCATTAATTGCAATAACAGGGCTTAAAATCAGTATGCCAACTGTTTAGATATAATTAAATAAATGTTTTATTTATCATTATAAATACCATTTTTATTTTTAAGTTTATTCTCATAATAATCAAAAATATTAATATTTCAATTTGTGTAAATAGGACCATATGACCGACAATTTATACGCTGCATATGTAGATTTACATATAAAAAGTTTACTCGAATATCCATCTTTTTCTTTTATTTCCACTTCTCGAGAAACAATTTTTGCATATATCGTACTACTAATTTACACCCGAAATATGGTTGACTTTGACGAAGTAAAAGGATTTTAAGATAATTCCGAGGCTTAGTATGGGAGCTATATTAAAAGTTGGCGTGGCTTACCTCTTCCTTGTAAATCCAATTAATTTGTCAATATTAACCCACATTTGTAAGTTATGGAAGTTAACTTTTTGTTTAATTTCCTCAACTTTGTATGGGAGCCCCAATATGAAGTGGGCGTGGCACGCTGATTTTTTGCCAGATTATTTCCGACTACCATATTAATTTTAACGTCAATTATAGTTATTCTAGACAAAATATTGCAGAAGTTATAGCTGTTTCAATTTAAAAGAAATTCAGTCATTTTGTATGAGGGCGTGGGAGTGGTGCGTCCATTTCTTGTGAGTCTAGTTGCTCTTAAAATACTAATCCATACCTTCAATATGGTTGTTCTTCGCTGAATAGTTTGCAAGTTATGACGGTTAACAATTTTGTTTAATTTCCTCAACTTTGTATGGGAGCCCCAAGAAAGAGTAGTCGTGGCATACTAATTGCTTGCCAGATTATTTCCGACCACCATATTAGTCTAAGCGTCAATTATAGTTATTCTAGACAGAAGATTGCAGAAGTTAGAGCTGCTTCAATTTAAAATAAATTTGGTCATTTCGTATGGGGTCTACTATCAACAGTGGGCGTGGCGCTCCATTTCCTTTGAGTCTAGTTGTTCTTAGTATACTAATCCATACCTTAAATCTCTTTCTTCTACGCTAAATGGTTTATAGGTTATGGCGCTTAAAAGTTCTTGTTTAATTCCCTCGACTTTGTATGGAAGCCCCAAGAAAGAGTGGGCGTGGCACTCTGGTTTTTTTTTCAGATTATTTCCGACTACCATATTAATCTAGACAGAATATTGCCGAAGTTACAGCTGTTTCAATTTAAAAGAAGTACAGACACTTTGTATGGGAGCTACTATAAAAAGTAGGCGTGGCTCGCCTATTTTTGGCATGGTTTTGTAGTAGTGTAATGTAACTCTATCTGCCAAATATTGTTGTCCCAGATGGTATGTATATTAAGAGAGTTATAGCATGTTAAAAATTTTGAGAATTCGGAGGTTAGTCGCTTTGAATGCTTGGTGTGGGCGTGACTATTGACAAATTTCGTCAAAATAGTTCAATATTTACTCAAGTTATCGTGCGAACCAGCCAGGTGACTGACAGACGGACGGATGGACGGGCGGACATCATTAAATTTAAGCGACGCTGATCACGAATATATATCTATATCTATATCTCCGGAGATTCCTTCAAGTGGTCACAAACATCTGACCGAAATGAATATACCTTGCATATTGCATTAAGCAGGGTATAAAAACAACGATCGATGAAGGGCCAAGCCAAACTCCTTTACAAGATATACACACTTAGTGGTTCAGTTGTTAGACTAATTTATTTTAGCAAATTCAATTTCTTTTATACATTCCTTAGCTTTTGTAAGCTAATAGATAATCACTCTTACTTCAATATATAATTCACTGTTGTTGGTTACATTATTCGATAATAGTTGTACATACTATACATATTATTATGTTAAAGAGATTAACAAAGAGAAAGATATGAGGGCAGGTTAGTGGTAGTCTAAATATATGCAAATATGTGTGTATGTATACTAAGTTGCATATTGTAATCTTAAACATATTGCATTGATGTGAATGATCGCATGACATTGACTTTGATTTTTAGAGAAACGATTTTATTAAATAAGAAGAGTAAATAAGTATAACTAAAAATATATTATGCAGTGGTTCTCAATCGGTGACCCAACAGCTGCTTTAGAAATTGTAAAAAAGTAGATAAGTATGCGTTTCGATCCCTAATACAAATTTTAAAGATTGAAATGAGGAATTCCAAACGTGAAATCACTAGGATCATAAAATTTTAGACCGACGACAATTAATTTACCCTTGAACATTTTGCGAACACATCAACCACCTATCTAAATTCCTTAGGAGATCCCATACAAATTGATATTTTTCTAAAACAAGATGGCGCTAGAGGATTCCCACATATCACCACCATTAATCATTTTTTCACCCCAACGTTTTTGCAGAACGCACTTACCATTTATTTCAACACCTTATGAACACTCCTCAACAAAACGAATCTATAAATATATGAAAATCGGCAACTAATTTGCATGGCTGCTTAGGGATCGCCCCTAGATAGGAAAAATGTAAGGCCGCAACATGCTTATCTTTTATGTCCACCTTTTAATATAAAGAATTTTTTCAAAATTGTCTCAATGCCGATCGTTGATGTAATCTCACTGATTCCCACCCTGTTTCTGGGAACATTTCGAATACGCCTTAATCCTACCATGTTTATGTGCACACGCTATGCAACGTTCACATTTGACAGTGTAAACATTGAAAAGTTTTGTACAAAGGTAAACAGAATAAAGGAGTTGAAAAATGGTGGTGTTGCTCTGTACATACATTAGTGAAATGTTCACTTTCACTGTGACTGAGTTTGCGAATGAGTGAATAAGTGAAAGGAATCGAGCATTAAGCTTAATACAATTTTAAAAGCATATGATTATTGAAAATAATTGATATACTAAAGAATATAAATGAATCATATTGATTTGGTGACGACGGCATCTAGACTACTATCATGTGGTGAGTGATATTGAATACGTCGTGTTACTTAGATAATTTAGAATCTTGTAACGTATGGTGGTGTTGGTGTTATGCTATGTTGTTGTTCAGAAGGATAAGATGTGTCTGTAAAATATAGCTCTGGCTCGTAGGCAAGTGGGGTGGTTCGCGCATTGTTATCCTCCCACATTCTTGGACCACAGATTAATAAAATCACATGCAAATGTAAATAAAGAATAGAAATACTAACGAAAGGATGTGAATAATAAAGATAAAAGAGAAGAAAGTGAAAACAAGTGACCCAAGTCTGCTATCGATCGTTCAACATAAAATTGCTTAAAAGTATAAACTATGAGGCGGTGCATAGATGAAACTGCGTTGACATTGCCCACCCAACAGTGATTTCTGGCACATTTTCCGCTTTTACTGGTTTAGCCAAAAATCCCACAAATTCCCACAACTACCAGGTGTAAGAAGTCATGTTAAGTACCTAGCACATCATATTAGAATAGAATTTATTTATTTTCATAACATACATATTAATATAGACTTAATATTACTAACATAATTATTATTTTTATTATTATTACTACTATATATATAAAGTAAATGACAAAATAAATTAAGGAATGCGACTTTAGATTAATATTTCCCATGCATATAAAAAAAAAGTTACTGGGTCCACTACTGACGTAGGCTTGTGGAGTGAAACTGATAAAATTTTTTGTAAATAAAATTTATTTATAAATTTAATGATTTAGAGACTAAAAGAATGTTCGAAATCATATGGCTTACTGCTTATCCGCATACATGTTTATGAATACATAATTTTAAAAGAACATACATGCACGTATATATGGTTGTTTCATTCACCAGTTAAAAGTGTTGCTCCCACGTTGATGAGGAGTACACAAATATACATATAACATAAATAAATAAAATAAATAAGTGGCACTTAAAGCCCCAAAGGTCTTATTGGCCGAGCTTCTTCCCTTCCATTACTGTTGTGCGTCTTAAATTTTGGACAATATTAGAAGGGACCTACTTATTTTAGCCGGTTCCGAACGGCAGAACACTTGTGACATCACTTTTTCTGAGCTTTGTCACAGAGTTCTTTAAGAAGCTTTTTCATGGCAAGTTGTTACTGTCGGAAGAATTGCAAATTGCTTGCCGACAGGTGGGTACCGTTCGAAAGAAAAATCTTATCGATATTAAATTTGTTATGCATCAGCCGGGGATTGAACCACGACCTACAGATCAGAAGGCGAACACACTAACCACTGAGCTACGGCACCCACATACATATATATATACATATATAAATATATATATATACATATATATATATATATATATACATACATACATATATATATATACATATATATATACATACATATATATATATATATATATATATATATATACATATATATATATATATATATATATATATATATATATATATATGTATATATGTATATATATATATATACACACACACACACACACACACACATATATATATATATATATATATATATATATATATATATATATATATATATATATATATATATATATATATATATATATACTATATATATTTTCGTAGGTTATATTTTCCGCAACATGTTGCTATAAAAACTAGCAACATGTATCTTTTCTTAATGCTCCAAATTATCACTAATTTTCTTTGCATGCGCAATAATTCTTAAAATTTGCATGCATTTTAAATAACATGTATTACTAACACTTTTGGATATTTTCACTTATTTTTCCTTTAACCATGTTATCTATATTTATACCCTGCATAATGCAATATGCAAGGTATATTCATTTCGGTCAGATGTTTGTGTCCACTTGAAGAAATCTCCGGAGATATAGACATAGATATATATTCGTAATCAGCGTCACTTAAATTTTCGATTTAACGATGTCCGTCCGTCCGTCTGTCTGTCACCTGGCTGGTTCGCACGATAACTTGAGTAAATATTGAGCTATTTCGACGAAATTTTGCACAAGTAACCTATGATCCAAGGGTACGGAGGGAATTGATATTGGGTATGATCGGTCAATAGCCACGCCCACACCAAGTATTCAAAGCGACTAACCTCGGAATTTTCAAAATTTTTAACTTGCTATAACTCGCTTGATATACCATCTGGGACAACAATATTTGGCACATAGAGTCACATTATACTACTATATAACCTCGCCAAAATTGGGTGAGCCAATACTTTTTAACGTAGCTCTCCTACAAAGTGTCTGTACTTCTTTTAAATTGAAACAGCTGTAACTTTTACAATCTTCTGTCCAGATTAACCATAATTAACACTTAGATTAACATGGTAGTCGGAAATAATATGGCAAAAAATCAGCGTACCACGCCCACTGCTTTTTGGGTCTCCCATACAAAGTTGCGGAAATTAAAAAAAAATGTAACCGGTTATAACTTGCAAACTATTTAGCGTAGAATAACGAGATTTAAGGTGTGGATTAGTATTGTACGAGCAACTAGGCTCACAGGAAATGGGCGCGCCATGACCACTGTTTATTGTAGCCCCCATACAAAATGACTGAAATTCTTTTAAATTGAAACAGCCGTATCTTCGGCAATATTCTGTCTAGAATAACCATAATTGACACTTGGATTAATATCGTAGTTGGAAATAATCTGGCAGAAAATCAGTGTGCCACGCCCACTCCTTCATGGGTCTCCCATACAAAGTCGAGTGAATTAAACTAAAATTTTAAGCTCCATAACTTACAAACCATTTAGCGTAGGACAACGAGATTTTAAGTACGAATTACTATTGTACGAGCAACTAGGCTCATAGGAAATGGGCGCGCCATGCCCACTGTTTATCGTAGCCCCCATACAAAATGACTGAAATTCTTTTAAATTGAAACAGCCATAACTTCGGTAATCTTCTGTCTAGAATAACCATAATTGACACTTAGATAAACATGGTAGTCGGAAATAATATGGCACAAAATCAGTGTACCACGCCCACTTCTTCTTGGGCCTCCCATACAAACTTGCGGAAATTAAAAAAAAAATGTTACCGGTTATAACTTGCAAACTATTTAGCGTAGACGTAGCGTAATAACGAGATTGAAGGTGTGGATTAGTATTGTAAGAGCAACTAGGCTCACAGGAAATGAGCGCGCCATGTCCACTGTTTATAGTGGCTCCCATACAGGATGACTGAATTTCTTTTAAATTAATATACCTGCAGCTTCTGCAATCTTCTGTCTAAAACAGTCATAATTAATACTTAGGTTAATATGGTAGTTGTACATAATCTGGCAAAAAATCAACATGCCACGCCCACTTCTTAATGGGGCTACCATATAAAGTTGCTTAAATTTAAAAAAATTTAAACAGCTATAACTTACGAACTATTCACTGTAGGACAAACAAATTTACGGTGTGGATTAATATTGAAAAATTAATTAGATTTACAAGAAAGAGGTAAGCCACGCCGACTTTTTATATAGCTCCCATACTAAGTCTCGGAATTATCTTAAAATCCTCCTTTAAATTATCCCTTTTAGAACTCTCATACCATACAAAGTACTTCATCAAAGTCAACCATATTTCGGGTGTAAATTAGTAGTATATGCAAAAATAGTTTTTTAAAAAATGGAAATAAAAGAAAAAGATGGATATTCGAGTATACTTTTTATATATATATATCTACATATGCAGTGTATAATTTGGTCGGCCCCAGCCGACTGTAATGAGATTTTTTAATTAAAGTTATTTCATTTTTTTTAAGCTAAATTATTCGTTCATACGGTTCTTTTCCTTTCCTACATTGCATGCTTTTAACACAAATTTAATTTTCGTATATTTATATAACTAATTCCTTAGATCGAAATCACATTTAATTTCCAATAAAAACCGACTGAACTTTTAACACCTATACTTAATTATTTTTTACTATTTAATTTAATTTATAAAAAAAAACTACTTTTTTTATGCACTATTATTATGCATCTTAAAGTGAGAAATATGAGAAAGAGGTGTTAGTTTTTCTCATATACCGCTTCTTCATGACTGACACTTTACTTAAATGTAAAAGAGGAGATCCACTATATATCCCGTATTTTTATATGAACCTGACCATGAAATAATACGATCATAATACGATCATAAATCTGGATGTAGCTACGATATATATATAGCCTTCACCATGAAATTGAATACGACCATTGGTGCTGTGAAGACAGTATTTATTGTAGACGTGGTATATAAACTTTTGCAACAGCTTCTTCTTCGTTTTGGACATGAATGTACGTTGTTCTAATAATTGCAGGCGTTTTGATGTATGTTTGAATATGGGAATTCCATATTTTTTCACTTATTAATGTTCCGGTAATTATATTATAAATTCCTTGGTGCCAATTCTAGATCAAATGCATGATGTATGACTAGTGTTGTATATTATCGTTGCCTGTTACTATTTTAAGACAAATCCAAGTAGAATTATGTATTGAAAAAAAATGAGAATTTTTAAGCCAAATTTCACTTACATTCTTGATATTGCAGACTTTTTGTTTTTTTTCACTTCTGGGTATGTGAATATACTCGTATGTATTTAATGTGGTATGCGTATATGCACTAGACTAGACACTATACAAGGAATAGATTGAGTATTTTGCGTTTTGTAGAGAAGATACCTCATATTCTACAATAACTTGCAGAAAATTAAGAAAAGTAACATTAATTTTCCATTCAAATTTGGAGATAGCAATGTTAAAAATTCTGTACATCGGTTTATGTTTCAACCAATTTGACTGCTGGATGGCGACACTATCAATTATTTCGCTCAGTATATTTAAATAGTTCAGTTCAACTTATGACAATTACATTCAAGCAATATCATGTGTGGATGTGTGTACGTGTGCTACAAGCGCTACTACAATATTTTTTTCAAATTGTTATTATCTGCTTTGACTACTCTAACTGAATTGATTATTAGTTGATGTTGTTGCCTGTTTGACCTTGCTTTATATTGTTACGTTTTTATTCTGTGAGCGTTTAATTCTATTTGAATTACCTTGTTCGATCACTGGATTCTGTTAATAATCACTGCAACACTTATTTTATACAACTATATACAGGAACAATTTATTTAATAAACTCTATTTACAATCAACTCTGTTTATAATCAACTATTTACAATAACACTTTAATGTACTAGCAACTTTTGCCTCTGTATAGATGTTTGCGCAGTCACGTTCGAAATTAGATTGATTCTCAGTCACAATAGTGATGAGTAACCAACTATCGATACTCGTTACAATATGAAGGAGTAGCTATTCAAAGATATTGTAACGAGTATCGATAGTTGGTTACTCATCACTGACACTATTGGCAGCATCGAAACGAATATCAACAAAAAGAAATAAGTAATAACCAGAACAAGCCAACGAGAAAGAAAGAGAAGAATCTCGATAAAGGAAGATTCTGGGATGTTGCCAACAGAGTATAAATAGAGCCAGTGTTGAGAAGTGAGAATCAATTTGATCTCGAACGTGATTGCAGAAACATCGATACAGAGGCAAAAGTTGCAAGTACATTTAAGTGTTATTGTAAATAGTTGATTATAAGCAGAGTTGATTGTACATAAAAAAAAAATAAATATGTGGCACTTAAAGCCCCAAAGGGCTCATTGGCCGAGCTTCTCTTCCATTACTGTTGTGCGTCTTAAATTTGGACAGTATTAGAAGGGACCTACTTATTTTAGCCGGTTCCGAACGGCAGAACACTTGTGACATCACTTTTTCTGAGCTTTGTCACAAAGTTCTTTAAGAAGCTTTTTCATGGCAAGTTGTTACTGTCGGAAGAATTGCAAATTGCTTGCCGAGAGGAGGGTACCATTCGAAAGAAAAATCTTTTCGATATTAAATTTGTTATGCATCAGCCGGGGATTGAACCCACGACCTACAGATCAGAAGGCGAATACACTAACCACTGAGCTACGGCTTGATTGTACATAGAGATTATTAAATAAATTGTTGTTGTATATAGTTGTATAAAAAAAGTGTTGCAGTTATTATTAACAGAATCCTGTGATCGAACAAGGTAATTTAAATAGAATTAAACGCTCACAGAATAAAAACGTAACAATATATTGTATTTAGCAGTAGCAGAAAATGTAATAGTTAATCTATTGGCGTCTTTATCTTACAATATATTATGAAGATATTGTATTGTGTTCAGTACCTAAACTGAATAAACATAATAAACATATATGTAGTATCTTATATCAAATATATGAAAGGAATGAAAGGTCTACACGTACAAAACTACAAAAACTACGTACTAACGTACAAAAATTACTTTTGAGTAATCATATTCATCACTTTAAACAGTAATAAACATACAATTTTAAATAGTTTCTCTAATTTCAACAATAAAATAATAAAGAACAACAGACATTAATTCAATGTATCGTACATGATGTAGTTAGTAAATGCTATTTCTGAGAGTAAATATTAGCAACAAATAAATACAAACAACTTCAACTTCAATTTACATATTTACGAAGCAATCCAGAAAAGGCTAGCCCATCTCCTTCTCACTTTTCTGTTTTCACCTCAAATAACACTGAATGCGATGACAACTTTAATAACGATGTTGAAAAGTACTCAGCTGAGTGCCACCAATTCGAACAACCTATCAAAAAATTCACAAGAAATGAAATTTGCACTACAACTATAAAACTAAAGTTGGCAAAATCTCCCGGATTTGATTTAATAACTGTCAAAGTCCTAAAAGAGCTTCCTTACTCAGCCATTATCGTCATCATGCAAGTGTTCAATGCCTCGCAAACACAATGTTATTTTTCAACTCAGTGGAAAGTTGCTGAAGTGAAAATGGTTTGAAAACCTGAAAAAACAGGAGAAGATGTCATGTCCTACCATCCTACTTGTTTACTGCCCATGCTTTCCAAAGTATTCGAAGTTTTGATCATCACCCGCTTTATGGCAGAAATTGAGTCCAGGAACATTATTCCCAAACACCAATTTGGGTTTCGAAAATCACATAGCAGTATCGAAGAGATTCACAGATTAGTTGAACAAATCCATTTGACTTATGAAAAAAGGAATACTCCACAGCTGCATTCCTAGATATTTCGCAAGCCTTCGATAAAGATTGGCATGAAGGCTTATTATACAAAGTTAAAAAACTATTGCCGTTAAATATATACCTCATAATGAAATCGTACTTATCGAATCGACATTTGTATATTAAATAGGAAGAAACCTGCAGTCTCTTCAAGTATACACTCTGGAGTACCTCAATGAAGTGTAATGGGCCCCATTTTGTACTTAATCTTTACATCAGACTTGCCTGCTTCTGAAAATATAGTACTTGGCACATTCGCTGACGATACAGCAATTTTATCTTCAGATATAAATGCAATGACCGCAACACAAAACCTGCAAAACAGACACAATAAAGTATCGAAATGGCTAAAAAAATGGCGAATAAAAATAAATGAAAATAAATCTGTCCAAGTACTTTCACACTGAAAAAAGGTTCTTGCCCACCAGCTGAAATCAACAATGTTTAAATCCCACAAGCAAATGAAGCTAAATATCTTGGTTTACATCTTGATCGAAGATTGACAAGGAAGAATCACATTTTTACCAAGAGTAAAGCATTGGGCATAAAACTACGAAAATTCTACTGGCTCTTTGGCAGAAATTCTCATTTTTCAGTTAAAAATAGACTTCTTTTGTACAAATCAGTGATAAAACCGGTGTGGACATATGGCGTTCAACTATGGGGTACCGCGTCTAACTCTAATGTTGAAATCATTCAAAGCTTTCAATAGAAATTATTTCGCATATTTGTCGATGCTCCATGGGTTGTAACGAACGCTCAGCTACATAGTGAACTAAATATTCCGTATGTAAAAGATGAAATCAAATGCAAAATGTTCCCCGCGACTCTTCTTGCATATTACCATTTTTTTGAGGAAAATTTTCATCACAGTTTCCCATAATTGCGGCTGTATCTTGCGAATAATAGCTCTAATATTGTGTTTGAGTGTTTCAATATTTGCTGAAGCATTGGCGTAGATTTTATCTTTAACGTAACTCCAATGAAAAAAGTCTAGTGGTGTTCAGTCACACGATCTCGGCGGCTACTCAAAATCGTAATTTCGAGAAATCTGTCACCCAATATTGGCCATATGGCACAACGTCACAGCCTCCAATAATCGCACTAAACAGGCACTCGTTATGGATGTAGAGGTTGTTCGACTATTTCTCTTGGGTTTTCGAAGCTCCAGATGCGACAGGTTTGTTTATTTACGAACGCAGACAGATGAAAATGAGCCTCGACACTTAATCCGCACCCAATCTCAAATGTACGGTGATATCCATGTTTATTTATTTTTATCTTTATGCTTCTTATGAAAAATCAAGTACAAAGTTGCTTTGGATAGGCACATAATCAACTACAGTTGTGATATTTTTAGTTTAGACGAGGACGAGTTGGAGGCTTTACATCACTAACCTTTCCGAGACATTCGAATTAATCGGTTCATTTCAATATAGCTATGCGAGAAGCCACTTTATGATGGCCGAAAACAGTGGAACTTTAGGAATCGAGTTCGCAATATTTTCATATTTTTTGTAATGAATTTTCACTATTTCAATGCATTGATCGAGCTTCTTTGTCAAATGTCAACGAAAGAAAGTTGTTTGTTGAAATCTGAAAAACTAATGGGAAATTTTAAATAACACCTATTTTAAAATACTCTTCATCTTTTAGCATTAATTTTTAGCAGCTTTTAAAAATAATTTTCTAAAAATTGTGTGCTTGCCTGTGACATATTTTGTTCGGCTTATGATCATATATAAAATGTATCGAATCGGAAATTCAAATAGGCAGCTCTAAAGCAAAAGAAAATGGAATTAATTTGTGAAATTTGGTTTTCAAATACCTGTTACCGGTAATTTTTGGAGATTTTTCAAAAGTATTTCTTAAAAATGTTCAAAAAAAGAGTACTTTTTATGCGACTCCAATGAAATATATCAAATGAGAAATTTATGACATGCAGTTTTAAAGTCAAAGAATATGACTTTGTGGTATATTTATTTTTCGAATATCTCGTACCGCTACTTTTTGGCTATATTTTAAAGGTATTTTCTAAAAACTATCTCCCGACCATATAAAATAGATCGGATACTTAATTTAGATACAAACTTTTGAAGTCAAAGGATATGAAATTCATCACTTTACCTTTAGAATATGTTTTACTGTTATTTTTGAAAGCTTTTGAATATGTATGTTATTTCAAAAGTGTAGTGACTAAATTGATATGAAATTGATTGAAATTGATTCATTGATATGACGAAACTATAAACATTTTTGAAGCTCAGGTTCATTTGTATAGGTTTCAGTTTTGTCAAATTAAAAAAAAATGTTTTTTTAACAGATTTTAGAATAAGCTTTTTTTGCGTTCACCTTTCGTTTTGTAAGCCTATATATTCATGATATAAGTTAACACTTTACATTTCTCTAATTCCTACCTAAGTGCTAGCAATTGCATAATTGCATAATCGTAATGAATAATAATTAAAGTCCTTACTAGTACATGGCAAATTAGTTATTTTCACCGTAATTAAAGTGTTCAGTTGCTTTTTAAGAACCACTAAAAACTGTTGTCTTTTTTTAATAATTACTACCCTTATAAATGTGGATTAAAATTTTCGCTAACAACATTTTACAATTTAATTATATGATTGGTATTTCTATGCATAATGAAGATCTAACATCCAATTAGTGGCGTTCATCCGTCGGGCATATAATAATTTCAATCATATAAATCGATAAGCAGCGAACAACTGAGTTGTAAAGCCAGTACAACAAAGTGTTTATAATACAAAGAAAAGTGTTGTAGACTTGTTGTGTCTTACCTAGTCAAGTCATAAATATTGGTACACAACTAAACGCATTCATTACGAATGCAATATTGGGCGCATCCATTTCATATTGACTGCGATTTGACAGCTGACATTTTTGCTTCATTTCCACATAAAAAGTTTATGGCATCAATTGTTTACAACCATGTAATGGGGTGACTGTTTCAGCGGGGAGCGATCGGGAATGCCGGTGGGCTTGCTGCGATGTGGTGCACTTGCCTACAAGTCGTGTTGGTGTAGAGGTGTTGATGACAGCGATGTGAGAGTCGTTGTCGTGGCAACAAATCACAAAACACTTCTTTTCTCACTTTCTTATAAATGAAATGTCTCGCACTTTATTTAAGTTATTAAGTTAATTGTATTAATTTATTATTGAATATATTTAAATTAAATATTTATTATTTAAAAGAATACGGGAGGAAAATGTCGCGCACTGCTTTGTTTAGGGAGTTGATCAACAATATAAAAATATATAAAAATGGAAAGTGAAAAGTAAAAAGAAAAGATCGGGAGAGCGAGAGAGAGAAAAGTGGGGAGAGTGAAAAATAGCGAGACGAAATAGAATTAAATTAGGGTTGCTAACCCTTGGAAACTTTATACGGTCAGTGCGCGACACACGTCTTCTGGCGTAGACAGGTGACATCGAAAATCACATTGTTGTAGTTGGCCTACTAAAATGCAATATGGGAAAAGATGATATTTTTCGGACGTTGCAACCGCTTGGAATCACTCTTAATTTTGTGTATAGTGCTGTGAAGTTGATTGAGGATACTGGTGGAGTACGAGACCGTCAAAGATCCGGCCGTTCGCGCACTGTGAGAACTCCGATAGCGATCAAAGCCGTGAAGAAACGAATCGATCGAAAACCGCTGCAAAAACAGAAAATCTTGTCACGGGAAATGCAAATTTCGCAAAAATCCATGTCCGTGAAGGTTTAGAACTTAGCGCGTATAAGCGCGTAGTGCGTTGTGATTTTTACTATGGATAAAAATATCGAACAAAGAGTTTGTGTGAAATTTTTTTTCGACATGGTTGAATAACCAAATGTTTTTTTCAACATTTTCAACGTTTTGGCACTAGAAATTTCGTTTGAAACACACAAAAATTTCACACAGACTCTTTGTTCGATATTTTTATCCATAGTAAAAATCACAACGCACGCAAAAGGTTGACTTGTTCCTAATGACGCCGTAACCAAACTAAATGACGCATAGCAATAAAAATTCACAAAAGAGTGGCTGACAGTTGTGCCAACCTGGGAAAAATTTTTTTTTGAAATATTCTCAGAGGGAAAATTAAAAATGAGAATTTCCCGTTTCCGGGTACTTATTTGACAGAATGTAGATATAGATATATATTCGCGATCAGCGTTGCTTAAATTTTCGATTTAACGATGTCCGTCCGTCGGTCTGTCTGTCACCTGGCTGGTTCGCACGATAACTTGAGCAAATATTGAGCTATTTTGACGAAATTTAGCATAAGTAACTCTTGGTCCAAGGGTATGGAGGGGATTGATATTGGGCTTGATCGGTCAATAGCTACGCCCACACCAAGCATTCAAAGCGACTAGCCTCGGAATTTTCAAAATTATATATGACCTGCTTTGTTGTTGTCATGGTCGAGTGGTGAAACGTCAACACCATCATCCGTACTTGGGGTGTTCGGGCTATCTCCTCCACTGGCGGAATTGTTCATAGCATCGCCATTCAGTAACTTGGAGAAGTGTTCCTCCATAGACTCAGTACGCTCTGGACATCTGTGACCAGACTCCCATTTCCGTCACGACAAGACGAGGCTCCGGGATTTAAACCGCCACTCAGGCGCTTGATCTTCTTGAAGAATTTTCGAGTCTCCTTCCTGCCGCCGCACATCTCTATCTCCTCTGACTCGCGTCTTTCTTGTTCTCTCTTCTTGCGCCTGAAAAGACGTCTCACCGCACTCCTTTTCTCTCTGTACCGTTCCTTAACTGCTCGCGTTGAGCCTGCACGCATGGTTTATCTGCGATACTCCTGATCATACCACTCGTTCCTCAGAGGACGGTAGTAACCGATTACCTTTTCGGCAGCAGCATTCATGGTGTGGGATATGTATGTTCAGCGTGCGCATGTATCATCAAGTTGGGGAGTGCTCTGCCTAAACAGATCAGAGAGCCGAGTGCAAAAGCATCTGCTGTCTCTGGTGATCGCGGCTTACTGACGTCAAGCTTTCTCTGTGTGGAACTTCGTTTATTATTTGCGACACCTAAGCGTGTACGCGTCCTGGCTGCAACAAGGGAGTGATCGAGTGGCTGTTGGCACCGCGTTGGAAATCCGTTAATCACAACGTGATTAATTGGGTTTTTCGTTCGCTGATCTGGACACAATCATGTCGCTTTGTGGATATCGAGATGCTGGAACCTGGTACTACTAACTAACACGTGTCGTGCTGCGGCGAAGTTGATCAGCCTCATTCCGTTATCGGAGGTGTTCTGGTGGAGGCTGAATTTCCGACAGTAGTACCAAAAGTACCCTCCTGATGGACGGGAGGCAAAAGCATGCCTCCCGTCCATCGCCTGGAAATGCGATGGACGGGAAGCAAGTTTTTCCCGTCCATCGCATTTCCTGAAGAGCGGCGATATCAGCTTTGTACTTCTCGAGGACATCAAGCAGCTGGGTAGAGGCGCCTTCCGTATAGAGGGATGGGACGTTCTCGGTGCATATCCATAAATCGTGGTCCTTATTTCGTTTACGGGGGTAATCATCAGAAGCGGTAGTCCTTATCCGAGGCACTGTTGTGTTCTTCATTGGGGAAGGTTTTTATGTGGTGGGTTCCAAGCCCAACGAACAACCTCGAATTGAGGGGATTTTTCGCCACTCACTTTAGCCGCCGCACAGCGGGTGCTGGAACGACGTTGCCCGGTGGTCGTCACAAGGAGGACCCCCACTTAGAATGAAGACGTCATCATATAATAAGTAGGACAAACTACATGATAACGAGTGAGTTGATTTGCGATGAGTTCAACAACGATTGCACTAGCTTCGCCAGATTGCAGCAGTTAGTCACCTGGCCTTTCGAAAACATCACCAGACTACCCATCAAGATTAGCTGTGATTTAACAAACATTGAAAATATTAATACACTAACAAACAAACTATCGAACCAAGAGCAAATCAAAAATATAAAATACATTGAAAATGAGACAAAAAAACTTACAATGCATATGCAGAAAGCTGCTTGGTTATTCACACCTACAATTAGACCAAAACCCGTTTCTCAAAAATATTCACAAAGTATATTCGACCTTCTTAACAAGAAAACTGAACTACATAAACTAAGTAATAATACTACGCTCAAAAATTCAACATAATTCTGCAGATAAAAAGCACGACTATACACTTTGGAAAGCTACAGCAAATATGAAACGGCGAATTAACCACAACCCGCTAATAAAACAACTTAATAGCTCACAAAAATGGGCAAAGAGCGTTAGAGAGAAAACGGAAGTATTTGAGCAACACCCGGAAATGATTTTTCAGCCCTTTGAAAGCAGCAACAGCTCCTCACCACCTCCTGCCGTGCAAGAGTATGCAGAAATTAGGACACTCACCGAAGAGGAAATAGGAACACACATATCCGAAACTAACTCAAAGAAGAGCCCAGGGTTTGACCTTATAAATGCTGACGTTCTCAAAAATATTACAAATAAGTCATTGCTTAAACTGACAGCAATTATGAATGGAATTTAAAAAATTGTTTATTAAACGTCTGAAAGAAGTCATATCACTCAAATAGTACTAGTCTATATATACAATAGAATTCACATAAACAATTAATATTTATTAAATTCTTTAACAGTGAAATGTATGAAAGGCTGCATCGGCAGAACGGAATAATTTCGCCTCAACTAAAATCTTGCTCTTATTCTATTTACGGTGTTTAATGGCAAGAATACTTTCACCATTAGTACATAGATGCAATATGTAGTATTTCACTATCTTTCTAGGACAATCGAGTATTGTAAAAGATCTCCAATTACGCAATTGGATACATACGACTGTAATACAAAATTATATTATTCGCATTATTATACGGTTCGTATGAGTAATATGCAATTACCTTTACTAATTTGTACAAAAGGTATTAAAATCATTTCAATATGAAATTCTTATATATTCATATAATTGCATTACATGTACTCCTCACAGCTTAACAATTACATTCTAGTTGATTATGCTAATAAGCTTAAATGAAATATTCTTCTTCTTTTTTCTTACATTTGCCTTAAAACTATCAACAGCAAAGAACTATGATTATCAAGATAGCAACAAGAGTAACAGCAACAACAACACCATAATAAAAACCATAACATCAACAACTATTACCTACAACTTCGGCATATACGTATATAGGAGTATATGTAGTATATATACATACTTGTAGAAGTATAACGACGTCTAGCTATATAACATTTGCATTATTTTACATTCCGGTAAGCACATCGCTTAATAAAATTTCAAAATGAAGAAAAAACAAGCCAGCAACAACAAATACTGAACCAAAAACAACAACTGAATACGCATTTATACTAACGAGCCATCAAAGGCAACATTTGTATGTCGTACTACTTGATAGCGCTTGATTTCGCCTGTCGAAAGGTAAATTTTGTTGACTTGTGAAATCTGTATATATGCCAACGTGTTTATGTATTTTGTCATCTTTACTGTTGTTGTTGGTGGTTAGCATATATATTGTTGCACGAATATTATCACTGTTATTGCTGCTGTGCTGTTCTTGTTGTCTTTCTTATCTTGTGGGTGCAATTCGTGTTTTGATTTTGATGTGGTTTCCATGTAAAATATATATAGCATATTTACGATTTCTCTGAGTAAATAAAATTTGATTAAAATAAGCAATGCATGTAAATAAGACTGATGATATATGTATGTAGGTACATAACCATGTATGTATATCAGTCATATGCATGACTATCATCAATAATGATGATTTACTGAACATGGGATTGTGAGAATGTTACTGTAAGTAGGCAGAAGGCAATTTTGTGTTACAACATGTTACGGTTTGGTTATAATATTGTTGGTATATATATATATATATATATATATATATATATATATATATATATATATATATATATATACATATATATATATATATATATATATATATATATATATATATATATATATATATATATATATATATATATATAAGACGCGAGTGTGAGGAGATAGAGATTTGTACCGACAAGAATGAGACTCGAAAATTCTTCGAAAATATCAAGCGCCCGAGTAGTGGTTTAAATCCAGGAGCTTCTTCTTGTCGTGATGGAAACGGGAATCTGGTTACAGATGTCCAGAGTGTACTGAGCCTATGGTGGGAACACTTCTCCACGTTACTGAATGGCGATGCTACGAACAATTCCGCCAGTGGAGGAGTTTGCCCGATAACCCCAATTACAGATGATGGTGTTGATGTTCAACACCTTCACAAGCTGAAGAACAACAAAGCTGCAGGTGCTGATGGCCTGCCTGCCGAGTTGTTAAAGACCGGAGGCGATGAGCTGCTCTCCTGCATGCACCAGCTCATAAGCAGGATATGGTCGGATGAAAGCATGCCTGATGATTGAAGGCTCAGTGTTCTCTGCCGAAAATCGGCAATTAACGCCAGGAATCGAATTCAGAGGGGTAAAATCTCTGACTGTTCCGCATTAGTTTTTTTCCTAAAAATTTTCTTCGAAAATACTTACCCTGTATCTCCTCCCGTTAGAGGAACTCCCGTACAAAAAGACTTTAAACATATATAATAATCGCTTTAGGGATCTAATCGCCCCTAAAGCGGTGAATTGTATGAGTGAGCCCCATTAAATTATCATAGTCGAGACTTTCTTGGACCTTACTACCCCAAGATCTCTACTTCTTAAGGAGTTCTCCTACAAAATTTAATCATTTATAGTGCTTTTTATAATTAATAAGTATGTAGCTCAGAAATGCCCATATGATGAAAATAATACAAAATTTGACCCATCTTACACTATGTCCATTATCTTAGTACGAATTATACAACTATAAACTGTATTTTGCATGTTGCAAAATTGATTCTTAACGTTTATTCATAATCGGTATTACTGTTGTGTGTATACAGCATTATGGTGCTATTATGTATTATGTATTACATGTCAATTGAAATGTTACATGCCCCAAAAAAAAATATCTCTAAGATAATGTCAATAATTTCGGTTTGATAGCTAGTAGTTTTGATGTAACATTTGATGCGCAGACCAAACCAACGGTTAAAATGTCCTTATGTTTTTGACTCACAACGTTCTTATATGTCCTTATATTTTTGACTCACAACGAAATGTAAGCGAAGCAATTGTAACTAGTATAGCAAAATTTATAGCTTTAGAACCATTGGCAAAATTATTTCCATGTTTTCGTATTGCCTGATCTAATTATTCAAAATTTTTAATATTAAGCTTAATTAGAGGTAGCGGTAGAGGTTTTGCATCATTACTACTATAATAGAAGCTAATACTTTTTTCTCAATATATTTTTATTTATTATATAACTTCTATATATAGAAAAGCATAATTATACAAATTCTAATTTTCTTTTCTCAATGAAATGTTACACTTTTTTTAACCTTCGCCAAGGCTGTCAAAATTTCATGTTCTTTTTTTAAATGCCCGTAGCCTTTTCATCGGGTGTTGTGTTATTTTGTCAAAAAGGTTGCCTTCTAAACGGGAAAAAGTGTAACATTCTTTCATTCTATTAAATGACAGGGCGAAAGTGTTGCACTGCAAATTAGGCGATTCTGAATCAATCTTTTGTGATTTCTCGTGGAATAAAAAATAATATATATAAAATATTATAATGAAATCTAAGGAAGGGAGTGTAATTATTGCAGCAAGTGAAGTTCTAAACAACTTACTGGATTCATCTTCGTCTTCTGAAGATAAAGCAATAATTTTGATACAGGCAAGAAGTTCCATCATAGAGTAGAGAATTTCGTGGAGGATGAGGTGGATTCTTATTTTGATTCAGAGGTAAACAGGGTGTTTTCTATGCAGAATTATGAGTCGAAATAAATTTGTTTAATTTACAGTATAAGAAAAACTTCCGGATTGGTGTTGTATAGATGACAGCTATATTTTGGCTAGGAAGCCTAAACATAAAATAAAGTCTACATATACAAATCGGCATGATTGTATATAGATTACAATGCAGGGTATTTGCTATGCAAATCTACGGTTCGTGGACGTGCACACAGGCATTCCCAGCAAAATTCACGATTCGAGAATATTAAAGTTATCATTCATTGGAAATGAACTCGCGAATCCATGTGCACCAAAATATTATTTGCTGGGTGACGCAGCGTATCCCCTGCGCGAGTACTTATTACCTCCATTCCGCGACTATGGAAGTTTGACTGAGGCGGAAAAATTATTCAATTTGAAATTTTGCCAAGCATGCATTCGGAGCGCTAAAATCAAGCTTTCGCCAGCTAATACGCTTAGATTTATAAATGTCGAAACCATGGCAAAGTTCGTTATAGCCTGCTGTACTCTCCATAATATTTGTATTGAATGGAATGATTTTTTCGATATCGAAACAGCCTACAATGACACTAAAGCCACTAAAGCCACCCAACTAGGGCAAATATAAAAAGAAATGAAATATAAAACCATTTTTATAGTTTAAGAAATTAATCGCGATTTAGTTTACATTATAGCTACTAGTTATATGAAAATATACAACATAAATTATTTTAGTTAAAAAAACTTATTGACTTTGAAATTTACAAGGCTTAAAAATATAAATATAGGGTGTAGTAAAAAGACATCCATTATTATTCCAATAGATGGCTTTTGTAATCTGTATCTCGCGTTGTATAAGTGCGATCAGGTTAGACTAGATGGCGTTAGAAAGATAGGATTTCGCACTAAATAAACTTTTCAGGCAGTTTTGTGATTAATTACTCAGTATTGTTTGAGTACGCGTCAAAGATTGACACCAGTAAAGAGCAAATATGCCATATTTTACAGTTTTTCTTCGCAATGTTTAGCCCAGGAGCTAAACATTGCACAAAAAACCGTTTGGAACCATTTAAATAAGGCTGGATACAAAAAGAAGCTGGATGTATGGGTGCCACAGGAATTAACGCAAAAAAAACATAATGGACTTAATTTCCATCTGCGAATCGCTGCTGAATCGCAACAAAATCGATCCATTTCAAAAGCGGATGGATACTGGTGATGAAAAGTGGGTCACTTATGACAACGTCAAGTGTTAAACGGTCGTGGTCGAATCGCGGTGAGCCGGCTCAAGCGGTGGCCAAGTCAGGATTGACGGTCAGGATTTGGCCATATTTCTTTTTTATTTTTAAACATTTTTAGTGGACCAATTTCAGCTAAGTAGCGGGTGTCCTTGTTCAATAAAAATCTCGTCTCTCCATCCGACGACACTGATTAAAAAGCAATGATTAGAAATAGTAATTTTATTTTTCGTTTTACTCACGTTGCATAGTTTTAAACAATGGAATTTCCCCATCACATTGTTTATTAATTTTATTTTCCATTTCATGTTTTATGGCAGTCTGTTCTTACAAATATTCGTATGCATGTGTGATGTTCTCTCTTTATATATATCTGATTATAACAGTACACTTGCGAGTGTAACATTTTTTTTTGTTATTTTCATACATGAAAAAGGTAGCATTTTTATCGGGTAGCAGGCAACTCTAGAGAAGTGTTGCCATTTAAAGGGGTAACACCTTTATTGAAAAAAGAAAACACTATACCTCTTCTAAGGAGGGATACAAACGTTGCTAGAAGTAAAATGTAGTAAAAGTGGAAATGGAGGTGGATATCGTAGTATAGAGTGTTAAAATAACAATAAAAATTCGAGTTATTCAGAGATATTGTACTCGTAATTAGTAATGATTTCATAAATGCAAGAAATATAATCATCTAGATTATTACTATGCAATTTAATAGTAAGCCAGGTAGAGAAGGTAAAGTTACAGAAAGCCACAATATTGTATAGCATAATTTAGCAGACTAATTAGCCTGCAATAAAGAGAGATTTAAAAATATAGTTTCAAGCAAAAATGTTTTTGTATGCGTCTTTGATGCACCATTACTACTTACACTATTAAAGAGTAGAGTTCGGAATGCCAAAATATTGTAAAGGGTTATCTATTTTGTGGTTTCAAAAGTAAATGTAAATAAAACACATATAAAATATTTTTTATCATGATATTTCTTTTTTATTATAAAGTTTGAACGTTGACATTATGTGTGAAATACTACATCATTTAAATGACCACCACGCGAATTGTTGCAAGCATCGATTATTTTGAGGTAATTTTCGACCACTTTTTGACACATATTGGGCGGTATCTCAGCCATAACGTGACGAATGTTGGTTTTTAGGTGCTCAAGAGTTAAAGGTTTATCTGCATAAACACGGTCTTTCGCATAGCCCCACAAAAAAAAGTCAAGCGGTGTCAAATCGCATGATCTTGGTGGCCACTTGATGTCGCCATGACGAGAAATTACGCGGCCAGAAAATTTCTCATGCAATAAAGCCACATTCGCTCGAGTTGTGTGGCATGTGGCACCGTCTTGTTGAAACCACATATTCTCTAAGTCGTATTCTTCAATAGCAGGCAAAAAAAAGTCGGTTATCATATGACCATAACGCTCCGAATTGACGGTGACAGTCGTTCCATCGTCTTTTTCGAAGAAGTAAGGTCCAATCACACCTCCGGACCAAAGAGCGCACCAAGCAGTGACTTTTTGTGGATGTAGTGGCCTCTCTTCAATTACTTGAGGATTCTCAGAACCCCAAATACGACAATTTTGTTTGTTAACATACCCACCGAGTGAGAAATGTGCTTCGTCGTTGAAGAAAATTTTGTTCGAAAAATCGCCGTCCACCGCCTGTTGTTCAAGCACCCATTCGACGTATCTACGACATTGTGAATGGTCAGCTGGCTTCAGTTGTTGTGTGAGCTGGATTTTATATGGATGTAGGTGTAGATCCAAATGCAAAATACGCCATAATGTGCCGTAAGACAGTCCTAATTCCTGAGAACGACGAGGAATCGACACATTCGGGTCTTCGGCAACACTTTCACTTACAGCAGCGATATTTTCGGTGGTACGAGCGAAACGATGATGCACAGGCCTTACAATATCTGTAACCGATCCAGTCTCTTCATATTTCTTCACAATTTTGCCAATTGCTTGCGTAGTTGGACGATTATGTAAACCATAATCTCCTCTTAAAGCACGATATGTGGCTGTTGCAGAATCACTATTTTTGTAGTAGGTTTTTACAATTTTAATGCGTTGTGCGATAGTTAAGCGATCTATTTTCGCAAATGTCAGATTTTGAACTGAAAAAGAAAGAAATTGTTTTAACAACTCAGTTTGACAGATGTCGAATTCTAGCCCTATACTTTTGAAACCGCGAAATGGATAACCCTTTATATAGCAGACTAATTAGCCTGCAATAAAGAGAGGTTTAACATATAGTTGTACGCAAAAATGTTTCTTTATGCACCATTACCACTTATACTATTAAAGAGTAGGTATTATTACTTTTTCAAAATAGTCAATTTCATACTTTCAAGTAGTTGTGTTTCATTTAAATCTATTTTGTATGTAAGTATTCAATTAATTAGTCCACTTAAGCATTGCATATAAATTAAACTATCTCTCTCCTTCACAGCAGCAACATTTCATAACACAAATTTTATGTATTTATTTCTATTTTACAATAATGTCAAACAAATTTATCTTTTTAGCTAAAGTATTTTGTCGTAATATATAATAAAAAAAAAAAAAAATAATAATCAGTTGGCATTAGCAATTCTAAGTAACATTTTTTGGAGTTCTTTTCTGCTGTTGTGGTATAATAGAGCTCTTGTAACATTAATAGGGCTATGTTAAAAATCACTTTTGAAGTGAAGAAAGTGGTGTACCTCCAAAAAAACATAATGTTTATCAAGATGATATTTGAATTGAGGATTTAATGGACAGAAGTCTCCAGTACTTCCCATTGAATTTCTAAGTAACTTGTAAATTCTGTATGTCTGTTAATCTCTTAACGTCTATGCACTCATCAACCAGTTTCACTGTTCAAAATACTATAGTTTTGCTAATGGTTCATCGTTACTCTATACATTTTATATTATAATAGATTATTATTGTTCTCATTATTTCACAACGAATTTTTTTTCCACTCCAGCTGAATTTATCTTTTGCTTTAAGCATTATATTATAGGGTGTAGGCGACAATGAGTTGAAGTGTCAAGTGCGCTTCTATAAAAAATACCGTTTATTCTTGTAAAGCTTTTGTTATGAACTCATTCCCTTGAAGGAGTATTTGTGATAATTAATTTTTCTTTTATTGTTAACATAATTTTGACATTTTCTGAAATTACGCATTTTTGGGGGCGAATGATGAAAGAATTGCTTAAACTGAATAGAAAACATTATTTACATTAGCAAGTTCTTTCAGCGTCATATTTCAATTAGCGAAAGTTATATTTAAATGAATGGATTTGATTTTTAGAAAATACCTTTTGTATACCGTGTAATTAGCCATATGACTTTTCAACTATTTTTTAGAAAAATTAGTTATACATACATGGTATCATGCAATGAGCTTTTAAATATGATTATAATTAAGGAGATTTTTCAAAAACCTCCCTCAGGAATGAAGTTGAAGTTCGTATGAACTAATTCATACGAACTTACTCATGTATATTTCAAAATATTGGGAAAGTGCCTGATGAATTTGTTGCCATAGTAACAACTACTGTCGTCGACCTAGAGCCGTTATTATAAGTTAAATTTCGAATAAAACTTCAGTGGAGCATATTGTATAACTTTTCCTCAGTTTACAAATAATGTTCCCTGCGGGATGTTTTTTGACAAACTCACACAAGAAGATTATTTGTTGTTCTTTTTCCCGATTTTTCAACATCGAGTACTTGGTAGAAATTTACCCAAAAAAAGCATGTGCTTAGTGTTCATATTATCCTAATTTACGGCTTATTTTTGGTTTATGCATAAATCATGTGCAAATTAATTATTTTCGCTATGGGAAATCTGTCAATAGAATTACTTATAAATTAATATATTAAATAAATATTTATATAAAAATTATATAAATAACACTGTTCTAGTTTTTGGCATGTCATTTTTTGATGAACGTTCTAGTAATTTTTGTCGGTTAGAAGCAAGCTTACTCAGAAGCTGAATTTTCAAAATAATTTGCGTACAGCTATTGTGAACGAATTTAATTGAAGTGAAGTTATTTATGCTAAATCAAGTAATTTGTGCCGTAGTATGAACATAGAGCCGAAATAAAATATATTGTTAAAAAATCAGAAAATGCAATTATTAATGTAATTATTCATGATAACTTATCCAGGCAAGCGTAAGGTTAAAAGTTATCTTTATACTTATAATACAATTAAAAAACCTGAAAAACGAAAAAACAATTGTAGATAAAAAACAACAAGTAAAAAAAATTAATCAGACTTAAGTTATCGATATTGAGATGGAGGTGCAAATAGCATAAAATAGAGCCGAAATAAAATATATTGTTAAAAAATCAGAAAATGCAATTATTAATGTAATTATTCATGATAACTTATCCAGGCAAGCGTAAGGTTAAAAGGTTCGAAATAAGGTTCGGGTTTTGAGTTTATTTTATATTAAAACTTAATTTAGATTATTTTTGTGAATCTCAAGTATTTTTAGATTTATTATAAAATCTATTATAAAAAAATGAAGAATAAAATAAACAAAATTTTTAGTTTTATACATTTAACAATGAAATAAACATATCAAGTTAAAATTAAATTATTTGGCAGAAAGTTATCTTTATACTTATAATACAATTAAAAAACCTGAAAAACGAAAAAACAATTGTAGATAAAAAACAACAAGTAAAAAAAATTAATCAGACTTAAGTTATCGATATTGAGATGGAGGTGCAAGGTGGTTCTAACTTACCCGCCGAGTACTTTGACACCACCATCAAACTCTTGCCGATCAGCGGCCAACTGAGTCCTGTCACTCACTCCTACTACCCCTTCCCCTCTGGAGCTTTTCTACCGAACAGCGCAGTTTCACGATTTGATTCAAAATTATAGAGCTATTTATCACAGTCCGTGTGAACCACACCCGACCTCACGTGGGCCGTATTAATTAAGCATTAATAACAAATTATCACGCATACCTTCATTGAGAGTATTTTCATAGAAACATTGGCAGAAATTAGCAAGATTCTATAAATCTATTCCATACATTACATTACATAAAAGTAGACAATGGAGGTGAGAATAAAGAAGCCAAGGTGTTATATATGAGTATACAAAATGCGATTGTTGCCACACTCATCACATGATATCTTTTTGTTCAGATTTTGTTCAACTTTCCTCGCACTTCAACTGTACACCGAATGAAACTTGGTCTGAACAAATTTTATTTTATAACTAATTGTTTTCTTCAATGGTCGTTAGTACTTCTAATCATGAAGTCTACATATATGTTAGCTTGAATACGTGTTAATTAGTGGTTACTGAGAAGTTTATTTAGAGGTAGATTGGAGCTGGTATATTACATGTAATGTGTAAAACATTGTGGTTTTAAAACTTACCATATATTTGCATGTAGATTAAATGGCTTCATAATATATGGGAGAATAATTTACAATACAAATTCCAGTTTTCATAGGCCAAAAATTTTCAGTTTTATAAAAAGATTATTTCCATTTTTTTTCGACATTTTTTCGAAACATTTGCACTTAACTTCTATCTGCACTACTTAGGGTGACTCCACTACGAAATTGATGTTTTTATAAAATTCACCACTTCTCTTGCTTTAGTCGCCCCTATAGGAAAAAATTTATATGAACCCTTAATTATTTTTTTTTCTCGACATTTTTTCGAAACATACCTACTCTCTATCTTCACTCCTTACGGTGGCTCCCCTTCGGCAGAAGAAGGCATGCAAAGCAAGCATCGAGCCTTTGATTAAATGGTTTACTCGACTGCATTTAAATTGAAGGTACATTTTTGAACTTAGCTCGTTTTAGATGGTTAGTTGAACCTCTTCCAAGTTATCTCGAATGTTCGTGTCCTGAAAGGAGCTCATCGAGCGATTTTAGGATAGCCTTCTGAGAGCCTTCTGCTCTGAAAACGAATACTGCCCAGGTGTAACCAGTCGCCATCCCGCTGATTATCCACCTGTTATCGCCACTGTTTAATGATATACCTTATAAAACATACCTATACCTTATACATTTTTTATATATATTGTTACGTTTTTATTCTGTGAACGTTTAATTCTATTTGAATTACTTTGTTCGATCACTGGATTCTGTTAATAATAACTGCAACACTTATTTTATACAACTATATACAGCAACAATTTATTTAATAATCTCTATTTACAATCAACTCTGTTTACAATCAACTATTTACTATAACACTTAAATGTACTTGCAACTTTTGCCTCTGTATCAATGTTTTCGCAATCACGTTCGGAATTAGATTGATTTTCCTTCTTATCACTGGCTCTATTTATACTCTGTTGGCAACACCCCAGAATCTTCCTTTATCGAGATTCTTCTCTTCCTTTCTCGTTGGCTTGTTCTGGTTATCGCTTATTTCTTTTTGTTGACATTCGTTTCGATGCTGCCAATAGTGTCAGTCACAATAGTGATGAGTAATCAACTATCGATACTCGTTACACTGCCCTCTTCTTAACCTTGTTCGTCCCGAACAAGTTTTTATAATTCCCCTCGATATGGCGCAAGTCGCTCTAAGTGCACTACTTTAAACTTTGCTCTTTTATTCCAGGCACGTTGAATACGATATACTACGTCATTATCTTTGCTATAATCTCATATGGTCCTTCCCAATGAGTCTGTAGTTTAGGGCACAGGCCTTTCTTTCGTTGTGGATTATGAAGCATTACAAGCTCTCCTTCATAGAACCCTTTTGAATTTGCTTTCAAGTCATACCTGGCCTTCATATTATCGCTTTTCATCTGCGACCGCTCTCTGATGAACTGATGTACTTCATCCAACTGTTCCCGCTTTTCGCTAGTATAATTACCTTCGGTTGATCTCGTTGGTGCTACAACTCCAAATTTTAAATCAGCTGGCAGTCTTAACTCGTTTCCAAAAATTGCCATTGCCGGTGTAGTAGCCGTCGTATCATGTTGTGCGCATCGATATGCCATGAGGAACATTGGTATATGTACATCCCAGTCTCTTTGGTATTTATCTACGACTTTTCTCAAATATTCCTCCAAGGTACGGTTAAATCGTTCTACCATGCCATCAGATTGTGAATGCAAAGGTGTTCTACGAGTTTTGTTATACCCAGCATACGGCATATCTCTTGGAATACAACTGATTCGAAATTTCGACCTTGGTCTGAGTGTAATTCCGTCGGTACACCAAAACGAGTAATCCATTGGTTGACGAATACATCCGCAACGGTACTAGCTTCTTGATTTGGAATGGGGTATACTTCAGGCCATTTACTGAAGTAATCTATAACCACCAGAACATACCTGTTTCCTGCGTTGCTTATTGGAAATGGTCCAGCTATGTCCATAGCAATTCGCTCAAATGGAGCACCCACGGTGTATTGGTGCATCTTACCTCGACTTTTCTTAATGGGACCTTTGGCCATTGTACATTGCTTACACTTCCGAATCCAATCAGCGACATGCTCATGACATCCAACCCAATAAAATCGTTTCTTTATTTTCTCGACGGTTTTGGTGATTCCCAAATGCCCTCCACTGGAGGCATTGTGATACTCAGCTATCACTTCAATTATTCTTGCCTTGGGTACCACTAGCAGATCATAAGTGATTTTTCCATCTTCACTTTCCCATGTTCGGAATAAACATCCGTCTCGTAAGTGCAGGCTTTGCCACTGCGCCCAGTATGCCTTTGCTATTGGACTCTCATTAGCCATTTCTTGCCAATGTGGACGTTTGCCCTGCTCCTTGTATTCCATAATCTTTACGAGATCTGGGTCGTTCCGCTGATCTTCTTGCACTCGTTCGGTGGTCCATGTCTCCTCCGGCAATATATTTGTAAGTCATACGTCGACAATGTGCTCCTTGCTTTCCACTCGGGAACAATGTTTACATTCCATTTTGCAAGGACGATGAGATAGAGCATTCGCGTTGCCGTGATGTCCTCCTTTACGATGTTCGATGGTAAAATGATAACTCTGCAGCCTTTCAACCCAGCGCGCCAATTGTCCTTCTGGGTTTTTAAATTGTAATAACCACCTTAGCGCTGCGTGGTCAGTTCGTAGATGAAATGACTGACCGTACAAGTATTTATGGAAATACTTTACACATTCCAGTATTGCGAGCAACTCTCTTCGAGTGACACAGTAGTTTCTTTCTGGCTTCGACAGGATTTTACTGTAGTATGCTATTACTTTTTCTTTCCCATCTATGATCTGAGAGAGCACACCACCTATTGCATAGCCACTCGCATCTGTGTCTAACACAAACTTTTGACCAGGTACTGGATACGCTAATACTGGTGCTGAACAGAGTTTTTCTTTCAGTTGTTCGAATGCTTTCTGTTGGTCTTCGCCCCATACAAATGGTTTGTTCTTTCTTGTTAACTCATGCAGACTGCTGGCGATGTTTGCAAATCCAGGAACAAATCGTCTATAGTAGGTACATAAGCCTAGGAAGCTTCTTAACACGTGAAGATTCGACGGAATAGGCCATTCTTGTACTGTTGCTACTTTTCCTAGTCGGTATGTACCCCGTCTGTTGTTACTTTATGACCAAGATATTTAACTTCTCGCCTGAAGAGTGAACACTTTTTCATATTCAGTTTAAGCCCTGCTGATTGTATACGCTCAAATACTTCTTTCAACTTTTCTAGGTGGTCGTTAAAATCTTTTCCCATCACGATAATGTCATCGAGGTACACCAAGCACGTTTTCCAGTGTAGTCCTCTGAGTACACGCTCCATCAAACGTTCGAAAGTAGCTGGCGCATTGCATAAACCAAATGGCATGACTGTAAATTGCTATAGACCATCGCCAATACTGAAAGCTGTTTTCTCTTTGTCTTCCTTACCAAGTTCCACTTGCCAGTAGCCACTTTGCAAATCAAGAGTTGAGAACCACTTCGCACCAGATAGTGTGTCCAGAGTGTCATCGATTCTTGGCAGTGGATAGCTGTCTTTTTTCGTAATATCATTCAGCTTTCTGTAATCAACACAGAATCGAGTACTTCGATCCTTCTTCTTTACCAGCACAACTGGTGAACTCCATGGACTCGCTGATGGTTCAATAACACCTTGTTTTTGCATATCGGTAATCAGCTTAATGGCTTCGTCTCTTTTGGCCAATGGAACTCGTTGTGGTGTTTGACGAATTGGTCTAGAATCACCGGTGTCAATGTGATGCTTCACGATGGTTGTTCGTCCTCCAGTTTTTCCATTTGAAGAAAAGATTGAACTGTACTTCTCCAATAGTTGTAAAGCCTTTTCTTTTTGCTGGTTGGTAAGCACACCTGCCCATTCTTCCATCTGTGCTTTTATTTCCGCTCTGACAGTTCCTGATTTTCCACTTTTTATCGACGAACCCTTTTCGCAGTCTACTATGGCAGTAACTTCCTGGCAATGACCAATCACCATTCCTTTCTTCACAACTGTAGATGTATTAGTTGGATTTAATATTCGCACAGGTACTATTCCATTTTCTTTAGGTTCCACTAACGTCCTACCAAGTATGATGTTTTTATTTTGTATTTCTTTATCTGCTTCTACTAACCACAACTTGCCTGTCCCATCATCCACATTCATCTGTGCCCATATCACAGCTTCTGATTTTGCTGGAACCTCTTGGCGTTGAAATGCCAGTGCTCGTTTGATGTTCCCACTACGCTTGTAACCGATGTTCAATGGTAGTTCGACATTTGCATAGCGCAGTATCCGTTGATTTAAATCTAACGTAAATCCGTTGTCAATCATAAAATCAACACCAATTATTACGTCATCGATGATGTCGGCCACAATGAATTCATGTTCCCATGTGCAATTTCCAATAGATACTCGTTTCTTTATCTTGCCCAGAATTTGTGCATCCTCACCCGTTGCTGTACGCAATTTTATTCCCATTAAAGGCTCAAACCACTTTACCAAATCGCTCTTGATTATAGAATGTGATGCACCAGTGTCCAGAGTTAACATGAATTCCATATTGTCCAATTTTCCATCAATAGTCAAGCTGCTTGGAACACGCTGTAGTTGTGAAATGTGAATGATGGGGCAACCCACTGTTGGAGTCAGTTCACGCCCCGCTGAACTGACTCGATTTAGTTTAACGATGGATTTGTGTTAGTGAAGCGATCACTATCCACCTTATTCTCCTTCTTTTGTCTTCCTGGAGAATTCGATCTTGATCGCTTTCGTCGTAGACGGCAGTCACGCGCCATGTGTCCTGGTTTGTCGCAAATAAAGCACTTACCAGTAAATTTGATTTCGCTTCGACCTGTTGTTCTTGCTTCAGGCTGCACTACAAATTTGAATGCCTGACACACTGCTTCAACCAGATCTGCTGTTTCTGTTTCTAGTTGGCGTACCCGTGGCATTGGTCGACACATCAAACTGGCGGCTTCAAACGTCAATGCACTACTGACTGTTTCGGCATAAGTATTCCTGGGTGACATGACTAGGGCACGCTTTGTCTCTCCATCACGTATGCCATCTATGAATGCCTCTATTTTGATTTTTTCGACGAACTCTTCCGAATTACCGGAGAACGCTAGATGACATAAGCGCTCAATATCGGAAGCGAATTCCTGAAGACTCTCATTACTCCGTTGCACTCGCGATCTCAATTCCACTCGACGTAATTGACTCTTGTATTCATTTCCATACTTTCGCTGGAGTGTGTCCATCAGTGACTGATAGCTACCACGATCTTTCTCTGGAATCATCTGTAACACTTCGGAAGCATTACCTTTTAATGCGACTATTAAAGCAGCAGTCTTGTCGCTATCATCCCATTGATTCTTCGAAGCTGTTGTCTCGAATTGAAGCTTAAAGATATTGAATGGCGTGCTTCCGTCAAATGTTGGTGGCTTTAGTTTAATTGTAGTTGACTCTCTTATCGCTGATGTGGTTGCTCCACTTATTTTTATTTTATTAAGTTCGCGCTCTAATTTCTCAAGCTTTTCTTCCAAGTCATCATGTCTGTACATGTTCCTTCAGCTTGTCATCCAAATCATCCACATGTTCTTTCAGCTCTGTGACTTTGTCATTAATAGCTCCGGAAATTTCCTGAAATCTAATCTCAATTCACTTTTGTAGTTTTTCGATGACATGTTCTTGACGAGCCGAATGTTCTTGAAGCTTGGGGTTAATTGTTTTCTGGAATTCTCCCATAGCGTTTTCTTGACGTACCGAATGTTCTTGAAACTTGGAGTCAATGCGAGACGCATTTTCTTGTAGCTTCGCATTAATTCCTTGCAGTTGCTGCTGCTGTTGTTGCATCATGGATTTCATGAGTTCCATTAGTTGACCACTCGAATCTATTTTGCTCTCTTCCTCAGCGTGCACAACTGCTTGTATATCGGCTTCCTCAAAGAACTCATGTTCTTCTACATTAATTCCCTTAGCCTCCATAGCTTGCCTCAGCCTCACCAGCAGTTCTGCCTTTGCACCTGATGACGATAGATTCATCTCTACCAACAGCTTTTTAAGCTGGTCCACTTTTGGTTGGTCAATTTTCACCATCTTTACAGAATCCCACTTCTGACACCAATTGTTACGTTTTTATTCTGTGAACGTTTAATTCTATTTGAATTACCTTGTTCGATCACTGGATTCTGTTAATAATAACTGCAACACTTATTTTATACAACTATATACAGCAAAAATTTATTTAATAATCTCTATTTACAATCAACTCTGTTTACAATCAACTATTTACTATAACACTTAAATGTTCTTGCAACTTTTACCTCTGTATCAATGTTTTCGCAATCACGTTCGGAATTGATTGATTTCACTGCTCAACACTGGCTCTATTTATACTCTGTTGGCAACACCCCAGAATCTTCCTTTATCGAGATTCTTCTCTTCCTTTCTCGTTGGCTTGTTCTGGTTATCGCTTATTTCTTTTTGTTGACATTCGTTTCGATGCTGCCAATAGTGTCAGTCACAATAGTGATGAGTAATCAACTATCGGTACTCGTTACAATATTATATACTGTGCTACTTTATGATAAATATTAGGAAAAAAAAAATAGATATAGAAGCTGATCTCCATTAAAAAATGTAAAACTCATGAACATTGCTTCAGCATTTTTTCGTAAGAAACTTTCTAGAAGTGAAAGCGTTGGAATCACTGGATTGCGACCACTCAGCTTGGGGCGCGCTTTAATTTGGAAGCTTGCTGATTTGGAAGTCGGCACAGCCTTAATATCTAGCTTCGTAGTGAGTAATGTCTTTTTCTACACCTCCTGACCAGTCAGTTATACCTAAGACGAGTAGTGTTAGGTCTACTAAGTCATGTCCGATTTGTCAAGATAAATCAGACGGCAATTTAACTGCCTTAAACGTAATAAATGGTTTCACGGCAGCCGCGTCGCCATTGCCAAACACGTGGCTATGTTCTACATGCGTAACCTCACATGAGCCAGACTCATTACGGTCAAATAAGTGTACAAACAGCAAGGTTTCTAAGTCTTCAGAAGCTAAAGCAATCGCTACACAACTACAGCTTTTAGAGGAAGAATTTCAGATTTCTATAGCACGTGATAAAAAGTTTTTAAGTAAAAAGCTCCAGCTCTTACAATTAGTAGAAGAGATCGATTACGATGCTACGTCAAAATCTAAACTTTCCGTAAAGGACTGGCTGGAAAGCCGAGTAGAATTATCTATGTATGAACATATCGTATCTTATCTAACACCAACAAAAACTCGTACAGTATTATGCTGCTTCAAGTATGCCTTTGCCCACAACGTTTAGCTTTAAAACCGACAGCAACCTCGCTATAACGAATAAAAATACAATCACAATTCAGTCCCATGCAGTATTCAATCAAATTTTGCTAATAATAATGTCGCTGCTCAGCTGGCCATAAATGAAATCAATAGAGAGCCACATTTTCGATCCAACAAAAACTATCACAGTAATAATTCAAGCAATAGAAACACAAAATTTGCAACTTTTGGCTTTCACGACAATAATATATTTGCTAACAGCTTTCAACCGTCATCTTTACAAACACATATTTTATCTACTGAACAAGTACAAGCACGTGGATCAGTTCCCAAAAAACTATCCACTTTTACGGTAAGGCCTGGTCAGTAAGGTATGGTCATTATTCAGCTCAGTCTTCGAGTAGTCCACAGAGGTTTGCGGCCCAAGTAACTCAGAAAATTTAGTTCGTTTGCAGCGTTCACTAAAAAGCGATGCACTAAAGGCTGTTCAAAGTATTCTCATTCATCCATCGTGTGTACGCACTTTCTTCTTCTTTCTACATTAAAATTCTTATTTAGTTATCTGAAACGCATTTTGAATTCTATTAAAATTAAAATTAAATCTACGCCATCAGTGTACGTCAACAAGCGAGAAAGTATCAGTAATTTTGTTATACAAGTTAAAAGCTACTTGACTACCTTTAAAGCATGCGGTATACGCGACGAATTAAACAATTCCTCTTTGCTGCAGGAGCTGGCCGACAAGCTTCCATCTAAACTGCAACTAGTACCGGGTAGTAAATAGCTTCAGTTGCTAAACGATATAAAAAAGCTAACCTGATAGAATTTCCCGACTGGATGTTTGCCATAGGGCTGTCCGCCAGCATGACTGCAAGTTTTTCGCTTCAAAATTGCACGAACACCCAAAATGCAAGTAAGCTGCGCAATGCTCATGTATAAGGGCATGATTCTCAGCCAAAAACAAATTGTATCATTTGCAAGAACAAAGCAATGAAATTACGCAAGCAGCAAACCGCTCCGAAAGATGGAATTTAATACGGCGTTACAAAATTTGCAAAAAATGCATGTAAGACTGATTATGTTCTTTTTTAAATAATTCCAATAAATTCACCGACACTGGGAGTCCCTGGTACTTACCTTGGTAGGATACCGTTTATTAGGTCTTAAAGGGACCTATTATTGGAGCAGAAGGATCTAAGACTAATTACCGCTTGTGGTAGCTCAATCGTTAGCTTACACACACGGGTGTCTATATGTGAAGTAGTTCTACGGAACTTATTCTTTTTCTCAAACTTTGAAGAGGGAGACTACCTTTAACGAAAAGGTGAATAATCAGCGGAATGGCGACTGATTACACCTTGGCAGTATTAGGGTTCAGAGCAGAAGGCTCTCAGAAGGCTATCTTAAATCGCTCGATAAGCTCCTTTCAGGATACGTACTTCCGAGATAATTCCGATGGAATCTATTTTGAAAGCACTCGTTTCGGAAGTGGTCGAACTATCCACCTAAAACAGGCGAAATATAAAAAAAAATTACCTTTAATTTTATTGCAGTCTATAAAACCACTTAATCAAAAACTCGATGCTTGTTTTGCAAGCCTTCTTCTGCCAAAGATGCATCTCCTAACCTTTAACGTATATGAGGCACGTAAGAATTATATGTAAAAGAAGAAAAAAATATTCATCAAGAAAAAGCATTAGGCAGAAGAAAAATGCATCAAGACCATCAATATACATGTGTTTGTGTTTTTGGTTGTTAACTGAATATATACAAAAAAAATTACCTTACAGTCGGCTGGAGCCGACCAAATTATACATTATTATATATTATTCTTTTTTTTTTTTTTTTTTTTAACAAGCTTTTTTTTATTGGATCTTTCTAAATTACTAAACTAACAATAAGTAATCATATCTTACAAACTAACTAAAATTATGTGATATTCCCAACGCTCCATCACAATTTGTTGAGTCGCGGGTTATAGCAATTTCACAGCATATTCAGTGTGTCTTTTCTTTTTAATCGACGATGCCCAGTGCTCAGCAACAATTGCCTAGCAACGGGATTCGGATGATTATGTAATTTTTGAATATAGCTTCTGCAGGACATTGCAAATTCCTCAGAAATTGTGGGTACATTTAAATCTCGATGGATGTTAACGTTCCTCATATACCAAGGCGCGTTTACAATAATTCGCAGACACTTGGATTGCATTCGCTGCAATTTTTCGATATTTGAGGGAGATGCGGTGCCCCAAAACTGAATACCATAAGTCCAAATTGGCTTCAGGATTGCTTTATATAATAGCACTTTGTATTCAAGATTCAACTTTGATCTTTTGTGTAGCAGCCACCATAGCTGATTCACTTTAAGCTTGATCTGAGTTTTCTTTGCCTCTATGTGATTTTTCCATGTCAGCCTTCTGTCGAGGTGAATACCCAAGTACTTTGTTGAGGAACATTGTGGAACTGATTGGCCATTAATATTAAGTGGGGGACATGTATCTAGCCTTAGTGTTAAGGTTACATGTACGCTCTTTGATTCATTGACTTTTATACGCCATTTTGCTAGCCAGATTTCGAGAGAATCGACATGAGTCTGCAGGAATTTAGTAGCTTCTATGGGGTTAGAGCGAGAGCACAATATTGCCGTATCATCAGCAAAGGTCGATATGAATGTATAGTTATTGTTGGGCATATCTGTAGTATATAAGAGATACAGTAAGGGGCCCAAAATGCTTCCTTGAGGAACGCCAGCGTGAATATCCAATGGATTTGTTGTGTAATCCTTGTGATGTACGAGAAATTGTCTTTTCGTGAGGCAGCTACTAAGCAATGAGGAGACATTTGCAGGCAGTAATAGTTTGAGTTTGTAAATAAGGCCATCGTGCCATACTTTATCGAAAGCTTGAGTGATATCAAGAAAGACAGCTGAGCAATACTTTTTTTCTTCAAAAGTGTCCCTTATCAGAGTTACAATGCGGTGGACTTGTTTTATTGTGCCGTGCTGTTTTCTAAATCCAAACTGATGTTGAGGAATCAGTTGGTTGAGATTAATAAATGGAGTTATATTCATGACAAGTAGCTTTTCGAATACTTTCGAGAGTAGAGGCAGGAGGCTGATAGGTCTGTACGATGCAACTTTTGTAGGGTCTTTTCCTGGTTTTGCTATCATAATAATTTTTCACTGTTGCTTCTAGCCCAATTACCGTCACTCAAACGGATGGGTGAATCAGTGAGAATTGGCCGATTTGAGTTTTTTGCTGATTTCCACAAAGAAATATATTATTCGAATATGCATCTTTTTCTTTTTATCCCACTACTTTGTATGGGAGCTACATTAAGAAGTAGGCGTGGCTCACCATTTTTTTAGAAACAATTTTTGCATATAATGCTAATCTACACCCGAAAGATAGTTGACTTTGACGAAGTACTTTGTAAGTTTTGGGGGTTTTAAAAGGGATGATATAAAGCAGATTTTTAAAATAATTCCGAGGTTTAGTATGGGAACTATATAAATAGTAGGCGTGACTTACCTCTTTCTTGTAATATAATTTGTAATATTAATCCACAGTTTTAATTACCGCAACTTTGTTTCAGACTACTATATTAATGTAAGTATCAATTATGGTTATTCTCGACAGAAGTTTGAAAAAGTTACAGCTGTTTCAATTTAAAAGAAGTACAGACAGTTTGCATGGGAGCTACTATAAAAAGTAGGCGTTGCTCGCCCATTTCTAGCAAGGTTATATAGTAGTATAATGTAACTCTATGTTCCAAATAATGTTGTCAGAAGTGATATATTATGTGAGTTATAGCAAGTTAAAGATTTTGAAAATTCCGAGGTTAGTCGCTTTGAATGCTTGGTGTGGGCGTGGTTATTGACCGATCGTACCCAATCTCAATCTTCTCTTGGATCATAGGTTACTTGTGCCAAATTTCGTCGAAATAGCTCAATATTTGCTCAAGTTATCGTGCGAAACAGCCAGGTGACGGACAGCCGGACGAACGGGCGGACGGACGGACATCGTTAAATCGAAAACTTAAGCGGCGCTCATCACGAATATATATAATTTTCTATATTTCCGTAGATTCCTTCAAGTGGTTACAAACATCTGACCGAAATGAATATACCTTGCATATTACATTATGTAGGGTATAAAAACATTAGTTGAAGAAGAATGCATAAATACTATCGATATATATACATTCATGTTTTTGGTTTTTAACTGCATGTATAAGAAGCACAAATAAGAAGAGGAGTATTGATTCTATTGGAATGCATACGTTTGTATATTGATGGTATAAGAGGAAGTATAGGGAAGAAGCAGAGTAGGCATAAAGGGAAATACGTATATATAATATGGTAAAATATAAAGATATAAGTATTTGCTTATTTATTATTTGTAGCATGTATGCATGTATGCATGTTACAAGGTATTTTTGTCCATTTCGGAACTAAATCAAAAGCGTTTTTATATTATTGAAAATACAGTGAAGCAACTTTATTTACCCTCACAGGATATGCCCTATGAAAAACTGTGTGAGCAGTTTCCTCATTTAATTAACTTACCAATTGTCGATTACTCTAACGCTTCACCACGTTTGCTCATCGGCGCTAATAATTGGATCCTGGGAATTCCCATAAAAATACGTGAGTCGTCCCCGAATTCACTTGTCGCTGTGAAAACTAAACTAGATTGGCTAATTTATGGTAATATTAGCTGGTATTCAATACGACGTGAGACTTTCAATTTGCGCGTGTGCGACTGCGTAATGTTTACAAATTTAAACGTGCTTGTTAAACAGTATTTCTCTCATGATTCTGTACGTGTGAAATACTCGGAAAACCAATGTTTGGAAAAGAAGATGAGCATGCTTTGCAATTGCTAAATACTCCCACACGTCAACGCGCCGTTAATTATTACAAATTCGGCTTATTATGGCCGTATGACAATATTAAATTTCCAGAAAGCTTAACAATGGCTAAGGGGCATCTTCTGTGCTTTGAACAAATGCTGTTAGCGGATCCACATTTAATGTCCGTTTTTCAAAAGATTATTTCCGACTACCTGCAAAAGGGCTACATCGGAGAATTAGATTAGGCGGAAATTGTTGAGTCTAAACTCGTGCAGCGAGTGTGGTACCTGCCTGTTTTCGCTGTGCATAATAAAAACAAGCCAGGAAAGGTGCGTATCGTTTGGAACCGCGCCGTAAAATCACATGGTATATCATTGAATAGTTTGTGGCTTAAGGGTCCGGATTTGTTGTTTTGTTGTCGTCGCTGCCAGCAATACTATTCCGTTTTCGTCATATACATATCGTTTTCGTGATATACAGGAGATGTTTCACCAAGCCTTCAAGAACGAAAACGTCCAACAAACTCAACGTTTCTTATGGAGAAACTACGATGATAGTAAGGATCCAGATGTATATGTAATGAATGTCATGATATTTGGAGCTGCTTGTGCTCCCAGTATCTCCTAATATATTAAAATTCTAAATGCTGACAAATTTGAAAGTCAGTATCACGATGCGGTGAAATCTATTCAACTGAATTTCTACGTACACAATCTTTTAACTTTAGTAGACACCGACTTTCAGGCAAGGTGATTAGTTATCGTGCGACTTGGTCATGCGTAGGATAACTCTTGCTAACAGGGCTAAGTAAGCAATTGAGAAGTCGAGTTCGAGTTGGACAATTTCCACCTCGGATGAGCGAATGCTTGGAGTTTTCGAGAGAAAAGTCCTACGCAAGATCTTTGGACCTATTTGCGTTGGTGGCGAGTACCGAATAAGGTACAATCATGAGCTGTACGAGCTTTATGCCGATATTGACATAGTAAAGCGCATCAAAATTCAGCGGCTGCGCTGGCTAGGTCATGTCGAGCGAATGGAAGAACAGGCTCTAGCTAAGAAGGTATTATATTCGGAACCCGCTGGAGGACGACGCAAAAGAGGAAGACCAAACCTCCGGTGGAAAGACCAAGTACTGGAGAACCTGACGGCGCTTGGAATTTCTAACTGGCGCCAGCTAGCGAAGAACAGAGATGGCTGGCGAAGCATGTTATTTTCGGCCTAAATCGATATTCGGTTGTTATGGCCACATAAGTAAATAAATAAGTAAGAAACCTATAATTTTGTCAAGGATATTCTCAATAACCAAAATAATTGTACATCATTATCACTGCAAGTTGCGTCATATGAACCATGAGACCGTAATAAATGAGATGCTGCAGAAATTTTTTACTGGCCCACAACGTGTAGCTGTAAAAAGCGAAATTAGAAATTGCCAAACTTGTAAGATACAAAAAGCCTTACCAGTTAATCCACAAATAGCCAAATTTCCTAAGGCAAGATTAGCTGCCTTTACACACCTATTCAGCTTTACAGACCCCGATTTTTTCGGGCCAGTAAACATAGCTGTAAATCGACACACTGAAAAACTATAGGGCATGTTGTTCACTTGCCTAACTATACGTGCTATCTACATCGAAATCACACACTCACTAACGACATCGTCCTGCATAATGGCGATTTGGAATTTCATCTGCAGACGTGGAACTCTTCTCTAATCCTTCAGTCAATTCAGCAGCCAATTTTATTGGAGCCGAGCGTGGGAAACCATATTAGATGTCAATTAAGACACATTCGTTCGTGAGTTTACTACGGCAACAAGTAAATGGAATTTTAATCTTCCTACAGCTTTGCATATGGGCAGTGCATTGGTTTGGTTCGCTGAGTAAAAACTATTAAATGCAAAATAATGCCAAAAGTTTCATCAACTCGCGACCTTTAATATATGTACTTGTCGACGATAGAAACACGGACGTGCTCACACCGAATCATTTGCTCGTTTACACCATCTTTTCAATAAAAGTAACTTCCCTCTTTAAGGTTTGAGAAAACGTATAAGTTCCGTAGGTAACCCCTACAGTACTACTTCCTATATAGACACCCTGGTGTGTAAGCTAACGATTGAGCTACCACAAGAGTTAATTAGTCTTGTAGTCTTCTGCCCCAATAATAGGTCAATTTAATACCAAAAAACGGCCTCTCACCAAGGCAAGCACCAGGAATAACTATTTCGCATTGGTGATACCTTTTAACAAAACTCTGATTTCCATAGCACAGGATATCTGTAAATATATTTATATATATATATATATATATATATATATAGACCTAGACCTAGGATAGGCCAAATCTTAGTATTCATTGTATTTGTAATAAAAGAAATGATTAAGGTACACCAACCGAGCCGAACACCCCCAGTGTCGGTGAACTTACTTACTCATATAATGAGTAGTGCGTAATTCGGTTCTCCTTTCACAACAAGAGTTTATCTTCGTTCCTCTTATTTCGACCCTGGCAGACCTAGTGTCGACAAACAAAGAGTCTTCCAGCTTCTTGGACAGCACGTCATTGCTGAAAACTACGCTTTTGAAGTGGTGAAGGATTTTATCTATCTTGGAACCAGCATTAACACCAGTTATGACGTCAGTCTAGAGATATTACGAAGGATCACTCTTGCTAACAAGTTCAACTTTGGGATAAGTAAGCAGTTGAGATTTCGGGCCCTCTCTAGAGAAACGAAACCCTTACTCTACAAGTCTCTAATCATGCCTGTCCTTACATATAGTGCCGAAGCTTGGACAACTTCCACCTCTGATGAGAAAATGCTCAGAGTTTTTGAGAGAAAAGTTCTATGCAAGATCTTAGGACCTATTTGCGTGGGTGGTGAGTATCGAATAAGATACAACCATGAGCTGTATGAGTTGTATGGCGACAGCGACATAGTAAAGCGCATTAACATTCAGCGTCTGCGCTGGCTATATCATTTTGCGCGAATGGAAGAATACCCTCCTGCTAAGAAGTGTTATATTCCGAGTCAGTAGTTGGACGACGCAGATGGTGTAGACCTAACCTCCAGTGGAAAGACCAAGTGCTGGAGAACTTGTCAACGCTTGGAATCTCTAACTGGCGACAGCTAGCAAAGGAAGAAATCTATAGAAAATTCTAAAAATATTATCACTTATTGAACAAATATTTTGTAATACAAACTTATAATAACCAAGTGATATCAAGTAAAGGTTTTACTTAAACGATCGAGGGACTATATTAATTTTAAAACATTACGTTACTGCTGCTGTTTTATTCAAAGTTACTTTGCTTTGAAAATCTTATATTTTTACAATATGATAAGGATTGTATTGTAATACATAAAAGTGTATGCAAAATGATGCAGGTGTATGCAGCTATTTATGTAGTTGATGGTACAGATTTTTTTTAGATTAAAAAGAAATATATTAAGTGCTTTTAAAATTACTGGCTTAATTTGTTGTGTTGGGATATGAGAACCTTTTAGTAAAATCCGAGTATATTTCTGATCAGCGGGGAGCTAGCGGGAATGCCGGTAGGCTTGCTGCGGTTTGATGGCAAAATTGACTGTGGATTGCGTAGCTGGTAGAGTTGATGACCTTTTACACTTATCTTTACTCTTGCAGTTAGAGTAGTGCATTAAATTAAATGGTTTTCTTGGGTTTTAGTTAGTGTTTTGTATTTATAGTTTATTATTTTAATAATAAACAAAATCAACCACACAAACAAGAAGAGGAGAAAACACATGGAGAGTGGGATAGAGAAAGTGGAGAATAGGAAAAAATAAACATGTGAGTTGAGAGCGAGAGAGTGGAGAAACGGGAAAAAGAAATATACGGAGAGAGAGAGGGAGAGAGTGGAGAAAAGAAAATAATATATGATAGGAATGGGAATAGGATAGGAATGGGAAGAGTTAGCAGCACCGGTGGTGCCAGATCACCACTCAACCCATTCCCTCATTTAAGGAGGGAAATACCCAAGTAGGCGCAAATTCAATCTGACGTAGACATTCCGCCCCCCTTGCAGGAATACTGCAAAAGAGACGGAATCCCCAGGCCAGACAAAGAAATTATAAAAAGAAAGAGAAAAAAAATCGGTATTACATTAATTCAAAATATACTTATAGTTAGGGAAATTGATTGAAATCTTAAAATTACCATTTAGAGAAACTTATAACTAGGGAATTTAATTCAAGGTTTTTTTTTAAATACAATTCATAAAAATCTTATAATTAGAGAAAATTAAATTAAGGGTACTGGGTAGGAAATTCAAGAATTAGATATAAATAGAATATATAAAAAAAAAGAGAGGTCATTGAAGAATAAATTATTGTGGCCGGAAATGCTGCATCCCTTCAAACGGCACGTACATCAAGTTCATGTGAGTGGGTTGAGCCGCAACCATTGACGGCGGGTGAAACAAAGGCCGGGGTTGAACGCCATACATCGGCATCGCGGAAAAAATAGAGAGCATAGTTGGAGCCGTTTGCTGCATCGGCACGAAACTTTGAGGCACTACTGCTGGTAGAGCAGCCGGTAGAGGCTGTGGCGCATGATGGCAAGTGCATGTATGCGGCGGAGTAACAGTAGGAGGACGAGGAGAACGCTGTTGCTTTGATGACTGTTGTGATGGACGATTCGCTTTCTTTTCCCCTCGTCCATGTAGCAATGTATGATGCTTTTTCGAGCAACGCTGGCATCGTACCGAGCTCGTACATTGACTGACCACGTGAGTATGTGCCAAGCAGTTGAAACAATATCTGTGCCGTATGACGATATCATACCTTCTCGCTATCGGCATTGCTGCGGACATGAGCGTAATGGATGGTCCTTGAGGCACACATCGCATCCGCGACGTTGGTTCCGCCGAGTGACATGGCTGCGTGATTCCAGAGGTGGATAGATTGGACTCCGACGGCCCGAAGTTCTTGCTCGTGAAAACATATCAACTAGAACAGTAACAAAAAAAACAAAAAAAATAAAAAAAGAGAGTGAGCCACATTAGTGAAAGTTAACTAGGGAGACGGGAGGGGAAGCGCTACTAGCTTTACTATAGGCCTAGTTAGTATGCCCTTAGCAGTACGGACATCGGCCATTTCCATTCATTCGGGGGTATCTGCTCGTTGCGTATGACCACTAAGTCTCCTACGCAAATATCCTTTTCCGATGAGAATGCTGAATGATGACAACCTGCAGCTCGGAACGTATGTCGATCTGTTGACGGATGAGATGTATCTTCTCAAAGTTATGTAAAATTTGTAATCACCTCTACGTTTAGAGTAGTGATCAAGCAGTTCAGTTTGTGAGAAATTCCAAACTGTAAACTTTGTGGCTTCTCAAACTACTTTTCCTTCCATCGTAGATAGATAGGTTTAGTAGAGAGTATAAACCATAAGGGCTGGTCATAGACCAGATGTACGGGATTTTGGGTCAACGTAGTTGCCACACAAGTATCGAGTTGCGATATTTGCGAATAATATTAAATACTTCGAGTACATTTTCGTGATAGTGAGAAAATATATTCGTGAGTCCCCAATTTCTTAACGTTTGCTGCTCTAACACGTTCCGTGCGAGTCCCAGCAGTAATGAAATGCCACTTTAAACAATAATGGCTAAGAGAAAAAATCGGTATACAGAACGTAGAAATTTAGAGTCTTTGGCTCGTAGAGCACGTGAAAGAATCAACGAAGATATTCCATATAGTTCACATATTGTAATCAGAAATGCCATATTGGCGGGATTAGCGGAGTATGGAATACACCCGACTGATCTATAATGCGAAAGTTTGGGGTCGTGATGTCATGATGGTTGACTCGGGTCTTAAAAAGTATCAGATAGTGGGAAGTTAACACCTGAGCCCATCATACGCAGATAAACTATGGCAGCGCACAGTTCCTTTGATGCGTCGTAGAAGCTAACAATCTTGATGACTGCAGTTACGAAGAACTTTACAGATTGAGAGAGGGATTCGTATGATGGTCAGTATCGTGTAATCTTGAAGAATGTTGGTGAAATGATGCGGGTGTGGCTTCAAAAGGTTATATAATGCCCGAGCCACAATTCTCGTATCAGCATTTCCGTGAGAATAATGTTAGGGGCCAGTATTTGGCGAGATCGACTACGTTGATATTCGTAAATCATTTAGCTCGTCGAATGAACGAGACTTCTTTGGGAAGTGATGATCCAAACTCACTTTTCCGCTGGGTTGCTTTGTCGATAATGTATTACTACGGGTTGTAGATATCCTGGTAGAGAGCTGCTTTTGATTTCTACCTGATCTGTAAGATCTATTTTCTGCAGCTTGAGGGAGAGTTGAGAAATGGCGAATATTAAGCTTTGGATTAGGGTGATGCCCTTCTGTGTGAAGCAGGGAATTATGTAGCTTTTTACAGATATGGCATGAAAACTTGCTGTGGCACCTTGCAACGGTATGTGACGTTGCCAAACAATTGCTGCAAATATTGTTCTGATGCACACAGAGTATTCTCTCTTTAACTGTAAGTTTGGAAAACTCTGTGCATCCTAGGTAGTTTAGTATTATAGGCAGAAATTATTCCTCAAATATTGGTGAGGTAGCCTGGTTCTTAATGTAGCTCCTATACAAAGTAGTGGAAGAAAAGGATGGATATACGAGCAAACTTTTTATATATACCTCTACATATGCAGGGTATAATTTGGTCGGCGCCAGCCGTTTGTAAGGCCATTTTTTCATTTCATGTTTGTATCTTCACATATAACATACGGAACCTACATTAATTAGAGTGCAGAATTGGATAAGCAATTCTTTCGATATAATAACCCACTACAAATATTATCGACACATCTGACATGTAATCAGATTTTTGATACACTTTATTTGGCGTGACATATCGTACGGTATACAGTAAGTACGTGGCAAAATTTAATAGTAAATAATAGTAAAAATTGTAAATACCAATAGTAAATAATAATAAAAAAATCTCCTTACAGTCGGCTGGGGCCGACCAAATTATACACTGCATATGTAGAGATATATATAAAAAGTTTGCTCGTATATCCATCCTTTTCTTCCACTACTTGGTATAGGACCTACATTAAGAAGCAGGCGTACCTCACCAATTTTGGAGGATCAATTTTTGCCTATAATACTAAACTACATAGGTTGCAATGGGTTGACCTAGGTGTATTAATTAGTAAGTTATGGGTGTTTTAATGTTTGAGATAAATCCGAGACTTTATACGGAAGATATATAAAAAGTGGGCGTGACGTATCTCTTTCTGGTATATCTAATTAATTTTTCAATATCAATCCACACCTTAAATTTGGTTGTCCTACGCTAAATGGTTTGTAAGTTATGGAGCTTAAAAGTTTTAGTTTAATTCCCTCGACTTTGTATGGGAGACCTATGAAGGAGTGGGCGTGGCACACTGATTTTCTGCCAGATTTTTGCCGACTACAATATTAATCTAAGTGTCAATTATGGTTATTCTAGACGGCAGATTGCCGAAGTTACAGCTGTTTCAATTTAAAATTTGTATGGGGGCTACGATAAACAGTGGGCGTGGTGCGCCCATTTTGTGTGAGCCCAGTTGCTCGTACAATACTAATCCACACCTTAAATCTCGTCGTCCTACGCTAAATGGTTTGTAAGTTATGGAGCTTAAAATTTTAGTTTAATTCCCTTGACTTTGTATGGGAGACTCATGAACGAGTGGGCGTGGCACTTTGATTTTCTGCCAGATTTTTGCCGATTACGATATTAATCTAAGTGTCAATTATGGTTATTCTAGACGGCAGATTGCCGAAGTTACAGCTGTTTCAATTTAAAATTTGTATGGGGGCTACGATAAACAGTGGGCGTGGTGCGCCCATTTTGTGTGAGCCCAGTTGCTCGTACAATACTAATCCACACCTTAAATCTCGTCGTCCTACGCTAAATGGTTTGTAAGTTATGGAGCTTAAAATTTTAGTTTAATTCCCTTGACTTTGTATGGGAGACTCATGAACGAGTGGGCGTGGCACTTTGATTTTCTGCCAGATTTTTGCCGATTACGATATTAATCTAAGTGTCAATTATGGTTATTCTAGACGGCAGATTGCCGAAGTTACAGCTGTTTCAATTTAAAATTTGTATGGGGGCTACGATAAACAGTGGGCGTGGTGCGCCCATATTCTGTGAGCCTAGTTGCTCTTACAATACTAATCCACACCTTAAATCTCGTTATTCTACGCTGAATAGTTTGCAAGTTATAACCGGTAACATTTTTTTAATTTCCGCAACTTTGTATGGCAGACCCAAAAAGGAGTGGGCGTGGCACACTGATTTTCTGCCATATTATTTCTCGCTGCCATGTTAATCTAAGTGTCAATTATGGTTATTCTAGACAGAAGATTGCCGAAGTTACAGCTGTTTCAATTTAAAATTTGTATGGGAGCTACGCTAGAAAGTAAGCGTGGCTCACCCACTTTTGGCGAGGTTATAAAGTAGTATAATATAACTCTTTGTGCAAAATATTGTTGTCCCAAGTGGTATATTATGTGAGATATAGGAAGTTAAAGATTTTGAAAATTCCGAGGTTAGTCGCTTTGAATGCTTGGTGTGGGCGTGGCTATTGACCGATCATGACCAATATCAATCCCCTCGGTACCATTGGATCATAGGTTACTCAATATTTACTCAAGTTTTCGTGCGAACCAGCCAGGTGACAGACAGACGGACGGACGTTAAATCGAAAATTTAATCGACGCTGATCAGGAATATATATCTATGTCTATATCTACGGAGATTCCTTCAAGTGGACACAAACATCTGCCCGAAATGAATATACCATGCATATTGCACTATGCGGGGTATAAAAATTATTATAGATATTGAAAAATTATTTTAAAATATGCGTTATATACTCGTACCAATAGAAAGGACAGTTTATGGTCTTAAATTCTGTCCCAAATTTTTGATTGATTAATATTAACAAGTCATACATAACATACATATACATACTATATTCCATGTGCGCTTATTTTAACAAGGAAATCTGAAATGTACAATATTTTAGCATAAAGTAAATATAACAAAAGGAAACTAAAACAAAATAGCAAGGGTCAATAGTGTAATATTCCCCTATTCTCTTTTGATTAAATGTGTTTAGATATATATATGTATATATATGTGGCACTTATAAGCTCCGAAGGGCTCATTGGCTTAAATTTTGGACAGTATTAGAAGAAACCTATTTATTTTAGCCGGAACGGCAGAACCCTTGTGACATCACTTTTTCTGAACTTTGTCACAGAGTTCTTTTAGAAGCTTTTTCATGCCAATTGCTTGCCGACAGGTGGATACCGTTCGAAAGAAAAATCTTTTCGATATCAAGTTTGTTATGCTTCCGACGGGGGTTGAACCCACGACCTACAGATCAGAAGGCCAACACATTAAAATTGTTTGCAAATATGTTAAAAGGTGAATTTCACTAAAGAATTTCACACGTCATATTATATTGTAACCTTAAAATATGATTTTAAGCTTAAAATGTTTAAAATTACTAAATTAACGACAATTATCATTTTTATAATAGTACATTCCGAGCATATTTATAATAAATATTATTCCGAATAGTGATCTGAAATATTTATTTGGATGGCTAAGTGCCATTGGAAAATTAAAGCAAATTAAAGAATGCCTTAGTAGGATTAAGACACTTACTTTCTAATAGATAAACTAAAATCTGTTTTTCCAACTCTACATACATATATGGTGAATACAGAATTGTATATTAACGCTTATTACCTTATACACTTTCATAATATTAACACTTATATGATAATATAAGTATCACTAGATACCATGAGAGTGCTTGGAGTTTTCGAGAGAAAAGTCCTACGCAGGATCTTTGGACCTATTTGCGTTGGTGGCGAGTACCGAATAAGGTACAACCATGAGCTGTACGAGCTGTATGCCGATATTGACATAGTAAAGCGCATCAAAATCCAGCGGCTGTGCTGGCTAGGTCATGTCGAGCGAATGGAAGAACACGCTCCAGCTAAGAAGGTGTTATATTCGGAACCCGCTGGAGGACGACGCAGAAGAGGAAAACCAAACCTCCGGTGGAAAGACCAAGTACTGGAGAACCTGACGGCGCTTGGAATTTCTAACTGGCGCCAGCTAGCGAAGAACAGAGATGGCTGGCGAAGCATGTTATTTTCGGCCTAAATTGATATTCGGTTGTTATGGCCACGTAAGAAGAAGAAGAAGATACCATGAGAAAACCATGTAAACTTTTATAATGTAATATTGTACTTATATTTTAATTACTCTCTACAAACATGGAAAAATTTGGTCACCGTTATGTAAGTCAATACTTTCATTTGAAAGGTATCAGTCCAACGAATATTAAAGCCGAATTGGAATCTACTCTGGGGGAGTCTACCACAAAATGGTATTAGATGATCGCCGGCTAAAGTACGTAGGCTAGGTGAAATTCTACTATGAACTTTAAAAAACCCAAAGCCAACTAATTAGACATAGTCACTTTTACCGCTTTTAAATACCTTTTCAACCTTAGTATTTCTAAAAGCAATTCTGCTTCCGACACCTCGTCACAAAAATCCCTAAATTTTGACAGAGCTAATTGCAACTCTTCAGTATTTGCTGAAAACACAGTGGTTGGCTGTATCCTCAAATAATGAAGCCACCTCTTGAACACACTTCGTTCTAGTCCTGTGTTAAGCGCTGAATGGGTCAATACATTTCATCATATCCTTTTTAATTTCAACTCTCAGTGTGAGTCCAATATCCGTAGCCAATTCACCTGAAATTCCAATTCCTCATCATCATTACGTTACATTACATCATTAGAGAAGAAAATATAACAAAAGAATTTGAACACATACGCAGCAGGCATGAGGTTCTGTGCATTTCCACTGGTGTGTAAATTTTCATTCCATCAAAATGTTCAGTCAATATTCTTACTGCAGCATAATGTGTTGTTGAAAGTCTATTAACGGATGTTTTGCAGTGGTTGAAAAGTGCTTCCCAGCGAATACTGCAAGTGAAAAAAATATAAAAATTGTCACCATTGTTCCAAAAAATGTTACACAATATATTTTTTGCAAATGAGTGTGGGCCACATAAAATAATTGAGTGATTTATGCACCCACCAAAAACAGCTCTGTTGCAAAGACTATATCAGCAGAATTGTCCATGATGGATGTGCAATATCTAAACATGTCGATATCGAAAGATGATTTTTTTTTATCATACGGTTTCTAATTTTCAAATAAAAGCCAGTGTATTACAGAAAATTTTGAAAGTAATTCTGTGAAAAACGGTGGAAAATTGTGAGAATCAATTTCTCGAACCCTCTGGTGGGCACCGATCAACCCAGAAGGCATGCCCCTAACCGAAAGAATTTACTATAACGCTGATAAATTTTTTGTCTACAATAGTGTAATTAAATGTTTCTCACTAGCTTAGACGATTTTTTTTATAATATTGACTACGGGTGGTTAAATATTTTTTTCCTTCGAAAAACCAGATAAAAAATATATCACCCTCTACATAAAAACATTGATATGTCGATATAACTGCCCATTGCTAAATTAGTGGAAGCATTCGCCAGTGCTGCCACCTATATGATGAATGACTACACACAAAGCTAAAAAGGCTTAAAAGAAAACTAACACAGCTTTCTGATGGAAAAAAAGTAAGTAACAGTAGTTATTGTTAATGAGAAACTTTTAAATAATTTACACACATCGTTGATGCATGTATGTATATTGTTTTACTGTTTCCGCAGTGGATCGCGCCCACCGCCTCTTGCTACGCTACTGGTTCGATGGCTGTCCTGGTAACGGTGATGGTGTTGTTGCTTGTTGATTTCACTAAAACCAAAATGTTTTATAAAAATTTCATTAGGGTAAAACCAATATCAGTACAATAAAAAATGCTACTTTATTATGAAATCCAACGAGAACACACGAAATGCATATTTGCATAAGTACTGCTACTTAGTATAATACTTTAGTGTCGTGAGCGTTATTGTTGTTCGTTTGATTTACCATGCTGGATTTTAATAGATACGAGCTAATTTGCTTGGATATAGCAATGCTTTTCAAGTGCTTAATTATTAGGGATTGAGAATAAATTACATAATATATGATATGTTAATGTGTACATACGGAGGACTAAAAAAAGTTCGGTAAATTTATGATATTTTATGTGATTTTGAACGATATTTCATTCTCAATTTCAGAAAAAGCGATGAGTATGGAGATGAGAAAACATAAAATTACTGACGAAAGGTTGTTGGAAATTCCGCCACCAATGTCAGAAGAAATTCCACATGCAATCTTTTACGGATTTCGACGTGAACTTAAGCTCATAGAAATTTTTAATGAATTCCAAGCAGCATATGCAATAAACGCACATTCGCTTAAGACCATTTGTAAATGGTCTCAACGATTCCAGACGACATTTTTCCGTGGGGAACGAGCGTCTTGAAGAAGGGTCAAAATATTAAATCGACGACATAAATGTGGCTCTGGATAAGGAAAAAATTGACGAAGATCCACGAATGACACAAGAAATGATAGCCAGTGAATTGCACTTGAATTCTATAGCTGTATTGCGAATATTGCGGAATGATTTACAATACACGAAGAAATCTTGTCGATGGATCCCACGAATGGTGAATAATAGTCAGAAAGAAGCTCGGGTTCGTTTTGCTCAATATTTTCTAAAAAAAAATTCAAAAACGGAGAGTCTAGCAACTTCAGCATGTTCGCAAAAGGTGACGAAGCTAGGTTTTACAAGTACGACCCAAAAACTAAACAGCAGTTAATGGTATGGAGCTGAAAAGCTCAAGAGCTCAAATGTAATTAAAATAAAAAAATTTTTAGGTTTTTTACTGATGCAGCTCACTATATTTTGTTAGTCCCCTTTATACGGTATAATCTGAAAAATTTTATATCAAAAATTTTCAATTTATTTTGCACAATAAAATATGCAACAGGGTCTCACCGAGAAAAACGAACTATTATCTATGTAGAGTGGAGAAAAAATATAGAAACTGTTATAAAAGTGAGAAAAGTGAGTGAGGGGGAGAGAGAGGGAGAAGGAGAGTGAATGACCTAAGAGCAAGTTTTGACCAACGTTTATCGCATAATTACATCTATCTGCATGTAGCTACTATATGTATGCAGAGGGAAAACAAATGACTGAAACGACCCATTACGCTCAATTGCTCTGAGTGCTTTACACGTTCATATATATTTGCACATGTGAAGGAACATTGATGTGCGTACATGTGATATGTGGATATATAGGTATAAACATGAATGCATTCATTATTGCAACATTACATGGCAGAAAGTTACAGATTCATAGCTTCATATTAAAATCATGCATAACCAACGATAGTGAAATACATACATACATACATACATACAAGGGTATATGTACTACTGTGAAGAAAGGTGGAGAGTAGTAGGAGGAAAAGGGAAAGGGAATTGATAGTGGCATAGGTATATGAAAGTACTTGTACAATCTACAAAATTTGTATGGTAGGGGATATATATTGTTACTTGGTTGTCTAATCCAAAGTACGTGACGTGCTCTGTCTGTACGTACAATATATATACGGTGTTTGCATCACGAGATTATGCAGAAAGAACATTTCATGGATAACTAAGGAACCATTCATCCATAACTAGCACCAGTCCCCTTAGTAGTCTAACAGCTTTTATTGATGATAACGGCATTATCAGAGTCAAATAGCGATTTGAAGCATCTACTTTATCATATGATGCTAATCATCCAATGTTATTACCCCCCCCTACCGTCCAGTCGCAAAGTTCAGTCATGCCGGGCCGTAGACGTTAATTTCAATGACAAGACAACGCTTTTGGCCGCCAAAGGTTAAAACTCCAGCACGATCTGTAGTTCAATGCGCCAAGGCTAAACCAAGATTTAAACCAACGCTAATGGCTAATCTTCCAGCTCCCCGAGTCCACTCAGAGTGACCATTTGTGATTTCTGGTGTGGATTTCTTTGGCCATGTTGGCCTCATTTCAAGGTACGAAGTCGACGTCCACCGAAGGGCTATGTTGCTGTGTTTTGCTGCTTTTCGTCAAAGGCAGTACACAAGGAACTCGTAAGTGACCTCACCTGAGAAGCCCTCATAGGGGCATTGAAACGATTTAAACCTCATATTGCGATAATGCAACAAACTTCATACAAGGGACATTCTTTTTAAATGGCGCAACTTTCAGGATTTAATGTCTCAGATTCGGCCGAAAATTTTTTAAAAACCTCTTTACTTTATTTTTTATTGACGACCACTCTTCTTAATTCCCAGTGTTGTTGATTTTTATTACTATTCTCACCGATAAATAACAGACAGTGCACGCAACGTTTTTTGCTATTCCCTGCTAAGATTTTTTTCTCTTTTAAAATCATTATAAATAAAGTGTAAAATTTAATGTTTTAACCATTTTGGTTAAAGTGTATACCCACATGTCACTAACAATAATCCGAATCGTGGGCATAACCCACCGGCACTCACACCTTCATTGGTAATGCTATATATCCTGTAAATTTGATGTTTGATACATAAGCTAAAAAACATAGAATTGTCTTACACTCAGCCTAATCAGACCGATTTTCCCTCTGCGCACGTATAAATGGTTACAGAAGTTACATTATTTTGTAGGCCAATTTTTTAGAAACGCAAGTAGATGAAATATAGGCTTTCTGAATTTGCTATCTAACTGTGTGTGCAAGAGTGAAGCAGCATGATAGGGGGATAGTGTGTGTGTGTGTGAAAGAGATAGCACTAAAACTATGAAGCAATCTTAACAGTGTGTAAGAGTGAGAAGTAATGGGCGTGTCTTAGATGGTATGACGTTATGTGTGTGTGGGAGGGTGAGAGGAGGCGAGGCTTAGATGGTATGAAGCTATCTTTAGTGCATGTTTGAGAGATAGAGAGAGAGAGAGAGTGTGTGAGGATGTGGGTGGGGCTTAAGGGGCGGATCATGTGGCGTAGGTGTGTCTAAAATGTGACGTTATCCAATAGCATCACACTTATGGATACCAGGCGAGCATAACCGTAGCAAGTCGCTATGAATGAGATTTTCATTGTAACGTATTAGAATGCTGTTACTTAGGCTTAGCTTACTACCTATGTGGTTGGTAAAGCGAGTACATGTGCGTATGATCACAGCTAAAAGTGTGACACAGGGAATTGAGAGTGAGCGCGCGAGCTTTCTTCTCATTAGCCTCAACATAATTTCATACAGTTGATACCCTCAAATTTCAGACACAAAAAAAAAATAAATATGTGGTACTTAAATCCCAGAAGGGCTCGTTGGCTCAGTTTCTCTTCCATTACTGTTGTGCGTGTTAAATTTGCGACATCACTTTTTGTCGCAGAGTTCTTTTAGAAGCTTTTCCATGCAAATTGATGCTGCCGGAAATATTGCCAATTGCTAGCCGACAGGTGGCATTCGAAAGAAAAATCTTTTCGTTATTAAATTTGTTATGCTGCAGCCGGTGATTGAATCCACAACCTATAGATCAGAAGGCCAACACACTATCCACTGAGCTACGGCAGAATAAAATCATACTGAATAAATGAAATCATTTTCTTAATTCCTCCAGACATGGGGTTGTAGCTAAAAACCCGATCACGTATAAGAAGGGCATATGTAGAAGTCTTTAAGGAATGTTTTTCGAGGTCTTGGAAATCACTTTTATATCAATTGATCCATTTTTATACCCTGCATAATGCAATATGCATGGTATATTCATTTCGGTCAGATGTTTGTGTCCACTTGAAGGAATCTCCGGAGATATAGACATAGATATATATTCCTGATCAGCGTCGATTAAATTTTCGATTTAACGATGTCCGTCCGTCCGTCCGTCCGCCCGTCCGTCCGTCTGTCTGTCACCTGGCTGGTTCGCACGATAACTTGAGTAAATATTGAGCTATTTCGACGAAATTTGGCACAAGTAACCTATGATCCAAGAGTACGGAGGGGATTGATATTGGGCATGAGCGGTCAATAACCACGCCCATACCAAGCATTCAAAGCGACTAACCTCGAAATTTTCAAAATCTTTAACTTGCTATAACTCACATAATATACCACTTGGGACAACAAAATTTGGCACATAGACTTATATTATACTACTATATAACCTCGCCAAAAGTGGGTGAGCCACGCCTACTTTTGGCTGTCATACAAAGTGTCTGTACTTCTTTTTAATTGAAACAGCTGTAACTTCTACAATCTTCTGTCCAGAATAACCATAATTGACACTTAGATTAATATCGTAGCCGGAAATAATCTGGCAGAAAATCAGTGTGCCACGCCCACTCCTTCATAGGTCTCCCATACAAAGTCAAGGGAATTAAACTAAAACTTTTAAGCTCCATAACTTACAAACCATTTAGCGTAGGACAACCAAATTTAAGGTGTGGATTGATATTAAAAAATTAATTGGATATACCAGAAAGAGATACGTCACGCCCACTTTTTATATAGCTTCCGTACAAAGTCTCGGATTTATCTTAAACATTAAAACACCCATAACTTACTAATTAATGCGCCTAGGTCAACCCATTGCAACCTATGTAGTTTAGTATTATAGACAGAAATTGATCCTCCAAAATTGGTGAGGTTCGCCTGCTTCTTAATGTAGGTCCTATACAAAGTAGTGGAAGAAAAGGATGGATATACGAGCAAACTTTTTATATATACCTGTACATATGCAGGGTATAATTTGGTCGGCCCCAACCGACTGTAAGGAGATTTTTTATCACTTCATTTGGATGTTTAAATCAATTACTATGATTAGAGCAATTGATTTAAACTCGGTGCGCTGAGCTGTTAACAAAGGCTGCATATTTCTCAGATAGCTAAGAAATTTACAATACATATCATATATGATAGCTAAGGGACCATTTTCGATTTTAAGGTTGAGCCATCATAGGGATAAACTTCAGAATTAAGATGAACTTTTACATCGGTGAGATCACAGTGAACGAATTTTCTAGAGTTCTGAAATTCAATTAGTATGAATCGTGGTCGTTCACTTTGTACGACCAATTTAACATTCCATAGATGGTTTGCAGTCTGTGATAATGTTGGATTAAAATGCATATCCCAACAAGGAAATGCCATTGGTATAGAACTCCTCTTCGAATAGTATTATAAATTTATAATCTATAATAAATTAAATATGGTTAACACAATTTTATCATTATCAGCAGCTACAGAGGAGAAGGCAATATCTTCGTCTGTTTTTGATCAAAGAAGTATCAATTCATGCTTTGCATTTAATATCACCTTACTATAATCTTCAGCGAAACCCAAAAGATGTTTTAAAGGTACTCACAAATTAAATTATCTCTTGGTTATTTCAATATCAACTGAAACACTCCAACCACCATTCGTCATCACGGTACTCTCATTAGGTGAGAGAGAAGCAAAAGCATTTATTGTCGAGTTCGTTCAATTTTAATGTCATTCGTCTCATAACGAATTTCATCAAATATATATGATATACAGTTATTTCTCAATTTTATATTCTGAGAGATAGTCTTTCCATCAAGTGTAGCAGTTCCTTCAATATAGATCATACTTTCCGATGGTTCTGAATAGATATTCTAATTTCAATATTATTTTTATATGATTGTTGATAAAAAGGTTGTTGCATAATATTGAATATATCATTCGAAGCCATTTGAGGTGTTTTTACTTCTTAGACACTTTTTTTTAAAGTTGAAATCCCAAACTTTTTAGAAACTTTTTATTCAATGGCGATAATATATTTCGTTTTTGATGTAAGTATTTATTAACAACTTTTGGAGATGTATAGCGTGTATATTTTATGATAGAAGCAGAGGTCAATCGCATATTGTGAGTAAATTGATATCTAACTAGATCTTTATTATATATGATCTTCTTAAGGCTCTGACTTTCCGTCTTGATCAACGATTCTTACCAAGAGTTGGCTAAATCGTTTAGTGTTAATAGGTAAATAAATTAATGTTTATGGTCGCTCACTTATTTTATACCCTGGCAGAACCGATATGGAAAACTGATGAATTGTGTGAGCTGAATCGCTGTTAATATATAGGTATGACCCAGTAGTTATGTTACTTTCGATTCGTAAAACATTTACTTTCGAAATATGAACTTGTATATCAGATTGATGACGTCTACTAAACCCTAACAATCCACCAGTTGTACGCTCACTATTAAAATAAAAGGTATCAGTAGCATTGCATTGTATTATTATTAGGTTCAATTCTCAGCATATCCTCTCTATTCAAATCTTCATTTTTTGAGACAACAAAATCAAGTATGTCACTAAATTCATATGACCCTACTGGAATCTAGATAACATGATTTCCAATGTGAAATAAGTTATTGCCATAATCCACATTAGGTATAGAGTAGTAAGAGTAAAACCAACAAGAGCACAGACAAAAAAAATTTGCTGATAGCTCTGAGCCTTTTCCAATCAATTCCATTGTTCTAGACATCTTATCTACAAAAAGGGTTGTGATGAAATGAAACACAAAACATTTCGTTTTATATATACTTTTTTCTTTTTGTTTTATTTATAAAATCATACAATATCGAATTTATTTATCCATGAATTATGTTCTTTACAGAATCCGAACAATTTAATATAGGCTTTGTCGCCTGTGCTTTTTAAAATGTATTCAATTAAATATATATCAGGGTATTCCGTTTTCATAAGCTCATATTCATAAAATCTCCCTTTTATAGGATTTCCTTGATAGTCTTCTTAATTTTGCTTAATTTGCTTAATTTTAAATATCTCAGTAGTCCAATTCGGTGTATACCTCTTCTCAAAAGCATGTTTATATTTACTCATTCGAACATTTAAACCCACGGTGAATTTAGGTCGATTAATAAATTCAAATGGTTATATACTTGTACACTTTTGAGAAGATTTTTCTGATGCAAAGAATTTACAGCCGGTGCCATTTCTATCGTTCTATGTACTTTATGATTATATTCATCAACTGATTTTTTATAATTATCAATCCATCGATATGATCAGTTATGGTTAAACTCGCTCCCTCGCTCACACTCGCTCACACTCGCTCACACCCTTCAATATTCGATTAAAACGTTCAACTATTGACGTTTTTAGTGGACTAAATGTTGAATAATGATTAATGTTATACTCATCAATCAATTTCTTAAATTGTTTGTAGATTTTTCAGTATTCGTCTATCATATTCAAATAGAAGGGCTAGTAAAAAGAAATCCATTATTTTTGCATTAAATTGAAGGTTTTATTTAGCATAGTTAGAATGATCCGATTTAAGTGAAATATACACCGTTTTGTTCGATAACTTGTTCCCATTTTAAGGGTAATTTCATAATGCCACTCTCATAGAAACCCTCGTATCTATTGGCAAAAAACTGGGACAGTCGATTTTAACCAGCAAAATCATTCGCCATAGACAGGAACAGGTAGTAATCACTTGGTGCCAGGTCTGGACTATAAGGTGGATGCATAGGAACCTTCCAATCAAGCACCCGGAGCTTCTGGCGATTCACTATCGATGTGTATAGCCTGGCGTTGTCCTGATGGAACACAATTCTTCTCCTGTTGGCCAAAGCTGGCCGCTTCTGGGCGATTTCTTCTTTCAGACGGTCCAATTGTTGACATTACAGGTCCGAATTAAGAGTTTGGGTGTAGGGGAGCAGCTCATAGTAGATGATTCCCTGCCAATCCCACCAAACACATAGCAAAACCTTCCTGACCGTCAATTCTGGCTTGGCTACCGCTTGCGCCGGGTTCACCGCTATTCGACCACGACCGTTTTAGCTTGACGTTGTCTTAAGTGACCCACTTTTCATCACCAGCAACCATATTCTTCAGAAATTGATCGATTTTGTTGCGATTTAGCAGCGATTCGCAGATGGAAATTCGGTCCATTAGGTTTTTTTTTGCGTTAACTCGAAAATTGCACTTGATTGGCTGTTACAGTATCAGGACCATAAACACTATTCACATTTTCAGCCATATGACTTGCGTTTTCGCCTTTACCGAAGAAAAATTATAAAATATGGTGTATTTTCTCTTTACTGGTGTCCATCTTTGCTCAAACAATACTGAGTCAGAAAACCATAAAATTGCCTGAAAAGTTTATTTAGTACGAAATCCTATCTTTCTTTCTTACACAACGCGAGATACAGATTACTAAAGCCATCTATTGGAATAATAATAATTCTTTTAACTCTACCTGATATGAAAAAGTAATTCAAATAAACCAAGAGTTAAAGTCCAACTTGTTTCAAAGACTTATTTACAAACATGTAATTTCCATGAGCATCTTGATAATATATCTAATTGCTTTTGTTGTTTTAAAAGTGAAATATTTATTATTAATTGTGATGATGATGATGATTTTCCTAATGTTGTTGGAATACTCTCGTTAGAATTATCAACGAGAGTATCATCAAACATATCTGAATGAAAAACATCATCAGTAGTAAGTAGTATTAGTATTACTACGACTATATGATGATACTGTCTTTGGTGTGCTGTAGTAATTTTCTCATCCAGTAAAGGAATTTTAGATTTCAATAACTTCTTTATCTTTAAAATGAACTTTAAGGGGCACAACTAGTTTGACCGCCTGAAAAAAGGTGATTTTTGTGAATTGTTTAAAAAAAAAGTATTTCATCGAATGTTTTAAAATTATGCAGATATATTTGTGAATAAATAATGAATACAAAGTAATTTTTTCAAATGAAAATATTCGATTTTCAGCAAGTTCTCCACCACCACCTCTGAGTCCAACTTCGCAGGCCAAAAAAACCAAAAATTTTATTAAACTAGGTTATATTTCCTATACAATGGCCCTCGATTGTGAAAAAAAAATAAATAAATTCAACAAAATGGCGGTATTTTGAAAAAAAAAATTAAAATCTTGCTGAAAAATCTGATGGTTTCTGGGCTGGCATAATTATATTTTTCATCCAATCATAAAACTGGAGGGTCATTGTATGGAAAAACAAATACAAAATAAGCTAAAAGAAGACCCAAGTCGATCGGATGATTTGTTATCAAGTTAAAGCTGCAGAAAATTTCAAAAATTTAGTTTTAGAAAATACGCATTTAAAGGTAAAAGTACTGATTTCATTGTTCATTGCAGCTGTTCTGTAGAAGGCTGCAACTCAGAATATTTTTGAGATTTTCACTTGAAATTTTAATATGTTATTTTTAAAGGTATAAATTATCAAAAAATGCAAAAACAAAAAAAAAACGAAATTTTCAAAATTTCAAACTAGTTGTGCCCCTTAATATGCGATTTATTAGGGTTTAGTACGTGGGCTTGATCAACTAACTCTTTCAAAGATATTGTTATAGGTGTTTTTACCAATTGACTCTTCGTATCAACTTCACCCAGCTTAATGCTTTTAAACTTTTGTTATATAATATATAAATAAATAAATAAATATATATATATATATATATATATATATATATATATATATATATACATATATATATATATATATATATATATACATATATATATATATATATATATATATATATATATATATATATATATATATATACATATATATGTATATATATATATATATATATATATATATATATATATATATATGTGTGTGTGTGTGTGTGTGTGTGTGTGTGTATGTATATCTACAACGTATATACAACATTAAATGTCCCATTTGAGGGGTTGAAGGATGCGTGTGTTCAATGCTGTGATAGTATTTGTATCCCTTCAACGTACATACGATTACTTCGACCCATTTTGACGTACACTTCTTTCTAGTTACATCCAAGTTAAATGCGCCAAATGAAGATAGGAAAGAGATTTGGTCAATGTTCTTCGAAGATCTAAATGCATAATAAAATATTCAAGATTCAATATATCATAGTACAGCTTATCTTTCGTGAGAACTGAATAATATGCCTAAATAGTGCCGAATATATAACATAATATATATAATACATAATTATGTCTCAACCTCATAAGGTTTAATATATAGTCATTGGTTAACTAATTATAGGAGCTTAACTAACAGTAATTAGTGACTATAGCAACAATTAGTTATTATTAATTAAACCCTTAAATCCTACAGGTTAACCATAAATTAATGAAGTTTTTGGTTAACCAAAGTAAACACGCAACATTGGTTAAGCAAAAAGCTGATATTTATATTAGAATATAAATATCAGTTTTCAGACAGAAGCAGATTTCAACAATTTTATTATCAGCGTCATCGTCATCATCAACAGCGCCGTAGTCATATTGATTGTTGATGTAATCTTAGCAACAGCCATTACGAAATAAATACACGCATGTGCGTATTATGCGTTCGTTTGGGTGTAAAAAAAAACTACAGATATCATGATATGATTTCAAAAATCACAGTCGTACAATCACAATAAGAGTAAGCGAATTTTTGAACGTATGATATATATTTATGTGCGTATTTCAATGGATTCTTTTATCACAACCACAGCAGTACCAGCAGCAGCATTAACAGTCTTTGCAATAGAAATATATAAATTGCAAAAACGTATATTTGTATGTATGCAGTCATATACCCCACCACGTTATGCATATGAAAATTGTATTTTTGTATTTCTCTTTTTGCACATTTTATGGCTATTGACAATAATGTGAATATTCCGTAAACGGAAGGTATAATAATCTCGTATGAGTATGATATGATATGAAGCTCTACCAATAAACTTTATACCAAAGTGAAGATGGAAGAGTAGGTATATATTTCATAAAAAATAAACATCCATGATATGTACACCTACTTACATATATCTACATTCGAAAAGGATTACGTTCTATATATCACTTATATGTTGAGTATACATAGAACACTCAATATTCTAAATTCAAGTGAACATATGAACATAATTTGTGTACATTTACTTGCTTGTGTGAGTGAAGATGACGCGTAAACACAGTTGAATATAATTTGTATACGCATATACGAGTTTATAAATTTAATGCTTTATGATAATCTTATACAGATGATCATTTCACTTATATTAAAGTTCACCTATGTTCATATAGACGTACATTTACTTATCGAGTAGTGAAATTTCATTTTCAATCTTTATAGATGGAAATTTTTTTTTTGTTACAGAAAATTTCATCTGTGGAATATTTTCCATGTGCATATGTATGAGTAATGTGCTCATCATCAACATACAAATGATTACTTGATTCCCATGTACGTATTATGCGCGTACGCTATCTTTTTCTTATAGTGTAGGAGCTGTCAGTTAGGTAATAAATAGGTTACAATAGCAATAGTAGGGGTAACTGGGGAGGCTTACAAAAGATTTTTTTGTTCACTTACCAATTTTTACAGAATTTTAAATTCAAAATGTATATTAGTGATTTTTCAGTATATTCTTAATGGCTAAAACTCCCCACTTTGAAGAAAATTGATCAAGTGCGTAAATAATATGTAAATGTATCAAGGTTTACAATTTCTTACTATGTCTTTACTTTTTCGAAAAATAATAGTGTTCATTCACGCTCTATTAAATTTCATTAAAAGTGTTCATGTGTTTTATACCCAGTATGAGTAAATGGTATATTCATTTCGGTCAGATGTATGTAACCCCTTGAAGGAATCTATAGTTGTAGTTGATTTAACAATGTCCGTCCGTTCGTCCTTCCGTCCGTCCGTCTGTTCGCCAGAAGATTGACAGTGTTCATGATCAGTCAACTGCCACGCCCACAGGTAGCAATTAAAGTTTCTAACCTCGGAATTTCTAAAATGTTTAACATGCTGTAACTGACTTAATATATCATCTAGGGTAACAAGATTTAGCACGTAGAGTTATACTACATTGCAACATAATCACAAGATAAATGGGAGAGCCACGCCTACTGTTTATAGTAGTTTCCATACGAAGTGCCTGAATTTCTCTCATATTTAAACCGCTTTAACTCCGGCAATCTTCTGAACAATCGTATTTAACACTTAGAACACTAGAACAATCATATTTAACACTTACATTAATATTGTAATTGGAAATAGGTAGGTAGGTAGGAAAGATGGCTGTCACATGACGCACTTAAGCCAGTTATGGCCCGTTGTGATACCGCGGGAGCATTTGTGTAATGCTTAAAAACACAGGAAAGATGTTCTACGGGTTCTTCTCCTTTCTCTTGACAGCTTCTATAATAATCCTTGTGCGGTGCCCCAGTCTACTAACGTGTCTTCCAATGAACTACGATTGTTCTTCTCGTGTCCAGCTTATTAAATTTTAACAGTAGCTTAGTCCGAATTAAGCTCCATTCCGGCCAAGTTACCCTATCGGTTACACAGGTTCACATCTGTAGCCACCATGAGTTACCAACACCGATGGTATACCCGTCTATTAATAATTGGCAAGTTGCTAACGGCACCGGCACCGAGACCCTGTCCTGGCGGAGTATTAAAATTGTGCCCTGCTTAGTCAATTCATCCTCCCTAGAAGTGCCCTCGATATTTCTATCGCCGGGAACCCAAAGAAGATGTTTGGTAAAATATTGAGCAAGTTCACTAAGTGTCTTTTGACATTCAATCACTGTTTTTAATGAATGCCTTACTGATTGAAGTGATCTTAGAGTCGCTTGGCTCTGAGCTTGTCTTATTAGAACACAGCTTCTAACAATTAAGAGGGCTTTCCTAATGGCTAAAACTTCAGCCTGGAATACACTACAGACGATGTTACGCTGTGCAGCAAAAAATTCGGCTTAAAAATAAATGTTAACAAAACAAAGTATATGATTGTTAGTCGGAAAACACACTCAAATGTAAGTCTAACAGTTGAAAAAGCAAATGTAGTGCGAGTGAAAAACTTCAAATATTTACGATGTTGGATTAATCATAATTGGGATTCAATAAAAGAAATAAGAGCCCGAATAGAAGCTGCAAGAACAAGTTTTTACAAATTTAGAAAAGTCCTTAGAAATCATGACTTTAACATATATCTGAAAATGCGATTCATTAAATGCTATGAATGGTCCATTCTACTTTATGGCATCGAGATATGGACTATTAAAACCACAGATATAAATAGATTAGAAGCATTCGAAATGTGGATTTATCGCAGAATTTTAAAAATACCTTGGACAGATAGAGTAACTAATACAGAAGTATTGCGGCGAGTCCAAAGAAATCGCCAATTGGCTGTAACTATAAGGCGAAGGAAGTTAGCGTACTTGGGCCACATTATGAGAAATGATAAATACTATATACTGCAACTAATATTGTAGGGAAAAATAGAAGGGAAATGTAGCATTGGCAGAAAATTATTGGCTAAAAAATATAAGCCATTGGACCGGAATCAAGGACCGAGGAACACTATTAACAACTGCAAGGGATAGGGATATATATCATGAAATTGTAGCACAAATAAACTAACAAAAAGAAAAAAAAAAAATAATAATATGTAATGTAAACTTGTATGATCGCTAACATTCGAAATCGAATTGGCAAATAAAGAAGAAGAATTGAATTAAGGTAAAAGCACAGGCAAATAAAGACAAACACATGGAGAAAACATAAGAATTATTGTTTGGTTTAGCATGAGGCTAATAGATAAAGATGCTGAACCAATAAGAATCGAGAAAAGCGACTTCCGTACTTCATCGGACAAGTGATCTATTTGCATGTGCTTGCCCAGCTAGGATCATTATTGAAGCGTCTTTCTTCAGTTGTAAAAATATTACAACAACGATCCATTGGTTGATTAATTACCAACGAGTGCAACTGTGAGTAGTCGACTGTGAGCCTTCTGCTCTGCTTAAATAGTCACCCTGACCACTTAAAATCCAGAAGCAACCAGCTCGAGCGCTGGTTTCTCCTATATTTCATTCCTGGTCTCCCTCTTGCTTGCGTAGGATAAGAATAGGGTAGTTTTATTAATTTGTTGTCTCAATTGAATAATTCTATTATAACGAATAGGGGATTTTCATTAATTTGTAATTTCAATTGAATAATTCGTCTGTACTTAAAATGCTCTTTTTCTTTGCTTTAATTGTAAAACTTCATTTTGTAAACAAAAGTAGGAATTGTACCCCGAAAGGTATATCATCCGAGCCGAACACTCTGGTGTCGGTAGTATTACTTTTAATTTGACAGTAAGTGTGTAATTAGGTTTTAGATAAATTTGTGTGAGTTCAATAGTGAAATCCTGGGATATACTCCTGGCCATTTAAAAAGGTCTAATCAGGGATTGGGCATCGGTTCATTTGGAAGATGGGTTTTTAGGAGTTTAGTCGTTATGTAATGTTAAGTGTTGTAGTAGAAATAACACGCAACAGATCGTTGTTACATTTTCATTGCTATAATTATAGTTAAAGTAAACATTTAACTGTGACTTAACAATTATATAAGCCCTGTTTTTACCAGAATAGTTAACAACGTATATCTTGTAACAAGATATCCTCAAACCATATAGTTAGTTGATCTAAATCATCAGTTCCAATAAGTGTTTGCAGAGATTTTTTGTTAAGGTGGAATCTCTCAGAGACACTCAATCAGGCATTAGACAAAAGCTATCCCTTTAGGAAACAGAGAGGAAAGCGGAAACCACCATGGTGATCCACCGGGCTAATGGCGATAAGGTAAATTTGTTGGAAGGCTTTTAACAAAGCCAAAACTAACAGAGTAACCCACGACTGGGACATATATAAGCTTCTTTTACGAAATTATAAATATGAGATTAGGAAAATGCAGAGCACTTCTTCAGAAATTTTCTGCGGTTCCAAAACAGCTAGGCTGCGGAAAATTCTATAAAAGAATCATCAATTTCAGCTATCTGCTGAAACCAGACTGATCTCGGACATCCGGCAGCGACGAAAGAGTGGAAATTCTCCCTGGTTGTTCAAAATCTTCCTCCAATTCACGGCCACTCTCTGAGCACTTCTGGGGGTACCTTATTGAAACACACCTTATCTAGTAAAAATAATTCGCTGCGCTGTTGAATCCTTCAAACCATTCAACTCCTCTGGACTGTTGGGTATTTTTCTAGCTTAGCTTCAAGCAGTATGCAACCTGGTATATGTAGTAATTATTCCCAAGGTAGGGAAAACTTCACAGTGCAGACCCAAGAACCTTATATAGGTCTAAGGTTCTTGGGTCTCGTTATCTTTCCTTTTAAAAACCCATAAAGAATAGAGATACTGATTAAGTATATTCAGAGGAAATATTGCGGCGTAAAATTCAGTGATGGTGGGTTATAAACTTACTCCGCCTTAGTGATGGCAGCGAGTTTACTAAAAAATTCAGTTTTCTGTAAAGTCTACCTAAGAAATGGACAGAGAGAGAGAGTAAGTATGTTCCCAAAAAAAGTTGCTGATGGAAAATTAAGGGGTCGCTTATACATATTATCTCTCTAAAGGCGTCCTATGAGCAGCTATTTTTTGCCCCCATCCTAACTGTAGCATTTTTCGAGTAATGCAATTTTTACAGAAGCAAACATAATTATATTTACAATTATTATTACACAGTCAATCAGAATGTTGCCACACCAGTGAATACAGGATATCATCTAGGTATGAGGTTCCGGATTATTCATTTCAATCATTACAAATTACATTAAGGGATCAGAGATCATACAAGGTTATTAGAACAAAATGGTTTCTTATCAATTACTTAAAGATACATTTTTCCAATTGGCAAATACTGCTCTTCGTTAAGTAATATCCACTGTAACCCTTAAACAATAGCATCAACAAAATTAACACATCGAGTCATCATAATTTGTATTATCTTATTTTTTCCCACACATATGAGTGCCCAGGCAGTTATTTATAGTCATAAAATTTCATTACTCATTTGCAATTCCTTGAATTACTCGTATGTATGTACTACGTAGCATTCTACAAGTAAGTAAGGTAGAAATGTTGTTTCTATTAGTGACTCATGTGGAATGATCTCCCCATTTCAGAGTATTTAGTATTAGTAACATACATTATATCAATAAATTCCATCTATGTATATATGAGCATAACGTGGACATCACAGTGGTATTTAGTTTTGTATATTTTTATTCAATTCGAATTATCTATTTTTTTTCTATGAAATTCCAATGAATATGCCAATGGATGAAACAGAATTTACACATGCATGAGCATGTGTAAATTCTGTGTTTATAAAATTAATATATTTTGATTGAGTGGTTTAACTATTACATCGATATTAATTTTATGAGGTAATAAGTAAGAAACTGCATATCATATTTATTACTATTTACATACATTGTTGCGTATTTTCAAATGCTTTGAACTTCATTATTTCTAGTGTATTTTCTATGTCTATGTCTAAATGTACATATTGCGCAAATCGTTTATATATAATATTATTTCTACTATCTAGTTCAATACTAGAAACATATGAGAAATTACTTAAATTCTTAAAATATATGATAAGTAAAAGAAAAGCACAATAAAGAATCACCAGTAGTTCGTACTAGCATTGCCATAGTAGTGCTATACCGCCACCACTGCTATCACCACTTCGTATGCAATTAATCACATATTCGGGTATGCATGGGTTGTCATAAACAATTTAGGTCACATACGAATAGTAGATTTAATTAAATATGCACGATATTCCGTAAATTAGTATTATTCGTATGTATTAAGGATTTCAATGAATATATATCTAGGTACCTATATTAGCACATATTACTAGCTCAAGAAATTTACTAATACAAGCAAATTGTTTCTCTCCCTCTATCTGTGTGTCAACTCAAAATTAAGTTTGACATTTTTTCACACCCCGCAAATTTTTTGTTTATATTGCTTAGCTTTATAATCTTAACAGAATAAGCTGTTGTTTCTTGTTTAGTTCAAATTTCGTTGGTTCATGTAAACACAATTAAATTATGTTAGTTTCTAAATTAAGTCATTTTTATTTTAGTAAACCATGTACAATATATATGAATGAATGAAAATGAAATTACTGACAAAAAGCATCGTAAAAGATAAGTATCTAAATCCCTTTAGACAAGCCATGTGGTGGGTCACTGAAATGTAGAATATAGGAGTATCTGAACTAATTATTTACTTTATTTATTTATCTAATAGTGCGTTATTTAATAATAATTTGTATATTACATCTTACAAGTGCGTAAGTAACTAAGATAAAGGCGTACCTACCTTCCGAATATAGAGTACTACTTTGTTTGTCTTGTATATCCAAGACGTAAAAAAGCTAATAAACCTTTTCGATGAGCTACAAGTAAATAAATATCTTTATCTAGAAAAATGTGTGGCAATATTTCATAACAGAGTGCTCGGTAAGCTCTCGAATTTTTTGTGACTGCCGGACAACCGCCAAGCGCATAAGCTCGGAATAGGCAGAAATGAGTTAAAATGTTTATAAGAAAAATGAAGATGAATGAGTGAAAGACATATTTGATTTGACCAAGAATCTATCGATAGCAAAAGTTAGGAAGCGGAACATACCATATCAAGAAATGAGAACATAAGCACTAAGACCACATGACATTAATATTTGTTTTTGCTCGCTCAAATGTACCCATCAGATTAACAATGTATACCTGCTACGTTTTGCTCATTTCATAGTTCAAATGCGTTCACTTGTATGCCATTGTATGCTTTATTCTGTGATGTTTATATGAACATGTTGAATTTTTTTTCAACAAGTACAGGGTGGTACTTATATGTGGGTGGCGTAGCTCAGTGGTTAGTGTGTTCGCCTTCTGATCTGTAGGTCGTGGTTCAATACCCGGCTGATGCATAACAAATTTTATATCGAAAAGATTTTTCTTTCGAATGGTACCCACCTGTCGGCAAGCAATTGGCAATTCTTCCGACAGTAACAACTTGCCATGAAAAAGCTTCTAAAAAGAACTCTGTTACAAAGCTCAGAAAAAGTGATGTCACAAGTGTTCTGCCGTTCGGAACCGGCTAAAATAAGTAGGTCCATTCTAATACTGTCCAAATTTAAGACGCACAACAGTAATAGAAGAGAAGCTCGGCCAATGAGCCCTTTGGGGCTTTAAGTGCCACATATTTATTTTTTTTATTTTATTTACAGGGTGGTTTTTTAGCAACTTTCTTTTCAGCAACATTGTTTTTGGTAGCTCTGCTGTTTTCGTGTAGCATGTTAATGTCAAACATGTTTAGTTTGGTCTATAATTTAACCGCTTACAAATTACTGAATTTTATTATCATAATTCATGCTAGGTTAAGAAAGTTCATCGTGCATTTCTTCCATTTTATGGTCAGTTTGGGCGACCTTCTGAGGCCGTTATTCGGAATCTTGTGATCAAATTTCCCACCAAATTTACATTATTGGATATTAAACCACTACAACGCATACGTAGAATGCGGACAGAAGAAAATATTACAGCTGTATTGATGACCGTGAATTATAGAATCGGCGCTGTTCACTGCAATTCGACTACGTGCAAAATTTTGCGGAAGCATTTGGGTGTAAAACCTTTTAAAATACAGCTGGTTCAAGAATTGGTGAATGAACGCTGGCAAAGTTGGATGAAGATCCATTTTTTCATCGGAAAATTTTGTTCAGCGACGAAACTCATTTCTGGTTGAATGAATACGTGAACAATCAAAAATGCCGTAGTTGGTGTGAAGAGCAGCCAGTAGTATGTTTGGTGTGGATTATTGGTCGGTGGCACCATTGGACCGTACTTTTTCACAGACGATGAAGGCAGGAACGTTACCGTGAATGGCGAATGTTACCGTGCGATGATTACAAACTTTTTTTTTTGCTCAAAATGGAGTTGGCTGACATGTGGTTTCAACAAGACGGTGCCACATGCCACACAGCACGCGAAACAATGGCCCAATTGAGATGCGAATTCAGTGAACAGTTTATTTCACGTTTGGGGCCGGTCAATAGGCCGCCTATATTGTGCGATTTAACGCATTTAGACTATTTTTTGTGGGGCTATTATAAGGCTCATGTCTATAGCGACAAGCCCGCAACGGTTGACGCTCTGGAAGCCAATGTTGAAGAACTTATTCGTGAAGTCCTGGCCGATATGTGTGAGAAGTATGCCAAAATTGGACCCAGCGTGTGAACCATTTGAGGCGCAGCCGCAGTCAACATTTACATGAAATCATCTTTAAACATTGGATTATATAGATCGTTCTACCGACTCAAATAAAGATTTCATACATTTCTCTAGAAATTATGTGTTTTTTTTTAATCAAATCCGAATCACCCTGTACATACTTAGTTATTCAACTTTGTGCTTTATATGCACTGCAATGTGTGTCGGTACTTATTGCTTGATGGGAGACGGTCATCGTAGCTAAAATTATCAGCAGCATCATGATTATTATCATATATTAGCATTATTATCAACAGCATCATGATAATCATCATCATCATCATCGTTAGCCTTAACAGTAGTGGATATGTGAAAGCCGCAGCATTGCAGGCAACTTAATTTGACTTAATTTATAGCAGACTCGCTCATACAGACAAAGGCTACTTTCCAGCAGTAGGATTTAATTTTGCTCATAAACTTTGTCATTTATTATACATATGAGCATGTATTAAATGTATGTGTACATGTTTGCTTCTATACAGTTACATATGTGTATGTAACATATGTATTTAGTTCCTTGTGCTGGTATTGTTTTGCTGTTCACGCAGTTGTTAGTTTACTTGCGCTTAGTTGTGCGTATGAATATAACCTTGGCTGTTAGTCTTACTTCAGCTTTACTTTTGTTATTCGTTGTTTTTTTTTTTTTTTTGTAGTAGTCTTTATTATTATCAGTTTATTTTGAACAACAGTTTTATGTGGGCTTGTACTCATATGTGCATACGGGCGTATGAATATATACGCCATTCTATGTTTTTATGCCGTTGCTACTGCTATTGTGCTTATCATTGATTTTATTGTGCCCATCTTACGTTGAACCAAGGTACATATGTCTGTGTTTGTGAAATTTGATTGTTAGTTGTAACTATCTCATTGTAAGCGCTATTGATTGATTTATCACATAATAAACCCGTAATTTAGTACGCTTAGTGTAGATATACAGCAATTAGAATTTATTACAAAACTACAATGGCAAAAGAATTTCTTAATCGTTTAGAATCGCAATGGGGTGTAAAACAAAAATGCAGAAAAAATAATTCGGCCTGCATTTGTAATTTCGCTCGTAGTAGCCAAGGGGAAAAGTTTCAGAATCTTCATTCGAGTCGATTAGTCATTTTAGTCTGTTTGTCTGGTTGTCTATTCACACGATAGCTGCCGTAATTATTAAGAAACTTTGCTGAAAATTGGTAAATAATATTATTTTCACCAACGAACGGATGAGTTCGTGAATGGGAAAAATTAGATGAAAACCACGACTAACTCCCATAAAAATGTACGTTGTCAAATATGTTATTTCACACCTTGCACACGAAAATACAAAGCTATGATATATAAACTTACTACAGATAATTTGATTCGCTAGTGAATAGTCGAGTTGAAAAATGGGTGTAATCACGCCTACATACCTCCCATATGAAAGTATGTTTTGGAAGGTACGTATCTACAGTTTGTGCGCATAAACATAAAGCTATTGGACTGAAATTTAGTACATTTTAACAGGCAATAGTCAGATTCGATAATTGCCTAATCTTCGCATGTTCAAAGTGGTGTAACGTTCGCTGAAGTCGTTATCGAAAAAATAATACCAGGGATGAAAGAAGATGCGCTGTCTCAAATACTGCGTCAGATATATGAGAAAACAGCTCTCAACAAGCTTTTGCCTTATCGCATTGAAAAACTTGAAAGATCTGTAAATGTCAAGTAGAAGCTAAATTCGAATAATGACTTGGAATGCAAATGGTATTTTAAAACATTGATATGAGCTTAAATTACTGCTAAACAGAGAACAAATTGATATATGTCTCATTCCTGAGACACATTTAACTACGGAAATGTATACTAACTTTCAAAACTGTGAAGTCTATTGCTCAAACCATCCATTAAGTAATACTAGAGGGGGCAATGCAGTAATGAAAAAGAAAACAATAAAACACTATAAAGTTCTGCTGAATTTCAAGCTGCAACAGTTTGTATTAAATTGTTTGGACATGACTTCTTGGTGACTGCACTGTATAGTCCACCAAGGCACAACTTTAAATCAGATCAGTATAAACAATTTCTCGAGAGCTACAAAGGAAGATTAACTATTTGTGGAGAATTTAATGCAAAGCATGTTAATTGGGGCTCCCGTCCGACTACAACAAAATATAATAAAGCCAACAACGCATATACAACAAACTGCTTAGATAAGCGCACCTGTTATTACACAAAAGCTTGTTTCGCAACAATATCCCAAGGAATCTGGATAATTAGAAACAAATGGCAAACAACGAGATTTTCTTTGAAAACCGAAATCAAACATCTATCTAAAATGCTGAAAGACAAAATAAATAAACATAAAAACAGGACACTAAGTTCAAAAATACAAAACCTCTCAACAAATATAAACTCAGACTATCCTCTATGGAAAGTGATTGCAAACTTGAAGAGACCCATTCGACATAATCCTTCTATTAAACATTTACACAACTCCCAAGTTTGGGCAAAAACTGATTTTAAAAAGGCCGAGGTCTTCGCACAACATTTAGAAGGGATCTTTCAACCCTATGAAAGCACGCATTGTTTCACACCACCCTCAACTGTTCAAGAGTTCACTGAAATTCAACAGTTTACTTCAGATGAAATAAGAGCACAACTCTGCAAACTAAAGACTTAAAAAGGCCTGGATTCGACTTGATAACGGCTGAAGTTCTCAAAAACATCCCAAACAATGCTCTACGTAATCCAACAGCGATTATGAATGCCTGCATTAATCTGAAATATATACCACTGCAGTGAAAATTGTTGAAATCATAATGATTCTAAAACGTGGATAAACCCCTAATGAAGCAACATCTTATCGTCAGACATCTTTACTCTCACTGCTGGGAAAATTATTTGAAAAACTATTTGCCAAACACCTGAAAGAAGTAATTACACTCAAACAACCCTTACCTCCACATCAATTTGGATTCAGAGAAAAATATTCAACAATTGAGCAAATACTTAGAATACATAGAATAGTCCATACGATAAAGTATCTCTGATGATATATCTGCTCCGCAATATTTCTAGATGTGGCGCAAGCTTTCGACATTGTCTGGCATGAGGGCCTGACTGACAAGCTAAGAATATCACTACTGACACAGTACACTGATCTTCTGGAATCGTACATAAAAGAACGTAATTTCCATATTAAACAAGGTCAATCGTATTCCAATATTAGAAAAATTAATGCCGGTGTCCCGCAAGGCAGTATTCTTGGACCAGTATTATACTTGCCCTATACAGCTTCAGAACTGAACATTAAACTGCAGGAACTAAATTGGTTTATCGGCACAAAATCAAAAATGCCAGTACAAAACAAAATTGCGATTTACATAAATTATAAATCTAATCGCTGCTAAGAACGCAAAAAAAGCTACAGCACCATATTAATACTGAAGCTTCATCCCTTTGCAATGAAGCTATATATACCAGAAGGCTAAAAAGAACTAAACTTCAGGATCTTGTGGTTAACACTATATAATTGAATTTAAAACCCGAAAAATATTTGAACTAGGTGTAATAATATTAAATATATATATATATATATATATATATATATATATATATATATACATATATATATATATATATATATATATATATATATATACATATATATATATATATATATATACATATATATATACATATATATATATATATATATATATATATACATATATATATACATATATATATACATATATATATACATATATATATATATACATATATATATATATATATATATATATTTATATATATATATATATATATATATATATATTTATATATATATATATATATATATATATATTTATATATATATATATATATATATATATATATATATTTATATATATATATATATATATATATTTATATACATACACATATGTATATATATATATGTATATATATGTATATATATATATAATATTTTTTTGACGTTCCAATAAAAAAAAATAGTTTATTTCTTGGCTTGTTAGAAACTAGAATTATATATTTTTCTTAACAAAATTCGGCAATATTAAGTTTTATTGAAGAAAGTTGTACATGAGATCAGTTGAAAAATTAATAAAGAAAAAAAACAATATTTTAATTTCGATTTAAACAGAAAAAATAATATAATTTAAAAGCTTTTAGGTGGCTTACAGGGTCCGGCACTCGAAGTTTAACCAACTTCAGACCGCTAAATGACAGTTTGGAGTATTGTTTACAAGATCCAAAAGGCGCATGATCTCACACCGAAGCAGCAACAAGTTAGACTTGACAGAGCGAAGGAGTTGCTTCGCTTGGCCGAAAGCTGGAAATTTCCGAACATTGTGTTTTCTGACGAGAAAACTTTTCCAATTGAGCAATTCGTAAACTCTCAAAACGATAGGGTTTACTTGACCAACCGTTCATACGAGAATTTGAGTCATCGATTGGCCACCAGGAGGTAGCACCCGCCACAGATAATCGTTTGGGCTGCTGTAACCGGAGATGTAAATGCGATATATTATCGGGAAAGTATTCTGGAGGTTGCTTTGAAGCCGTGGGCAGACCAGCCAAGTGGCTGAAAATCAACGTTCCGAACTTCATAACGTCCACACAATGGCTCTCGAATTCACCAGACGCGAATCCAATGGATTATTATCTTTGGGCCATTTTGGAGAGCAAGGTACGAACTAAAAGATACACCAGTCTCGACTCGCTGAAAAAAGTGATTGTTCGCGAGTGGGCCAAAATATGGCCCACTCCTTCATAACGCTATAGTCAAGGCAAAAGTTGGTCATATCGAGCAAAAGTAAATTGATTCTGAATTTTATATTATTTTTACACATTTTGTACTTTGAATTGAGTAAAAGTAATTTTCCAAACTGAATTTATGGTTACACTTCGAGTGCCGGACCCTGTAAAGTTAGAAATAAATGAAAAGTAAAATTTACTTTTATTTTACACAAGAGTCACAAAGCTAAACTTTGTGTTCTCCACAAACGCTTCTCTTGCATTTTTCGTTCGTAGTCATATGGCGTTGTTGGTATGAATAAAATCCTTTAAATTTTATGTCTTTCTTTATTTTGGTTTTTCGTCATAATTTCTATTATTGGTTTTGTATATTTTGGCAATAACACTAAGAATTTAGCTTATTGTCGTTGTCTTCGTTTGGCGCATTTAATATTTTGCTCAGCCACGGCTCTACAAGTATTGTGCGAAGCTTCTTTATACAATCTCTACGGTTTAATAATTTGTTGTTTTGACTAAACATATTGTGTTATGAGTATATATCAAACAACAATTTATAAATTCCATGTTTAAAATTCCGATGACCTTACACATGGGCCAAGATTAGTTTTACGTGAACAGGATGTAACATAACTGTCAGAAATTATTTGAATTATTTGAAATTTTTCAGAAGTATCGTTAATTCGAAGACCTGAGAGCAGAAATTTAAAACGATCTTTGCTCATAATGGTACTGTATAGAGTTCCAGAATATTTGTTATGGAAAAGTACTTCAAAGAAATAGTAGTCCATTCAAATATTATATTTTGATTTCATTTTCCTCCATTGCTCATATTAATTTCAACATTTGCACAATATTACATGAAGACGGCTTTTTGGTTTTAAAGTGCACTCCATCAGTAATAAATTCATTGGCACATCGTCCTCATCAACATCAGATGATAAATCGTCCCACAAGACTTCCTCTTCAAAGCCATTATTATTATCTCCGATTCCGTTATCACTATCGTCTGGTTCGCCTAAAGCCATAACATCATTTTTGTTATCATCACAATTCTGTAAGAATTATCAACTTCGTGGGCTGTCATTGGCTTCGAGGAAATCATTTTAATATTCTTCAATGTATAACAGATAGCGAAATACATTTAAAAAATCCACAACCAAAATATAGCTATATATAAAAAAAACTGCATTTTTAAAAATATAACCTAAACAAATATATACTAAAACTAACCTTCGTCGTTTCGACTAACACGATTGCAAGAAAAATGCATTTATGCACTGCTGCGATTGAAAACTCGTATTCTCGTGGCTAAAACCACTTAATGATTAACTCTATACAAAAAAAACACAAGACGATCAATAAGATCAGTCAAGAAAAATATTAGAACAAGAGTACGGTGTTTATCCATGCGACGAAAGTTAGCTTTCTTTGGTTAATCAACAGTATAAACAATTTTTGAAAATTTAAAACATCTACGTATGTATAACACATTTATGTACAAACACATTTATGTATAAACACATTTATATTCGTATAAATGTATGAATTTGGCATCCGTTCAAAAGAAGAACAGAAGTAGAAGTAGAGTTCAGAGGTCAATAATATGATTAAACTGAATTACAGTAAAGGCGTACAATAGACCCCAATGATCGCAGTACAGAAGGGAAATATCCTCAACCCTTACATCCTAATCCTGCTACCAATAAGAATTATATCATAAGAATTGATTTTCGATAAACATACCCAATGGGACTACTTGCAATTTCAATATTTTTTTAGATTGGTAAGGTGTGACATCCTACTGTAATAATATATGTTACATTTAATATATTTACAGTATTGGAAGAGAAGCTCGGTGGTATCATAATGGACCATTCTGGCCTAAGTGTGTCTTCTCAGGGAGATTGCAGCCATAATAACCTAACCTAACCTATATATATATATTTTAGGGAGTAGCCGAATCAGACCACTTATATGGGTCCCTTTTCGTCCCTCAAATCGTGTCCTCATAATAACATCACGTGTTATTTCAAGCATGTCTTTGTGGAATATGTTCCACATTTCGAGTTCATCAATAAATTGGCGACAAAGTGTGGACATCCTTCTGCTTGCCAATGTAGGACACTGACACACTATGCGCGCCGCTGTCTCCGCCTCTTCCATGCATAATCTGCAAATGCCAGCATCCTCCCCTCCAACAAGATCCATCTTCCTGAGGTGGTACCTGAAATTGCCATGCACAGTTATTAATGCAGTCAACCAGCTTAGAGTTAAACATCCTAGATTGAGAGCCCTCCCTATTCTCCCTTCACTGCCCTTTGATAGCCTCAATAGCCTTTGTCTGTCTACAAGTGGATAAGTTCTCCCATCTCATGTGATGGAGTTTTTTTGTCCACTCTTCGACATATGCCTTCACCGTCCCGTTGCTAAGAGAAACTGCTGGTTCCGGTCCATAAAATTCAGCTTCAGATACTTGGCTAGCCAAGGTGTCTGCAGCTTAATTTTGTTCTATACCAATGTGTCCCTTCACCCACATAAGAGTAATCGCATTACTACGAGCACATCCGTCAAGTTTCTGAACACATTCGAGCGCCAACCATCCAGTAAATGGTCTAACGCATGCATTAGACCAAGCATTTCTGCTTGATAGACCGATACGTATCTTCCCAGATTCAGAGTACATGCCAGTCCCAACTTTTTAGAGAAGATTCCAGCACCCGCCCTGCCATCCATTAATCAACCATCTGTGAAAATACTGATGTCATTTTCCTCACGTACATCATGTGTGAGTCCGTCTTCAATGAGTGTTCTGTGTGACTTTCCAGTCATCTTCAGCCTGTCCATTCCTTCCATTGGCATTTGCGCCTCCTTTACACTTTATAACAGTGACAGGATGCTCCTGTGCTCTATCTTTGTCCTGAATCCATACCAATTACTGGTTGTCTTCAGAAGTAATGCTGTTAATGTCGCCGACTTCATAATATGCAAGTCCAACGACAGCACCAGAAAGACTTCTAATGCTTCTGCTGGGGTCGTCCGGATAGCTCCCGTAATCCCAGTAAAAGTATTCTTTGCACCCTATGTAACTTGCTTTTCGAGGTCTTTTGGGTGACCTTAGGCCACCAGACCACAGCACCATACGTCAGTAAGGGCCTTACCATTGTTGTGTAGATCCAGTGCGCTGCTCTGGGAGTAATTCCCCACATGAGACCGAACAATCTCTTACACTGATGCAATACTCGTGACGTGACTATTCCCAGTCAGCTTGTTATCCAGGATGAGTCCTAGATACTTTACTTCCTTGGAGACGTTGATGTTCGATCCAAAAGGCCCAAGGGGGTCTATTGTTACCCCAGCCTTCCTTTTAGTAAAGAGTACTCTTTCCGACTTAGACATAGATATCCCTTCACAAAACAGTTCTCTCTGCTACGCGAACGAGTTCGTGCAGGGCCGTTTCAGTGGATTCGCCAGTTCTGTATACGTGCTGACACCTGCTCAGTGGCTTTTTCAGAAGCGTTGTCCTTTCCATGTAGTCCGCCAGTACTCTCTCAATACATTTAAGCAAAAAGGAGGTCAAGCTCACCGGCCAGAAAGATTTAGCCTCTGAGTAGTCCCTTTTTTCCGGCTTTGGAAGAAAGACAGCCTTAGTTTCTCTCCATTGAGTCGGGATATATCCTGTAGCCAGGCAAGTAGTAAATATTTCTAGAAGCCTGTCTAGCAGAGCTTCTGCACCCCATTGAAGTAGGACTGGAAATATCCCGTCTGTACTCCCTGTTTTTAATGGAGAGAAACTCTTGATGGCGTTTATCTCTCCATCTCTGGTGACTCTACTTTCAGCTTCCAATCTTTCATCCCTGCTTGCACCCTTACGAGTGGCTTCCCATGGATCTTCCGATGTAAAGTTTCCTGGAAAATGCACCTTCATCAGGTATTTCAGTGACTCTCCGATTGTCTCTGTAAAGGATCCTTTGATATAATCCTCTGTAATTTGCATATATCGGACATATCTTGCGAAGAATTCCCTCCACGTTTTGCTTTTGCGGTTGCGTAGAGTCTTCTTCATATCCTTTTTCTTTGTCTTGTAGTAGTCCCACGCGTTGGGGTCTCCTCTCATGTGATGATTAAAAGCCTTCCTTGTCTCCTTTTTCCTAACCTAACCTAAGTAAAAGCTTGCTATATTTATAATTTATAGGAGTCCTTAATTTATTGAAATATTTGAGATATTTTGTCATCCTGAACACGACCTTTCGCATAACTTTTCAAATAATGATCCGTGGAGGTTGAGGGTAAACTATCTTCAAGAAATGAACCTATTTTACTTTTAATCGGTGATAATTTTCTATCATTGAAGACAAATTTTTACTTCATAGATATGGGAACCATGCGAGCATGTAACGCAATTCATATTAGCAGTCAAATTTTGGATTACTATTTCATGAATTTATGTGCGCATTGCACATATAATTCTCTCAGTGTTTTCTCCTAAGACTGGAATCATTGTAGTCTTATCTCAAATACAATTATTAAATACTCTCATAACAAATAATCCAGAGGCGTTGCAAGATTCTACATGTCAGTTTACAATTCCGCTTTCGGAGATAACATAAATACCAAACTCTTCCACAAATAAATCGATTATTTAGCCAGTATTATGCCATGTGGCACCATCATGTTAAAACCATATGTTTTTCAGATCAATGTTAGACATTCTTGAAAAAGAAATCATTGATCGGACTCCATTGACGGTGACATTTATAACTATGTTATTTTTGAAGAAGTAATATCGCTCTAGTGCATCGACAGTGTTTTGATCTGGTTTTTGTGAATGTATGCTGCGATAATAGTGCTTAATGGATAAGCGATCGATACAGAAATAAACCGCTCACCGCTAAAAAAAACACCGAAAGACTACGATCTCTGAGAAGAATCTTAACAAATTGAATGGAATGGTTAAGTTGTGATCTATAGCGAATCAATATTTCCTTTATTGCAGCTGTAGTTATTCATTGAATATTCTAGTTGATATTTTTTAATCCAAAAGAATTAAAATAAAATAAAATTTATTAATGATTTTATATGTATATGGTCATGGCCATGGTCATGGTCATGGGCTAAATGCTATAGCTATATCTACAAACTATAAACTGATTTTGGATAATAATAATACAAATCAGTGTTGCAATTTCAAGGAATAAACCTTTTAAGAAAAGGTTCTAAATTTATTTGTTTTAAATCGTTTACACGTAATAGTCGCGATGCGTCGGTCCTATGGTGACAATGGATGAAACATGGATCCATTATTATACACCAGAATCGAATCGTCAGTCAGTTGGCTGGTGAAAGTCGTCCAAAGCGATCAAAAACTCAGCAGTCAGCTGGCAAGGTTTTGGCCGCTGTATTTTGGATACGCACGGTATAAAATTAATTGGATACTATAGATATTCCTATCCATATCCATATCTATAGATGGTAGAACCATCAATACCGACAATCACAAAGTGTTGTTGGAGCGATTGAAGAACGAAAAATGAAGTCCTTATTAACAATGGCCAAAGTACACGAAATACACTTCGAATTGTACCCACCAGCACCCACCATATTAGGCAGATTTGGCTCCCAGCGACTACTGGCTGTTCGCAAATTTGAAAAAAATGTTCCAATAAAAATGATTCGGCAAAAGATATATCGTTCTACATGATTGAGGCAAAAGATATATCGTTCTACAAACAAGACATCGAAAAGTAAGAAAAGCGCTGGAATCGTTGTATTGCTCTTGAAGGAGATTATATTGATGAATAAAGAAGAATTTAAAAAAAAAATGGTTTTTCTTATTATTTCATCTCATTTTAATGATATTATTGGGACATAGTATGATATGTTGTGGTACATATAAAATTTGCTATAGTTTAAAAAGTAAGTATAGAAATCTTTAATTGGTTACTGTACATACCAGAAATCATAATCGTGAATATTGTTGCACTAATCCGCCAACAAAAAACAACAGTCAAACAACAGTCGCCAATATTACAATTATGGTCATCATAACATTTATGATTGTAATTAGTCTTGTTATCATAATGTATTTTTTCATGTATTATCAGTATGGTACAACATTCCCTCTTTGTATCATTGTAACATTTCTTTGAAATGAGCTTATTCTGCATACAATATGCATGTGTGGTTGTGAATTAGAGAGAAGTGAATAGTTGAATTTTTAATTACATAATTTATGAACATTGTGGTTTTACCGAATTACACTTTCTATCAAATTAGTTCTGATGAGAATTTTGTCAGTCAAAGCGTATGGCTTAATATTATAGCGAACACGTTCATATACTACATATCTCTTTAAGCATAATAATCTGACGAAAATATTAGAAATTTTATGAAAATTACGTTAGTTATATTATAATACATACAACTACAATTCTATAAAAGTACTAGTGTAGTATGTGTACTTATTTGAGAAAACATATAACGTATAAAGAATGCATATGAAACTAAAATCACTTTTGGGCAAATTTAAAATTATATATCATATCATGATGAATGTTTATATGTGTTTTAATAGTGAAATTTTCTGTTTGAAAATTATGTATTATATAAATATATTAATAAGTAATAAATATATTAATATATTTTTTCAATCATTTTTAATCAGTACAAAAATCAGTTTACTAAGTTACTTAAAATGTAATCGTGTATTGCTTTGTTTTTTCCCATATTAAACGAAAAAGTGATTATTGGTTTGAAAGTTAATACATGAGGTCCAATCTCCAGACGAAGCACTACCATATCATTTATAGGCAAGTAATTGACAGTTTTTCTGAGCATTTGAGAACACTATGCCACAAAACTTAATACAAGTGATGACAAAAATGAACTAGCCGTCAGAATAGACTAGACCACAGCATCGTAGTTATTTCATTAGTTATAAGTTAAGTTATGAAATTGAATTTAGATCGTATTTAAATTGATTTATTCACAACTCTTTGGCCTGCTTTTTTGTCCCTTTTGGACAAATGCAAGAATAAATGTCCAAAATTTAACACGAACAACAGAAATGGAGGAAAGCTCGTCCAATAAGCCCTCGGGGCTTATAAGTACCACATATTTATTTTTTTTTACTTTAAGGGTGAGACAAAATATAACATAAACGAAGAAAGACATGACATAAAGATACAATCAACAATACAACAAACTAAGTGAAACAATACACGGAGGTAGAACTAAATACGAAAATAAATGAAATACATAATTATTATATGTAGAAATTTTCGAGCGTTAAGGTGGCAACGTTGCAAAATAATGAAGTGATACTACCACATTTATTGTCTTTCAGAATATCTTCTAATTCTTCTTTGTTTTTCGATCATGATGTTGTTTCTGCTGGCTATAACTTGTAAAACATCATCATGCATCCTCTTTCTTGTAGTTGTAGCTCTCATTATCTTTTTCGATTTGTATATGCACTACTGTATAGTATAATACGTGTTCAGCGATGCTTGTTATGCACAACCTTCTTGAAAGTCTCATGTGTTGCTCTTTCCATCACAGAGCTTTGAATTGTTGTTATTGTTAATAACGTTGGAATTTTTTACAAGGTTGAGAACATGCAATATGACAAATACGAATGAGTGAATGAATTTACACTATTGCGAGCGTAGGATATAACATACATACGGTACGGTAAGGTGAAATGCCCCAAAAGAACAATAGGAGGATGCAAGCGTACCTTAAAGTATATTTATATTGTAGAGATTGGAGTAGAGTTAAGAATAATGACGACTCTGGAATGTTTTTATTAAGAATATTTTACCTTATATTATAGCAAAGTAGCGCAAATTGCGGTTTCAAATGAAAACACTAAACAAAACCGAAAAAAGAAAATTTAAAAAAAAAAACAAAAAAATCACCTTACATTCGGCTAGGGCCGACCAAAATATACCCTGCATATATATATATATATATATATATATATATATATATATATATTTATATGTATGTATATATATGTATATATATATATATATATATATATATATATATATATATATATATATATATATATATATATATGTATGTATATATATATATGTGGGAGCCACTATAAATAATGGGTGTGGCTGACCCATTTCTTGTGAATGTATTTTCTCCTACAATACTAACCTTAAATCTAGTTGTTCTACGCTGAATAGTTTGTACGTTATGGCGGTTAAAATTTTTTATAATTTACGCAACTTTGTATGGGAGCCCCAATCAGAAGTGGGCGTGGCATGTTGATTTTTTTTCAGATTATTTCCGAATACAATATTAATCTCAGCGTCATTTATAGCTATTCTAGCCGGAAGATTGCAGAAGTTACCGCTGTTTCAATTTAAAAGAAATTCGGTGATTTTGTATGGGGGCTACTATAAACAGTGGGCGTGGCGCGTCCATTTCCTGTAAGTCTAATTGCTCTTACAATGTTAATCTACACCTTAAATTTCGTTCTTCTACGCTAAATAGTTTATAAGTTATGGCGCTTAAAATTTCTGTTTAATTTCCTCAACTTTGTATGGGAGCCCCAATAAGAGGTGGGCGTGGTACGCAGATTTTTTGCCAGATTATTTCCGACTTTCATATTAATCTAAGTGTCAATTATGGTAATTCTAGACAGAAGATTACAGAAGTTACATTTCAATTTAAAAGAAGTACAGACACTTTGTAAGGGAGCTACTATAAAAAGTAGGTGTGGCTCGCCCATTTTGGCAAAGTTATGTAGTAGTATAATATAACTCTATGTGCCAAATATAGTTGTCCCGGATGGTGTATTAAGTGAGTTATAGTAAATTAAAGATTTTGAAAATTCCGAGGTTAGTCGCTTGGAATGCTTGGTGTGGGCGTGGCTATTGACCGATCATGCCCAATATCAATCCCCTCCGTACCCTTGGATCATAGGTCCTTTACGCCAAATAGCTCAATATATGCTCAAGTTATCGTGCCACCCACCCAGGTCACAGACAGACGGACGGATGGACGGACGGAAATCGTTAAATCATCGACGCTGATCACGAATATATATACTTTTCTATACCTCCGGCGCTTCCTTAAAGTGGTTACAAACATCTGACCGAAATGAATATACCTTGCATATTACATTATGCAGGGTATAATAAGAAAACGAACGAAAAATGTCACTCAATGGTTGCGGTTTTGTTATGGTGTTATTGCTTCGAAGCATACAAATTATGAAAACGTGATCATATGTTTCGGTAAATATTATATGCACCATTACATTTGGATATATATAATCACTCCGTTCCTAGAGTGGGTGTGAGATCTAAAATTAAAACAATATAAAATTTGTATTTTATTGAATTCTATAGCATATACTTACATATGCTTATGTGTAGAATTCTCTAAAGAGATTACATAGGAAAGAAAAAAGAAAAAAATAAATATTTAACAGTGTTAGGTGTACAATTCTTTTAATATTTATGTAACCTATACAATATGCCATGGAAAAGCTTCTAAAAAAACTCTGCGGCAGAGCTCAGAAAAGGTGATGTCGCAAGAGTTCTGCCGTTCGGAACCGGCTAACATAAGTAGATTCCATCTAATTTAACACGCCCAACAGTAATAGAAGATCAACTCAACCATTGAGCCCTTCAGGGCTTATATATATATATATATATATATATATATATATATATATATATATATATATATATATATATATATGTATATATATATATATATATATATATGTATATATATATATATATATATATATATGTATATATATATATATATATATATATATATATATGTATATATATATATATATATATATATATATATGTATATATATATATATATATATATATATATATATATATATATATATATATATATATATAGGTAACTATTTGTCCGACAGGTTGTTGCTGTACGCAACAGACGAAGGACCCAGGAGCTACGTTGTGAGAGGAGTGCCGCAGGGCTCGGTACTTGTGCCGTTGCTGTAAAACGTGATCTACGAAGGGATGCTGCACCTTCCGCCGCCAAGAGACGCCCAGATAATTGATTACACAGACGACATAGCTGTCACTATTGTCGCGAAGGAACCAAACCAGATCCAGAGTGTTTGCAACGAGACGGTGAGGAAAATTAAGGAGTGGCTTACGGAGACGAAGCTACAACTTGTGGGTGAAAAAACAGGTTCGTTGCTCATCACGAGAAGAAAGAAGCTAGAGAGGGTCACCCTGAACATCGATGGCTACAACGTCACAACGCAGCACTTTCTTAAGTACCGCGGCGTGATGATCGATGCGAAATTAAATTAAAAAAAGCTGTGGCCTCGACGACAGCATCTCTCTTTCAAGCATCATTACCAATATTAGTGACCGCAGTGAGAGCAAGAGGGCACTCTTGGCAAAAGTTAGCCAGTCCGTACTAATGTATGCGGCACCAATATGGTGGGAAGCCCTACGCCAAAAGACGTATGAGAAGATGGCGAAAGTAGTCCACAGGCTGAGCGCTATGAGGGTCATATGCGCCTTCAGTGTCATATGCGTGTACAGTGTCGCACGGGGCTGCAGGTGTTATATCTGGCATCACCTCACCGCATATAATGGCATCGGAGCTTCACAGAGTCTACAACACGACCAAGAGTCTGCAGATATATCTAACGAATGCCGAACAAAAAGTGGAGAGGTAGGCGAGTCTGGATGAATGACAGCAACTTTGGGACGCCGCAAGTAAAGGAAGGTGGACGCACAGGCTCATCAAAAACGTCCAAACCTGGGTTGAGAGAAGTCACGATGAGACTGACTACTACCTGATGCAGTTTTTGACCGATCACGGATGCTACAGGGAGCATTTCCTCAGGTTCGGTCATGACAATGCCACAGAATGCTCGTTCTGCGGTAGTGTGGGCGAAACGCGGGATACATCTTTTTTTTCTGCAGGAGATTTGATCCGGAGAGAGCAGCCATCGAGGAACTCTTTGGAGACAGGATGACACCCGACAACATCGTTGGCCATATGCTGCAATCGAGGTTGGTGTGGTCACAGATGAAGGCGTGGTCAACGACAGCCTCTGAAGGGCTCAGAATGAAGGAGCGCCAGCGAAGAACTGCGGCCTCCGAAACGATGAGTAATAGTAATGTGAATAGCCTTAATGGCTAAGCTAGGCCCTGCGACGTAATGCTTAACGGCGGTCCCGCAGGGCTGATAACTAGCTATAGAAATCGGAGTTAAGGGTTTCGTGCGTGGGCGTGGTCTCGAATGAGCTGTACCTTTAGCGGGCAGTATGAATCGTACATGCCGTTGGAGATGACGTGGTGCCGTGGCTCAGTGGTTAGTGTGTTGGCCTTCTGATCTGTAGGTCGCGGTTCAATCCCCGCCTCATGCATAACAAATTTCATATCAAAATGATTTTTCTTTCGAACGGTACCCACCTGTCGGCAAGCAATTGGCAATTCTTCCGACAGTAACAACTTTCCATGAAAAAGCTTCTAAAAGAACTCTGTGACAAAGCACAGAAAAAATGATGTCGCAAGGGTTCTGCCGTTCGGAACCGGCTAAAATAAGTAGGTCCCTTCTGATACTGTCCAAAATTTAACACGCACAACAGTAACTGAAGAGAAGCTCGACCAATGAGCCCTTCGGGGCTTTAAGTGCCATATATATATATATATATATATATATATATATATATATATATATATATATATATATATATATATATATATATATATATATACTTTATATATATATATATATATATATAAAAATATATATATATATATATATATATATATATATATATATATACACACATATATATATATATACATATATATATATATATATATATATATATATATATATATATACATATATATATATATATATATATATATATATATATATATATATATATATATCTGGGCTTCTCTTGGGAACGGAAGGTGCAGCACCCCGTCGTAGAGCACGTTCCACATCAACCGCCTGGGTCCTTCGTCTGTGTCGTTTTTGTTGCCGTGAATACATCTGGTGCCCTCAGTTGCCTTGTCCGCAATGTCCGTCAATCTTCCAATTGCGTCTATTGTGGACCGATGTCGTCTGAAGCCATATTGATTTTCAGACAGGCCTGGTGATTCCCCTACTAGGTGTTGCTCTAAACGAGTGCAGATTACCCTCTCCAGAGTTGTGCAGTGTGGCGGATACGCACTCGGCTCGCCCGCCGGATGGTTCGGCTTCTTAAGTTTGTATTTGCATTTGTAAAAAATATGCATTAATAAATACTGTTAATTATACCACTCCTCAGCCTTTTTTTCAGTACGTTAAAGAAAAAAATAGACTAAGAATATTTTATATTTTTTTTTCCATATTGTGTGTTCCGAGATTTAGAGTTGTCGGGATTTTGTCTTGTCTGGATATTGTGTTATCTGTATTTTGTGTGGTCGGAATTTTGTTATGTCTGTATAATGTACTGTCTGGATTGTGCTTAGTCGGGATTTTTAAAAATTGTCTGTAGTTTATCTTGTCGGGATTTTGAAAGTCGGGATTATAGAGTGCTGCCATTGTAGATAATGTAAGGTTTTGTCTTGTCTGGATATTGTGTTATCTGTATTTTGTGTGGTTGGGATTTTGTTATGTCTCTATTATATACTGTCTGGATTGTGCATTGTCGGGATTTTAAAAAATTGTCTGTATTTTATCTTGTAGAGATTTTGAAATTTGGGATTATGGAGTGCTCCCTACTCACGTTTTCACTTCTATGCATTAACAGAATTTTGACAACTGAACATTTTATTGTCACAGTATTATATAAGGAAACAATGACGTTGCTTTTTTGTTTATAGTTTACAGTCTTTTCTCATTAAAATCCATTGTGATGGCATCCCATAATTTCTTTGCAAGAGTTAGCTTGCATATGGTATGTACATTGTATTTAAAAAATAATCAAAACAATTACATTTACTTTTTATAACATTATCCAAGTGATCGCAATATACATAATAAATACAAACAAGTGAAATAACAACCCAATGTCACTACTTTTATACATATACTCATTAGGTCAATGCTTAATCATATGTACATATATTCTGTATATGCGATATGTTGATAAATATACACATATGTAGATCGCATATTCCTGCATGATTGCATGAGGCTATAACCGAATAGACGCTCGTATATGTGTAATTGCATACGTACAAGTATAACCAATTTTCTTTATTTGCTATAAATGTGCAATTTTTCGATTTGGATTATCATGAAAAAACTCACAGTATCAAATACTTATTGTCTAGATAATTATTTCATTATTATTTGCAATGCAACAATTCATATATTTAATTTAATGAATAATCTAATTTATCTATTTTAAGGTAGATATGTGTATTAACTATGTATTAAGGACAGGCACAATGAAAAACTTGTAGAGAATGTTTTTCCTCCTTTTTCGATAAAGAGTTCGATTTCTCAATTAAGTAGATAGCTCAAAATAGAACCTGTTTGCAACAGTGATTATTTGAATAATATGCAAAAAAAGGTCAAACGTAATGAGACATGTCCCGATTTCACCAAAAAGGTTAAAATTTGAAATAAATAGATACGAATAACTATACTAAAAATATCGAACAATATGTAACTTGAGTCACAAGGATTTTTCATCAATTCTAATATAAGATTTCGTAAAACACATATGAATGTATGAATGTAACAGTTATATGTAAATATACCTACATAATACATTTGAAATAGAATTACGTATATTCATTTGATTAAAACCATTGGTTTAGGTATGCAAATTGAATTAAGGAACTTCACAAGAAAGAAACTAAGAACTTGTACATACTCGTATATGAGTGTGTTAAAGTTTCTTAACAGTTTATACAATATAAGATGAAATTTTAAAAGTTAATCATTTTTCATTTCTTAATCCAACTTGATTGCAAAGAATTATTAGATTAAGTTTGCCTGCAGATCGAAGATTGGCAAACAACTTTTTCTTTTACTTCTTTCAACTATCTGCCCAATTATATATTTGTCGATATGTATACATATTTTGTATGAAAGCTACATATATGTAGTATGGTATGCGATTGTAAGCAAAATACTTTCACATCACTGTTGTTAACAAACCGTAACTGAAAATCAATTTGTTCTGAATTTTAATTTCTAATTTCATTTAGCATTTACCCTAAAGTGTTATTTTACTTCTAAATCAATACAGCTACATATTTTTGTACTAAAAGGAGACCTACATAATATCACATTGCAACTATGGACAACTTAATTTAATATTTAATAGTACGAAAGTAGGGTATTTGGAAATCTGCTATCATAGTCAAATTTCATTCTACAATATACACATTGGTCAGTCGATCATTATCGTTTCTGTTGAGGTTAAAGTTGAGCTTGGGTAAGCATACCTACAGGGCATTGTAAGTGTATAATTGAAATTACCAAAGTTCAACCAAAGTGAAACAACACAGGAAATAAGAATAAATAAGGAGGATGAAGATATAAGATTGATTTGTTAATTGTTTCTGACGTTTGACTTGATTGAATATTCTTATAACTATATGCTGCTTATCTGTGGCACATTTTACATGTTAACTTAATTTATTACATTTCATTTGTATATATATATGTATATGTATATGTATATATATATATATATATATATATATATATATATATATATATATATATATATATATATATATATATATATATATATGCATATATATATATATATATATATATATATATATATATATATATATATACCAAAGCTTTTTTTTGATGCTTTGGTTAGATTTATAGTCTATTTATTTTCGTTGCTTTGATTCACTTGTTCCTTTAAGACTATTTATCTTAATTTTGTTTATAACCTTTAAGCATGCAAATCTAAATGTAGTGCAGCCATCTAAGGTTGAACCTAGAGTTCAAATTTTCAAATATAGTTAGAATGGATGATAGTGATGTAAGCAAATTTAAAAAGTAATGAAGAGTTTCAATTATTAAAGTCGAATGAAATAAGAAAATTTTGTTCAATATTGTCCAAGAAAGAAAAAAAAAAGAAATAATTTTCAACAAAAAATTTAGTTAAATTTTTTATATTATTTTTTGGAATAACGTCGAAAATTATTCTTGCAGAAATGACCTGTTCAATATATGTATATAAAAATTTTAATTTTGTAGCTAACATTTTTGGAATAATGTCGATATGAAGTTTTCGGCATTAACAATTTTTGTAATAATATCCCCAATATTTCATGACTATGGAGAATAAAAATTTGTTTGTGATGATCAACTTTTTGATTTGACTTGGGTAACAAACACATTATTTTATTTCCAGACGTATTCTCAACCCTTCTTAGAACATTGGTTTTCAAATTAGTGGTGGTTAAAAATTTTAAGTGCTTTTAAAAATTCATTAAAGCTTATAATATGAATATCAAAACCTTATACAAATCTATACGAATACAAAGAGCGAAAGACTTATCCACCTTGACTTCAAATAGGTCGATGTGCCTTATTGCTCAATTTAATCTTAGAACTTTTCACACACAAAGCTATTGTAGGTACTTAAACAAATGCTCTTACAATATACTCTATATTTTATATATGTATACAAGTATATGGTATGTATTGATATTAACCAAATACATATAACAGCTATTTACTTGTAAACAAGAACTTTTGTATTTTGTTTAAAACTACTAAAGTAAGAGAAAGAAAGAGAAAGGTAAATTGTAAACTATTATAAATTAAGTGTGTTGGATAAGCGAATGAAAGCCTCTTTGTGGAATACTAAATTTACCACAAAAGTTTTTGGCGACAAGGAGTATTTAAGTACCTAATACGCTGATGCTGTGTCAGTTACCTTTATATGTAGCTAAATATTGTAATTGACACTTCAATATATTGCATAATGTATTTGTCCAGTTTTTATTTTAAACAGTCATGGGCTGCATTTTTGTTTACTTGCGGCAATATTGCACAATTATACCTAAAGGACGAGCTGGTGGGAATAATAATTATATGTAAGAAATATATATTAATTATAAGTTAAGGCCAGTGCAATGCTGCCTTGAATGTTTGCCTTGAATTGAGCTGGCACAACATTAGGTCATTAAGAAAAACGATCATCCATTACTGTCGTAATTACTTCATTTTAGAAGTTACATATCTGGATATATATTTTTTAAAGGTTAATCCAAGAGGCATTTCTAACATTGAGCATACGCCTTGTTGGTTTAGATTATTTAATACAAACTTAACCACAAATCGAAAATTTTTTAAGGCATGTTTTCGGTTAAAATTATGATACTTTATATGCTCTTTATGCAACATATTACAATATCAAATTTTGTGGGTCGCTAAAGAAGGAAGGCTTATATATTGTCTACGCCAGAAAATTACGTTGCGCCCACTGTCTGGTGGATTTGGTGCCACCTTTATAGAAGGCGAATGCAACTCTGACTTGATCAGTCAGCAGTTGATTCATTTGTTCTTGTTCTTCTTTTTTCTCATATATATATATATATATATATATATATATATATATATATATATATATATATATATATATATATATATATATATATATATATATATTTCTTTCGTTATAGTACGTACTAGTATAATTAAAATTACAAATTTGTATCCCGTGCTGTTTTTTATAATAAATAATACACATAAACTCATGTATATATCTCGAGTATTTATTCAAAGCAAGTACATAAAAAACAATTGTCTTGCGTGCGTTACGGTGGAAACTTAAATTAATTCCTCACGACAACGAAAATAATTAAATAAATCAATATTTGATTTACATACATTTTGAGCAATTTTATTGGCCGCCAACGAAAGGCTCAACAATTTAAAAGGTGATAAAATGTGCTAATGTGAATATAACAACAACCACAAGTAGCAGCAGCACCACCATCTCAACAATATTAACAACAACAATTAATAAAAATCTCCTTACAGTCGGCTGGGGCCGACCAAATTATACCCTGCATATGTAGATATATATATAAAAAGTATACTCGAATATCCATATTTTTCTTTTATTTCCACTTTTTGAAAAACAATTTTTGAATATACTACTAATTTACACCCGAAATATGGTTGACTTTGACGAAGTACTTTGTATGTTATGAGAGTTCTAAAAGGGATAATTTAAAGGAGGATTTTAAGATAATTCCGTAACTTAGTATGGCGTGGCTTACTTCTTTCTTTTAAATCCAATTAATTTTTCAATATTAATCCAGACCTTAAATTTGGTTGTCCTACGTTCAATAGTTCGTAAGTTATAGCGGTTAATATTTTTGTTTAATTTCCTCAACTTTGTATGGGAGCCCCAATAAGAAGTGGGCGTGGTACGCTGATTTTTTGCCAGATTATTTCCGACTACGATATTAATCTAATAGCCTAGACAGACGGCAGCCTAATTCCGGATTACCGAGTTAATTCGAATTAACTCCGCATAAATTCTATTAGTTAATTCTCAAAATAATAGAGGATTAGGGCAATTTGCGATGGCAACACTGTTGAAAATTGTCTATTGTGAATTTTTCTCGATCCATTTTACAAAATATTATTCAACAATTGTTAACAGTTTTCAACATGAAAAGCGTTGGCGAACAAATAAATCCAGCTGTCAATTACGAACGGTGAATGTCAATTTACAAGTTTCTAATAGTTTTCAGTTCACGTACTTCTTGTAGATTTTCTCATATCGAGAGTGATAGATGACAGAATTGATAGTGATAGTAATGTAAGTTTACATACCTAATAAAACAGCAATCAGCCGTTTAGATAATCCGCAATACTGCCGTCTGTCAGGTTATTATTTTATTCGGATTAACTGCGCCGGTAATCCGGAATTAGGCTGCCGTCTGTCTAGGCAGCCTAAGTGTTAATTATGGTTATTCTAGATAGAAGATTGCTGAAGTTAAGGCTGTTTCAATTTAAAAGAATTTCAGTCATTTTGTGCTACAATAAACAGTGGGCATGGCGCACCCATTTCCTATGAGCCTAGTTGCTCGTACAATACTAATCCACACCTTAAATCTCGTTATTCTACGCTGAATAGTTTGCAAGTTATAACCGGTAACATTTTTTTTAATTTCCACAACTTTGTATGGGAGAACCAAAAGGAGTGGGCGTGGCACACTGATTTTCTGCCATATTATTTCCGACTATCATGCTAATCTAAGTGTCAATTATGGTTATTCTGGACAGAAGATTGTAGAAGTTACAGCTGTTTCAATTTAAAAGAAGTACAGGCACTTTGTATGAGAGCTACGCTAAAAGGTAGGCGTGGCTCACCCACTTTTGGCGAGGTTATAAAGTACTATAATGTAACTCTATGTGCCAAATATTGTTGTCCCAAGTGGTATATTATGTGAGTTATAGCAATTTAAAGATTTTGAAAATTCCGAGGTTAGTCGCTTTGAATGCTTGGTGTGGGCGTGGCTATTGACCGATCATGCCCAATATCATTCCACTCCGTACGCTTGGATCATAGGTTACGTGTGCCAAATTTCGTCGAAATAGCTCAATATTTACTCAAGTTATCGTGCGAACCAGCTAGGTGACAGACAGACGGACGGACGGACGGACGAACGGACGGACATCGTTAAATCGAAAATTTAAGCGACGCTGATCACGAATATATATATATATATATATATATATGTCTATATCTCCGGAGATTCTTTCAAGTGGACACAAACATCTGACCGAAATGAATATACCTTGCATATTGCATTATGCAGGGTATGAAAAGAACAAATGGAACAAAATCAACAGCAACGGCGACAACAACAGCAAGATTTGTCATCAAGTAACAATAGCAATAGTTTGAGAGTGAACAAGATGAAGACGAAAAATGACGCTACCAGCACAACATCAACAACAACACCATTATATTTTCCTCTACTTAGATCAAGTAGACTTGTATTTTTATTATTTATGATTTCTTATTAAAGAAAGTTTAATCTCAAAAATCTTATTAGAGACAAGAAGCAGTCGGTGATTGAAGCAGAAGAATTATAACACAACCAAGGTATGAGCTCACCGGCATCTCTCTCACATACACATATATCAAATAAAAACCTTGTTAGGACACATGTTGCAATCGCTTTTTTTGGAATATATCATTTGGACATTACTGCAAAAAATTGCAATAATGTCGAAAATCTAAAACCATAAATTCTTCATAAAATTTTTGGGCATAACGTGTATAATCAACAATTAAGATTAGTTGCATTAATTTCAAAGAATTTGTGCAACAATGACGAATTATTTCGGCTATCCAAAAAAAAAAAATTTTTTTGTAATAATGTGGAAATCCCAATTATCGTAATATTTGATTATTGCAAAAAATTTTCAAATAAATTCAAAAATGTAAATCCGAAAAATTGGCATGAAAATTTTGCAATATCAAAATTTTTTTATAGAACTAATTTTTTTTTGCAGTATTGTCGAAACCGCAATTTTTGCATTATTTGCATTCTTCCAAGTATAAATCCATACATTTTTCGACATTATTAAAAAAAATTTTTTTTACAATCATGCACAATACTAAAATATACTGCGGCCTCATATCTCATAATATTTCGAGTAATTTTCTTTAAATTCTTTTGTCCGCGCCGATAGTTATGATTATTCCTTTGTCTCACTAAATTTTGTCAAGATATATGGGACAAAATTCTTCTACACTCTTCAAATTGTGTCTCTTCGGATGAATTTTAGTTTTCATCAGAAAACAGAATGAATTTGTGAAAAAATTCACTAATTCTTACTATTTTTATATTGAAAAATAAAAAAAATATGTCCAATATCAAAAACTTATTCATTCGCAAAATCGCTAACAAAATTACCTTTCCTAGTAACACAGTTGTTTTTGTACAAAATATTGTGGTCCTAGGGCATGAGTTCGATCCTATAAGAATGGCGTTGTACTTCAATTTTTATATCAAAATTATAATTTTTGAACTTTATAACAATTGCAAGAGAAAAACTATCTCTACACCTTGAATATTTAAAGAGATAAAACATATTTTACATTATGTCCCCAAAAAAGAATACAATTACTCTGCGTTGCTATATGAAAATAAATAAATAAATAGGATAATCAAGTGTAAAACGAAATAATAGACGCTGTGGGGCGAAAATAAATAGGCGAATTAATCACTTTACAATGTATGAGAGAAGTATATGTGGTTATTATGTGGCCGCTATATCTGTCGAAAAGTAGGAATTAATGATATTAGCATTACAAAAAGATGTATTTTTAAAATTATTAATACATTTTCAGAACCAAAGTACCTATACAATGACTTGGGAACCTGGAGAAAAAGAGCATCGCCGTAGGGTTAAATTAAAGTTGAACCAAAAACAAAATGCTGAGGTCAAAACGAGACACCTTCAAAGATGCCAAGTGCATCAAGTTTTTACTGATACTCCAAGTGAACTTTAATACAAAAACCTCAGTTGCTTTTGCTAAGAAAATTTTACATTTGCATGTATCCAAAAGCGCATCACCCAGTTCCTATTCTCGTCGCTGACATAATCTGACAAAATAAGTATAGTTCCAATACAATACCTAGAACACTTTGCTACTATACGCTTTATTCCTCAGCATCCAACTCTTACAATGAGCCCCTTGTTAACTTTGCCTAATCATCATGCAAAATATTAGAGGGTGTTCATGTTTTAGTTCAAATTTCTTCTGTTAGAGGGAAATACTATACTTACTTAGGCCTTGGGTAAAGTGAAGTTGATGATAAAGGAGAAGTCAAGATTATGTTTATTAGGATGTTGACTGTACTGGTAAAAGGTTCGAAACAATTGAGACTGATATTTCATACGAACCTTACGAGAAGATCTTGGAAATTGTTCTTAATCCAAAAATGATAGTGAAAAGTAGAAAGTGTACTTCCATTTTGATCCGCCATTGAACTTTTAATGCGTAATAGGTATCTTTTGTCAGCTTATCGCTGGAAACTTTGAATTTTTGTTTTTAAACGTAGATAATTTGAAGATATGCGTTGTTTTATGTTGCGCTAGAAGTTTACTTTATTTTGTGTTTTGGTTAGTGACTTTCTGATACAATAATTTCTGCAACAAAAAGCAATATGAAAATATTAATATAAATAGAAAATAAGTAATCATTGAAAAGTATTTTGGCCCATATATGTAAGTATGCTTCAACTACTTTTGCATCAATTTCGATACAATTATATTTTGACATCATTGCAGAAATATTTGCATCTAAATCCTTAATTTTGTTCGACAATATTTAAATTTTTTTGAACAGTATCGAATAATTTTTTTCGATATTAATTCTTTTGACATCAAATCATGTAACCATGGATGAAGACAATATTAATAGGAAATACAAGTGATAGATTAAATACAATTATTCAGAATTTTTGGTTCGTCACATGAAAGCTTCGTCTTTCACCGAGAGACCGGTGAATGAATAGTATGCCTAATGTATAGTTATGATCAAATATATGGATTATGTTTTATGTAGTTCTTACAATCAATTAAACTTTCGTTTGTTCTTTCGCTCTTTCTCTCTCTCTCTCTCTCTCTCTTTATTGTCTCTCCATCAGTTTATCTTATTCCGTGGTTATATTACCAATCAATTGAACGCCAATCAAAAAAATTGTTGTTGGTTTCAATGAAAAATGAACATATGCATGTCAATCAATTCTAATTGCTGTTCTCGACACCAATCAGGACAATTTCACCAGTGTTGGCTTCCTTATGCAATTTTATATAGAGAAAAGAAAATGTGAGAAAAAATATTTGTAAATAATGCAACATTGCTTTACGGGTATTGCGTACATACTCAAGTGGAGCAGACCTGAAGAACTGAATAACTTATTACACTGCTGCAAATTAATGAATGCTCGTGCGATACAAGAAATCCAAGTTATTCTAATAGCGAAAAACGGGAACAGGCCCTAGATGCTATGTAGTTGCAATTGTCTAGAATTGATAGCGATATAGCAAAACATGATATCCGAGCAAAAATTCAGTCCTTTGAAGCCAATATAGGAAAGAGTTGACAACTATTGACACCAGCACTGCCAGTTGTTGATTTGGCGGTATTGCATCTCCAACTTTTTTAGATCCTTTTCAATGAGCCGCTGGATGGTCTGGAATTCCGCATCGGTCATCATTATCTAATTCTTGAAGGCCCAGAAGTCGTTATGTTGTAAATCCTTTGTCAGGATTGTGAAGGAGCCGTTTGTACTTCTTTTCTCTCGCTATTTTTTATCTCACTTGATCATTTTCTTTTTTGGAGATTTTTCGATGACACTTTTTGTATTAACTCAATTATTTTCACCCAGTACACTTCTATGATTATCGCTCCAAAAACACACATTCTAAGCATATATGGTTATTGTTTTTATCAAATCAATAAGCGAGCTATCCATTATAAAATCAATTGAAATTTAATGCTGCACAATTATTTTGATAACTTTGAAAAGAGAAGCCATCGTGTCATAGTCAAAATTAAGTTCCAACATAAATTTAGCATCGGCTTTTTGACAGATTTTAGTATTGAAATTTTGTCAAAAAGGTCAATACTATTATTATTACGATTTAAGTTCGAACTATTTTACTAGTTTTATTTCGACTAATAAGGGTCTATAATTCGTTTTTTAATATTCGATAAATTCATCTAATTTTCCACGCGGAAACTTGTCTTTCGTCAAACTCTAGTTCGAATAGAAAATACACAAACTATGCACTCGTTTCTCTTCCCTTATCGATGAATTTAAGGTTGTGGAAACACAAGTATTTGCGTGGGAAAAAAAGTAAAAACATACAGCAACTGCATCATACGAAGGTATAACATATTAAACATCTGCCTCAGCAATCATGTGTAACCACCCAACAATCTAAATTTGTGAAACGGAAAATGAACGCCATGATTAGCGTTTAATTAATTAGTAATATAACCAGCGCAATTCTGTGATTCTAGATACTAACAATATTAGTATTTGCCTACTTTACAAACATTTTCATAAACCCGCTATTGTTTTTTTTTAGATAAATCATATTCATACAAATTTAATTCCTTTCGTTAGAAAATACATCTCTTTTGCTTCTCATTACATTATAGCCTTAATACTAAATGGTAAGAGTTATGCAGTAAATTGTGTGATAAAAATGGGAAAAACATGAAGCAAGACTGCAAATAAAAAAAACCAAATTGTATAATGTAAACAAATATAGCTACAATAGCGAATTTAAATAAACTTTTCAAATTTTATGTCGTCGCAATTGTTGACCAATACATCAAGCACTTTTAAATGTGTTGCAAATTTTAAATATATATTTTTGTAAAAGTAGATCATGATCTGTCAAGAATTTAATTTATCTTGGCATGCAAACTGCAACTTTGCTTACCAAAGTTCTAATGAAAACCCACAGTCAATTGGCTTTGCTAAAAGTATTTTCATAAAGCCAATGAAAACTACCGATTACTGACTTTGAAATTCTGCATTAACTAGATTAATGACAGTGCTATTATTAGCTTTCGATAAAATGCAACTTCAACATTCTAAAGCATCTATGGTTAGTGAATGAGTGATCATTGAACAAATATTATCTAATGCAGCTGCTGCAAAATTTTGACTTTTCTGTTGCTTGTCTTTTGCTATTTTTGGCAGTCCGTAACTCTGCAACTGTCACCACAATGATGAGCTTTACACTGTGAGCTTTTTAATTAAGTGCATGCCTAGTTGGCTTTCTTTGCCGAAATATTGTACATAGGAAGTGCTTAGTAAGATGGGTGCTGGTAGAAAAAGTTTCGTTATTTCGACAAAAACTTTTTCATTCCAGTTTTAATTTATTTTATTTTATTGGTTCTTTCAAAAATGAGAATTAAAAGATAAATAGAAATTATTACAAATATATTTTGCTAAGCAAGTAAGTACATATTATAAATATATAGTTGCAAAGTTGAAAAGTTGAATTGTGGAAATGAAAATAAAAATATTATTACAGAACGAAAAAATGTCATAATTTCTCATATTACCATTTCGAATATTTTTTATTATGTGAAATTAAGACCAATGCTTTAATTGTTGTGTTTGCCTTCGAGGGCTTATTTGGTCGTTTTTCTTTTGGAGAAATTAAAAGCTAAATTCTGATTTCATTTTTCTCCATCTTCCAATTTTTATTATTATTGAAGTAAAAGTTCTTAGGTGGCGGTGTCGCAAATGGAGTGTGAAAGTTTTAAAGCACCTTTCATTACATGAGTAGGAAGGAATGTATAGCATATAGAAAGGGAGAATGAAGCACGATGAACGATACAAAGCAATTGATCATGATTCAATGGTTCATGGCTATAGATAGTGTGTGTGTGTTAAGAGAGAAAGAAAGAGCAGCCATCATGCTGAACCTTATCAAAAGCTTGCGCGGCATCCAAGAATACTGCTGAACATATGTTATTCTGTTCAAAAAAGTTTTCGAATTCAGCGGTGATTCTGTGCACCTGGTCAATGTTTGAGTGCTTGCAGCGAAAGCCAAATTGTGAGAAGGTATTAGGTTTGTAGACTCGATGATTGGCGTCAATCGATTGAGGATTATCTTACAACAGCTTACCAATTTGAGGCAGCAGCGAGATTGGATGGTATGAGGAAACAAGATGTAGATCTTTTCCCAGTTTTGGGATCATTATCATTTCAGCAACTTTCCACAGGCTTGGAACGTAGTGAAGATGAATTGAATAGTTAAATAATTTTAATAATTTAGCCAAACTTCTGTGAGGTAACTTTTTTACCACCTCGGCTGTAATCAAGTCTAATCCTGGCGCTTTTTTATTTTTAAGTTGTTTTATTTCTTCTTTCAGTTCTTTTATAGTAATGTCTGAAATAGGGGTTCTTTCTTTCGTAGTAGTGGTGTAAAAATTGTCGCATTGATTTTTGTTGGGTTGGAAAGTTTTTGACAAGTGTTTTGTAAAAGCTATTGTCTTGTCCTTGTCGCTTCTTGCCCATGTATTATTGTCCTTTTTGATTGGTGAAATATGACAATTTGGTCTTTTCACATATTTAGTGCACTTCCAAAGACTGTAGTCACTTTTTTATCAGGTCTCAATTTTGATATGTATTGAATTAAAGATTCGTTTTTAATATTATTTATTTCTCGATTTAACTTCTGTGATGCTTTGTTTAGTTTAGTTTTGTCACTAGGAGATCGTGTTTGTCGCCATTTTCGGCGTAATTTTCTTTTATTTATAATAAGCTGCTTAATTTCTTTTCGATAGTTAGCTCCAGTTGCTTTTCTTTTGAAATTGGGAGTGCTTTTCCAGGCGGCTAGCTGGATTTCTTGTACAAATTTGTGAGCTTCTTCTTCTAATTGCTCTTCGGTAGTTATTGAGAAGTCGTTATGTTGAATATTTTGAAGGATTTTCGCAAAAGATTTCTAGTCGGTTTTTTTGTTTCTCGGTTATGATTTCACGGATGGTTAAATATATAGGTGAATGATCGGAATTGAGGTCTGAACCTTCAGTTATTTGAATAAAGTTTGTTGAGAGTTTTTTGACAATCAAAAATACGATCATTTCCGGAGATTTATTGATATGTGTTGTCCAATATGTGGGTTTGGCTGTTGAAATGAAGTCACATCCCGTTTCACGAGCTGCTTTGTACAACTCGCGGCCTTTCGCTGTGGTCAGTCGTGACCCTCAATAAACATTTTTCGCGTTCAAGTCTCCACCCACTACAAACTTAAATTTGTGCAAGTTGATGAGTTTCTGGTATTCATGTGAAGATATATTGTGTCTTGTGGTTGTAAGGGAGGTTCATTTTTTTTTTTTAATTTTTACAGTGGTAGTTTGAATATTTCTCTATTTAAATTGAAATGCTTGTATTGGTCAATATTTTTCTTTCCTTCCACACTTGTGCAGTACAGTGTGTTAGACATTATAGTATTTAAATTCAATGTGTGGTTGTTTCGTAAAGTGTGTTTCAGTGATAAGGCAGACGTTCATTTTTTCTAATTCTAATAAGATTTGTAACTAATTTTTGTGATTTTTTAAGCCTTTCGCATGACCGAATGACTGACAACTTTTACATTGGGGAATCAGGTTTGATGCATTGACTGATTCAATAATAGCAATTTGGCTGAGAACATGGTTAATGTAACTTTTTTTTAATATCTTCACTTGAATATTGAAAGTAACCATAAACATATTTAAGGGTTTTTTACTTTTATATTTTAGCTGGTTAACAGCATTTAACGCATTTTTAGCCTTGTGCATCTACGTCAGCGATTATCGCTTTAGGTTCACACATATGGTAAAGGTTTTTTATCACTATTTTAACTGGTCAAGTTTGCTTATTTTCGTACGAAAATCAAGGCATTTGGGACTCAGTTGACATATTAGTTACTGACCTATAGTCGTCACTGAGTGTAACATTAATTTTGTAATATATCATTATTAAAGAGTTTTAAATTGGTAAATTGGTATTTTAAAAAATTTCTTATGACGGTATTTAGATAGTTTTTAAAAGTTAATGATATTTGATACCATGATGGGTGGAGATCGAGGATCATGTTTTTGGTTCCCATTTTTCGGGTAGCAATTTCTTTTACCACGGGGAAATCTTTTACAGGGCGCATATCGGATATTATATGTACAGGCGATCCTATCGTTTCTTATTTGGTCCTTTATTTTTCTTTAGAATCCATTCGATTTCTAGAGCTAATTCATCCTCATCAGTTTCATATGTTATTTTATCTGCATGAATTTTTTCTTTCGAGGCATTAACGTCAATAAAACCTTTATTTTCAAGCTTTATTTTGGTTGTCGACAAAGTGATTCTAAATCGTTGAGTTTTTGTATTAATTTTGCTATTTCGAAGTCTTTAGTGTTTCAAACGTTATTCCACCGCCCGGTGGCGGAGTACGAACATTTTCCATTATTTTTAATGATTGGAATCGATTAATTTGTGTTTTAATAGAATGTGTCCATGTAAAATAATCGCGATGTCACTCTGATGTATTATCCCACAATCGCACTACACTTTGGAGTAAAGTTCTAATTTAAAAGGCTATGGAACCTGAAATTAGTGCTTCAAATCGCGGAGTCGATATTAAGATTCTTTACCCAGTACATCCAAACGAACCAAACTAATAAGCCGCGAAGCTAAATGACAAAAGAAAAAATGATAGATCTAGTCTCAAAAAAGTTAAACTGGCCACACTGATAATAACAATCAATGCGCATATTATGCGAAAGCAAATGGATGACAGAATATTAGGATTGCGCCCATCGTTTACCTCTAATCTGTTCTCAGTGAATTTGACAGAATGTGACGTCATAATATTTCCAAGAGTTGAATTATTCATTCATTATTCCGCATTGTTTATATAAATAATAATTATGTTATATTATATAATTATGGTATAATTAGCAAAATAAGGCAATACAAGAGAGGCATTTTGTTATTCTTATTTCGAAATGAGTGTAATAACATTTTTGGAGGTAGATAAAGCTCAAAGAGTGTGGTAGATTCTAAAATTTAGTGGTGATTAAAATATATTGTAAATTTATAGGAGTATGCAAAATACAGAGATCACTCATGTCATATAAAAACTAAATCATATACTTATATGTGCTAATCTATATATTGCAAATATTGTACATATACATATATATATATATATATATATATATATATATATATATATATATATATATATATATATATATATATATATATATATATATATATATATATATATGGAAAACATCTCCACAGAGTGTAATTATGATCTATCATCTGACCACTCACCCACGGTAATATCTATAAAATCAGGCATTTTGTTATTCTTATTTCGAAATGAGTGTATAGAATATCAAGACATTTTTTTGAAATTTATCAAAGTGAAAAATTCGAAAATATTTTGATACATTAACCCTCTGGTTGTGTATATGGGTCAAACATCTCACATGCATTTGCTTATTCTTTCTATCCGATTATTACTAATTTTATTTTAATTACATAAACTTGTAAATATTTTCTTAGTGTTACAATAACTAAAATATTCAATAATTTTGTTAAAGCCCATTATTTTTCTTTAGAAAGTTAAAAAAAAAAATCATAATTTTGTACTCAGCCAGAGGGTTGATAATTTTGACACTGCCTGTAGAGATTTTGACATTCATCTCTCACTGATATTTTGACACAAAGTAATTTTGACTCTACCTAAACATGCTTTGGTATATACTGTGAATGACATGCGAATAAATTTTACGATTGCTTTACTTTGTTAATTATATTTACTATGTAATTTACTTTTCTATTTATTCGCCATTTTGTCATCTTTTCTCGCAGCTGAATTATTGTGACGTGACAAAAACATTTGCATGAAAAATATTTCCAATTCATTTTTGATGTTTCATTCGCGTATACACGGGCAAAATGTTTCTCGGCAACATGTGAACTCCTTTTTTTTCTTAATGTTTGACATCACGAACAGTGTTCGGACTGTAATAACATTTTTGGAGGTAGATAAAGCTCAAAGAGTGTGGTAGATTCTAAAATTTAGTGGTGATTAAAATATATTGTAAATTTATAGGAGAATGCAAAATACAGAGATCACTCATGTCATATAAAAACTAAATCATATACTTATATGTGCTAATCTATATATTGCAAATATTGGACATATACATATATATATATATATATATATATATATATATATATATATATATATATATATATATATATATATATATATATATATATATATATATATATATATATATATATATATATATATATATATATATATATATATATATATATATATATATATATATATATATATATATATATATATATATATATATATATATATATATATATATATATATATATATGGAAAACATCTCCACAGAGTGTAATTATGATCTATCATCTGACCACTCACCCACGGTAATATCTATAAAATCACCAAGCCCCCAAGGCAATTGCGTTAGAAAGAAAATAGACTGGTTAAAATTCAAGAAATATATAAATTCCCATCTTCCTCTGAGTACTGTATTAAGAAATGGACACGATGTAGACTCAGCACTCGAAAAATTCAACCAGCTGCTCTCATTAGCTCTCAGCTCAGCCACCTGCACAAAGGTATGCAAGCAATCAAACTAGAGCCCATACACACCAGCCGATATTGAATTGCTAGTAAGACAGAAAAGAAGACTCCGAAGACAATGGCAAGAATTCAGATCTTACTTACTTACTTATGTGGCCATAACAACCGAATATCGATTTAGGCCGAAAATAACATGCTTCGCCAGCCATCTCTGTTCTTCGCTAGCTGGCGCCAGTTAGAAATTCCAAGCGCCGTCAGGTTCTCCAGTACTTGGTCTTTCCACCGGAGGTTTGGTCTTCCTCTTTTGCGTCGTCCTCCAGCGGGTTCCGAATATAACACCTTCTTAGCTGGAGCGTGTTCTTCCATTCGCTCGACATGACCTAGCCAGCGCAGCCGCTGGATTTTGATGCGCTTTACTATGTCAATATCGGCATACAGCTCGTACAGCTCATGGTTGTACCTTATTCGGTACTCGCCACCAACGCAAATAGGTCCAAAGATCTTGCGTAGGACTTTTCTCTCGAAAACTCCAAGTATTCGCTCATCCGAGGTGGAAATTGTCCAGGCTTCAGCGCCATATGTTAGGACAGGCATGATGAGAGACTTGTAGAGTGTAGTTTTCGTTCTTCGAGAGAGGGCTCGACTTCTCAATTGCTTACTCAGCCCAAAGTAACACCTGTTAGCAAGAGTTATCCTACGCATGATCTCCAAGCTGACGTCATTACTGCTGTTAATGCTGGTTCCAAGATAGACAAAGTCCCTTACTACTTCAAAAGCGTAGTTGTCAACAGTGACGTGCTGTCCAAGACGCCGGGACTCTTTGTTTGTTGACACTAGATACTTCGTCTTGCCCTCGTTCACCGTGAGACCCATCCGACGCGACTCTCTTTCCAACTCTGAGAATGCTGCACTGACTGCTCGCGTGTTCATGCCGATTATGTCAATATCGTCGGCATACGCTAACAGCATGACACTTTTGTTGAAGATAGTGCCATTATGTCGTAGATCAGCAGCTCGTATTATTTTCTCCATAATAAGATTGAAGAAGTCGCACGATAACGAATCACCTTGTCTGAAACCCCGTTCGGTATTAAACGGTGCGGAGAGGTCCTTCCCAATTTTCACTGCACAACGGGAGTTATGCAGTGTCATTCTACAAAGTCGAATGAGCTTTGCAGGAATACCGAACTCAGACATTGTTGCGTAGAGGTAATCCCTTACCGGACTGTCGAAAGCGGCTTTATAATCAACAAATAGGTGGTGTGTGTCGATCTGTTTTTCTTGGGTCTTCTCCAGGATTTGGCGCAGTGTGAAAATCTGGTCGATGGTGGATTTACCAGGTCTGAAGCCACACTGATAAGGTCCAATCAGGTTGCTGAGCATAGGCTTCAATCTTTCACAGAGTACGCTCGATAGAACCTTGTACGCGATGCTCAGGAGACTTATTCCACGGTAGTTGGCGCAAATTGTGGGGTCTCCTTTTTTATGCACAGGACAGAGAACACTGAGCCTCCAATCATCAGGCATGCTTTCATCCGACCATATTCTGCTTATGAGCTGGTGCATGCGGGTGAGCAGCTCATCGCCTCCGGTCTTAAACAACTCGGCAGGCAGGCCATCAGCACCTGCAGCTTTGTTGTTCTTCAGCCTTAAAATGGCCGTTTCAACCTCGTCATAGTCGGGTGGTGGAACATCAACACCATCATCTGTAATTGGGGTTATCGGGCATTCTCCTCCACTGGCGGAATTGTTCGTAGCATCGCCATTCAGTAACGTGGAGAAGTGTTCCCTCCATAGGCTCAGTACACTCTGGACATCCGTAACCAGATTCCCATTTCCATCACGACAAGAAGAGGCTCCGGGATTTAAACCTCCACTCAGGCGCTTGATCTTTTCGAAGAATTTTCGAGTCTCATTCTTGTCGGTACACATCTCTATCTCCTCACACTCGCGTCTTTCCAACTCCCTCTTCTTGCGCCTGAAAAGACGTCTCTCTGCACTCCTTTTCTCTCTATACCGCTCCTTAACAGCTCGCGTTACGCCTGCACGCAGGGTTTTTCTGTAGGCGGCGTCTTTCTCTGCGGTAGCGTCGCGACACTCCTGATCATACCACTCATTCCTCAGAGGCCGGTAGTAACCGATTACCTCCTCGGCAGCAGTAGTCATGGAGTGGGATATATGTGTCCACCGTGCGCATGTATCATCAAGTGGGGGAGTGTTCTGCATAAGCAGATCCGATAGTCGAGTGGAAAATGCATCTGCTGTCTCTGGTGATTGCAGCTTACTGACGTCGAGCTTTCTCTGTGTGGGACTTCTCTTGTTATTTGCGACACATAAGCGTGTGCGCACCTTAGCTGCAACAAGGTAGTGATCCGAGTCGATGTTGGCACCACGGATCGATTTCACGTCCATCACACTGGAAGCATGCCTTCCGTCAATCAACACATGATCAATTTGGTTTCTTGTACGATGATCTGGAGACAGCCATGTCGCTTTGTGGATGTCGAGATGCTGGAATCTGGTACCACCAATTACCATGTTTCGTGCTGCGGCGAAGTCGATCAGCCTTATTCCGTTATCGGAGGTGTTTTGGTGGAGGCTGAATTTTCCGACAGTTGGACCAAAGGTACCTTCCTTGCCCACCCTGGCATTAAAGTCGCCAAGCACGATTTTGATATCGTGGCGGGGGCAGCGGTCATAAGCTTCTTCGAGGCGCTGAAAGAAGCTCTCCTTGGTCACATTGTCCTTCTCATCCGTCGGAGCGTGGGCACATATAAGGCTGATGTTGAAAAATTTTGCCTTGATGCGGATTGTGGCCAGCCGTTCATTCACAGGCGTGAACTGCGAGACAAGATGTCGTAGTCTCTTGCTGACCAAAAATCCACATCCTAATTCGTGCCTTTCAGCATGGCAACTGTAGTAGATGTCACAGGACGCTCTTTTGGAGCAGCCCTGTCCTGTCCATCGCATTTCCTGGAGAGCGGTGATGTCAGCTCTGTATTTTTCGAGGACATCAACCAGCTGGATAGAGGCACCCTCCCTATAAAGGGATCGGACATTCCAGGTGCATATCCGTAAATCGTGGTCCTTTTTTCGTTTGCGGGGGTCATCAACAAAAACGGTAGTCCTTCTCCGAGGCATATTTGTTTTTTTCATTGGGGGGGTTTTTTATGTGGCGGGTCCCAAACCCAACGCACAACCTCTAACCGAGGAGATTTTCGCCACTCACTTCAGCCGCCTCCCAGCGGGTGCCAGGAAGACGTTGCCCGGTGGTCGCCACATGGAGGGCCCCCATTAATAATAATGAAAGCGCCATCACAGAGTAAGCAGAGCAAGCTATATGACTACCCCTCATTAACAAATAAAGGTATCATCACATAGCGCTCAGATCAAACTACATGACAGCCAGTGAGTTGACTTGCGATGAGTTCAACAAGGATTGCGCTAGCCCCACCTGGTTGAGGCAGTTAGACACGTTACCTTGCGAAAACACCACCAGACCACCAAGAATTCAGATCACCGAATCTGAAAACACAGCTACAGCACTGCACTCGAAAGTTAAAGCAAGCTTAAAAAAATAAAAACAACAAAGAGTTAGAAGAGCACATAGCGAAATTAACACCTGGTGAAGCGTCAGACTACTCTTTGTGGAAATCAGCAAAAAAATCAAATCGGCCAATTCTCACTGATTCCCCCATCCGTTTGAGTGACGGTAATTGGGCTAGAAGCAACTGTGAGAAGGGTTTGGCTTTTGCAAACCTCCTAAAAAGTGTGTTTACACCCAATCCACCCTCTTCACAGTCCTCATTACCAATATTAACTTCTCAACCTTGCTCAATAACGCTCAAAATTAAAAAAAAGGACATATTCAAAGCAATTTATAAAGATTTAAACCCAAAAAAATCACCTGGTCCAGATAAAATTACCGGAAAAATGATAAAAGAGCTACCTCCGGCTTCAGTAATTCATCTGATGCACATTTTCAATGCTATCCTTCGTATTAAACACTATCCCAAATGTTGGAAAACTTCAAAAATTATTATGATAGCAAAACCAGGAAAAGACCCTACAAAAGTTGCATCGTACAGACCTATCAGCCTCCTGCCTCTACTTTCTAAAGTATTCCAAAAGCTACTTGTCATGAATATAACTCCATTTATTAATCTCAACCAACTGATTCCTCAACATCAGTTTGGATTTAGAAAACAGCACGGCACAATAGAACAAGTCCACCGCATTGTAACTCTGATAAGGAACACTTTTGAAGAAAAAAAGTATTGCTCAGCTGTCTTTCTTGATATCACTCAAGCTTTCGATAAAGTATGGCACGATGGCCTTATTTACAAACTCAAACTATTACTGCCTGCAAATGTCTCCTCATTGCTTAGTAGCTACCTCACGAAAAGACAATTTCTCGTACATCACAAGGATTACACAACAAATCCATTGGATATTCACGCTGGCGTTCCTCAAGGAAGCGTTTTGGGTCCCTTACTGTATCTCTTATACACTTCAGATATGCCCAACAATAACTATACATTCATATCGACCTTTGCTGATGATACGGCAATATTGTGCTCTCGCTCTAACCCCATAGAAGCTACTAAACTCCTGCAGACTCATGTCGATTCTTTCGAAATCTGGCTAGCAAAATGGCGTATAAAAGTCAATGAATCAAAGAGCGTACATGTAACCTTCACGCTAAGGCTAGATACATGTCCCCCACTTAATATTAATGGCCAATCAGTTCCACAATGTTCCTCAACAAAGTACTTGGGTATTCACCTCGATAGAAGGCTGACATGGAAAAATCACATAGAGGCAAAGAAAACTCAGATCAAGCTTAAAATGAATCAGTTATGGTGGCTGTTACACAAAAGATCAAAGTTGAATCTTGAATACAAAGTGCTATTATATAAAGCAATCCTGAAACCAATCTGGACTTATGGTATTCAGTTTTGGGGCACCGCATCTCCCTCTAATATCGAAAAATTGCAGCGAATACAATCCAAGTGTCTGCGAATTATTGTAAACGCGCCTTGGTATATGAGGAACGTTAACATCCATCGAGATTTAAATGTATCCACAATTTCTGAGGAAGTTGCAATGTCCTGCAGAAGCTACATTCAAAAATTACACAATCATCCGAATCCCCTTGCTAGGCAATTGTTGCTGAGCAAGGGGCATCGTCGATTAAAAAGAAAAGACACACTGAATATGCTGTAAAATTGCTACATCTCGCGACTCACCAAATTGTGATGGAACGTAGGGGATATCACATAGTTTTAT